>OZ037993.1:35180709-35308209 GCA_964035705.1 Porites rus | reverse complement strand
AGGATGTTCCTCTTGGCAAAAACCAAGCACCTATACAGGCATAATGCAGCTTTGAAGATTCTGTTTTTTGAGCTCCTGCGAGGGCATGGGTTGCTAGAAGAGGTTCCACCATGGTACTCACCGGTGATGCCAAAACCAGCCTACCAGAACACCACGAGTGAGGCGTTTTGGGATATTCCCATCTATGCAGAGCACAACGACGTTAGAGCAAATCGGATCGACGCGCGACTTGTCAGCCACCAGAGGAAAGAAATCTGCCACTTAAATAAGCTGCCCATAGATTGAGAGTATAGCCAAGAAAGATGAGGAAAAGACACTTAAGAATGGACCCATGATGTGGGAGTTTAAGCAGAGATATAATGGTTACAGGGTTGAACAGTACAACGTAATAATTGAAGTACTGCGTGGTTACTCTAAACTTCTAGAGAAGTGGGTGAGGAAGCTACTAGGAGCGGACGCAGAAGTCGGTCATCTCCAACACTTTGAACATTGCCAGAACATTTAACATAAATACTTAGTTAGGGCGCTTAGGACACCATTTTTGAAGTTTTTTCTTCTCCAGAAATCCAGAAACACAAGTGTTGCAAAAACCTGTATTTTACTTAATGTTGTTTTACGTAGATTTTATAGAGTACAAGAGTTTGATATTATTCTAAATAGGCTTTTAGTAGAGATAACCACATTATGATGGTCTCGTGTAGGTTTATAAGAGAAAATGAGAGTATAAAAACTGAAAAATGTTCTAAATAGGCCTCTAGTAGAGATAATTATATCATCACGTCTTTGTGTAGGTTTTACAAAGTATAAGAATTTAACACTATTCTAAACTGACTTTTTAAGTAGAGAGAATCATATCATTATGTATATTAGGATTGTATTAGGTTTCGTACGGAACTTTTTCTACTTCTAAGTATAGCTTCTCAAGTGGTGTAGGTTACGTTATGCGTCCCATACTACTCATAATGTGGACAGTATTCCAAAGTTTTATACTGCGAGATAATAAGTTACGGGTACTTTAACATGTAAGAGGGTTACAAGTATATCAACTGATGAAACACAAAAATTAAAGGTAGAAAAACAACTAGAGTCCCAAGAGGAATATTGTAGATACAAATGTATCACTATCGGTTTATTGATTGTGTCGGGACTTCAAGTTAACACTTAAAGTATTTAAAAAGAGAAGAAAACTTACTTTATAAGAGGCCAGTGTTCATCATCATCTTTGAGAAATACAAAGGGATCCTCTTTAAAACCTTTCTTTTCCACCTTAGGCCTTTTTCTCGGAGGTTGAACCCTATGAAACAGTGAAGGAAGGAAGTGTAATCCAAACTGTCTGAAAAGGTTGAAGCAGCGATAGTAGTTGAAATAGCTATAAGTAATGGCAGAATATAAAACAAAGCCACTTCCAAGGGCGCTCAACACGCTTTCTTTGCATTATTGTAAATTGCAAATATCTTATCATCCACTCTCCTCAGAGCTTTCAACATTGCGTTGGGGACTTAGCAAGACTGCTTGAAGTGCAATTAACAATAAAAATTTGAATAATTATGAACGCACCTAGTGTGAATGTGAATTGAGATTAGCCACTACTATCTCATTTACGAAAAGTGTGTGGGTTCTTTAACGCCCCACAGAATTTTAAACACGATCACATTGACTGAGAAGGTAACTAAACACCTGTCATTGTTTGTATTTCAGAATGAGAAAAATTGAGTCTTTTCCTCAGTGACTTTGTCCCTTAACAGTAGGTAAACTTATATGTAAATACAATGTTGTTATTTACACATCGGATTCCCCACTGCCTTTTTTGCCGCCACTTTTTCCAGTGCTCTTTATTTCTTTTCCAACATTTTCTCCTCTGCTTTCAGGTTCCTGCTCAGCATTATGACCTTTAACTAACTCAACAAAAACAACTTCGCTGTTTGCATCATCCTCGATGTTTTCCTCTGTAGTTGATGCCTCACTGTTCATTTCAGCATCGTGAAAATCCATCTCATCAATTATGTCCTGAGTTTCGGAACTGTTTGCAGTGTTCTCTTCCTCCACGAACTCTTTCGTCTCTTTACTATTTTGCTCCTTTTTTCGCTACAAGAAATGAATGTATTTAAACGAGTTTTTGTCATGCTACAAAATAGAGTAAGGCTGAACATTAAGTTAATACAGTCGAACCTCCCGTAAGCGACCACCCAAAGACTGGTCGCTTACAAGAATCGAACCGCAGGGGCTCTTCCGAGAAGAGGTCCAGGCCGATAACCTAGCTTCCCACGCAGGTGTTTTTGGGGCAGGAAATAAGACTCCCCTAAAAACGTCTGCGTGAGAGGCTACTGGTAATCGCCCTCCTTGTACTCCTTTTGACTTCATCAATTTTAATGGTCATTTACACGTCTGAATTCCACTTTGCTGCTAATCCTTTTTCGGAAGTCTCTTTAACTAACCCGTCCGGTATTTTCGGAACTCAGCGGCAATCACCGCAGGCGTTCTTAGGGCTTCGTCACTTGTTCCTTCCCTACGTCTACTTGGGAGGCTACGACAGTCACTGCACGGTGAACCTTTTTCTGTATTATATTGGGGCTTTTCACGGCTTATTAGCTTCATTTTGTAGGAAATTTTCTCTGAGTGATACGATTCACCTTCTCTTTGCCAGTGCTCATAATAGCCCATGTTTTAAAGGAAAATTGTACAGAACCACAGCTTTCGCTCATTCACAAACAACGACTAATTTTGTGAAGGAAGCCATTACAGGAACTGTGGGTAGGGACAGAAAAATCCAAACCGTGCCAAGAACCAATCAGATTGCAGGATTTGTCACCGTCTCCTCTTGGAATTAAATAAAAAGCAAAACAAAAGCGAGAATAGGGATTGAAATACTTCGTTAAATTAGATCCGAGCTTCCAAATCGATGTGATTTTTAATAGAATGTACAGTTTATAAATGTTGCAATGCAAAGCTCTTTTTACCTGCCAGTCGGCCTCACTTTCCCATGGCAACAGTCTCCGGTTCAAGCTGTATCTTTTGTCATTTTCCCAAGGTGCGTCATGCTTTTTTTCAAGAACTGCAATAAAAAATCCACCTGTGTCCTGCTGGTGGGGATAAATTCTCATACTGCAAGATCACAAAATAACGATTAAAACAAAAATATGAAAACTATTAGAACAATGACCAAAAATGTTTCATCTCAGCAGTCAACAAGGTTATGAGATCGTTTCTTGTTTGTAACTACCGTTGTTTTAAGACCTTTAAAGTGACCGCGAAAGGTTTTAGTTACACTTCAGAACAGCAGCCTCATATAACAATGTGTAACCAACCTTGTTTCGCTCTGAAACTAGAACAATTATTACTTCGTATTAACAGCAAACTTGCATAATTAGCATAATAAAAAACAATATCCCATACATAAAGCCTCGCAGCGGTGAGCCCGATCGCCATTTCATTTCGCTCTAACCGAAGATGAGTATGGCTGTGCGTGATCAAGAAAATCCTCCAGCTGGAGGCGCCATACATCCCGCCTCAAGAGGCTGAAGCGATTGACAAGGAAGGTAATGTCCACTATGCTTCCCTTGCCCAGAAGATTTTTAACGCTCCCGAGATGCTAAATTTGCCTCGGCAAGCTTTCGATCGATTGAGTTAAGAAAGAGTCGATGAAGCGATCCAGGCTCTCAGCTCTAACACGACTTTTGAAAGAGCGATTAAGGCTCACTCAGTATATGACACCGATGCCCCAGGCAACTAAAAGGCCTAGACGAGCTGACGACCTTTCGGAAGATGTTCTTCTTATTGAGTCTGATGCTTCTGAGCGGGTCCTTTTCATCCTATGAGGACGAGGAAGAAGACCATAATACTTGCCAAAGTTTACGCTGGCAAGCCAATGAAGAATTATCTTCTTTCTGAGGAAAGCCCTTGTCACCTTTTGAGCGGAAAGCAGTTACTAAAAGATATTCCCGCTCTAAATTAGACTCTCTTTACACTCCAACCAAGGAGAACTATCTACCTAGTCGTGTGCCTGGCGTTAAAACTGTCGACAAACGCATGAGATTTTTGCAGGACCGTGTCTCGACCACACTTGGTCCGGTAACTATGTTATTTGAGCGTATTTACGGTCTCCTTGCCGAAGCCAAATCAGCCAAGAATGTAATCCTTAGTTGTGAGCAGGTGAAGGATCCAAGAGCAACTCCATCTAATGCCATTCGTACACTAGGTAATGCCTCTGTACTTCTTCTGAGAGACGTGAAGCTGTCCTAAACAAAACCAATTCAAAGGAAACTCTGTCACCTCTTGCCTCACAAGAATTTCCGCAGACTCGCAAAACCTTTTTTGGTGATGGACCGAGGCCACAATTCAAACCAGATAACAAACAGCAAAAATTTTGCTTCAAGCTGCTTCTGTGGTGAACCGCTCCCAAACTACTCAGGTTTTGCGAGGCTGCATCACCTCTTTCAAAAGATGAGGGGACCGTTGGGGTGGTACCAGTCAATCAGTTTCATCTTTCATTCAGGATCCAAGGAAGGGGTGCCAGAGGGGCCTACAGCAAGCTCCTCCAGCCACCCAAAAGGAAGGCCTCCGCACCTATTACCAGGTATGATTTTACATTGAATCCTGACAGTCATAAGTCATCTTTCTCTAGCAGGTTGCCTGAAACATTGTATGTCCAACAAGGTCGCAATCACCAAAGACCCTTGGGTTTTGGAGGCTGTTCAGGGAGATCATCTGGATTTTTTGCGTGCCAACACTAATTCCCTCTTCCCCTAACAAACACTCACACAAAAAAGAGAAAAGATATTGTACAACTAGAAATTTAGAGAATCATTTAGAAAGAGGCTATTCATTTGGTCCACCCAGAGGAGACACAGCAAGGGTGTGCAAGCACCAAATTTTCGGTTCCCAAAAGGGGGTGCCCAGAGGCCTGTGGAAAACTACCACCATATCAATCTGCACATCCATTACGAACATTTCAAAATAAACGGCATTCACATTTTTAGGGTTGTGTTAAGAAAAGGAGACTTAATGGTCAATATAGACCTGAAGGATGCCTATTTTTTGGTAGCTATATGAAAGAGCCACCACAAATATCTGAGGTTTCTGTAAAAAGAAACATTGTGCGAGATTGCCTGCCTTCCCTTTAGCCTGTCATGTACTCCCAGGGTATTCCAAAAGTTCATAAACCCAGTTGTATGACACGGCATTCGCGATAGCCTTGTCTGCGTCAACGGAACCCCGGTCGAGTTCGCCAGTAAGAAATTCGTCAAGCTTGCGACAGAGTGCAGGGAGTTCCATCATGTCACCTTATCCCCATACCATCCAAACTCCAAAGGAAAAGTTGCGTCCGCAGTGAAAGAAGCCAAATGGGCTATTCATGAAAGCCATCAGAGACAACTAAGATCTTGGTAGACTATAGAACTACCTCTAATGGTGGAATGCAATAAAGCCCTCAACAATGTCTTATGTCGCAGTAATGAAGACATTAGTCATGATAGCAAGTACCCTGTGGCACCATCATGATCCCGAAGGAGTGCCTGAGAAAATACAGCAAAACCACCAGAAAAAGAAGAGCTACCATGACAGAAAAGTTGTCTGCAAACAGAGACAGTTATTAGAAATCCTGAACTTGCCAAACGGAGCTATCCGACAGAACGTACCTGCCAAATTCACCTACGCTTTTTTTTAACTAGCAATTCCCATTAACGCTGATGCTTCTGGTGTTATGACTGCAACCAAAATATTGGCAAATGTGCTTTATGCTGCGTTTATCACTTCAAAAAGTAAGCATACATTATAATCTGTTAAATAACCATACCATCTTTCCAGGTACAGTTTGCTTGCAACTTCCTCTGATGGAGCTAACATCTGTGGCTTAAAACCTTTCGAGAAGTGCTCTGATCCCGGATCACAGTTATCCACAATCTGCAAACCCTTGGTCATCAACTGCAACAGAAAATTTAGTGATCATGAACTACTGTACATAACAATCTAAAATTATTAATCTTAATTCAACAAATTACTACAGGACTTCACAAATAATGGTGTTTTGATAAAGCAATTATTGTCCAGAAACGAGAGAGCATAAACGAATAAACGATTGAAAACTTACTATAACAACAGATCACTCTTACAAACGTTTATATGAGAATACGCGGTAGGAAAAAATCTAGAAACCTTTGACTTAACGTTTGCTCACAAAATAACCCCTTCTATCACGTTTATACAACTGAAACACCTGTCAATAGATCCGCCTCTCATCGATACCCACCACTGGGGACACTTTGCAGGAAAAAGTCTTTATTTTAGCCTCAAAAATCCACACTAATGACGTAAATCTGGTAGTTATGAGTTCGCAGATGAAAATTTGATTACGTTTCTGTTTTTCCTTCTCGGCTATTGAAAAATTTTGAGTTTTAGTACCACTTCTTGCCAAGCCTAAATAATCGTAATAAAAGAGTGTTTCAAGATAGATCCAGCACGTTGTACATTTTGATTTTTGCGACTTTCCTGACTTCTGTCTCTCATTTGTAAAAAATAACTAATGGCGTATAATTACTGCGTCAACCACTCAGAAAACCTGACCAGAATATGGTCATCGTTAGGTCATCAGTATGAAATTATTTTGGCCAAAATGTAGACTTTTCTCTCGAGAAACGTCCCAGCAGCAGGACGCAATGATAGGGGGCTGTATTTGCAGGCTCAACTGAAAAGAACATCATCAGGAAAGCTATCCTTTCAAGGGAACAAAAAAGGTTTCTGTTATCTGACTGCCGCTCGTGACAAACATTTATTAAAAATACAAATTTAGTAGCCTCTATTTGCACTACTTGGAAACGGTGCGGCTGGTACTAGAACTGAAATAATTATTATCTGGACAGCACAAGATGCACGAGGAGTATTTTGTACCTTGGCAAGGATGGTTATGGTATGTAGAGACGAGCAATTTTCAAACCTTTACAAAGCATTATTAAAATCTGCCTAAATAGTTATTTTTCCTAGCAGTACCATAATATTGTAACTTTAAGTCAACTACCAATGAACAGTCAACTGATGCAAAATCTTATAATACCACCTTGACACCATAGAACCGCCTTTGTTTACTTAAAGCTTTAGTTCGTGTGACACATAATGTCCTTATAGTGATGCCTTAGACAGATAAAAAGAGTAAACAAACTAAGAAAGTTTGGAGGGTTTTGGACTTAGGGTATAAAAAGGGGAACGCAAACGGGGACCAAAATGAAAATGGTTACCTTCCACGTCTTCAAACCTGGTGATCTCTTTAAATTTGGAAGGTATGATGAAACATCAACTAGTTCCATTGCCCCTAAATCAGATGCAAATTAATAACTAAATTAACATGAGGCAAACAGTGCCCCTGAAATGAAAAGAAAGCAGTTGGTTTGCACAACGTCCATAACAGAAAGGACGATTTAGTAAGAATGCGTTTTACAACAGGACTTTGTGAACTGTTCATATCAGATCAACAAAGGATGTTTCTGAGTAACAACTGTTGCAACTAAATCAAAGGAATGTTTTAGTGATTAGTTTAACCATCTCAGAATAAACAAGATTTACCTTCAGCTTTTTGTAACAAGGTAGAGACAACGGCTTCGTCTTCCACAGGATTAAGAGTACACGTAGAATATACAATGCGACCTCCAGGGGCTAGCATCTCCACTGCACGTGCTAAAATACGTAACTGGATGCTGTGAAATGAGGAATTACAAAAAAGTGTTCAATCAGCCCGTTCAGTCGGGATATACAAGTGACTAATTAAATAATCATTATTATTATTCATTCAAAATATTTCCCCGTTTTTGATTGGTTAAACCACACGCATAATTCACCATAACCAGCTACTGTTGACCAAATTTGGAAAGAATTTTGTCATATTGAACAGAACGGTTTTGGTAGTTAAAACAAAATGGCGGAACAGTCGGCGGAACATTTTACTCATTTCACTGCAAAATATTGTGTAAAAACATGGCAAGAACAGCATGAAGACGGACGACATCTGCTATTTGGAGCATCTTTGCAGACCTGAACAGACCTTTATCTCCTAAACTTCTCGCTTAAGATGCATTATCGATATGAACTTACATCGACCAAGGTTAGCATGTTTTAGCTTGTTTTTAAACTTGGAATTATTTTGAAGGAATAATAAAACAATGATTGAATTCGGCTTTCGCAGGGTATGAAGAATTCTGCAGATCACGGAAGCCTCGATGGATAACACCGTCTTTGATCTGTAGAATTCTTCATATCCTACTCAGCCTCATTCAATAATTGCTAATTATCAACATATGTAAGAATTCAATCATCATCAAGGATTCATTTATCATCAACAAATGGTAGTATTCATTAATTTTTATCACAAACTGTAGAATTAATTGAATATTCACTCCTGACTGAAGAATAAAGCTTAAGGTGATATTGTTAATTTCAGTGCTGAGAAAGGGTTCGACCAGTATTAAATACTGGTTTCTACTGAGAGCATAAAACTTCAGAAGCTTCCACTAGCAGCACCCTTCCAACTACAAATAATGCTGATGGGGATGAAACCTATACAATAGATGCAAACTTGGTAGTCATTTATTTTGCCGACAATTTGTTTTGAGATGCACGGAATGAGAGCAACAAGCTTGAAGATTCCTTCAAACGTTTCTTAAGATTACAGCGTAGTCGATAGAAAATAAGCTCTAATAACATATAAATATGCCCGTCCAGAAAGATTGAAACAGCAACAACACTAGTGAACTGGACAAGACGAATCACTTCTAAAGCTCGGAGAAAACACAACAGAGTTGTTCACCAACAAATAAACCAACTCTTGTAAACAAGAGAGAATTTCAATATAGTTAAGGAAAGTCATCTATAAATGACAGTAGTCTATTCTAAGGAACGAGAATCAAAGATAGCAAAATGTTTATTTTTTTTAATAGTCAGTTATTTAATTAATTACCGAAATAATGCCATGCCAAGTTGTGGTGTCCACTTTTTCCAAATCAAAGGATTTTTCCTCAGCGTTCCATCACCGCTGCAGAGAAAAACAGAAGCATACTGAAGAGTCTAAACTTTACAGAATATTTTAATGACACATAATTTTCTTGCAAATTCAGCACGTAAACAAAATGCATTTGCAACCTTTTCTAAATAATCCAAATTACAGGAAAAACTGGCAAATCAGGAGCAGATGAGACAATTTTGCTGAATAGGTACCCACGGGCATGTTAAAATAGTATTTCAATTTTGAAAAATGTAATTTCTGATGGTTGACAGACAAGGGAACGAATGAGTCAGAAATTTGATATTCTGACATGCTGGTGTTCCTAGGATAGTATCGGGCTATTTATGATTTTGGCGGGAGATGAATTGCGCCATTCTACGTCAGCTCAGTCCTTCTGATAGTTTTCCTTTTCGATTTCCCTCTTTTTCCAGTCAATTCCCTTGTTGCATCATGTCGGTGTCAAAAGAGGTGGAGGATTTTAGTTCTACTTCTTTGGTTGAAAATAACAAGGCATAATTGGCGCAGTTTTTCAAAGCTAGTGGCCGATTCTGCTGGGCGAATTTAACAATCTAGCTCTGGTGTTGTTTTCCTGTTGCAGTCCAACGCGGTTGAGAAGGCTAAAGCGTCCCTAGCTGAAGGTACGTCAATGCTCTCCAAGCGGTAGAAATTAATTATCTTAGCTGATAAGTCCGAATTTGGTTGGAAGACCGTTGAGGAGTATGTTCAACGCAAGCTTGCCGATGCTAAGGAAGACGCTAAACGGATTCGTCGTACCGAGGACAGAGCTGAAAGGACTCTTCAATCTTCAGCTGCGAAGAAATCTTCTAAGCATAATCCTTTCGCTCCACGACCTTCTGGTTCCGATTTTTGGCCTCCCAGAACGTCAACAGTAGCTTGTCCATGTTTGTTCCTTCCCTTTTGGTCGCTCTGATTTTCCTTCCAGGCAAGGCAGCCGTTTTGCTTGCGGCAGGTTTGGCCATTGGAAATACGAGTGTTCCCTAGTTTCTAATTCTCGCATTACAAAAGGATTCTCTGATTCCAAGTGACTATCCTCATAAGATCCAAGTGAGTGTGGTTTTTCAGTTGTTGATTCCCTGCAGTCTGATAGCATCTTTTTCTCTTCCGATCGTTCTGTTCAGGAGCTAAATGGTTTTGATTACGAAACAGCGTCCCCCACTATTACTTCTGTCCTCCGTTCACAGCGTTCTGTTAGTAGGAACCTGCTTAAATCCATCGATTATTGGAAATTACTAGGACCTCCTAAATTTATTTTGAGTATTATCAGAGACGTCTACAAGATCCCTATTATTTCCACGCCATTGCCTCAACACTGTAAAGAACAATGCGTCAGCCTTTAAAGAGTCTGATTTTGTCTCCGAGGCTATTTTGGAGCTCTTGAGTGACAATCGCGTCAAGGAGATTTTTTCTTACACTCCTGATATTCTCCATCCTTTGACCGTTTCAATTCAAAGTAGCAGTAAGAAGAGGCTTATCCTAGATGTAAGCCACATCAATATGCATGTTTTTAAAGAGAATTTTAAGTGCGAAGGCCTTCATACCACCAGGGATGCTATTTCACTTCATTTTCTCTTTTGATTTGAAGTCAGGATATCACCGCGTGGATATTTTCCCCGAGCATCGCAGATTTTGGGTGTTTCATTGGATTTTGGCACCTCTCAAACTAGGTATGTTCACTTTACTCTTTGCCCTTCGGGATTCAGCGCCTTATAATTTCACTAAATTGTTGAAGCCCATGGAGACCCATTGGAGAATACGAGGTATTCCCATAGCTATAGTTTTTGATGACGGCATTGGCGTTGATTCTACTCTGGAGGCAGCGAAAACAAATAGTTCTTCAGTTCATTCCGATCTCTTTCGCTGTGGTTTTGGCATAAATCACGAAAAATCTGTCTGGCAGCCCTTCACCACCTTTTCTTAGATAGGTTTTCATATTGACACTCCGACAGGTTTTATATTTGCAGTTGATCCTAGGATCGACAAATTGTGTTCCGGTCTGAACGACGTCTGTGCTAATTTAAATAATTCACCTTTCATTTACGTTAAGTTCATTACTTCACTAGCACCGAGTTGTGGGAATGTCACTCAAATTATGACTAGATTTTTGCACGTTGTCATCAGCCCGAGGCGTTGACGGAATTCGGAGGTTCTGGTTCAAGACAATGCGAAGAAAGGGGTTTTCTTTTGGAGGGACAATTCAAAATCCTGAAATGGTAAGCTGTTTTGGCAGGTTCCGTTTGTTCCATCCAAAGTTTTGCTTTCGGACGCTTCTTCTAAGGGTTGTTGCGCTTTTATTCAAGATTCTAGTCTGGTTTGTCAGCGAACTTGGTCCGTTGAAGAGTCTCGTAAGTCTTCCACTTGGAGGCAGCTGGTTGGGATTCAGTTTGCCCTTTAGTCCTTCGAGAGTAATTTAATACGCCAAAGAGTACGCTTATACACTGAAAATCAGAATGTTGTTAGAATGATTTCAGGTCAGTAGTGTGGTTCAAAATCTACAGGACATAGCTTTGGTTCATTTCTGGAAGTAGTTTTATTCTTTGCAATACAAAATGGAACAAATGGAACAACATGATGGAATGATACTGCTGTACATGTCACCCCCGTGGTGTATTCTCTTCATTCGTGCTCTTATTGGTAGGTTTACTGGTTTCTTTTTCTGCATCAAGTGAAGTATTGTATGTTTATCGGTACCTGGCACCCCCCGGTGGTGACATGCACAGCAGCAGTATCACTGCATTATGTTGTTCCATTTGTCCCTTGGTGGCTCGCCAGTGTCGTTCACTTGGCGTTTAATTCAAGTGTGATTTACGATTAGTGGCATACGTCGCTGCACTTGGTAGTGTCTATTCAAGTTTTTCCCGATCGTCCCAGGACTCGTTTTGACTTAGGAATGTTTTGAATGTTGTTTTTGATGTTTATGTCATGTTGCGTTGTATGTTACTAATTTTGCATTTTCTTTTTCTCCGTCTCTTTCTTTATTTTGTTAGTTTCCTCTCTTGTTTTGTTTAGAAGTTTTAGGTTCCGGCATTTGGAAGTCTCTACATGCCCTCCAAGACCCGTCATTGAGGGACCTGGTTATAAATTGGAGTCTACGGTCAACATTGCATCCATAGCTTCAGGAGCAACAGATGCCTACAGAAGATCCTTTTGGAAATGGAGAAATTTTGCCTGTTCGAGAGACGAAATTCAGGTTTTTCCCGCCAGTACAGAGCATGTTGCCCTTTACCTCCAGTACATGTTGACCATTACTCCTTCTCATTCTGCTTTGGGCTCTGCCATTTATGGAATCCAATGGGCACATAACTTGACTGGCATTCCTTCGCCGCCTGATAGCCCTATCATCCAAGCTGTTAGTAATGCCACCAAGCAGGTAACTAGAACTAGTTTGTTCAATAAAAAAGAGCCTGTTTCACCTGATATGTTAGAAAAGCTTGTGGAGGCTTCGACTTTAGATAACCTCCTTGAATTGAGAAATGTTTGCATTTTTCTTTTGGTGTTTGCAGTTTATTCAGAATTGATGAAGTTATCCATATTAGGTATGGAGACATTGTTTTTCATACAGCTTATGTCGCTATTAATGTTGATAGAAGTAAGACCGATCAACCTAGGAAAGGTAATGAAGTAGTGATTTCTGAGAGTCCTGGCACTCCTAGTTGCCCTGTCAAGATTTTGAGGCGTTATTTAAATAACGTCAGTCCTTATGTTCTTGATTCCGGTCACTATATTTTCAGGTCTTACGGTTTTGGTGTGAGACTTCCGTAATAATACGTCAGCTCAGTCAAACTGATAGTTTTTGTTTTGTGTTGCAAGTTTTCCTTTTCTATATCTTATTTTTTTACGTCTTCAGGACTGTATGTTTTTGAATAACGTTTCTTATTTCGATATATAATTTATGAATTTAGGTATTCAGACACGCACCCTTTTCCATTAGTATAATTTTGGAGCAGTCTATGTAACATTATAATGTATTTTCATTGCAATCCCTTTCCCCAGAGTTTTACCACTGCATCAGTAGGGGAATACGTTTCCACGCATTTTTTGGCCACTTTTTTTTGTATCTGGCATGTTACAAGTTCTAGCTTAGAACATATATTAGTATTTTACTAGAACGATATCACTGATTTAACATCTGCATCAGATGACTGACTGACACGTCCTAAATAAACGTTTTCACACTGAATATCTCGTGTTAGTGGAGTCAGAATCAAATGCTTGATACAAAGCTTTGAAGCAATCATCTCTTGCTTCCAGTAATAAAATAAGTACGTCCAGAATTCATCAAACTGATAAGGCAACTTGCAAGTTTCCTTTGAAGCTTGCTCCTCGTTAAAGATATATATTTTAGTTTTAAAACATGTGGAATCTGACATCTGAACAGTTGAGCTCGCAGTCAGGTAAGGCAGCACATGACTTACGGTGCATGTGCAAAAAGAACAGAAGATGAATATGTGCAAAGAACTACCAATATAGAACTCTTTATGGCCGTTAGGAACTTGTTGCCTTTGTTTATTTCAGTTGTGAGCGTCATTGCTCACATGTACTTGTGATTTCAACACTAAAATCAATTTCACAAAGCAGTGAGTTTAGACAACCCTCACAGTTCTGCCATTTTAAATGACTGACGTTGAGTCAACTAACCTGCATGGAACATCACAGAGTATTCTGTCAAAAAATATTGGCACCTTTTCACCACCTTCCTAAAAAAAATGGTAACCACAGTAAAAAATTCATACTATATTTAATAAAGCTACTATTGCAAAAAATTGGTCATCTTAAAACTTGTCTTTTTAAAGAAACCATCCAATTCAAAATTTTAGTTCTTTTATAATCGTTCCAATTTTCCTCACACTCTGTACCCACAAAGGAAACATACCTAACCATCTCATCCTATCTTAAAGGAAGAGACTTTTTCACTGAATAAACTCCAGTCTCAAAAAGGAGAGGCCTTGTCAAGGCTCAAAACATTATCCTATTTGTTAGTCTGGGAAAACTTCTATATAAACATGACCTGCTACTGTGTAAACTGGCTTGCTTCTTTTGTGCATTAATAACCGTTTGCATGAACTTCCTGGGGCAAAAAACCCATAAAATTCTAAAAATAAAACCCCCTCCATTAAGAAATTTACCATTCATTCCATCAAAACACAAACATGACCAGTATAATAAGCCTCCTGGAGCTTATTTAAGGGAATTATCTTCAAATACAAATTACACGTTTTAAGTTATTTTATAATCGTTCATAATTCAACCAGACAATCTCTGTCGTGAGCTTTTACATGTTGGAATTCTGGAATACTGAGCTACATTATTATTATCTACTATTATTATCTCCACTGAGATTTATTGCTGTGAGGGTTGATCTTGGCATGTACAGCGGATCATCTTGTCATGCATTTCTACTCATTTGTACAATGAAAATTGTTGACACAAATGTTCCTCCACTGACAAGGCAATGGGATTTTGAAAGAGAAATTACTTTCGTAAAAAGACTCTTGAAAAAGAAAAAGACCCTGCAGTTCATTTTCAGGATATTAAGTACTTCAATACCATAGACCTTGACTCAGGGTACTGGCAAGTTCTAAACAACCTAGCTAAAGGTGATCATGAGGTCTATACTCAACACAAATTTCAGGAATTATGGTATTGGTGCTGTTCAGTAAACCAGTTGACTTTAACCAACTTTTACTACAGTATAACTTCATAGCCATCAAGAACGATGTAACCCCTAAGGTAAAAAAACTACTTGATTGAACTGGGAAATTTGCCTCCCTATAAAGGTACAGTCAGGACACTGGCCACAGTAAGTGATTTTTCGGGTGTTTTACCCACCTTTCCTGAAATCATCAATCCATCATGTAGGTGGTATTGATATTTTCTGACTACAAACATTCTATTAACTTACCTCTTTTGTATACAAAGTGGGGAAGAGAGTAGCATCATGATTTGTGATCAAACAGCAGGGACTATGCAACCTCTTGCTCTGATGAACAAGCATGTAGCATCTCTTGTTTTGAAGTTCATTTGCAACAACCAGACCCTCTGCAGGATAAAAAGACACACTATGCATATCTGCAATTTTACCATTCTTCCTATGTATGGTGTTCATGGACATGTGTCAACACAATCAAAGACAGCATCAACACCTAATGCCATCCTTTCTGCATCTTTTTAATTTCTGTTAGACACCTTGCCTTGCAAAATGCAAAGCAGTTCTAATACAGGTAAACTCTTGGAAATAACCATGACATCAGTTTCTTCCTTCTGCTGGCCTTCAAAAGGTATAGTAGTAACACACTGATAAAACATTACAAGGCATTCCTTATCAATGTGATACCCAGCTTAGTATCCAACCAAAACAGAACATACATTATTGTATACTTTACCAGGTATCCCTAATGTTTCTTCACCATGAAGAAGTTCAATAAGTTGAACTGTTTTAGACCCAGGAGCAGCACATGCATCCAATATCTGTATTGACAAAATATAAAAATTATCAGAGAGAAGACAATCTCATGTCTCTAATATTCTTGACTCGTGCAAAGGAGATAAACAAGGGACAAAATGTTCTATTATTATGCATTTGCATTTCCTATTTAATCCACTGGCCCCAAAAATTTTGCCGAAAAACGCCATTTTGTGGTCACTATCTGCCCAAAACTCACCACTTCTGGTTTGTCATGCAGGTCATGCAAGACAACTTTTTGTAACACTCAGAGTGCTAAACAAGAACATGTCTTGAACACATACATGACTGCTCAAAACCTGACTGTGTCCCAAAACCTTCATTTTGGGGTAATTGTGCCAAAAAACTGTTATTGAACATATTGATAGTGCAAAGTTACCAAAAGTCTTACGTAAAAGGGAAGCCTAGCTATCAAATGACAGGTGGGAAAATTGTCTGTGATATGCTTGTTTTAAGCAAAGATAAGACAAAAAAAACCATGTTATCATTCATTGCAAATTTTTCTTTCTTTGCATTGGCCAAGAGCTCATCACGTGACCTGCAAATAACTGCCTACAAATAATGGTCTGCTCATGCACAATGTCGTCCAACTTTGTTTGGCTGCAAATAATTTTCTTCTCATGCATAAATGAACCACGCTTTTCTCCTTCTTGCTATCACTCTTGCGTTAAAATGGCAGACCACTTTGCTTACCGAAGATATACATTAAAAAAAAAAACCAAACTTGATGATCAAATGATAAAACAATTATTGTTCTTGGTTATCGCAATGTATTTTGATTTGTCAGTGTCTCCCAGATCAATTATTTGCCTCAGCCTTCAGCTTTTTGGCAAATAATTGATCTGCTCGCCACTGACAAATCACAATATTTTGCTCAACCTTGTCCAATAATTGTTAATTGAGAATTTGTTCATGCTTAGCGTGCGTATATCGAGTTATGGATGCACGCGGGAAGTTTGGAGAGCACGTAAGAGTAACACGAGGCGATAGCCGAGTGCAACTCTAGCTTCTTGAGTGCTCTCCAAACTTCCCAAGTGCATCCATAACTCGATATACGCACAGCTAAAAGCATGAGCAAATTCTTTTATAACATAGCTGACAAAAATGCTTGCTTTTTGATCAACTGCAAAATTCTTGCAACGCGCGACACATTAACAAACGGTTCTATTGGCTGATTACGAACACGCCACAATCGTCTAGTTTGAATGAAAATATTCTTTCTGTAAAAGTGAGAAAGAAAATTTGCTTCTTTATTCGTTAACGATCAATGGAAACTAAGCAGAAACAAACGTAGAAGAGTCTTAAAGTTCACCTAAAGTTAAAATACTAACATGTTCGTAAGAAGTCGTGGAGTATGGTTTGGATTTGCTGAAAAGATGTGTACGTTTTGCTCGGCGAAATCCAGAAAACACGTTTTTGGCGAAGACGACTGTCATCCTTCTTTAAACTTACATTCATTTACGAACATTGGCTGGTCATTACGAGAGAAGACCTGGCAGCAGTTGGTTTTGTGAGTAATAAATTTATGTCTTCTTGTGTAATTTGTGCTGTTATTGCGAGAGAAATTTTCCTGCTTCAGTTGGATTATCTGGAGATAACAAAAGTGCACAACAAATTCAAAAACAACAATAAAAACGGAAATTTTACCTTTACCGTTGATGGTTGGTGTCTGTTCTGTTCTCAGCGAATGTCTTTCAGCCAAAATTTGCTACAGCTGTGGTCTTCCGACAAAATTGCGAAACGCACTGCAACTTGCGAGTTTTTTTTAATTCGGCTTTATTTTTGCTGCTTGTTGGATCAGGACCTAAAAGGTCAATACTGATAGAAAAATTGGGCAGTTCTTCGCTGGTTTCTTCCATATTTTAAGGTATCATCCACCCTCAAGCACCCTCCCCGCGTTGATCGGCGCTAGCGCTTTTGCTTTTAACAAATACCACCATAAACCGTACATTTTCTGAAAGCTTAATAGTTCCAGATTATTGCTTATTCCTTTTAAAAAATCAAAATATTAACGCAATTCAGAAATGAGAAGTTTTTTGTGAAAGTGGATGTCACTGTAAATTTAAGTCCAGGCCAGCCAAAAATAAACGGAAGAAGCTAATTAAGATCGCATTCGCTTCTTAACGCGTTTGACTAAAAAACCGTGTCTCAGATTTTTGTCAAGTGGGTTTGTTCTTTTGTTATAAGCAAGTGAAGTCAGGGATAGCAAATCATTAGCACTACCAGTGAAAAAAGTACTCTTACTCGAAAACGAAAAAAGAAATCAAAATTCGCAGACACGGTTTTTTAGAAAAACTATCTGACAGTAAGTTGGCCAAATTTCAGCCAAATTGGTTCACGGGTTGCCGACTTGGAGTTTAAAACGTACCCTCAACTTGCCCTGATTTTCATTTCGAGAAAACAGGGGAAAAAGAGTTTTGGCGGCGTAGTACCCGTGACGAGATTATAACAGATTATAACACCAAAGCTGTCAATGTTGATGCATACCAGAAAAGGGACAACAGTAGTGACACAGCAGGAAAAGGTTACAAACGAAACCCGACAACAGATGAACAATTTATTTCAAAGGCGCTGGTCTGTTCGATCCTTCTGTTGTCGAGAAAGCATCTTTAGTTATTTGCGACGGGCAGTTTTCATTTTGAGCCAAGCCAACTTTTACTCGATACACTTCCTAAAAGTTCGACACTTCCCTGGAAAAATCGACAATAAACCGCTTCCTGGAGTTTTTCTTGAAGCTGCTCTCCCGCTACAAGAGACTTTCAAAAAAGTCCTTCGTCCGATTTTTTATGGCGCGGGACCTCTCGCGAATTTGTAGCTCGCTTGGCCGCCTGGCGGCCTAAAAAGCTCGCTCCGCTCGCTAAGAAACTCGTGAAACTCGATTTCGCAGTAGTTTCATTGGGTTTTTCAGAAGCTTTGTCATCTTTTAGCCATTTTCTTGATTGTAGTAGGAGCCCTTGTCGCCCTCTGCTAATTTCGAAGCCCACACTTTGCAAAACGATTTTGTCGTCTTCTTTCGTCTTGGAGTCGAGGACGAAAACGGACAAGCTCTTTTTTCTTCTTTGGAGGCATTCACTTCCAAAATCCAGGGACGAACAGTGAGCACTATACTGAAATCGATTTCTGTCAAATTGCGTGATTAGCTTGGTTCAACAGCGGCATGCGTATCAAGTATGACAGGACTTGTCAACGATCAATTAAAATAATTAGCATAGAAAAAACTTTTGCGCTCCATAATTCTGCACAGAAAAAACATTTTTTCCTGGAATTTTTTTCAAAAGAAAGCTCTTGATGAGCTCTACTTAATCATCTAAAAATTGAAAATTTCGAAAAATGATGATTTTTTACCCTGGATGATACCTTAAAGAGAAGGAAAACTGCACTGCAGTTTAAAAGACGACAACTTTGCAGCCAGGTAAAAAAAAATGCTCACGTCATCTTATTTACGCACGGGCGTGCGTAAATAAAGATTTTGTTCATAGCGGCTCAGTAGGACTTATATAGGGAAAGCACGCGCGCTATGTTATAAATATCATTATTCGCTGTTTATACCAGCAATATACCTACCTTTTGGCCTGGTTTTACATCTAAAAGCAATGGCGGAATCATACTGACTGCCTCTTGGCGACTGATGTTTCCCTGAATTAAGAGAGACAGAACACTATGGTTTTTATGTCATTAAATAGTCAAGCCTCCAAGAGGGGCACATATTGTAAAAAATCCCCAGTCAAACACCAACAGTTGACAACCTCATAAACAATTGCAAGTGATGGTTTTACAATTTTACATCGTTTTTACTGTGCTTTTCAGTAACATGCAAACTTTGAAATTTAAGCCAGCTTACAACAATATTGTTTTTTTGCTTCCGTCAATCATAATTATGAACACAAGCAACGACCCTTGAAACACAGAAACACACAAAGTGGATTGAAATCCTCCAATCGCAAACCACAAACCCTTAACTTTAATTTGAACTCGTTGAAGTAAGCTTCTCTTTTCTAAGAAGTCTGCTACGATGATTGACAGCAGCAAAGAACACAAACGTTAGTTGGCTTTTGAACTTCAGAAGCACAGTAACCTGATATATGCATTACCTGACACATGATCTGATCTCTATGTTTGCTGTATGTACTACTCTACATAGAGTTTAAGAGTTCTAATTTTGTTCTGAAGACATTAGCCATGGGCACAGGGCAGCACTTCATCCTGGAAAATATGCTACTTCCCCCGCCCCTTCGATAGGAAGCAAGTCAACTTCAGCATTATCCTCAGCATTATTTTGCCAGTACCCATTAAAATAGACCTACAATTGGTGACAAAATAGTTGAGACATTGTAATCAAATACAGTAACTTCAGAGAACAAAATAATCCGCACCCTTCCCCTGCCCCCTCCATTCAAAGTTGGGGTGTTTGTTGCTTTCTGTAGGTAGCTCGAACATCAGTACAACATTGCATGGAGGGAATGGGGGAGGAAAAGCTATATTTCCTCCTTTTGAAGTCAGTAGAACGTAAAAAAGCCCAGTTTAGGGCAAAAGTGTCTCAACTCATTTTGTCGCCAATTGTAGCTGGAGAAAGACATTTTTCTTGCCCACAGAGCCAAAGTTCGAGACATTAACCACTCAGCCATCATGTCTCCACAATGAATGTAAGTGCTCTATTTCCAGTTTAACCTGCAGAATCACAAATGCCATCATTGCTACTTACCTTCTTCTACCCAAAAGATAGGTAGCAAAGATGGTAAGCAACCTTAATAAAGGGTCCTTACCATTTACACAGACCACCCGGGTGGAAATCTTGTGCATAAACATAAAACTATAAAACTCAACATGGTGTGAAAAAACAACTACAAAATGTATTAAAATCAGCTGAGCAGACTATAAAGAGAGTACATGAATTACATTGCCCCAAATCACAGCCCATATGTTCTGAAGCTTCCCAAACGGAATGGTGCAAATCATTTGATTTTCCAACTGGAATTTCCCGTTTCCCCATGTAAATGGTAACTACTTTTAAAGGTCTGTACAGTCAACTCTCTTTTTATAGCGGACACTGTAGGGACCTTGACCTAGTGTCCACATTAGAGAGAGTCAGTAATGGCAGGAGTTCATTTCAGTTGAAGGTCTGTGATTTATTCTTGCCTAGGGTTTAGCTGCTGTCCGTAACTGGGTGTCCGTTATGGCTGGGTGTCCGTAAGGCAAGAGTTGACTGTACTGTGGTTTATTGATTCATGGAATATTATGCATCAATGAAACAGCAAAAGATCTTAGCAGTTGCTTTCAGTGTGGTTACTGGCACTGTGATCTCAGATTACTGACATAGCGATTAAATACCCAAGCTGATAAAAGGAGGGTATGGGAAAAAACAACTCAAAATTTGATTCCAAAATGCGAAAGCTGGCTTGACTATCCTTACTAACAAACATTTTGAAACCATTGCAACCATTTTCAAGGACTTTTCAAGAAGTTTTCAAGGATAATGTAAGATTTTAAAGGACTACATATACAGTGTATAAGGAATGTATTTTCACAGATTGTACAAAAATGCAATTCCCTTTCAATTCTAACAGGACTTTAAGGCTTGACCTGTTTGCTCTACTAACTTCTCTACATTTTTTAGTTCATTTGTCTTAAGTTGTTAGTTAATTCGTGCATAAAATATGAAAAATGCTTGATACAATCACATTTAACTTCTCTAAGCTATGATTCATATACTGTCTTTGACAACCAAAAAGCATTTACAAAAACTCTTTCCAGGCCTCTACATTCAAAGCTAAAGAAAGTTCAAGGACTATTCACAGAAAAATGGAATTCAAGGACATTTCAAGGACTCCCTCTAAAATTCAAGGACTTTTCAAGACTGTGCGGACCCTGCCAAACCTGTACTTACAGTTTCGGTTTCATGGACCAGGAAACTGTGAAACTTTTCCATTGACGAGGATTTTCTGATAAATTTTTTAGTAAAATTTATCTGCCATGCTAATTCATCAGGATACCTGAAATAAATATTAGATAAAATATCAGAAAATAGTTTTTACTCCATGGTGCTGTAATTCTTGAAAATATTACTGCCCATATGAGCAAAACCAATATGAGTTCTCCAGTTTCCCCTCTCCTAAGAAACCAATAAGGAATAATAGATGTTTCGAACAATATGTTTGATTTAACATTAACCGCAAGAGTAAGTCGATCATTAAATGATTGAGCAATCGAACTTGTGATATATTTCATCATTAGTTTTTTGTTCTCAAGTAGCTCAGACAAGTTTCGCGCGGACAGCAATAATTGTTTTCGCACAGTGTTTACAGTCAGTAATTTCCTGACGGACAGTTCAAACCTTTTTGACTGAGCGAGGTTTTACCCTTCATGTACAATCATCTTATTCCTTAACCTGTTCGTCTTTAAACTTGTTCTAGCCATTTTATTGTAATGTAATCAGAAATTGGCTTTGCTACGTGCCCCAAATATGATCGGAATGTAATCTTAGAATCGTTCGTTTGTACCTTGATTTTCGGAATTGCTACTTTATTAAACATATTAAAGGATTCCTTGTCTCAGTTGCTGTCTGCTGGGGTCTATACCAAAATTTCTGAAGGATTTGAGCATCGATTTAGCCGGCCATTTGGTATGGTACCCTTGTAGATAATCCTCTGTTTATGAAAGATGACAGACAAAGGTGGAGGAACCAGTGAAGAAACTATAAACCCGGAGAATGCCCTTAAGAAGAAGAGAAGTCAGCTGCCGAAGAATAACCTTGGCTATTAAGCGTATTCGTGGGATACTAGATAAAGATCAAGTTCAAGCGAACAAAGCACGTCTGAGGAAAGAAATCAAACAGCTTCGAAAGGACTACGAAATTGCTCGAGAGCAGAAGGGTGAGCTGTATGATCTAGCGGAGGCAGAAGAACATGACACCATGGATCAGTGGGAAAATGATTTGGCTAATGATGTATTTTCCATTGAAGAAGAAGAGGAAGTTTCTTTAATCGCACTTGAAGAAAATCAAGTTAACACAAGCGGTTCTGTGGGGGATGCGAGCCACGCAAGTAACACAAGCGGTTCCGTGGGGGAGTCGAGCCACGCAAGTAACACGAGCGGTTCCGTGGGGGACATGAGCCACGCAAGTAACACGAGCGGTTCTGTGGGGGACATGAATCACTCAAGTAACGCAGACGATTCTGTTGGAGAGGCTAGTCACGCAAGTAACGCGAGTGACGCAAATAGTTCTGTTGGGAACTCAGGTCAATCAAGTGGCACTAATGTATCGGCAAAATCCCAGGTCCAGCCCGTTCCTGCCCAGGATTTGACAATCGTGGAAAATCACGCTGGTCACACCTCTACTAATAATGTTGAAGCTCAATAGACCATACAGACGTCGAAACAACCGCATGTTTCACATCAGGTGGCATTAAATGCTGCTTCTAAAGGCAAGCTGGAGCATGCCTGCTCATTTGACTTTTGGATTGACAACCTCCTTGAGTTTAAGAGACAGTCCTTCCCAAGTCCGACATAGGAAATGTCATGATAGCTGATGCGCTTTTCAAATTAGAAGCTAATAAGGACATTCCTTTAATACAACTACCTTCCTTCAATGGTGATCCTCTCCCCTATACAGATTTCATAGATCAATTCAAGATCCACACCCATGAAAAGGTAGACCTTAAAGATGACACGCAAATGATTCGGTTGCGTATGCTCTTAAAGGGCGAAGCTGAACGAGCGATCTCTGGCGTGAGATCAAAGGGCATAATGTATGCTACAGCTCTAAAGGGTCTAAAGGAGCAGTTTGGCCAGCCGAGTGTAATAGCCAGAGCTGTGGTGAACAAGCTGACTATGGGAGACAGGATTGGAAGGAACAACAGACAAGCTCTCAGAGAATTCTCACTGGATATCATCAATTGCCTTTCCATCATGCACCGCCTCAATTATTATGCAGATGTAAACGCCAACAATAACTTGAGAAGAATTGTCATGCGTCTTCCTGACTATCTCGTAGACAAATGGAAAGGGGTGGTGGCGGATATCAGAGAAAGAGGCCAGGTTCCCACGCTTCAACACATAAGTGACTTTGTGAGAAAATGTGTCAAGGCCGAATTCGACCCAGACTTTGGTGATATTCAATCTGAATTTGGCGGAGGTGGCCAAGGAAGAAAGGGGATTCAGTCCACCGGATGGACCACGGGCAAAAAACTGAAGTGTTCAATATGCGAAGGTAGCCACACAGTACCCACCTGTCTCACCCTGAGTGACTCAATGGTGGACGCACGGTTCAAGTTTGTAACAAAGGGAAGATTGTGCTTTTCCTATCTAAGCAAAGGTCATATGACAAGAGACTGTCGCTCAAGGAAGAAATGTGAGATCAATGGGTGCCAAAGGTTCCACCACTCCCTGTTACACACGGACCTTCCTACAAGCGGAGTCGCATCTGTGTTGGACATGAACGGCATCTTGCCAGTCGTAAGAGTTCGTTTTAGAGCACCCAATGGTCGAATTAGAGAGGGGAATGTTCTGATTGACAGTGGAGCAACTATGACTGTGATCCGTAAAGGTTTGGCCGTTGTTGGAGGAGAGACAGTGAAACAGCCCGACAGCAGGCGTCTCAAGTTCTGGATTTCTCCCATCGAAGGCAGTGAGGAGTTCAGCATAGAAGCGCACGAGATTGAAAAAACTGTCTTCGGCATCCCTCCGTTAGATTGACAATGGAATGGTTATTGTCCTTTAACCATCTCAGCCGCATTGTCCTGTCACACAAGGCTGGCCCTGTAGACCTTATTCTAGGCGTTCAATACAGTCACCTACATGCCAAATGTGAAATACGCCAAGGCCGTCCGTTTGATCCTGTAGGCAAGAGAACCAAATTGGGATGGTTTGTCATTGGCTCTGACAATGCCAAGAATTCAGATACCGTTTGCAGCATTAGTTTTGTCGAACCGTTGAACATCTCGGAGTCTTATGAGCTAGAAACTCTCGGTGTCCAAGCAAGAGATTGCCCTTGTTCAAGAGTAGCCATGTTGCCAAATAAAGCCATAGAACTAATGGAGAACTCCCGTAAGCATCGAGGAGAAAGGTACATGGTAGGGCTTCCCTGGCAAAGGGACAAATCCCTTCTTCCAAACAATTATCCACTGGCGGAGAAGAGGCTCTTCTCTTTGGAAAGGAACCGACTCAAGAATGAAGCTAAGGCCAAACTGTATGACAATGCCATAATGGAGTATGAAAAAAATGGTTTGGCCCGTGGCCTGAGCGAAGAAGATTCAGAAGCCAATGTCAAACCGGTGCATTATCTCCCTCACCACGGAATATACCGACCTGACATATACCCCCCTTCGTGGGGGACATCGCAAAGATGTACTTACAAATTGAGTTACTGGAGGAAGACACACACGTCCACCGGTGCCTCTGGAGAAACCTGGAGTTTACAAAGAACCCACCATCTACGCCCTACAAAGAGTGACCTTTCATTATGCTGAAAATGGCCAAGGATAATGAGAAAGATAATCCACATGCCCCAGTGATTTTGAGACGTGACAGGTACATGGACGACTTGATTCATTCTTGTCCGACAACAAAGGAAGCTGTGCAAAGCATTACAGAACTTGACCGAGTTCTTGACACTGGCAGCTTCAAGATTAAAGAGTGGATATCGTCGTCTGAAATCGTCCTAAAAAAACTGTCACAAGTTTCCCTGAAGAAACCTGATGAAGAAAGTGTGTCGAAAGCACAGCTGTACTGACCGCTGCCTATCTAGATGGAGAAAAAGGCGTCAAGACATTGGGCACTGGATGGAACTCTGAGACCGACATCCTTAGTTTCGCGGTTAAAGAGCCAAACATCGCAAAACTTACGAAAAGAGTTGTCCTATCCAATATCTCGAGACTGTACGACCCCCTTGGCTTAGCTTCCGCTGTCAGAGTAAAGGCAAGGATAGCGTTACAAGACATTTGGCGTGCGAAGAACTTTGATTGGGAAGACCCTTAGCCTGACGAAAGAGTTCGTTGGCAAACATTGTTCAAAGAGATCCAAGGGCTTCAAACCCTCGAATTTCCCAGATGCCTGCAGCCAGAAAATGTGTCGGGTGACTCAGAATTGCATCTCTTTGCTGACACGAGTGGGGCGGCCTATGGAGCTGTGGCTTATCTTCTGTGACCAACAGTAAAAGGACCAGAAGTACATCTAGTTGCAGCAACAGCGAGAGTTGCACCACTGGGACAGACGACTATCCCACGACTAGAGCTGATGGCTTCCCTCGTGGCTTCCCGACTTGCCCGAACCATCTGTGACGAGTTTAAGATCAAGCCTGTGTCAGTTACTTTCTGGTCAGATTCCAGGATCGTTTTACATTGGTTGAACTCTGAGTCAGTCTCGTTTAAGCCCTTTGTGGGAGTTTGTGTTGCCGAGATACAGTCTACCTGGGACCCCGAGTACTGGCGATTTGTTCCAACAAACCTTAACCCTGCTGACGACCTTAGCCGAGGCATCTCTTTGGAAGACATCGATATGCGTTGGAAGAATGGGCCACAATTTCTAAAAGGCCCAAAGGAAGAGCGGCCAATCAAGTTTAAGTACGGAAGACGATCCCGAGAAAAAGGAGACAAAGGCAATGGCTCCATTACGCAATCAGAGACCACTGATAGATCCTTTACATTACTCGAGTTGGCAGAAGCTCACAACATGTTCACAACATAGAGTTCACATTCAGACCCAAGAAATAGCTGAGTGGGTCCGTTGCAGGCAGAGGAAATCAGCACGCAGAAAAGTTCTGGATTGCCAGAGCACAGAGAGACCTGCCTGATTGGAGAGATCCTTTTAACAATTTGGCTCCATTTATGGATGGCACCATCAGAGTAGGTGGTCGACTAAAGAAATCACAGTTGGACTATGACCAGAAGCATCCCGTGTTGCTGTCTTCAACCAACCATATCTCCCAGCTAATCATGGAAGATGTTCACCATAAAGTTTCACATGCGGGCCCGGAAAGAACCTTGAGTGAAAGCCACCGAAAGTTTTCAATTGTGCATGGAAGAAGCCTTGCTAAGAAACTCGTCAGAGACAGTGTAGTTTTTCGCAAGCTATGCCAGCCGCCACACACCACTGTAATGGCAGACTTACCTCCTGAAAGAGTCTTGCCCTTTTCTCCGCAGTTCTCAGTTACGGGAGTAGACCTCTTTGGCCCATTCAGTATGGAAGAAACAAGTCTATTAAAGCGTGGGGTGCTCTCTTTACTTGCACAACCATGCGAGCCATCCATCTGGAAATAGTGTAAAGCCTGTCACTGAGTCCTTCCTTCAAGCCCTACGACGTTTCATGTATCACCATGGGTGGCCAGCTACTATTATCTCCGACAAAGGGAAGTCCTTTGTCGGAGCAGAGAGAGAGTTAAGAAAGCTGGTGATCGAAGGAAGAAAGCGGATCAATGATTTTGCCGTGCTCCACAAAGTCCGGTGGATATTTGCCACACCCTACAGTCCCCATCAGGGAGGAATCTATGAAAGCCTAATTAAGCAGACCAAACGAGCATTGAGGGTCGCTGTCGGTAACCAAGTCCTGTCACGGAATGAAAGGTCCACTGTCTTTGCTGAGGTCAAGTCCCTGATAAACACCAGGCCCCTTGGTTATCTGTCCAATGATCCAAACGATCTTCAGCCATTAATGCCTAACCACCTCCTTCTCAGGGGAGCCTCGTCCTGTGTTCCTCAAGGCCCCTTTGAGGAAGTACGAAACCCAAGAAAGCGCTTTGAGTTTGTGCAGAGTTTTGGAGACGATTCATTTGTGAATACGTCCCAATGCTCATGTGAAGATCAAAGTGGCATACCAAAAGTCGCCAAATCAAGGTCGGCGATGTCGTTCTTCTCGTTGATTTCAACGCCCCCCGAGGAAAACGGGAACCTGCCTTAGTGAAAGAGGTCTATCCAGGAACAGATGATGTGGTCAGGAATGTCCTTGTCAAGACTAAAGATTCAGAATTGAGGCGATCAGTCCAGAAATGCTGTATTATCGTGAAGTCAGAGTAAGCCCAGACTCATCCCCATCTCAAATGGTGCCCCTGGAGGGTTTGTTAAAAACAATATGTTTGACTTAACATTAACCGCAAGAGTTAGTTGATCATTAAATGATTGAGCAATCGATCTCGTGATATATTTCATTGATCATATTTCATTTGATTGTAATGTAATCAGAAATCGGCTTTGCTATACGCCCCAAATATGATCGGAATGTAATCTTAGAATCGTTCATTTGTACCTTGATTTTCGGAACTGCTACTTTATTAAAGCTATTAAAGGATTCCTCGTCTCGGTTGCTGTCAGTTGGGGTCTATACCAATGGACGAGGAAAACAAGGATTCAACAAGGAATGATAGACGAAGAACCACTATGTAGATGTGCTACCTTTAAATCATTATACCATGCCCAGAATGTGATAGCCATTTCTTCTTTTTTTCTTATTAGGCTTGAATAGCGTAATAAGAAACTGATTACTGTACAAGACCATTACCTCTTGTTTACACTGGTTAGAAAGATGTCTTTAAGGGTTTTTAGCGGGGGTTGATATCGCCAGCTCAATTACTCTCTGATAGTAGCTTTGATGCGAATTAGAAATAAGAGTGACGAACCTTGCCGTAATAGCGTAATAACGTAATAAGAATGAAACACTTGCCTTTACAGTTGCTTTGATGCCAATAAGAAGAGTGAAGAACCTTGCCGTAATAGCGTAACAACATAATAAGAATGAAACACTTGCTTTTTACAGTAGCTTTAATGATAATGATAATGAATTTGTACAAAGCTAAAACTATAGAAGAATATTCAAAAGCGTCTTACTGGAAGCCAACGTAAGTCGATAAGAGCGGGTGTGATATGATCAAATTTCACAATGTGAAAAGTCACTCTAGGTGCGGCATTCTGTACTTTCTGTAAACGATCAAGCTGATATTTAGGTACACCAAATAGAAGTGCGTTACAGTAATCAAGGTTTGAAGATACAAAGGCATGGATCAATGTCTTTGTGGATTGCACGGTAAGGAATTTTCTGATCTGTCTTATGTTGTGTAGTCTGCAAAAAGCCTTGCTACAAATCTTGTCTATGTGAACATCCATTTGCATATGAGCATCGAACCAGGACCCAAGGTTCCAGACACTTTCTAAAGGTTTAATGATGCTGTCACCAATGATAATAGATTCAATAGATGTTTTTTCAAGTTGTTGACGGGTGCCAATAATTGGAAAGTCAGTTTTCCTGTCATTAATCATTAACCGATTTCCAATTACCCAAGAGCGAACATTAGCAATGCACTTTTCAATCACAGAGACAGCGTTAATTTCCGAACGGATAGAACAAGGTGGGAAGGAGAGGTAAATCTGGGTGTCATCAGCATAACCATGGACGGAGGGGAGGTGCTGAGAAATAATGTTAAAGAGGTGGGAGACGTAGAGAGTAAATAAAATAGGCCAAATACAACTGCCCTGGGGGACTCCACAGTTCAGATTGAAGTTGTCAGAAGTCTTATCACCGACAAGTATATGTTGTTTGCGACCAGACAGAAAAGAGTCGAACCAATTTAAAGCAGTTCCGACGACTCCAAAATCCTGTTGCAAAATATTCAGAAGAATGGAATGCAGCACTTAGGTCCAAAAGTACGAGAAGTGTCACTTCCTTATTATCCATACTCATTAAGATGTCATTTTGAACCTTTAATAGAGCCTCTGTTAAGTGATACTTACGGAAGCCTGCCTGGAATTTAGGAAGAGGGGCATTTTTCTCACAGTGGATGAGAAGTTGTTGAAGTGCAGCCTTTTCCACTACCTTGGAAATGAATGGAAGATAACTGACTGGACGGAAATTTTTGTAGACCAAATTAAGTCCAGGTTTTTTCAATAGAGGGATGACAACAGTGGTTCTCCAATTTTCCAATTTTCTTTCACTGAGAAGAGAGAGATAAATCATCTCAGTGATAGAGGCCCCTAATACATCAAGACAGGACTTTACTAGCCATGTAGAAACAGGATCCAACCGACAAGAGGCATTGGAGGATTCCCGAACAATCTTACACACTTCTACTTTGGACAGCGAAGAAAAATTCTCCAGATTCTCCTTTGGAGTAACAGGAGCAAGTCGAGGCTCTCGAACTTGAAATTGTCAAGATTTTTCTTTATGATTTCAATTTTTTTGAGGAAGAAGGTGCCAAATTCGTTTCCTAGCTTAGTGGGATCATTGTGCTCTGGAAGAGCCATCTCAAGTGGTTCCCTGGACAAAGAATTAACCACACGAAATAGCTTGCGAGAGTCACCTGCACACTGATCAATTAGGTTTGAATAATAATTCACACATGCAGATTTAAGAAGTGCAGAGTACTGATTACTAACTTTATGGTAATTATTCCAGTCACCAGGGAGGTCAGTTTTCAAGGCTTTCTTTTCAAGGCGACGACGTTTATGCTTGAGTTGTTTAATATCATCATTAAACCACGGGATCTTTGGACGATTTATCATAATCCTTGTTTTAAGCGGAGCATGCTTGTCCAAAATGTCAGTAAGTGTCATGTTAAAGCAGTCGGAGAGTGCATCAATGTTGTCCGAGTGTATGCTTGCACAAAGCATAGAAGAGGCAATATCAGCTGAGAATTTGGCAATATCAATATTTTTGAGTTTACGAAAAGTCAGTTCTTTGCATGATAAAGCTGGTCACGGGAAGCCAATAGGACACTGAATAATAAAATGATCGGAGATGGGAAAAGTAGCTTTAGGAGAAGCAAGAACAACATCATCCGACAAACGAGTAATAATTAGATCCAAGGTATGACCCAATAAATGGGTCGGGCCGGAAACATGTTGCGAAAGACTAAACGTTTCCAGTAAATCCATAAATTTCTTGGTGTCATTGTCACCGAGGTCATCTAAACGAAGGTTGAAGTCTCCAAAGATAACAAGCACCCTGGGGCACATAACAACATTCTCTAAAAACTGAGAGAATTCATCAAAGAAAACAGAGGCAGAAACAGGATGTAATGAAGAATATGGAAGTCGATACACTATTATATGTCTCATTGAGCGATCGTGCACTTTAACAATCCACTCAGAATATTCGTAGGACTTGTTTTCCTTCCCATCCACTAATGAAACGTTGACAAAGTCTTGAAACAGATTCCCAGTTCCACCACCACTGTTTTGCGATTGTCGAGAAAAATTCTTGAAGAAATAACTGGCCACAGACAACTGAGCAATACTGACAGAATCAGCGTCATTTAACCAGGTCTCGGTAATGGTGCAGAGACCAACGTCATTTTCTACGACGTAGTCAATAATGCTCTTGATCTTGTTCCTAACAGATCTAGAATTGAAGACAGCAAAGGTTAGGAAAGTTGCACGTGGATTGACGAACAAATTTGTATGAAGTGAAGAGTTAGCCGAAGTAACGATAGAAGATAAGTGATTGTTTATATTCATAGGTGTAACGATGCAGAGGTTATTTGAAATGGATCCTTTATGCAAATTATCGCTTCCTCGGCTAGCGCCTGGATAAGAAACCAGGGATTCAATTCTGTCAATGTTTCTAGCTCTCCTTTCTCTAACTTGATGGCCAGCGTGACACCTCCTGTAGGCCGATGCTAATGGCAATGAACAAGGCTGTTAAGAAAATCGATGGTAGACATTCGAATAGTAAGAACCACAAAATCCAACATGGCGGGTGTCAGCATAATTCGTAGACAACAGTTTATCACTTGTATGCGAGACCAGGCCAGATATCACAGGAATCGCAAGTAGACAGGTCAGCAAATAAATTGGTTTCTTCTGTAAGGGACCAGGATTAAGCTCAACATCCATGTGGACAGTTAAATCTATGGTAAAACCAAACAGGTTGGACCATGCTTGTACCAGATCGAAATTGGCCGCCTTGGAAACTTTAGTTCTTGGTTGTTCTTGATAAAAGATGCCTTTGCGTTAAACTTAGTCATAATCAGGTAGCAGAGGCCTTTAGGTTGCCGTACCATATAAAATTGTAAGATATAAAGCAAGTTCAAAAACGAAATGAAACGACAAATACAGACACAAACGGCTGCCATCTTGATCGGCGCTTACAAAAAGATCCGTAAGAAGGAAATCGAACTCTTTTGATGCTAAAAAGAAAGAAGAATGAAGTACCTTGCCGTAATAGCGTAACAACGTAATAAGAATGAAACACTTGCATTTACAGTTGCTTTGATGCCAATAAGAAGAGTGGAGTACCTTGCCAAAATAGAATAACGTAATAAGAACAAAACAGTTGCTTTTACAGTAGCTTTGATGCCAATTAGAAAGAAGGGTGAAGTACCTTGCCGTAATAGCATAATAAGGATGAAACACTTGCTTTTACAGTAGCTTTGATGCCAATAGGAAAGATGAGTGAAGTACGTTGCCGTAATAGCGTAATAACATAACAAGACTGTAACACATAGTAACTTCGGTATTAAACATTTCAAGGCAAAGTTACAAGTGGTGATATCATCATCTGCTTCTGATCAATCAGTACTTCGCGGTCATTGAGGTCATTTATGACCACAGTGAGGTTGCTTAGTTATCCTGGCAATAAAAGGGGGTGTTAGGCCGACGCGACTTTTACCTCATGCCAAAATGCTGCTCATTCCAATTGTTAAAGCGAAACTTCTAGAACTTGGGGTTTTCTTTGTTTTTTTTGGTCGCGTCTACTTGCAATTAGTTGTAATTGTTTATAGTTTTCTTTTGTTATATTGTTTACTTTCTTTTTGGTGTCACCATTGTTGCGTAATGTTACATAATCTGTCAAGTTTTTTGGTATAAACTTAGTCTTATCGGTCACTGTTTTTTACAATTTTTATTGGTCAAGAACAGCTCATTCCTTTTAATGTTAAGTCAAGAAACCGTTAAGGTAAATTTTAGTCTTACGCCATTTGTACACTTTTCCGTTTTCTTTGATGTATTTGTTATTTTGTACTGATTTCTACATTTTTCGTAATTTCGTATTCTTTGTATTTTTGGTTGTACAGTACCGTAGGAGTGTGATTTATAAAATAAAGCGGTTGGACACTAATACGCGTGACTTCGGTTACATAGCACTTAACAATCGACTTTGGTAAAAGTTGGCCGCTCTGGTTGGCGACAGATCAAAGGAGTTCCAAGTTGAAATTACCATTAACGATGTCTTCGGTTGGTGAAAGAGACAGCTTGGGACAGACGATTATAGCCTACCGTGGACACATTACGCGGATTATAAATGAATTAGATCCGCTACTCTTGGAGCAAATTGCTTCTAAAGAAGTTGTTGAAAAGCACAGTTTGCTGGTGAGCATATTCGAGAAGCTTAAACGGGCTTGTGCGCAGTAGTATCATTTGTCTGGGGAGCAAGAGGATAGAGAGCGTATTACTCATGACTACGCCAAGGATGTTTATCGAATGCAGATGTTTGAAAACAAATACAAGGAATGGTTAAACAATGTTTACAATAAGTCGAGGAGTTTACGGTGAAGGAATTGCGAATATTTCTGGGTTTGATTTGAGCTCCAAAACGCCTGTCGTATGATTAGAGGGTGCCTTTCAAGGAACTCAGAATACAGATCCTTCAGTTTTCCGTGCGGGCGCGCGTAGTGATTTGTTGGAAATGAAAACACCTAATGCGACTCAAGATCATGCAAGTGGTGACGATAAGACGCCAAGTCAATTACACCCAAGGAAAAAGAGTTCTATAAGAGGAAGTCAGTTATCGGCACCGGATGTCAAGTGTACAATGGCTCAGCTTAAAGTGAAAAGGCTTCTGGCTGAACAAGAGATAAAGGAAAGTGAAATTGCGTTACGACTACAAGAAGAAAACACGCGTTTGTCAGCCGAGAAGGAACGTTTGAACATTCGAAGCGAATTAATGTTAGCCAGGATTGACGCAGAACAGGCTGAGATTGAAGCCAAACTGGGGGAGCAGGTTGATTTTGACTCTGTTTTTTCTTCCGAAGGATCAGTTAGAGGTCACGAGAACGTGAGGAAATATTTGGAACGATTGTCACTTTCCGCCGTTCCTGGTCAACCGGCTGTTGAGAAATGCGTTTTACCGGAAACCAAACCGCACGCTTTACCGGAAGTGAAAGCTGACATACCGGAAGCGAAGAATGTTACTGGAAATAGCACTGACGAAACAACAGTTAAATTTCAAAGGATTATGGAGCAACAGCAGATGTCTATCAATAAAGTTGTTCTTGGACTTGAGAAGTTGGACATGCCAAAGCGGGAATTCTTGTACTTTGATGGCGATCCTTCAAGGTACCCCAGATTCATTAAGAATTTTGAGCTAAACGTGGAATCTTCGATTACAGATGACAATGTAAGGCTATCTTATCTGATCCAGTATTGCACTGGCAAAGCTGAGGAGGCAATTGAAAACTGTGTAATTCTGCCAGGGCCTGAAGGATACAAAGCTGCTCGTGAAATTCTTAGAAAGAATTTTGGACAACGTCATGTCATCATCCAATCGTTCATCGATAAAGTTGTCAAAGGACCACAGCTAAAATCTTCTGATGGAGAGAAACTCTTACAGCTCGCAAGGGACATGCGAATCTGTTTGTTGAACTCTGCGGAATTAAGCTATCAAGCCGATATAAACTCTTTGGACACTCTGAAGAAGACCGTTATGCGTCTTCCTGTGCACATGCAGGCAAAATGGGCGGATGAGTTGGGGAAGATTTTGGAAATGGGTTCTGAGCCAACCTTCTCTCATTTGGCAGACTTTCTCGAAAAAAGGGCTCTGATAGCAAACACTGAGTTCGGGGAGTTAGTTGGATTCAAGCTTGGAGAGTCAAGAGTCGCAAAACAACCAAGAAAAGCAGCTGATGGTGATGGTACTGTGCTTGCTTTGACTCAAGTTGAGAAGGATGTTAGTAATCAAGCCAATACAGCCAATGGAAAAAGCTCAAATCAGAGGTCAGCAACGGATGGTCGAGTCAAATGCAAGTTTTGCGATGGAAGACATGAATTGGAGAACTGTTTTAAGTTCCGGGACAAACGATATATTCAAAGGAAGGACTTTGTTAGGAAACAAAATCTGTGTGAAAATTGTTTGAAGCCTAATCACATCGCTAGACGATGCAGGAGTCTTGATGCTTGCTTGCTGAGTGGCTGTAGAGAAAGGCACTATTCCTTGCTGCACCCACCTAATTCATTGAGCGCTCCCATAGCTTCAAATGAGACTTCAAGAACGCGAGGTGATTCTGAAGATCCTGTTACCGGGCCAACAGCGACTCATGAAGATCTGGCTGAAGCAAGTCCACACCACATCGAGGCCGGGGCGGATTATGCGACAAATGCCAGAAAAAAACAGAATTAGTTTGAGGATTGTGCCCGTCCGAGTCTCTGCTAAAGTTGGACGAGAAGTGGAGACATATGCTTTCATTGATGATGGTTCTGACACCACCTTGTGTCTACGACGCCTTCTGGATGAGTTAGGAGTAAGAGGTTCTCCAACGTCATTTTCTTTAACTACCATTAATGCCGAGAGAACCAAACGGTCTGGAGAAGAAGTTAGTCTTACTGTGAGAGCATTGTCGTCAGATGAATGCATACAACTAGATCGTGTGTGGACTGTTGACAAGTTACCCGTCTCAAAGAAAAGCATACCCAGCACCGAAGATATCCGCGATTGGCCGCATCTGCAGGGTATAAGCATACCTAAGCTCGATAAAGAGGTATCCATCTTAATTGGCAATGATGTTCCCGAGGCGCACTGGGTCTTTGAAGAGCGCTGTGGTTGCCGTAAACAGCCTTGCGCTGCACGGACATTACTCGGTTGGACACTTATCGGATCAGTTGGCGGTTCAAGCAACCCTGAAGCAACCGTCAGTTTCTTAAGTGGAGGTCAAGAAACACTGTCAGCACAAATTGAGCGAATGTACAATGCGGAGTTCGGTGAACCGTCTGCGTCATCTAAAGAAATGATGTCGATTGAAGATAGAAGAGCCCTGGCAATAATGGAACGAACTGTTCAGATGGTCGATGGCCATTATCAGCTCTCCCTTCCTTGGAAGTATGATAATCCGTGCCTACCGAATAACAGACCTATGGCCGAAAAAACACTAAATCTTCTGAAAAGACGTTTGGAAAAGAACAAAGTTCTCCAAGAGAAGAACAAGGATGCTGTTGAAGATTACATTGCACAAGGTCACGCGAGGAAAGTATCTCTACATCAAGTGCCACGTTCTGTCTGGTATCTTCCCCACCATCCTGTGATACAGGATGAAACCTGAGAAGCCTGACCCGCAGAAACCTGAGAAGACCAGAGTTGTGTTCGATTGCGCCACTAAATTTCGCAATACGTCACTCAACGAACAGCTGCTTCAAGTGCCAGATTTAACCAATAATCTCGTCGGAGTACTACTTCATTTTCGTCAAGAGCAAATAGGTCTTACGGCCGACACAGGGAAGATGTTCCATCAAGTGAGAGTGTCTCCTCAAGACACTTGAGCTCTGTTGTTTTTGTGGTGGCCTGGTGGCAATCTTTCTAAAGAAGCAGAAGACCATGAGATGCTTGTTCACCTCTTTGGAGCTAAATCATCTCCTAGCTGTGCAAGTTTTGCATTAAAGAAAACCGCAGAAGACAACAAGACGGACTTCGATGTGGAAACCATCGATACGGTTAATAGGAACTTCTACGTTGATGACTGTGTTAAATCGGTCGCAACAACTGAAGAGGCGGTACAATTAGTTGAGCAGCTGCCAGAATTGTTGAGTAGGGGAGGCTTCCACTTAACAAAGTGGACCAGTAATCGTCGAGAAATCTTGTCCTCAGTCGCTAAGGAAGACCTAGCACTGTCAGTGAAGAACCTTAACCTAGACTTAGAAGATTTACCGTTAGATCGCGCCCTTGGCATGCAGTGGAACACGGAAGAAGACACCTTTGGGTTTAGGACCATTCCGAATATTACAGCCAACACAAGGAGAGAGATTCTTTCTGTCACCTCATCTCTATATGATCCTCTTGGCCTAGCTGCTCCAGTTATACTTCCAGCTAAGCGACTGCTTCAGAAGTTATGCAAAGACGAGCTTGGTTGGGCCGACATAGTCCAAGAAGACGACCTTCTGCAGTGGCAAGATTGGACAAGGGGCATCATTGGTCTTACCGAAGTAGCCATACCACGTTGGGTGAAACCGAGAGATTTTGGCGAGCTCAGTTCCGTCCAGCTGCATCATTTCTCAGGTGCCTCGGAAGAGGGATATGGGGCCGTCTCATACCTGCGCTTAACTGATGCGCTTGGTAATATCGCCTGTAGCATCTTACTGGGAAAGGCAAGAGTTGCTCCACTGAAGACTGTGACAGTACCACGACTGGAGTTAACGGCTGCCACAGTCGCTGTAAAGCTTCACAAGCAGATCAAGGAAGAACTCACTTTGCCTATACATGAAGTGACGTTTTGGACTGACTCTACTATTGTCTTGCAGTATATCAACAACAGTCACACAAGATTCCAGACATTCGTCTCCAACCGGCTGGCAAAAATCCATGATAATTCTACCCCGTCTCAGTGGCGTCATGTTAGCTCTGATCTGAACCCAGCAGATTACGCGTCTCGTGGGTTTAATTCTCATGAACGTACCAAACTGAAGATTTGGCTCGAGGGACCAAGATTTTTGTTGAAGGACGAGAGCCAGTGGCCAAATCAGCCAACCCAGCTTCCTGAGATTGATGAAAATGACCAGAACGTCAAAAGATCGAAGAAAGTCCAGGCGCATGCTGTTATGCAAGATCAAGGGTTTGACTTGTTGGTTTATCACTACTCTTCGTGGTATGGTTTGAAAAAGGCTCTAGCTTGGCTGAGCCGCTTCAAGAATTACTTGCTGTATCGCACAGGGGAGATTGCAAAAGAAGACATCAAAAGAGGAGAATTATCCGTCCGCGAAATCCAAAACGCTGAAGTGGAGGTCATTAAGTACATGCAAAGGCTGTTCTTTCCGAGGGAGTTGAATGCACTGATGACTGAAGCTCAGCAACGCTGTAGTATCTCTAGAGTGTCAGGGAAATGCCTTAGTGACGGTTCGTAAGTCAGCCCACTGCGCAAACTCAATCCAATAGCTGATAATGGGTTAATCAGGGTTGGTGGTCGTCTTAATAATGCAGAGGCTATCGATTGTTTCATGAAGCATCCAATAGTTCTACCAACCAAGTATCACATAACTGACATGATTATTCGCCATTATCATCAGATAGGCCATGTAGGATCAAGTCAAGTTCTTGCTGCAATTAGAAGGAAATTTTGGATTTTGAAAGGTGGTTCAGCCGTCAGACGAGTGGTCAGCAAGTGCATCAAGTGTAGAAGATGGAACTCAAAGCCGGAAGCACAGATTATGGCTCCGCTACCTATGGCTCGCGTCATGCCAGGAGATGCACCGTTCACCACAGTTGGAATTGACTACTTCGGACCAATGCCAGTCACGTTGAAGAGAAGTCGAGTTAAACGATATCGGTGCATTTTCACCCGCCTAACAATGGGAGCAGTGCATGTTGAGGTCTCTCAAGATTTGACGACTGACTCGTTTCTGATGGCATTTTCAAGATTTGTCAGTAGGCGCGGTGCACCAACAGAAGTTTACAGCGATAATGCTACCAACTTTAAAGGAGCAGAATGTGAGTTGAAGAAAGCTCTTAAAATGTGGAATCAATCACACATCACAGAGAGTTTACGCAAGCGCAGTATTCAATGGTACTTCAACCCCCCACAAGCAAGTCACCAAGGAGGGGTCTGGGAGAGAATGATTCGCTCTGTTCGCAAGATACTGCGCGCTCTCCTGGGAAACCAAATAGTCAATGACGAGACCCTTCTCACTGTTATGGCCGAGGTAGAGTAAATCCTGAACGACCACCCACTCACAAGATTAAGCGAAGATCCAAATGACTTGGAACCATTAACGCTGAATCATCTTTTGTTGTCTCACCGTAATGCATGTGTTGCCCCTGGTAACTTCTCCACTGCGTCCACAGACAAGTACAAAAAATGCTGGAGACAAGCACAATACCTGAGTAACATCTTTTGGAGAAGATGGGTAGATGAATACTTGTTATCTCTTCAAGAAAGGCAGAAGTGGATTCGCCCGTGCCGGAATGTAGCTGTTGGAGATTCGGTTCTCATAGCTGATGAGCACAGTCCGCGTGGACAGTGGCCAATGGGTGTTGTTGAAGAAGTTACACCAGATCACTATGGTGCAGTGTGACAAGCTACAGTTAGAACCGCCAGAGCAATTTCGAAGCGAGATATGAGAAAGATATGCTTGCTGCTGGAATTAATCCCAGCTGTTGACACAATGTAACTTGTAAGGACAGGCAGACCTCTTCGAGGTTTTGGACAAAAAGGAGCCAGTTGCTGGAAAGGAAGTCCCTGATTGCAGTGATCACTTAGCTAATAAATACGTTGCGAACTGTGTAAAGCAATTAAGATGTTAATTGTAGATAAGGTTTTTGAATATTCTAAATAAGTTTCGTTTACTAGTTTCGCTTAGTTTTCTTAAGAAATGCAAGGCTTGAATGCCAGTCTGCCTTTCGAGGCCGGTGTGTTAAAGCGAAACTTCTAGAACTTAGGGTTTTCTTTGTTTTTTTTGTTTGCGTGTACTTGCAATTAGTTGTAATTGTTTATAGTTTTCTTTTGTTATATTGTTTACTTTCTTTTTGGTGTCACCATCATTGCGTAATGTTACGTAATCTGTCAAGTTTTTTGGTATAAACTTAGTCTTGTCAGTCAGTGTTTTTTACAATTTTTATCGGTCAAGAACAGCTCATTCCTTTTAACGTTAAGTCAAGAAACCGTTAAGGTAAATTTTAGTCATACCCCATTTGTACGCTTTTCCGTTTTCTTTGATGTATTTGTTATTTTGTACTGATTTCTACATTTTTCGTAATTTCGTATTCTTTGTATTTTTGGTTGTACAGTACCGTAGGAGTGTGATTTATAAAATAAAGCGGTTGGACACTAATACGCGTGACTTTGGTTACACCAAAATTTTTTTTTTCTCTGCTGGGTAGATTATGCTCTGGAAGGTTCCACATTTTCACTGAGCAAATGTGATTTTAGCGACATGTTTCACACTGAGAGGTCATGACACACATATCGATTTACTGTAGTTGTTTCTGGTCGGCAGGATTTACCCTCTGATGCAAACGCATTTTCTTTGACCTCTTTTGAAGCGTAAAGCTGTTTATTATGGTTGAATAAGGGTTCCAGTTTTCTCCAAAGTGCCTTCTGGATCTGAATAACTAAGCAATATTCTTTAGTCCGAGTGTAATGTCTTTCTGCAAAGCTGTATATCACGTTGGGCCCAGCTCGTTAGTTTTCTTTGCAGAATGTTAACTTATCACGGATAGTGATTTACAGATCCAAAAATATAAGAATGAAGTGTAGCTCAAACTGAAGCTACATCAACTTACTATGGAGAATTGAATTGTGACTCAGTAAACTCCAGCTTAGTGTTTTTCTAAATATAGTGTGATTCCGTTGACTGGAGCACGTAATTTCTCCCTTGGTAGCAGCTTTTGAATAAGCTTAACAGTCTTCAAACTGTTTTGTTATTGTTACTTTTTGATCTGCAGGCAAGACCATGGTTTCGGTTCTCCACACGAATCTCATCAGTTGCTGGGTTGGCTTTGTGCTTAGTTGCTTTTACAAGAGCAACTTTACTTGTACTTTGTTATGGCGAGAACGGTACAGCCGTTCTGTCTATTTAGCTTTGAACTTGAACATCAATACCTATGTGGCGGATCGAAATTCTTGCTTTCCTATGGGCTACTGAATGTAACCAATTACGGAGTGTGTATTTCGATCCTCTTCTGCTTCAAGTTTTTGGACAGCATTTCGTGAAAATTTAAGCACTTTCTTTTCTGGAAGAGTTCGAAGACTCTTATGGAAAGAGAGATTAACAAGTTCGTGCTGGTTATCCAAAGCTGGAATTACTAGAGTGTTATATGTGTTAATCCAGCCAAGCAAAGTCAGATGAAACATTTTTTTATTTTTGGGATAGTGTTGTAGGTTGCAGTAAAACAAAGTAAAGTAAAGTCATCGAAAACTAACTAAAAACAGGAAACTGTAAAATATTAATTTTCCTTCAAATAAGAATAAAGCAAAATGAAATTTGAAAGGTTTTCTAATGAAAAGTTCGTCAATTTCTATCGCACTTTATTCCTGGTAAGATACTAATAAATAAGAGTGACAGTTTTGTTCAACAAGGTGTTTTTTAAAACATATCTTCCTTTAACGAATGTCTGTGGAGGAGAAAAGCTTGTTTTCTACAGTAAGCTGAAACCACAGCAAACCATATATTGACTTTCGCAGCTCCTCGAGGTCCCTCAAGCCAAGGTGCTCCTTTTTTCCCTTGTAGATTTTGGGGAGACCATTTTTCCTGATAAAATCCTTTCCAGTAGTACTTGAAAAGTTCCTCCCCAACAGATTTTGCGTTGAAGCAGATTAAGAAAAAAACTAAACTTGTTGTGTTATTATGACCTCTCAAAAATAAGTGTTTTGATGAACTGGTAGCCTGCTTCCTCGCCCGCCCTTCGCACTTCTCACGCACCTGAAATTCCCTTTCCTTGAGGTTGAGGTTGTTTCTGTAGTCAAAGGAATTTTTCAGGGTGTCCAGCGGCATGGTTGCTCAAGAAAATAGGAAACTCAGGATTGAGAAAAAAGGAAAAATAGGAAACTTTGTATCCAAAAATAGGAGAAAAATAGGAAAATCAATAGTACTTTTGTCAACAAAGATAGCCTTCCTACACCTCCACCAGGGTTATAATAAAGGCTACGAGTCCTCAGCTTGCACGTTCGAAGAATTTAGATCAACTTTTGCTGCTTAGAAGGAGTGAAAATGATCAGTAACGTTTAGTTTATTGGCTCAGTTACGCTTCAATCAGAATGATATGCTTGACCAATGGGCGAGTGTGGTTCTGTAATCAAAGGTGATCATAATTATTCAAATTCCCTTTAAGTTGGTGGCGAATCTTTGAAAAGCTTCGAAAAGTGCATAAAATTTCTTAGAACAGAAATTGCTTACGATTGCGTTATCATTGAAAGATAACGAACTAGGACTAAAAAGTCCTAAGGAAAGCTTTCCTTCCATTGATCTGCAATCAGTAGCTGGTTGAGAATATGCTTGTTTGAGTCAAAAGACTGCCTAGTTTTAAGTACGGGTACCAGGCTTTCCGCAGTGTACGCAAAATGATAGTGATCTCTTTGGTACCAGATTATAAGTGTCATGGTTAAGTTCTAAGAAGAATGTAACTCTCTGCTTAGCTATGACTGCAAGACCGGTTTCACAAACAAAAATCAATCAATCTCCACCAAGTTGCACCAACATGCACCATGTTGCACAAATCTGCACCAACTTGCACCAATCTGCACCAAGTTGCACCAAACTCCACCAAGTTCAATCTGCACCAAGTTGCACCAAAGTGGACCACATTGCACCAATGTGCACCAAGTTGCACCAAAATGCACCAAGCTGCACCAAAGTGGACCATGTTGCACCAATCTGCACCAAGTTGCACCAATCTGCACCAAGTTGCACCAAAACGTACCATATTGCACCAATCTACACCACGTTCCACCAAAGTGCATCAACTTCCACCAATCTGCACCAAATTGTACCAAACTCCACCAAGTTCAATCTGCACCAAAGTGGACCACGTTGCACCAATCTGCACCACGTTTCACCAAACTGCACCAGAATGCACCAAGTTGCACCAAAGTGCACCATGTTGGACCAATCTGCACCAAGTTGTACCAAACGGCACCATGTTGCACCAATCTGCACCAAGTTGCGCCAAAATGCACCACGTTGCACCAATCTGCACCAAAGTGCACCAACTTGCACAAATCTGCACCAAGTTGCACCAAACTCCACCAAGTTTAATCTGCACCAAGTTCCACCAAAGAGGACCACGTTGTACCAATCTGCACCAAGTTGCACCAAAGTGGACCACGTTGCACCAATCTGCACCAAGTTGCACCAATCTGCACCAAGTTGCACCAATCTGCACTAAGTTGCACCAAAATGCACCAAGTTGCACCAATCTGAACCAAGTCGCACCAATCTGCACCAAGTTGCACCAAAGTGCACCAAGTTGCATCAATCTGCACCAAGTTGCACCAAACTGCACCAAGTTGCCCAAACTGCACAAAGTTGCACCAGACTGCACCAAGGTGCACCAGACTGCACCATGTTGCACCAATCTGCACCAAGTTGCAACACACGACTTTTACCTCATGCCAAAATGCTGCTTGTTCCAATTATGTTTTTTAATGACGGGTAGATTATGCTCTGAAGGAAAACGTTTTGACTGATCAAATGTGATTTTTGCTGCTTATATCAAACTGAGAGGTCATGACACGCATGTTAATTTTCCGCGGTCATTGTTTCTGGTCGGCATGATTTGCCCTCTGATGCAAGAGAATTTTTTCTTTGACCTGTTTTGAAATGTAAAGTTCTTCATTGCAGCTAAATAAGGGTTTTAGGTTGCTTAATTTCTCCAAAGTGCCTCCTGGATCTGAATAATTATAAGCGATTTTCTTTTTATCCATGAATGTGACGGTTTCCCGCAATGTATTGTATTGTTCCTTAAAATGTATGAACAGTGAGAACGTTGTAATTTCAAAACAATATTTTCCATTACCTCTTGTATACGCATTTTTTCGGCAAGTCTGCTCGCAATCGCATCTGGCGTGAAGCCTTCTGCTAAACGAAGCATTTTCGACATGGTGTTTTTCCAGCGTACTAGCACAGACACTATAAGTGTCAGAATATCACTCAAATAAAATCAACCCTTACCATTGATGATATCAGCACAGAGTGTGAGCAATCAATACAGAATACACAGGCACGCTACTAGAAATATCAATAAAAAAAAACCAATCGTTTCCCTGGATAAAACTGCTCCAAGATCTGCGAGCAATCAATAATACAACCAGCAACCTGCCCAGAATATGCATGAAGTGCGTGACAAGGAACCATGACAAGGAAGCGTGATGAGCGTTTCACACAGACGCTCTTCAGAAGGCCAATCATAAAAGCGGTGGCAAAAGCAGTACAATCGGATGTCACAAAGTAACCAATCAGGGAGCTGAACAAAAGAACAAAATATGAAGATTTAGGCACAGTTCATATGTGGTGCTTCTGTTCGACAAAAGGACAGCAGAAGCACGACAAAAGCACGGCAGAAGCACGATGTCTGAATCAAAGTTTCGACTTCGGTTTGGCAGAGCAATTACGTTTGTTCCTCAACTTGATACTACGTGAACAATCAAGTTCGACTGTGGTTTGCATCATATATGACTGCCAAAGAAGTGCATCATGGCGTCATGTATACAAGCATACATTCTGTATACAAACATACATTCTTGATTGAACCACCCCATTGGGGCTTTTCAGGAACAATAATAAGGGAGACAAAATAGTCATGTGCTAATGCCTGACGGAACGCAAATTCTTTTTCATGAGTGTGATTAAGTATAATCATCTTCTTTGTTATTACGTTGTTACACTATAGCCTGGTGGTGATGTAATCATCGTTATTACCTTGTTACGCTATGGTCCAAAGCGGTGCTATTTTTTCTTTATTATGTTGTTACACTATTATTTGTTATTATGTTGTTACGCTATTACAGCAGTATAATCCTTTATTCTTCTTTGTTATTACGTTGTTACGTTATGGTCCGCGGCGGTGCTATTTTTTCTTTATTACATCGTTACACTATTACTGTACTGGCCAAGATATTACTTTATTTGTTATTACGTTGTTACGCTATTGCTGGTGGTGCTATTATTTTCTTAGAGTAATCAGGCTATTACGCTATTACGAAGTAATAAGGAAAAAAGAAGGAAACACTCCTCCCATAACGCGCACCATATGTAAAACATTTGTAATTTTCTTTGTATACCTAGTTAATTATTTAACCCATGCAGATGACGGTTGCCAAATTTGAAGATCAGGCAAATCTCCAAATGCTTCCATTGTGCATTTTCCTTACAGAGCATAATTCCACGAACAAAAGCGTTGTTGGTGGAGTGACCATGCAGCTGGGTTAAGATGCTGAGGGACAGAAAAAACCACCAAGTTTTTCTCAACGCTTCGAAGGTGCTTGCTGAAACATTGTCTCAGTTTCTGCCCAGTTTTGCAAATGTAAATGGCAGAGCAAAGGTGAGAGGAGATGCCGTAGACTAAGCCAATCTCCCTTTCAGTTGGCTGTTTTAACATCAGTCCAAATATATGAAACAAATCATATTTTGAACTGCAGATAAATACATGAAAGTGAACATGATCAACAAACAATGCAAGTAAGTGGCTGAAAAAGAACCTGAATAAATTCAGTCTTGCCTGGGAATGGAACTCTGATCTTTACAATGACCGCACACAATGCTCTACAGTATCTACACTGTATTGAGCTAATCAAGCCAAATGGAGAACAAGCCATAATGAGTTTGTTTCACATAATTCAATTTTTCACGTCATTTCCACCATCAGGTCTATTTTAAAAGAACTCATAATGGCTTACTCACCAGTTGGCTTGAGTATCTCAATGGATAGAGCACTGCACCCAGTCATCGCAAAGTCAGGATTGGATTCCAGGTCAAGCCTGATCACTCAATTATGCTCTGCAGGTAGGATATGTAATGAAAGCACCTGGAGATGCATCTGAACTACAAACACGGGACCTGTCATCTGTACAGGTTATTAAATTCTGACTTCTGTTTCCTTTGATTTTTCTGAGCACAAACCCATGTGGAATTTGCAAAATGAAACAAAATGAGCATCTGTACTGTGTGAAATCTGTAATTTATGAAATGAAAATCTGTAATTTTTTTAAGAAATGGCAAAAGGTAGCCATGCTGCCTTGAAAGTTGTTGAAAACATGGATAACACTATCCACTGCACAAATCTCTATCCAGTGGATATTGAAATCAGTTTCCATAATACTAATCTGTCTGATAGTGATTCATCCAGTGGATGTGCTATCTATCGTTTGAACAACTGGAGCGTGGCAGTCGAAGGTACATGTTTACCATGGAAGAGGCTTTGGTGGATCAGCACTGACTCCATCAATCTGTACTGTCTCAAGATCACCAAGGTAAAATTTCTTTATGGCATTTAACAACTCCTGAGCATGACTGTTAATGATAGAAAAAAAGACAAATGTTGAGTGCATCATGTTCAGATTATTATTGTGGGTGATCTTTATACAGGGTCATGGCCATACATTTTACTATAACTACAAGTGAATGCCATTCATTCCACGAGGAACTTTCATATTACATCATGGTTTAACAGTTGTGTCATTGACACCCCCCTTAGTAGTAGGGTATTCTAAATGTTATAATATATTGAGGTGAAAATATCCACGTTATTGTCAAAGTCACAAAACTGTGAACGTCCGAGAATGATTATTAAGTTGTAACCAATCAGAGCAAATATCAGGACAAGAGAGCGAGCCCAGGGGGAGGAGCACACCCTTATTTGGCCTACATGGGTACATTGCATATGCCACTGAATAGGATATGGTTTTCAGGATCTGGGGTCCTTATAGTATATACAATTTCACTATTTAGCATCACAAGCAGGGTATCCTTTCAGATGAGGCATTTAACAGAGTGTGAAGGTTGTATATATAATTATGTAAATAAATTCTGATAAGAAACTTTTTCCAAAACAGCTAATTACATGATGTTGCATGTAAATTAAAAAATTACTTTATCATGCATAAAAAAATCGAATTCATTATATAATCTTAGGTCTACTGGTAGGCTCGTATTGGACCATCCCAAGGGAAAGATGCTTACAACATTGGGAGCAAGATCATTTTCATTAGCAGCTCCAAAACTCTGGAATGGCCTACCTGTGTAGCTTTGTCAAGCAACATCGCTTAACACTTTTAAATCTTGACTTAAAACCTATCTTTTTAAGAAGTATTTTTATAGTTTGTAACTTAGTTTATTTTATTCTCATGGCAATGTATTTTCGTTTCCTCTTAAATATATGATTGTAAAGCGCTTTTGATCAGAATGTGTAAATAAGCGCTATATAAATTGGTAAATTATTACTATTATGCATGAAAAACAAAACAAATCAATGTCATAAAATAAATAAGGCTGTCTTTTGTCTTGAACAGGCTAGGGCAGTGACCATGAACAGGTTTTGTCTTAAACAGGGTCAGTGTTCTAAGGAATCCAAGGTACAACTCTACTCAAACTTCCCTTGAGTATCCCTCCCAGGCAAACAAGCCACAAAGTCACAAACTAAGTACTCAACTGCCGCTTATAAGCCTTATAAATGGAGTGGCTCATAGAAGGAATAGAAAAGGTGGAGTGGCTTATAGTGGGATCAGAAAAAGTGCTTTAAAACAAGATACAATTATGTAAGAAGTGCTGGTTGCTTATGTTTATAGATGGATACAGGGCCTTTAACTTGGGGGGAGGGATCAGGGCTGATAAGTGGAAGTTTCTGGTATGTTTGCTTGTCCCATTTTGTTTTTAAACTAAAAAAGGTCCGACTTTTTGAAAAAGAAAATGAATAGAGAACACTTGAATTGTGACCCTGCAAACAACTTTCTCAATATAATCGTGAAATTAAGTTCCCGGCAAAATTACAGTACAGCTGTATGTACCAATATGGTAGTTTCCATTGAAATCAGATCTTATTTTTACTCCATTGTCTGAAAAATAATGCTCAATTTTCCACTAGACATGAGAAATAATTGTCTGCAGGCATGAATTGGTGTGAGATTGAAGTTTTTGATCAACAGGATTGAATGAGACTCATTCAGTTGTGAAGAAACATGACAATCAGCATGTAACAAGCGTGTAACAAGAACAAATTGAGTCCTAGTCTTTGCGCACACATGCCTTACATTTACCAAGCATAAAATTCAACACCTTAATCTTTATTGATACATGTCCATTTTGTACTCCTAGAATTTAAGAATGATGGCTGCATCAAAAATTACTGTGACAAGTGCCAAATAATATTATATTTTATGCAAACTGTACTACAGACCTAAAGGTACAGAGGTGTACATGTACATTTTTTATGCACATGATGAGCTGACTGCTTGAGCAAATTTGAATATCACAAGATAAGATCAGCAGTGCTTATTTACCTCCTGGTTCCAGTGATGCGGAATGTACTCGGAAGTTCCCTCTGAATGGCTTCCATAAAATCAGCAAACTCATCATCAGGAACAATTTGCTGAATCTATCAAATAATCAGTTAATTCTAGCATTACTGATATTCATATCTATTTTCATTCCAGTAAAATATTTCCATTAAATAAGTCCCCAGGATTAATTTTATGCACAAGGTACATATATCTTCAATTTACATGTACTTCAAAAAGTCATTAATAATTCATAACCCCATTGACCTATCAAATGATCGATAATACATCATATGCAGTTACATTGTTTCTGATAAAACCTCCCCTTATTAGTATGCGGTGTTTTATCAGATAAAGTGTCACTGCACGTGACTTATGAATATTAATTTCAGCACAGCAACTTTCACAACAAATTCTCAGTGAATATTTAATGTTCTTTCAGAATAACACACACAGCAAATTTACTACTGTACAAAATGAAACTTTGTTCTTCCACCAATTTAATCACACAAATGTTCAGTCACTTGGCAGTAATATTTTCAAAGACTACTTTTTCACTGCACTTGTTGACTTTGGGGTACCATTTTTGATTAACTTCCCCTCTTCCTTGGCTTTTTAGGCGTTCGTATTTGAGATGCTTGTAACAATATTGCACATTTCATACTTTAAGGTTAAAGTATTATATGTAAATCATCTATGAATTTTAAAAGAATTAATAACTATAACTATTTCAAGTAACACTGCTAGTAAGACAGGGCAATAGTGCTAGAAGAAAACAATGATGCTAAAAATTACTAACACGGCTAAACAATACAACTAGGAGAGTAAAACTACACTATAATGTAAAAATTAAACAAACATGCTAAGAAACATGCTAGGTCACAAAAGAAGAACAAGCGTCACAAATAGCATGTAACTTGTGTCAACAGTCTTACATGTATGATATGAAACAAGAGAAGAAAACACCAAAGCTAAACGAGGTCAAACTGAAAGGCTGTGATCTACAATCTCACTCCAAAACATGGCAAAACTAAGCAGAACACAAAGCTAGAGGAATAACAATGGCGTCATTCAGATGAATTATATACCACTTTTGACTTTTTTGTTGACTTACAATAGTAGCTATAGAAACTATCTTCTCTCCAGATGAATCTTGTTTTCCAGAGTTTGTAACTTGTCGCCAATACTATGTAAACCAGGAACTGTTTTTAAAGCATTTTCTTACACTTCTGTCTTAGTTTTCTAACTTTCAGTGACTATATAACTTTTTTTAATCGTACTCTGGACAGCTCTTGATTTCTTCCTCTTTGAGTTACAACTTTTGAACATGCCTGAAGGAGGAATGACTCTTTATAAGGGTTTGAGATCGCCGCAAGGCAAAGATGTTCAGCTGCAGTAAACACCCAATTGCACTTTGATGGACTCGTACATTTTCTGAAACACTGGAAACTTAACTCTTTGCTAACAAGTTCTCCATAAATGCGAAGACAGCTGCACTTGATTCTTACACTTAAATGGTTTACACTCATTATGAAAAAAGAACTCGCCTTCCAGTCGATGCAACAAATGACTTGGCAGCTTTGAGAGCACATGGAAAATCGAAGATTTTTCTTGTGATCATGTGCTAATTCCGAGTAACATTCGAGGCCATTCAAAGCTATCCTCGACAAAATAATGTTGAACAACCGACGATGCTCCGCAACAAAAAGGGGCTAAGATCGGGAAATATTGGACCAAAATCAGCAGTGAGTTTGTTGTGTGCTTGGATTCTATTATTACACTCACTCACTCAACATAGTGGTAATATAGTGGCTTATCACTTTTAAGAGGCAGTAAGCCACAAAAATGATATTACCTTTCACTTATCAATACACTACTTACTTTATAATACTTTTCAAATAACTCATTTTTTCTAACAACTTCTATCCACTCCTGAACTTTAGACCGTGCTCTTCTCCTGCCTGTTCTTTTCTCCTTAAAGAGAAAAATATATATTTACAAGGCCCATAAGCTAAGTGACTGACCACTGACTGGTGTGCTAAGTGTACACCTCCTAATGTCCAAGTAGTCTCCCACGGAGTTCTTAGGGTTCTGTCATGTGTTCCTCTCCCAAAAAGGATGGGAGGGAAGTTAATGTTGTTACAATACATGTAGGAAAAGAAATACAGTTCAATGTCATAGATACATGCGAGACAAGTTTATACCTCTGGAGCTCTAGGACCGTAGTAAGTACCCACGCTTGGGAAGTGAAAAGTGGTAAATTAATATGATCAGTTGTTACAGAGGGGGGTCAGAGGGGGGTCTTGTCATTAGTTTGCGAACAACAAGTTAGCATTTTATGAGTCACAAAATGAATGCTGTATTTTTTCTTGGCCACGTTTTTGGTTGATCTGTGCATGGCCATAAATTCCCTACGTATAGGAAAGCCCTGCTGTAGGTGGGTCTTATTGCACTAAATTGTGAAGTTATATCAAAAGACTCAAAATTGAAGTTAAAACAAGCTGCAAGATGCTAGTTAAGGTTGTTTGGATAAATTGATGAATTATTTTCTTCAGTTTATTTCAATGTACATGTACATAATCGAGGAATTTCGTAGTTCATGTTTCATGGAGTGCACTTCAATCACGATTCACAGAACAGTCTTTCAGTACATTACGATTCATGGACACCAACAAATTATGGTTGATCAGAGCTTCACAAAACTAAGCTTGCCCCCCTTCCCTCCAACCCCCCACCGCACCCCCTTTACGGGTTCCAGATGTTTACCATGATTTGCTGCCAATATTATTTTGTTTATCAGCACTCCGGTAACTGGCAACCATTAGACCATCAGTGATCACTAATTTGAGTAATCCAAAAGCAGATCATTGGATTCATGATCCATTTTGAAAATGGATAGCATCAATGGATGTTGTCCCACACACACCACTGGTAACCATGCAAAGCCAATCACCACAGCCTGACCTTTATTCCAAATTCATAACAATGTACACATAACATACCCCTAGAAAGGTGGGACACTGACAAAATTACAATTATTAACGTTACACATTAAAATTATACAGCCTACAAAACTGAAATCTTACTTACTGATACTTACTTACTATCTTACTTACTATCTTACTGATCACATTAATTTACCACTTTTCAGTTTCCAAGAGTGGCCACTTAATACAGTCCTAGAGCTCCAGGTATACAAACTCATCTCACATGCATTCCATGTGTGGAGTTAGGGGTGGGCCGAGGGAGCTGTGGCCACCCCTTTCTTTGAAATTTTGTATAATTTTTATATAATTCTGAGTCAGAAAAATAAAAAAGAACCTAGAATAGAGCTGTTAAGTGTCCCAGCCACCCCTTTCTGAATTTTCTGGATCCGCCCCTGTATTCTATTACATTGTAATGTATTTCTTTTCCTACATGTATTGCAATGACTTAGACATTAGCTTCCCTCCCACCGTTGTGGGGGAGGAACTCATGACAAAGTAAGTAAGTAAGTAAAGGCTTAATTTATTGAGGGTAACACTTGACAGTAGTTAATAAAACACTGATAAATTTGTGGCCCTCATTACACTGTACAAAGCATCTAAGAAGTAAAATCAGTATTATAAGAATTCTAACACTATATACATTAAACAGTAAAAATGTCTACCGAAAGCTTAAAATATATTTAAAAATGACAAAAATTTTCCGAAATAAAATGTTATATTTACATGCCTCATAACATGACCTTTCTTTCATGGATGTCCGAATTCTTAGTTAATAAATTATTTAGGTAAATAGGGGTATTAAAGTTGTTATCTAAGTGATTATAAACTAAAGTGAGTATTTTAGTTAACAACTGCTTTGTAAATCAAGGTAGCTAGTTAAGGTTATTGAAAAGAGTTATCGGTGGTATTTTTCTGTCTGCGTCTGAAACAAAACCCTATAAATGACCCTAAAAACTGCATGGGGGGCTGCTTGGACATTGGGAGGTGTACTCTTAGCACACCAGTCAGTGGTCAGTCATCAATGTATTGCTGACCAACATCATGAGGATTGTGTCTCAGTCATTAGAACATATTTTGACCTGAAGTCACATGTCATTGCAAAGTGAAGTAATGGCAGTGAAGGACTTGCAGGTAGATGACAAAAATAATAAACAGCTGGTATCCAACAATTAATAATGTGTCCTTGGTGTTATATGTAAAGTTTTGAGTGGAAAAACATTTTCTGGTGAAACATTTTACTTTCTTTAAAACATTTGCCATCAATAATAATAAAAATAATTGGGACTTGATATAACTTTTTTTTCTTTGAATGAGCTGCTGAATGGTCCACAACAAACTTGCTTGGAATGTATTGTTATTTTCTTGAAATCGATGGCTACAGATGTCACACTGTAACACTGAGGTCTGTCAGAAAAATGTTAATGTGCGGGAGTTGCCGAGAGGGGGGGGTCATGATGAAGTTTTGAATTGATTGGCGCATAAAATTCATGATTTGTGCGTAAACTTTCAGTCTAATCACGAATTTCAATGGCATATAACATTGTGCATTGACTTATGGATGAAACCTCCACAACAAAATTTGTAGTTTTATCTTGCGCCTGCTGTCATGGTAATATTGGCAATTAGGAACCCAAATTCCGTTCTTTTGGTCCAAATGAGAGCCAAGCTAGACAAATCCTGGTTTTCCTTAAGGATCGCACCCAATGTATGAGAGCTAAAATAGTGTTTCAACTTACAACATAGCAATTTTTGGCTGAGCATGTTGTAAGAACAAGGAATAAAACACCTCTTTCATTGAAGAAATGAAAGAAACTACCAACAAAGGGGAGCGTTGTTTCATGTACGAAGTACTGTACTGGGGGTCAATTTAAAAAAAACTATTACAAGTGTAATTTACAACAATGGGCACACTTGTGAATTACATGTGTGTGTCATGTAGAAGTTTTATTAAATTGGCCCCTGGTGTAGCGAAAGAGTAACGTGAATATATCTAGAGTCTGAGTTGGTCAATACGAGCATAATAAATGCATGATGCTACGCAGATACTTTCTTGGATGTTTTCCTAAAGCGTCAATTAATCCTACCCGTCGTTTCCTTGCCATCTGTCGTCCAACATACAATCCAAATTAGACAAATAAATTTTGGCCCAGCTAGAAAAACTGCCACCACATGGTGCCAATGTTGGCTGAGCAGCCAGGCCGTGGATAAGAAACAGTGATTCTTACATGACGTATCAATTTGCAACACGTGCAGTCTTGGTCTGGTCTTGAGACATACATAGTTTTCTTGACATCTAATAATTTTCTTTTGTATGGAATGAATGAAACAGCATTTAAATGAAGTTTTTAGTTCACAGGGTTCGGTTTGTGGACTATGTACCGCAAGCAATCCATTGTCTGGCAGTTGAAGACACCAACGAGCCGTCCAAACTTGCTCTTTCCAGGTACAAATCTCTTTGTTGTTTTGCATGAAATGCAATCTGCAGATCACGCTGAACTGTTGTAATCATAACCGTCGCTATACGATTTACGGTGGGGGCTGGTGTAGCAATAATGAGATAGCCAGCAGTCAACTTAATGCTGTACCTGCTCGGGTGTCTGAAAAACACAGACCCAATCATACATGCATGTAAGGCTCAGGCTTTATAACCACTCATCGTAACCCTCGCGAGAACTAATGAACTAATGTCCTCATCAAAACTCAGATGAAGTTATAGTTGGTTGCATTACCTTTGTTTTATGATATTCATACGTGAAAATTCCAAAGAAACTTTGGTGTTGCATCAGTGGGAGACTAGAATACAGAGATTTGGTTTTATCCGTTGAGTTGATATGGTAGATTGACCACCGCAAGGAGATAGAGAAACTGTCGTTTTAAGCGCTGTAGCCCTAAGTTAGACCAAATCGACATGGAAGTTTGTGCTCTAAACTTTAGCTTCCCTATCTACCCGTGGTGGATTCAATCTTAGAGATGTAAAACGTGCACCACACGCACGTCATCTCGCTAATTCATATGACATTTTATTCCGACAGGGGCAATTAACACAATAAAAATATGCTTTTGTCCCCAAATGATAACCGGAACCTCGGTAAATACATCATCGATTTTATTTTAAAAATTACAAATGTCTTTCAAACAGAGCAACTTCAGAACACTGGGCCACTTTACTTAGATTCATTTACATTGTGTGGGCCGTGCCGAAACGTTTCTTTGTAACTACCAAACTACTACTTTGTAAAAACCAAAACCAAACCAAAGTCTCCAGGTGATTAACAGCAAAAGGACACGCGCGAGAAGAACGCGAGACCTGATAACACTGCACGTGTAAAGCAATGAACCTTGAAACCCTGTGAAACCTCTAGAGGCCACCCCAAAGGTCACGTGCTGCAGATGAGGGAGACCGCTGGCTGCATTTGCTCACATTTTAACTTTGCCTAAATGATATTTAGCCACATAAAAATAATGTTTTCGAAATGTAACCGCATTAGCAGAGATTCTCCGTGAACGGACCACAACAGTATTGTTCTAAATAAATATCAAAAAGAAAAAGAAAAGCCTTCTTCCGAATAAACGGTTACATACTGTGCTTTCCAGTTTCCAGGACATACTAAAAGTGCCGGAAATGGGAATTTTGCCACACATGTTGTGTTTGTAATGAGAAAGCAAATCATTTACTAATAAATGCCGAAAAAATATAACTGGCGGAGAGTCTCCTACAAGAAAATCTCCTATTAAAAAACACTCTAAGACACACATATAGCTTTTGTGTACAAGCTTGTAAACCCCTTAATTTTCCAGTTATTGTGCAAGTGATTTCATAATACTTTGCTGTCTAACTCACAGAATCACGGGCATACCACCTCGTGTTTCTGTTGCATGATAAAAATCACAACTTAGGAGTTTAAAACACCATGGCATTACAATAAAACTCGTTACTCAAGCTAAATCATGTTAACCTTTAAATTTCCACTTAGTGTGCAAGTGATTTCATATTGCCTTGGTGTCTAAACTCACAGAATCACAGGCGTGCCACCTAGTGTTTCTGTTGCTGTTGGAGTTTAGAACACCATGGCATTACAATAAAACTCACTTACTCAAGCTAAAACATATTTATATTAGACATATTAGCTCTTAATCTTCTTCTGTGCGCAAGTGATTTAATAATACCGTGGTGTCTAACTCACAGAATCACGGGCGTGCCACCTAGTGTTTCTGTTGCTTTGAAACTCGCACTTAGGAGTTTAGAACACCACGGCATTATAATAAAATTCACTCACCTGTGCTAAAACATATTATACTTTAATTCCCACTTGGTGCGCAAGTGATTTCATAATACTGTGGTGTCTAAACTCACAGAATCACGGATGTGCCACCTAGTGTTTCTGTTGCATAATAAAAATCGCACTTAGGAGTTTAAAAAACCAAGGCATTACAATAAAACTCGCTTACTCAAGCTAAATCATAATTATTAACCTTTAAATTTCCACGTGGTGGGCAAGTCATTTCATATTGCAGCAGTGTCTAAACTCACAGAATCACGGGCATGCCACCTAGTGTTTCTGTTGCTTTAAAAATGGCACTTAGGAGCTCGCTTACTCAAGCTAAAAAATATTTATATTAGACATATTAACCCTTAATTTTCTTCTGTGTGCAAGTGATTTAATAATACCGTGGTGTCTAACTCACAGAATCATGGGCGTGCCACCTAGTGTTGCTGTTGCTTTGAAACTCGCACTTAGGAGTTTAGGACACCATGGCATTACAATAAAATTCGCTCACCTGTGCTAAGACATATTAACCTTTAATTCCCACTTGGTGGGCAAGTGATTTCATAATACCGTGGTGTCTAAACTCACAGAATCACGGGCGCGCCACGTAGTGTTTCTGTTGCTTTAAAACATACACTTAGAAGTTTAGAACACCATGGCATTACAATAAAACTTGCTTTTGAAGCTAAATCATATTAACCTTTAAATTTCCACTTGGAGCGCAAATGATTTCAAAATGCCATGTTGTCTAAACTCACAGAATCACCGGCATGCCACCTAGTGTTTCTGTTGCTTTAAATCGCACTTAGGAGTTTATAACACCATGGAATTACAATTATAAAACTCGCTTACTCAAGCTAAAACATATCAGACATATTAACCCTTAGTTTTCTTCTGTGTGCAAATGATGTCGTAACACCATGGTGTCTAACTCACAGAATCACGGGCGTGCCACCTGGTGTTTCTGTTGCTTTAAAAGTCGCACTTAGGAGTTTATAACACAATGGAATTACAATAAAACTTGCTTACTCAAGCTAAATCGTATTAACCTTTAAATTTCCACTTGGAGTGCAAGTGATTTCATAATGCCATGGTGTCTAAACTCACAGAATCACGGGGCGCCACCTAGTGTTTCTGTTGCTTTAAATCACACTTAGGAATTTATAACACCATGGAATTACAATAAAACTCGCGTACTCAAGCTAAAACATATCAGACATATTAACACTTAGTTTTCTTCTGTGCGCAAGTGATTTAATAATACCGTGGTGTCTAACTCACAGAATCACGGGCGCGCCGCCTAGTGTTTCTGTTGCTTTAAAAATCGCACTTGGGAGTTGAAACACCATGGCATTAAAATAAACTCGCCGCACTTAATAGTTAAGCCATTGTCTTTTTTAAAAAAATAGTCACCCTTGAAATATGTTGAGGTGCTTCTTAGTAATTTCTCTTCCGGCATTTTTCCGGCGTTCCATTCCTTGTTCTTAATTTCTATACAGTCCTCTCACAAGAATCTTATGAATACTAAAGGCAAAAGTGAAACTCACCTTTTTCCCCCAAGCAGCTTTTCATCAAAACACTCCCTTAACAATGATTTCCATTCCCATACCTAATTTTCTAAAATCCTGCAGTACATAGCTTTTTCTTGACTGGATAAAGAGTTAAATAGCGGCAGCCGCAGCAAGATTTGGTAATTTTTGGTGGCCGAGACTTTGGACACGTTTTGGCGGGATGGCGATTTCACTGTTCGATCAAATCCATTTGATCGCTTACTTTTCTACCTCCATTATCATATCTTCATCTACTAACAACAGTATTTCGTAAACCGTCATCATTAAAGAATGGAAATTTTTTATGTAGCCTGTTTGCACACGCTTTACATCATTAACAGCAGATTATGCATAATAGTCACCAAACAAATGCAGTCGGAATAGAAGATCTAACATTTTCAACATCAAAATGCCTACCAGACTGCCGATGAATATTACCACTTACACATTAATCGTAATATCGTTAGGCTCAGAAACATTTTGAAGGCATAGGAAGACCGTCTTCTTCTCGTAATGTCATCTAAATCTACATCTCAAGAATGCAATGCTGGCTTTACATGTATTCGATCAGAGGTCTAATCATAATGTCACACTATTTTTAACTATAGTGCATTGAATGTGCAAGATTCCATCAGAGAGGTGCCATAAAAAATATGAACGCAACGCACCAGCACATGCGTGACACGTGATTCACTGGGAAACTGCAGTTAAGCAAGCTCATGCCAAAGAAATTTGTTGAATGTGCACACACAAAGCCTCGGAGATCAATTATTACAATTTGCTATGGCATCCATCTTTCCTTTATGATGAGTAGTATGGTGTTTGTTCACGGACTGCGGGTCTTACATAATAAACATTTTGAATCAATGCTTTTTATCTAGCAACATTCGTCCGATTCTATTTAAGTTCTGCAATATTAATACATACATTCAAAACAATATGGCACTACGCTACATTTTAATACTGGCAAAGACCAGAAAGACATCGCTTGAGTCGTAGGCCACGTGCGATTATTCTGGATAACTGGTGAGCTAAGAACACAAATCTCTGGCGTATGTTAAATTGTAATCTCTTCTCAATTACTCTATCGCCAGATTCTGCCTTAATCTTGTTAAAAAATGTGACGCTTTATGGAATAACTGACAACTGATGATTGGACCAAAATGGTAAAGAAACTAATCAATTGCTTTTCGCAGTAGGAAGTTTATTGCTTGTCACTCACACACTAGCGTCCTTAACAACGCCAGCGTCCTGTGGTGTGCAAAAAAGAGTCGTATGCAGGTCCCCAAGAGGACTAAACATCAGCAAGGTCCAAGTCTAGCTACTGACTTTTGGGAAGCTTGAGAGATGGCTGTTAGAGGAGCAAGACAGTATTGTATTTACTAGTATCTCCTGCCTAACTTAATTATTAGGAATGTTCATTGCTTTTTGTCTGTTTCTCCTGGCCACTATCAGCATGATCCCTGCCCTGGCTATTCCCTATCAAATAAAAGGAAAATAAAACCAGAAGACCTTCCTAGGTGATGAAAACGACACCTACTAAGGGCGTATTCATCTGGCAAGTGTCTTGAAATGCCCTGACAGCCCTGCTTATAATTATTGTCGTTGTATTACTATTTTTCTTTTCAGGTCAGATGGTAGCGTAGAAATCTGGAATATCAAAGATGATTGGTTCCAAGAAACTGTGAGTTGGTAGTTCTGGCAAAAAATGATCAATAGTATTAATGTACTCCCACCCTTTCTTTCAATCTGATATGCTCTAAATTTTAATCCTAGATTTTATGATTGCAAGCTATTTATTTTTTTGCCTTATACATGTAGTTAAGATAAGATCAAATAAAATAAATAAAAATAGTATTGATTAGGTGTTTAAAAAATGTAGATAAGCCGAGCCCACAGCTTAGCTACCAGTATAATTTTATGCATGCTGTACAGTTGTATAGGTGTACTTGCTTTGTAAGCATAATTATGTCTTTCTACCTATTACATATAAGTAATTTATTTATTTGATTTTTATGCCCTTTTGACCCAGCTATTCTTCAAATGTCTTCCATGGCTTCAATAGTCCTTGCTTATTTTACTATTGTGTGGTTCCAGAAAATATCCAAACCCCCCCCCCCCCACGGAAGGGATTTGCCGTATGATCCCCCCTTCCCCTCTGGATTTTCCAAAATCGGCCCCCAAAATTTACCCCCCCCCCCCTTTCCTCCGGAATTTCCAAAATTTTCGCACACCCCCTGGAAATTTTGCTATCTCTAATTGAAGTGAACAAAGAAGTAGTTTTGTCCACTAGGATGCCAAATTTTGTGAGTTTCATGTATTTTCTGTTGAATTGTATAACAGATAAGCGAATTCCTTTAATATGAGAACTCCTTATGCGCTCAAGTCACAGACAAATTTGGTGCGTTTCATGTAGTTTCTGTTGAATTCTGCAAATAAAATGCAAGATCGCGTAGCATTCATAAATTAACTGTGCTTTTCTCGCACTGCGTCAAGAAGAAAGCAACACTTGAAGAGGTGTAATTAAAGAGATCTGGACCTCGTCGCATGATAAGATAGTGTGAGTATCAAATTTCATTCTACCAAATTTGCACATTTGAGTTTGTGGTAAAATTGCACGTCGCCGATTTCATTGACGAGAAAATTGTCATGCAAAGTTTAACGTGTTGGAAAAGTCTCGTGTAACTTCTTTGTGATAGAGAAACAGTCAAGAGAAGAAGAAATTCAACCAAGTAAAAAAATTTATTTTTCGTGTTTTGTGTTCTCGACATGCAAGGAAAATGAAGTTTCGTTCCGCTGGCTCATGAACTACAAAAACGTAAAAGATAAAAAATATTATTTTCGGGAAACTTGTTTAAAAAAATAAAACTTAAGTATCGACTAAAACGTATGTCAATACTGTCGATAATCGATTGATAATGTGGAAGCGAAGATTGCTACAAAGGAGCAGAGATGTGCAACTATTCATATGTGATACATTTGTAAACAAAATTTGTAACGTGCGTGACCCGGAGAATAACAGATCGTTCAACGCGAGTGGCTAATGACGAAATGGTTTTGAGACGGAAACTCGGCTAAAATTTATCTTTGAACAGATAGTTTCAGTCGAACGGTCCACAAATTCTTTTTCGAACGGATAGCCCAAGCCGTTCGAATGGATGACGACTTTTTTCAAACGGATAGCCCAAGTTGTTCGAACGGATGACAATTATTTTTTTTAATGAACACCCTGAGCTGTTCAAACGGATACCAAATCCGTTCAAAAACGGCAAACCATAAGGAACGTTTTCACATGAGAGGTCACGCCAAGGGACTGACAAGATGTGTTCGTTATGTCCATTTAATCCACTTTCGTTGTGTTTTATATGTTCACAAATAAATTGTCATGGTAAATTTTTGTTTTTTCTTTGTTACTCTCTTGCGCGTCACGAGAACCCTCTGGAAATATTTCCCTATGGTGACCCCCTGTCCCCACTGGAAAATTAGGCAAATTGACTCCCCCTCCCCCTGAAAAATCCGATCCCTTCTGTGGGGGGTGGGGTATGGATATTTTCTGGAACCACACATTTTGAAGATATTAATATTTCTTTTTTCTCTCCCAACTTACAACACCATTTGGTTTTTGAGCTCTGCCTTTCCTTCCAGTTGTTGTTCACAATGGCCAAAAATCATGTGGAATTTTTTTTTGCTTGTATCACAACAGTTTCCTAGTCTTGTAGATTGTTGAAACAGGCAACCATCATGTTCTCACAAGAATTTTGCATGGGTAGTACAGTAGCAGACTCAATTGGCCCATACATAATTATTTCCATTGTACAGTGTATTTACAAAATGTATATAGCTGATTCAATGAAGGTTGCTTTGGGCATTAGGAATTGGGCACTAGGAAGCTATTGTTTGGTGGTCACTGAGGCAAATCATTACATTGTTCTGTATGCTTAAATGCCCAACACCCAATTGCCAATTCCCAATGCCCAAAGCAACCTGTATTGAATAATTTGCTGTGTATCTGTTGGGGACCACAAGGACATCACAGGGACCGCGGAGCAAGGTGAAAAGTGGGAGGGCTGACAATTGAAAATAATTTTTCCATATTGAAAATCGAGAAATTTCTAACTATGGGCTATTGCATTTAATATCCGCACCCCCCCGGTTGAGGAACCATGGAATTCTCCAGGGGTAAGTTATAAAAATTGAGGATTTCTTTAGGGGCAGATATAGAGTAAACAAATATGGAAGTCTTTGGGGGTGAAGCCTTAATTTTCACAAAATTCTTCAGGGGTAAACCCAAATTCTTCAGGGGTATGACCCAATTCTTCAGGGGTAAACCCATATTTTACGGAAGTCTTCAGGGGTGAATGCAATTTTAGCCAATCTTAAGGGGTAAGATGAAAAGGTAAGTCCTCAACCGGGGGGTACGGATTTTAAATGCAATAGGCCTATGGCCGTTCACTGTTCAAGTAACGTAATTCTTCTTGCCATCGAATATTTCATTGATTCGAAAGGAAAAAGACAAAACAGAAAACTTTTGTCAACTCAAAACAACTACTCACCTTTGTTTGGCTTGAAAAAGCTAGTAATAATCTTCATTTCGTCTGATAAAACTGATAAAAAACTCTGCCGGAGCTGGAAGTACAAAACACGCTGCCTAACGAAGCGAAGGGGTGGCCAAGGCAATTGCTAAGGCATGGCGTTTGATCAAGGGGCAAGTCGGCCCCAGGGGCCCGTTTCTCGAAAGTCCCGATAATTAACGGGCCCGTAAAGCTGTTGTTGTTTACATGCAAGATAAAGGTTTCAATAGTTTTGCATCCAACATGATAAAACTATCAGTTAATGAAACAAAATGGAGTAGTTTGTTAGCCAGGACCCTCTCTCTTATTCTTTGTATTTCGATTTGAAAATTTGATTTCGGGCCCGAAAAGTTACCGGGACGTTCGAGAAACGGACCCCAGGGCACAATTACCGCGAAAAGCACAGGAGCCCCACAAAATGCCTGGCGTTTGAAATTAAAGAAAATACAGAGAATATAGGGGAATATAGAAGGAAAAAAACTTGTTTCAAGTCTTTTTTTTAATTTTAATTATTTTTCTTTTTAGCGCAAAAAGTGGGGACGGGGGCGCAAAAAAGTGGTGGGGCCGCGGCCCTACCAGCCCCTCCCCCTCCGCGGTCCCTGCATCATCAAGCTTCAAACTAGCTCTGTTGTTTGGACTGTTTTTGTGGCCACGTTGGTGATTAAGAAAAGCTTTTGGTGATGAATTTTGATGACAGAAGTATTTTACAAAGAACATTGATTGAAAGCAATTTGGACCAGTAGCTTCAAAATTAGAGTGAAAACTGTGATAAATGAATGTTTTTGTCATAGATGAGTGTGCTTACTTTGCTGGTTATGTTTGCCAGAAGTGCATTTCAGTTCAGCTTTTTACCATCAAAACCTTACCTTTTCATGGAATCTACCTTTGAATTCATGTTACGCCAAAGCAAAACCACAACAAATTGGTTCCGTCCCTGCTGATGGATCAAAGACTGCTTTCAACTCTTTGCACCAATTGGCTGTTGAACATGCTTGCAAACTTACCTTTTTTCCATCCAGTAATGAAATAATGCTGAATAAATGAAAATTAATTTAAGAATCACAAAAGACATTGAACCAAAAAAAGAAGAATGCACGAGAAACAGAAGGACAATTGGGCTGGTCACCCCCTGGTAGGGCTTAGTTTTGTAAGGGTTTGCAAGATAAGTTTTTTTTTAGTTCAATATGAATAAAGTACTAGCCTGGCCAGGGGTAGTTAACTTGCATATCAGTCTTGTTTGTAATTGACAGGCAATTGCTTGAATCTTTTTGTAAAATATAGGTAATTCCAGGTGGTAATGGTCTGTCAGTGGAAGCTCTGGGCTGGTGCAAAGGGAGACTTTTTACTGCGGGACTCAAAGCTGATATTACTGAATGGGATCTCACCAATTTATTTCCAAGGGTATTTATCTACTAATAAATATCTATGTACGCACAATAATAAGGGAAAGTTTAATACTCTTCTCCATACAAGTTCAATTTTAAAAAAATGCAAATATGATAGCTCTCCTTGGAATCACTGTCAGCACTCACTTTTCAGATTGAAACTTTTAGAACATTTGCATTTGTGTGCTACTACAAGTGGTGTAAAATAGTAGTAAGAAACGTTATTGCAGTTGTTTAGTGCGTAAATTATGAGTAATTAGTCGAGCTTGCTTTTACAGAGCAAGACTGAAAATGCAGGTGTTTCTTTTTTTTTCTCGTTTTTTTGTGTGGCAGCTAAATTGTAGGCCAGGTATTCCTAGCAAAGACCATGGAAACTGGGGTTAAGAATCATGACAACTTTCATTGTATGCAAATGAGTCTCATGATGAGCATGCAGTTTATTTTCGGCAATGACTGAAATGATGCATGTAAGTTTGGCGATGATGTAAATTTTCCCAAATCGAGGCCTTTGTTTTTTGTGTAATTATGCATGACATGCACGGGTATAAAAAGGTAAATTCCCTAAGTAGGATGAGAAAATATTATAGCGGGGAAATCCTGTATTGTGGTGTATTGAGGCATTATGTTTCTCAGAATATTGTTACAATTACTGGATCTCTAGGATTAAATAGATTCTGTTTGTTGTATGTATTTAATTGATAGATTTTTGCAGTTGTTAAGATGTGAAGTCATGTTGCACTCTAAAAATACTTGAGATATCAAGTATTTACTACTGGAAGCAACTTCAACTACCTGTCTAACAGTTGATTTGCTTTGTCACGTATTTTTTACGTGCAAACGTGTATGAAATTTACGTTCGCAAATAATATAGAGGCAATGAATGAAAGATTGCACGTAAGCGTAAAAGTAGAACCTCCCTCAACTTCATGTTTAATCTCAACACTTTATATCTTGCCTCTATTTTATTTATTGTGGAGCCAAAAACGCATCAAACGTTACGTATGTGTCAGGGATGTGTTTACATACAGGTAGCTTTGTACTTGACTATCACGCACTCTACTTGCAGCACTTCATGTCCATAGAATAGAAATCCCATATCGAGCTTTTCCAGAACGGGTCAGTCCATGAATTCTATCACTTCAAAGCGTTGATTACTTTGAAACAAGTGAGCAAAACTGAAAATGAGCAAAACTTCGAGGTTTACTGGAAAAACAGAATTGAGGGTCAAGGATCGGTGATAGAGAATTGGAAAATTAAGTGAGACTTACCTGTAAGTTGAAGTTTGATTGAGATTCTATCACATGACCAAGGAGGCAGGAGATCATATGAGATAGCACAGCGCACGCACAACTGACACCCAAATATCCCTCTCTATACACCAATTCCAGATTTCCTTTGCTAAAGTATTAAGCAGGGGTGACTTGCTACCACCCATGTTGTTAATTTAGGCAACCACTGTTGTGTTGTCAATCTGTAATTGTACATGAGTGTGGTGAGTGTTGTTGCAGAAAGCCTTAAGGGCAAAAAAGGTGGCCTGTAGTTCTAGGGTGTTTATGTGGTTCGTGGCCTCAGCCGATGTCCACCGTCCACCCGTCTCATCATTGCCTAAGGCTGCTCCCCATCCCTTTGTTCATGTACCTGTTTGTACAACAATGCTAGTATTGGGGCGGACAATGTTTCGTCTAACAGTAGGCATATTTTCAATCCACCATTCCAGCTCGGCAATGGAAGCATTTGTCAACTGCACATGGGTTCCAGTGCCTGTGTTTTATCAGACTCCAGGGAACGGTAATATAAAGGCCCATTTTCTGCCCCAGGGAAATATGATACTATAAGCCCAATGACTTGGCAAACTTCTTCTATTGTTGGGTTGGAGATATTTAGCAAGGATCAACAAGCTGTAACCAGCTTTTGAGTTTTGCCTTCAGACGGAGTTACTGTCATAGCAATAGAGTTAAGGACAAACCCTAAAAATATGAGTTGCTGGGTAGGGATCACAATTGACTTAGTAGGATGTAAGTAAAATCCTAATTTCTTAAACAATGAGGCTGTACAGTTAACATTCTCAAGGCACTCAGATAATGTGTCTCCTTGTAAGTAGGAATCATCAATATAGCCTGGGCTTAGATATCCTAGGTTGTGTAGTGTGGCATAAACTGGTTTCAGAAGTTTAGTAAATACTCACGGTGCACAGCTTAGACCATTAGGTAGGCAAGTATACTGATAAAGGCTACCATTAAATATAAATTTGAGGTATTTCTGGTGATCTGTAGAAATGAGCACTGTACAGTATGCATCCTTGCGATCAATAGATGCCATGAAGCATCCAGGTGTCATCATATTTATTGCTGTTTCTAAGGTGTCCATTTTAAAATACGGTATTGCACAAATTCATTGAAAGCCCGCAAATTAAGTATCATCCGGTAAGTGCCATCAGGCTTAGGTCAGAGAAATATAGGAGATATAAATTCTCCTGGTTCTTGACATGAGGGTTTTATGACCCCTTTATTGGGAAGGGTTTCAATTTCCTTGGCCACAATAGCCTGTTGTACATGATTAAACACGCTTGACCGTACACTGTCTTGTTCTGGGCTAAACCCTGGAGTGAACTCGATTCTCACTCCTTTGACAAATTCTAATATTGTGGGGTCTGAGGTTATATTGCCCCATTCAGACAATGCGTTGACAATTTGACCAGCTTTAAAATTTGGTTGATAATTTTTGTGAAATAAAGCGTGTAGAGTGTCATCATTGTCATCAACAAGTGTTTGTTTTGCACATACCTTCGTTGATGTGATCACGTTTGTTTTGGTTCCCCCTCCTTTTTGTACTTTGATCATGGAGGATGGCCTTTGGATAAAAAACATTCCTCAGCCGCTGGTATGGCTGGAAACGACGATTTCCTTCAGGGTCCTGATTGCGTTGAGAGCTCATGCTGAATTTCCTGTTGGGTCCTCGCACGTGTTGTGGCCTTACTTTCCTTGCCAGTTTGTTGGCATCGGAGATATCCTTAGTTAGTTTGGATAAGTCTCCAAATAAATAATACTCTGAGGTAGGAGAGACTGTAGTGTTAATGCAGAGGGCTGAGTAGTCGCGATGTAGATCTTTCTTCATCGCTTGGCGCCTCAACGAATTCATATCGTGAAAACATTGCATAGCTAAAGCTATGGCATCTGTCAAAGTTGACATAATCTCTTTGTTCTGCGCGGTGGCATCTGCAACTTCGCTTTCGAGTGCCAAAGTGGTCCCTTTTATCATGGCAACAATTGAGGCAATGAGAGCATTCTGTGACTTTTGCGATTTCGAGTCACTTGTGCGTGCTTGAGGGGGTATTTGGTTCCATAAAAGCGGGTTTACCCACAGTGTTCGCAAACCCTCGACATTGCCAGGCCATGGATATTTTGTCAATTCGTGTTTGGACTTTATCCTCTTGGAGTTTATCCTCTAGGAGACCGTTCAGGAGCTTTACAAGCCCTTCATCCACATCATTCCCCGTTTTTCCCTCTATGTTGAGGTCCTGTACTATTTCGGCAAGCAGTTTGCTGCAGGAGGCTGTTGCCGCTGGGGTTTTGCTACTTTCACCAGCATTTGGTTCTTTCCCGCCAACAGGCGTTGCGGCCTCCAGCTCGTTGCTCTCCGCTGTGTTATCTTACTCCCCATCATCCACCGGTTCCAGTAGGGAAGCGACAGTTTGTTTTAATTCTTTCATCTCATTCATCACTGATTTGAACATGACAGCGTAATTTTGTGCCTCTGAACAGCTTGGCAAACCCTCGCCCGGGTCGCTCGTATCTTTCTCTACCATGTTATTTTGTGGCCTCCCAACTACGTTGGAGCGCTGGTACTGGTTTTGCTAACCTACCAACTACGTTGGTGTGATATTCTGTTTTCTATGGCCCAATAGTTTTCCCAACGGTATTGAGAAATCGGGCCAATCCTGTGGAAAAGCTCAGGAGGTCGGTGAGAAGACACCAGTCGTGTTGCAAGCACATGTGCAATGAGTCGCGCTTGCGCTGTGCTATCTCATGGGATCTCCTAGCCTCCGGTCATGTGATAGAATCATGGATCGAGGGTCGGTTAAGGATCAGATCGTGGTGATGTGGGCCAAAGACTGTGAATAAATTTCAGAGAACATAACCCCATTCACTGTACTGAACACTAAATTTTAGTTTAATACTCTGAGTCTGACTGAGTCAGTGATTGTTTTGATGAGAAAGTGAAATTTTCCTGGAAAATGAAACTCTTTATCCCAGTGATACTGTGATAAAATGCATGCTGTGTACAGCTCTAAACATTGTACTCTGAGACTGTACAAAGATATTAAAAGCAGATACTAAGCGGGTGTGGAAAATGTAATTATTACTTCACGCAATTTTGATATCTTATAAGAGGGACAACAAATTCAGCAGGAATACTCGTGAACTGAATTAACTGTCTGTTGTATAAGGTTATGCTAAACTTACACATTTTTCCAGTGCTGAACATAATTATACTGTACTGAGCTGTATCTTAATTTTTTTTTTTTTGGTCCACTACAAAGAAGCTTAATCTACATTTATACTAACAGAGTCCTGGGCTCCTGATACTCCTAAAAATCATCGTTCAATTTTTTTAGTGTCAAATCCCCGAACGAGTTCTCCTTACTGGAGCAATATCACTAGGTAGAAGGTTTTCCAAGGTTTCACACCAGTGACAAGCTGAGATGTGCGGCCTGTCTCTCCCACCCCGGGCTGGCAAGAGGTCAAATCGTGACAGTACAAAACTGCTCTTTCAGTTTTTATCCATTTGAGCTGAAACTTAGCAGGATTGTAGAACATGAAATTTTCTATGTACCCATGGTTTTAGAATTTTGAACGCTGACGTTTTTTGGCGGGAAAATTGCGTCACAAGATAAACAAAAAAATTAAAGTTTAACTGATAGTGCCTAAAATTCCTTTTTTTTCAAAGACCGTAACAGGACAAAACGAAAAGTGAAAAAATTTTTGCAAAAGCTCAATTGGTTGATGAGATATAGCAATAAAATGGTAACAAAATGGCGGGAAATTCAAAATTTAAAGCTTAATAACTCTGCAACCAATTAAGCTTTTCAAAACCTTTTTTCACATTACCTTCTATCTGGTTATGTTCTCAAAGTATAAATGCGCGATAAAGCGATTCCTTGGTTTTAAGTGGCAAAATGTTTTTCAATCTTTTCAGAGCACTTATCTGAGCACTTGCTTTGCAACAAATACTTGAAATGTGATCGTCAAATTTTAACTCGTTATCAAGGACAACCCCCAGAAGACAAGTCTTTTCTGTGGTTTTAATGTCAATATCAGCTAATTTAAAGTTTAGTTTGTCTTCCCTTTGGCCAAGTACCAGATGATGAGTGACTGATTGCAGAGAACACTCTCTCACAATTTTTCTCTGCTATTTAACAGCGTCACTTCCTAGCTTTTGCTTTATTTTCTTTCACTCTTCTTTTTTTCGAGACAAATGTTTCTTTTGCAAAAGGATACATTCTCTTGTGTTTTTCTTTTTGGGCCTCTGCCCTCATCAAAGTGTGATCTATGTTACTTTGCAATTCTGCAATCATTCCCAAGCATTTTTCATTGAAGCGTTGCCCACACTCTTGCCCACTGATGATTTTCCCAGACTTTTTAGTGAACCACTGGGCATTCTCTTTCAAATCCTGAAGTTTTTTAATCTTGTGATTAATTGCTTGGCAGTCAGTAGGCTTTAAGGGTTCCTCTTTTGAATTGTGACTAAAGTGGTAAGCCAATGTTCCCTAATGTACCTATCCACATCAGCGTTACTGGTTTTGGTAAGGGGGTTGGTCACTAGTTTCTTCTGTGCCACTGCACGGGTGGGCCACTGAAAACCAGTACTTAAAAAAAAAATTTCATAGCCCACCCCCACCCCCCCTGTACTTTATGACCGGTCCCTAACAGCATTCTAGATAGTAGATTTTGACTCTACAATTTATGAGTGAGTGTTTTTTTTTTAACTTATTTACTTACCCAACAGACAACAGTAGATTCTTTTGGTGGTGCAGTGTGGTGTCTGTCAGTTAATCATGAAAGATCTCATCTAGCTGTAAGTTCTTGCTACATCTACATAAAGTGTATTCACATACATGGCTTTGCTAGTATGACCTAGAGTCTTTCCTTAGATTATTGATTAAAAAAATCATAAATGAATAAAATGGTTGCACCTAGTCAAGGTTACTGAATATAATTAGGTGCAAAGTCTTTCCTCGGAAAGAATCATTTTACCAGTCCTCAAATCTGTGGTCAGAGAAATTCCCCCTATTTCCTTGACGGAAATATGGAGGGGAACTTCTTTCGCAGATCACAAAGGCCCGAAGACCACTTCATTTATGATACTCTGAGTGTGTATAAAATGTGAGCCAGCGAGTCATGCAAGCCATGCAGTCCATTCAAGAATAATAATAATAATAATCTTTATTGAGGATATCAATTCCACTGATAAGTGATTTACAAAAGAGTCCTCAAAAATTAAAAAACAACAAAAAGGAAAAATAAAGACTAATATATGAATATATAAAAATTAAACTAAAAACTATTTACATTTCTTAACACTCTTTTAAAACTAGCTAATGATGGGCTTTGTCTGATTGAAAGGTCTAATTTATTCCAATCGTTTGAGGCAAAGTTTCTCGAGGTCCAATGGCCCCAGTTCCTATTAGATGCACTCTTAGAATCATTGAAAAAACACCATAAAAATCGAAAACAGTAATATGGAAAACATTAACTGAACGCTAACCGTTGTAAATAAGTGTTTAACCTTAAACAGCTCTTAACCCTAGCCCTAAAATGAGTGCTTAACCGTAATCCGCAAAATGAAAGCTTAACCCTAATCAGTACAATGAGTGCCACTGTGAGTGCTTAACCCTCCTCATCTGTAAATTTGCAGTGGTTGCTCGTGTTTCCTTTTTTTTTACCAATTCCTCCCGTGACTGGCATGGCTTGCTGGCTAAAGTTTGTCAAGACCCTGATACTCTTCATGACACTATTATGACCAAATGGGAAAGTAGCCTCATCACCTACATGTTTTGCGAAGAGAAGGAACATGAAAGACTCTATATGAAGCATTTAGACCTATAAATTGCCATCTGTCTTGTGGCACTTAAAGGATGGTGACAAACAAATGGATCATTGTTTTGGATGGTAACCTGACCCAAAGTGTCTAAAACACATGTGACTTACTTGTTCTCTTTCCACCTACAGGTGGGGTGTGAGGATGGCACTGTGAGGTTATTTCAGATCACAAATGATGGTTTAACTTACAGGAAGTCCCTTGACCAGCAACAAGGTATACATGTACCAAGTGTCGACAAGTGGATTTTGTTTCGATCATTCAGTTTTTTCTTCATATTTTTTCAGTGTTTATCTTATTTTAACATGAAATTGTTATTTTGGGTACTTTGATTGGATGATTTAACAATTCAGTATACATGTAAAAAGTGTTTGACCTTAGCTATTACAAAAGATGCCAAATTTACTGAGACCTGCTCGACAAAAACACTAGAAGAATTCTTTAATAAACATATCTTGCACAGTGTGAATAAGCCACCAGGGCAAATAACAAATTATTGACTGAATGTGATCGATTGATTGACTGAATGAATTTGAATTTGCAAACTTGCATGACAGTTCAGTATTGCTCATCAATGCTAGAGCCAAATCTGCAAAATGAGCAAGTCTCAAAACCTAAAAGAAAAAAAACTGAGTTGAGCAACAGAAAACATTCCCTAGTTTAGAAATAATATTATGCCTTAACACCTTCATGTAAATTTGGTGTTTTATTGACTGTGCAGGTAGAGTCCTGTGCCTCAGTTGGCATCAGAGCGACCAGAGTATGGTGACTGGATCATCTGATAGTACAGTTAGAGTCTACAATATTGGCTCTGGTAAAAAAGGACCTTTAAATTACAATGTATAACTAATGAGATGCTATTGTTTAAAAACCAACTACATGTAAAAGACATAGTTTATTACGATTTTTTTGTTACCTGAAATTTCTACTTAATTTGGTTGGCTGCAAGATCATAAGCATGGCCAATTGGTTAGTTTGTGTAGGACATTCACTTTGTTTACAAGACATACGCATACACACATGGAAGTCCTTTACAGTGAACATTATTTACCATTCAAGTGTTGTTAGCTGCTCACCAATCACATCAATGTCATAGTTTAAAGAATTGTTTAAGAGTACCTAAACAATGGTAAAAAAAAAACCCAGAAATTTCAGGGACAATCTCTTCTTTGTTGTTGGTGATAAGGCGCATGCACCAGTTAAAGAAAGTACATACCACACACACTTATTAACAACTGCGTTGCTAAGTGGAGGTTTGGTGCCTGTTATACCTAGGAGCTTCCACTATTGGCAGCCAGCTCCTAGATGGAGACTGCTCCCTGAGCCCCCAGGCGGCAGGGAAGAAAGCAGGCACCCATCACACTGAGAACATCGGTGGAAAGGGGGGGGGGGGGGGCGGGGAAACCGCTTATAACCTGAGTCACAATGTTTGTGATACACCCACGCTGAATAAAGCGCATAAAAGTTGCCGCACACACCAAAATGGCTGGGGCCAGTTGTTCAAAAGGTGGATAATGCTATCCACCAGATAAATCTCTACCCAGTGCATAACGCAATTGGTTTCCCTAATATTTTTCCACTAAATAGTGATTTATCCGATGGATAGCACTATCCAGCTTTTGAACAACCGGGGCCTGATCGCTAAATGCACTAGACCATGCTAAGATGCACAAAGCTCCTGCAGCATGATGGATCTTGGTACATGCACATCTCTCACACACCGCTGGCCAGCAGGGTGAAACAAGCGTTTCTTGTTGTTAACGCCATTTAATTGCATTTAACTGCATTTAACAACTGTGTTGCTACAGGTAAATGGAGGCTGGGTGCCTGTGATACCCAGGAGCCTCCACTATTGGCACCCAGCTACTGGATGGAGACTGCTCCCAGCCATGAGCCTCCAAGCCAAGCCAGAGGACCTCCAGGCCAAACTTAAAAAGGCCTGGAGAACAAGTGGCTCGTGGCTGGGGGAAAATCTGAGCCCCAACAAAAATGCCCAAATCCCACGGCACCCAACCAAGTTTCATAAAGGGGTATATAACTGCCATACCTGGCAAGCTAGTCATCCAGCCACCGAGAGAATTGTGTCTGCTGGAGTCCGCACATACAGCAAATAAGTTTTGCTTGACCAACGACCCATAGTTTTATTAAGATGGTCAGGAATTCCTCGGCTGGCAGTAGTTGTAGTTGCCCCAACTCGAAAGCTATGACCAGAGAAATTTCCAGGAACACCTGCTGTCTGTAGTGTAGATTTTAAGAAGGCAGAGAGCTTCGATCTAGAAAGAGGAACTTGCTATCTTGATAAAGAAATAGAGGTCCAGAGCTAGTGCTGGGTCAAGTTGGAACCCTGGTGGAGTTTAATCCCATGAAGGAGATGCTGGAGTTGAAGACAATTAGTGAGTGGGTCAGAGAAGCCGTAGTCAATAAATATGTAAAGAGCGAACTGCTGATTAATAGACTTTGATGGATGAATGATGAAGGCGATCCACTAGGTGGGTACAGAAGCGCATCAACATTTGTTTGCTGGCGGGCAGGGGAGGCCGACTCCGAGTGGGTCAAGTTGGAACCCTGGTGGAGTTTAATCCCACGACGGAGATGCTGGAGTTGAAGACAATTAGGGAGTGGGTCAGAGAAGCGGTAGTCAATAAATATGTAAGGAGCGAACTGCTGATAAATAGACTTTGATGGATGAATGATGAAGGCGATCCACTAAGTGGGTACAGAAGCGCATCAGAAGCGCATCATACGTCCTGGTTCCAAAATTCCCAAAACTGGTGCTGGGCAAAGACATAAACCTGTCAAGTGGACAAGGCCAAACCATTTGCAAAGTAAAATTGGCATTTTCCTAAGTTTTCCGTGCCCAGAGATCATAGGAAATTATCTGTACCAAAATTCATGGTAACCCACTTTTATCTCTTTTAATGTTCAGAAACAGTTTTCTGGAAACATGTTGTAAAACATACTTTAAACTGAAAACATCAGTGTGTTCTATTATTTACAAAAAACTTTAATGTTTATTAAAATGTCAGAAGAAGATAATTCTTAATTGTGTGTGCACTAATTAGTGACAAAAACTCCTGACATCCTCTTCCATCCGTATACTCACTTGAAATGTTTGCTACAGATCTTGTGCTTCCATAAAGAGATTCAGGCCTCATCATCAGTTTCAATAGTGAAATTGTTACTAGAGGACTACATTATTGTTTTTAAACTTTTGGAGTCATATTAATTTTTTTCCTGGCCCTGGAAGCCATAACAATCGCCGATGTTAACTGTATAACATCTTTCATGCTTGAGTCATCAGTAATGTGCAATGCACTTTGGGAACAATGAATATGGTGGATGAAAATTGTATTGTTTTTTTTAAATTTTGTTTATACACAAGCTATGTCATGAAGAATTGCTGTACTAGTTAAGAACCTGAGTGGAAAAATACTATATTTGTGTATTTTTTATCTCTCAGTCTGAATATATCAGGACATGTCAATGGGAAACTATTTTTTGGTTCCATTATTTTAAGATCACGGTAACAACACGGTACCGGAAACGAACATTACCATGAAATCCTAGGGCTTGTTTTCCCATCAAACCACAGGATACTGGGCTAGCAGTGATGGACGTACTGCATTTGCAACAGGGGCAGCCTGAGGTGCAGGAAGACGAAAGCGCTGAAAATCAAAACAAGATAACGAGTCAGCAATGGAATTTCCCTCCCGCTATATGACAGGCAGTTAAAACAAAGGACTGCATGACAAGCTGCTACTAGCGACAGGTGGCGAAGAAGAACCATCATGTTAGGATCCTTGGAGGTGCCCAAGTGCAAGACACTGACCACAGCCATGACGAAACTCAACACGTTTTGAGACCCAGAGATGGCCCTACAGTGGCCTGTGGCCCACAAATGAGCAGCCACCTCCATTGGCAATAATTAACAATTATTCCTCGAGCCTAAATGGGCTCTGAGTCTATAGCCCATGAGGCCGAAGGCCGAATGGACTATTGACTCAGAGGCCATAAGGACGAGAGGAATAATTATTTTAGTAAAATCCAACTAGTTTTGATCAAAAATATCGAGAATAAAAAAATTTTAGCTAGTTAGAGCTAGACTTTAATCCTTTTTTGCGGCCAAAAAGCCCGCGCTTTTCACTACTAGTGGGTTATAATATATAGCCTAGTAGTAGCTCAACCAATCAGAATGCAGCATTGATACCACTAGTTGGATTTTACTAATTCCTTTTTTGCAATAGACAAAGGTTGTTGAGCAGAGCATTCACCAACAAACCCCTGGCCATTAAAAATGGCCCCATAACCTCATACACCAGCAGCATCTGAGGAGATGTGAAAGTCAGGAAGAGGTGCCCACTGCATTAAAAGTAGAAAGCTGAAACCATCCCAGGAATGGAAAAATTCTCTCCACCAGGTAAGGTCAAAACGAAACTCATGGTTCAGCCTGATCGGGTGGTCATCCTGCTGAAAGGCAAATTAATCATTTGACGCAAAAAAATGTCCAACCTGGGGGAACCACTTTACAAGCATGTTGGAGATGGCCGCTTAGATATTCCAGTTCCTTTCTCATGCAGTGCTGTTTAGTAGACCTGCAGGTGTCCAAAAGAGCAGCAGTACAATCAAACTTCTCCTGAGGGAGGCTAGCCCATAGGCCATCGAGTCCAACTTGATGCCCAGGACAGTCAGGCACATAGAAGGGCCCTCAAGCTTACCAGGGTGGAGGAAAAAATAACCCACTCTGAAAACAGACAAACACAGATATCCAGGTTTTGTTGGCAGACAGGAGAGTCAGGAAGGCCCAAGGTATGGAAGTCATCCAAGTAATGAAATAGAAATTGTACTTCATAATTGTGTTTTAGAATCCACTCAAGCAGGTCAGCAAAGGAAGAGAATATGAAAGGAGCCAAACGTAAACTGAAGGATAGGGCCAAATTAATGAAGTATTCCCCCCGCCATTTCATGCCTATTAGGTAACGGTGATGAGAATGGACTGGAATGATATGATATGCACTTTCTACAGCAAATTTAGCCAAACGAGTTTCCCGACCATGGGTCATTATACTTTCAATGATATTGTCAACCTTCATGCACTGAACTAAAAACGGGTCTTTGGGAATACCCTCATTAACACCATGACCTTGGGAACTAGACAAGTACAAAATAAGCCGCCATTTGCCGGGCTGGTATTTCTTCGCAATTATTCCAAAGTGACTGATGTGAAGGTTTTGGTAAAGGAGAGATTGAGACGGGACCAGCGACGCAACCTTTCTCAATTTCTGTGCGGAGATACTGGTCAATTACCGAAGGCTGAAGAAATGCCGTACGCATGTTTTGACTTGCCAGTTTTAAGGAGACAGACTCTGGGTTGAAGCCAAGACGAAAACCAGAGCAAAAAATTACATGTACATAGTCCACCGACGCTTGATTGGGGTGGAGGCATAACTCATGCTGAAGTTTGTGGGCATCAATTGGGGTAACCCTGGATGGAGGGACCAGTTATTGACGCACTGACTGAGGGAAGGAGGACAACTTGAAGCCAGGAGAATGGGCTGTCATTAACTGGCACTGGGCAGGTAATACTTCAAATGAAAGAGCAGCATTCACTGACATTGGCAACAAATCATTTGAGGCCTGAACTGAATGTGACATATTTACACTATGTACAGGCGTGAACTGACACATGGCAGGTAAATCAGTAACAGAAAGAGAAGCATTATCAGAAACGGTGAACAAACTGTCTTCAGATAGAAGAGGACATAATGTATTTACACTATGGACAAGGTCCTTTTGACAAGTGCCACTGTGACGAATGGTCACCATGTTAACGCCGTTGGTGCTTACTCCAAGTTGAGGTAGCCGAGTGGGAGCACTGAATATAATAATAAGAATAATAATAAGAAGAAGAATAATAGTAGGTTTTTATGGTGCATTTAAAGAATTCTCAATGTACTTATAATAGTAAATAAAGTCTAAATGAAACTATGTACAGTAATTATGCGTCAAATGTTGCTTAAAACTAGAAACAGATTCAGAGTTTTTGATATGATTTGGTAGACTGTTACAGATTTTCGGTGCATAATATGAAAATGAGCAGTGTCCATAAGGCATCTTATTAACAGAAGGAATTTGGAAAGGCAATCTATTAGATGAGCAGGGAAAATGAGCCAGCTAGTATTTGAGAAGGAGTGAAGGCAAATAGTAAGGAGCTAAATCGTTTAAAATTTTAAATGTGTAAAGCAGTGTTTTAAAATCGGTACGTGCACCGGCCAATAGGAAGCCAGTGCAAGTCTTTCATGACAGGAGTTATATGGTCAGATCTTCTTGTTCCTGAAACCAAGCGTGCAGCACAGTTCTGAACACGTTGTGGCTTGTCTATTTCCGTTTGGGTAAGCCACAGTATAAACTGTTACAATAATCCAAGCATGACTTAACAAAAGCATTGATCAATATCTTAAGGTGATCCTTACTCAGATACTTCCTCAATCTGCTAATGAATCAAATCATTAGCATAGCCTATTTGAATGTTTCATTAACATGATGACTAAGATTGAGCTCTGTATCTAGGTTGACACCATGATTACAAACGCGATCTAATGACCTCTGTTTTATTAGGATTGCACACTAATTTATTGATGGTGTTCCATTCTATAACTTCACTAATACACTTCTGAAGGGTGTTGAGGGAGGGCATTGATCAAGAGGGTTAATAGTTATGTAGGGTTGAGATTCATTTGCCTAGAACATACAATCTAGGTTATGAGCAGAGATTATGTTTTGAATAGGTGCTGTATGAAGGGTAAACAAGAGGGGGCCAATCATCAAACCTTGTGGAACTCCAAATTCTAATCTCTGACTGCTAGATGTTGTGTTACCAATAGTAACAGATTGTATCCGACCAGTAAGATAAGACGAAAACCATCTTAGCACTGTGTGGGAAAAGCTGAAGTATATGTGACCTGGATGCCTAAAAAGGACAGTTAATGTCGGGGTGGTCACCTTCACACTCCTCACAGCAGTGACGGTAGTGGCACTGACCAAAGGGCCAACAGCAGGAACCATCATTTCATGAATGGCATAAATTGGACGACATGGCAGAGGAACAAAAGGACTGTGGTGAGCCATTTGTGGAGGAGCCAGACTGAATGGTTGAGGTGTGAGTATGAAAATTGTAAAGATCCAGATTCATGTGGGACCAATCTGTCAGACCAGATACTGCTGCATCCCTACAAAAGGCAATGTCATAGTGAAGCCAGGCTTTCCCAGGGAATTGGCGTGGGGTCTTGATAATTAGCAGCTTTTATTAGGTGGGGTCTTGCATCTGGAAGGGTGTTCGCTGTAAAAGATCCAAGAGAATATGTTGAAAGTCTCAACCCAAGTAATGATGTCCGTAATCTCCTGGACCCTCTTCTTAGAAGATAAGACCAGACGTTTGCCATTCAAGTAAGTGTGGGGTTCTGACTCCTGAGCTTTAAGATTTTCTTCCAACAAGTCAGCCAGATCAACAAACTGGCCTGTTCTGATCTTCATCACCAGCTTCTCTGAGATAGGTGAATTTTCAGGTCCCACAACGGATGGCCTATTTAGTGTTGGCACTGCACAAATAGTAGAAGTAGCTAGGATGGAGACCCTAAAAGGGGCAAAGATGAGCCATGCCTGCCAGAAATAGCCAGTGGTCTGCTCGTGGCACCGCCAGTGCCACACAAAGATGGTGCCCTCACAACAGAAGGGTTGCAAATAAAAGAAGGTACGCTGAGGATGTTACCTGAGGAATGGCTGGGACGAGAGGACGTATGAGACAAAGTTGAAAGGGTATTAGAAGACGTTGACGCTGGTGTAACATTTCCCGCCAACAGAGATGCTGCCGAAGCTGATGCGGTCATAGTAGAATGTTTCTCCATCACCAAGAGAATTCGCAGTAAAGACTCACCTAATGCTTGAGACAGGATAAAGGAAGACAAGGATGTCGCTGTAGCAGAACGAGGTGAAGAACTAGTGTTGGAAGGTGTTGAAACCAAAGGATCCCCATGTGATTCCAACATGGCGACTACACTGTTTTTGGTGGAGTTGCTCATTCGCCTTTCACCCATGGAAATTACTCAAAAAACCACTGAGAACCACAAGTCACAATGTTTGTGATACTCCAACACTGAATAAAGGACGCTAAAAATTGCCGAACACGCCAAAATGGCTGAACGCTAAATGCACTAAACCATGTTAAGATGCATACAGGTTCCAGAGCATGAAGAATCTTGGTACAGTGTGCAACTTGCACACACCGCTGGACAGCAGGGTGAAACTAGCGCTCCTTGTTGTTAACTCCATTGAATTGCATTTAACTGCATTTAAAAATAAATTTAACAATGGAAGGAATGAGAGCCCCCTGCGCAGTTGGTGTATGTCTTATCCAGGAATTTGCCTGCTGTTTTTGATGTCACCTACATTTAAATTTGTGTGTGGAAGCTTCCTTTCCAATAATTCATAGACTGTTAGCGTGGGTATCCATGGTCAAATTTTAAGGTCCCTTGCCAGCTTTACATGACTCTCAGTTTATTTTATTTAACTAGGGCAATGCAGTTTAAGGATTACACTGGATGAAGTTCAGTCCAGAAGCACTCTTATATGGGCTGTATACATAACAAGGTACAACTTTATTTTGCTCTTTTAAAGTGAGTGGTAACAAAGCAAAGTACTAAAAACAGGTATGTTAAATAAACCAGGTGAAAGGAGTTTTTTAGTGTTAACGGTTACTCTTTTTCCTGACTTTTTTATGTTTTAAAGCTTCTGGTTGTGATGTTGGTCTCTTAAGGTATAACACAAACCGAACCGTGTGCTAGTCATAATTTTAAAGGCCGATTGCTAACCTTGATGCAATTTAGTCGATTATTTTTGTTTTGAAATCGCACTTTTGTAAATGGCATGCTCTGATTGGTCAACACTTTTGCCAGCCTTTCTCAGAAAAAAGACAAAAATAACGGTCAGCTGTGGTCGCATTAGCGTTGTGTTTTTCCTTAGCACAGTTTGCCTGCAAAGCCAGTAAATAAGTAAGTTGTTTTTCATGGAAGTCGATGAGTCCATTGACATTTCAGGTTTACATGAAAGAAATGCATGTATGGCTCCGTCACTGCTGAGGGAGGAGCGCGACTTTGAAGATGCCTAGCGAATGACAAAATATACACGTGCATTCAAGTGTATTACATAGAGAATACTTCATGGAAAGTGCTGGCGTACGGTATTTACGCACGAGTTGACGTATAAGAAAAATCGATCGAGTGAGCGCAGCGAACAAGTAATATTTCTGATACAAAAACGAGTGCGTAAATACCGTACAAAGCACTTTCCATGTGGTATAATAAATGTGTTTATATACATACTGAGACATTCATCATTTTGGCGGCCTTTTTATTTTAAATCTTGCAAAAATACTAAAATTTGCCGCTACACTTACCGCAAAATGACAACGAAAATGAAGTATCAGCTTTTTAGTAAAAACATTTGTTAAAAACATAAATGACAGTAAGGATATGAGGTTATCTAAGAACTACAAGTAATCTTAACTGTTTGTTCTCAATGCACAATTGAAAATGAGTGAATTTAAGTAAAATGGCTGGTTTCAATATAAGCTTAAGCTTAAATGAAAGGCAAAGTAGGTCCGACAAAAAGCACAACAAAAGCTTACGTCTCGTTCTGTTTTTCCCTTTCTGCTGTTGTCGCCGGCTCTCTACCGTTTTCTTTATCGACAGTGAAACAAACGAAACTATTCCACTCCATTTCCAAAATGTTTTTCACTTTTTTAGCAAGAAAAACTCTTTGAGTAAAACATTTCTCGTGGAATGTGTGCGAAGCGGCGCTGCAAGCTGCAATAAAAGGCGGGAATTTTTCTCACACGCGAAAAAACATCGTTTGCGATTCTGATTGGACGTATCATTTTTTTTCACGTGTGAAAACCATTGTTCGCTCCTCTGATTGGGTAGAACTAATTTTGCGTACTTTTTGGTGAGTATTTCTCAGTATGTATATAATAAATACATGTAAGTTGCTGTGAAGATGCGAGGAACCTTCAGAGGAATTTGTGGCACTATTATTAAGGACTAAGAGTACAGCGTGAAAGAGCCTTCTTGCATGAGTCTTTACAAAGGATTGGTATATCGTCTGCCTCAAATCTCTCGCAGTAGTGTGTGGCAATCATTGCGACATGAGAGTCGCTCTTCGGACATTGCTGACCTTGAAGAGGTCTTGATTTGTATCAATAGTGAAAGCAATCAATCAGCTTCTGTTCTTGTGATCAGTAAGGTATAGGCAATGACCAGATGGCGATGGATGTTCATCGCAAGCAACAAGTGCTAGTAAAAGATTGTTTGGAAGCTTCCGATCTGTTGACTGCCAGAGTGTTTTCCATCTTCATACCTCATTTCCCAGGGATTTGGGAAATGGAATGTCTTTCTCCCAGAAATGTATACCCTCTACTTCAGCCTCATCCAGCCTCAGTGCATTACTTATTTGTGTAATCGATGGCACGAGTCAAAGCAAATGGCCAGCCTTGCGGTCTTCTTCAAAAAATCGATCTTGCATTTGGATGACTAAGGAGTCAAGAAGAGGAATAGCTACAGTCTTCTAATGATTGTTTGGACTGCCACTGGGGATGTGTAATGCAACATAATGATCCTGTGATGCTCTTGGTGTAAGTCATCCAACAGGCAAAGATGATACTTTGCAGTTATAACTATGCAGAAAACCTCCCAACACACACCACACCGTCCTATATTAAATGCCACAGATGGAGTCAAAAGTACTAATTACACATTTTCAGTGAACTTTTATACCCAGTCTTGTACTGGTAAGCCACTAAAATTAAAGACCACCTTTGCATCCTTGTTGGGGCTTGGGGGTAAGCCAGTCTTCAGCCTAAAAATTATGACCAGTGGTTGATGATCCACGATGTTGGAATGGAAGTTTTTCACTCCAAACATGATAGATATATCCTCTTATTCACTATTATTTTGGAAATGGTTACACTCACTAGCCATGAGAGCTTGAGAGCCAAAAGTAATTAGCTTTTCCTCACCATTCTCCGTTACATAGGAGATTACTGCCCCTTCCTGAAATATGATGCATCACAGGCCATCTGAGGTGGATTCTTGAGGTTATAATGGACCATCAAGGGAGAATTTTGTAGCCGCTTCCTGCTCTTTACAAACACACCTTTACACTCCTCCATCCACTTCAAAGGTCAGTCCTTTTGCAAAAGGTCATGGAGGTGACATGTCATGTAATCACCAGATTTGGCCAAAACTTGGCACTGACAATAGTTGAGAAGCCCCAGATATGACTTCAACTGTATGACTTTAGTAGCTAGGACTCTTGGCATCAATGCTCACATCATTTTCTGAGGAGGAGACAAATACCACTTTTACCAATCCGGTGTCCAAGAACATCTAGTCCTGACTGGAATAACGTGCACTTGGCAGGATTCAGAGTGATTCCATGTCCTTTTAGGTGCCTTAAAACCTCCTCTAGAATTGCCAAATGTTCCTCTGGTGATCCTCCTGAACTGTGGAAGTCATCTAAATGGCACACTGTGAACTTTATATCCTGCAGAAGCTGATCCATAATTCTTTGAGAAATAGGTGGTACACTGGAGACTCCAAAGGGCAGCCATTTGTAATGGTGCAATCCCTTGTGGGTGTGGTCAGGTACTTCTGGGAATCTATATCCAACTAAACCTGCTGAAAGGCATGAGATGAACAAATCTTGCTAAATATTTGTCCCCATCCAGTGTTGTGAACAAATCTTCTGTATTAGGTAAAGGGTGCTGGTCAATATCAGTGCAATTGTTTACTGTCAACTTGTAGTTTCAACACACTTTCATTGAACCATCTTTCTTGGCTCACTTTGTAAATAATCTCTTTTTCCTCCAGTCTCTGAAGCTCCAGCTCGACGTTTTTCTTTAAGGGCATATGGGACTGGTCTTGCTATCTTGATTACGGGTTGTGCACCTTCACAAACCTGAATAGATGCTTTAAACTGTGGATGTAACCATAACCTGCGTCAAACAAGGCTCCATTTTTTAGCTAAGAATTCCCTCCACAGCAGGCACTTGATCGAGACACCTTGATGTTGGTGGACCAACCCAGGTTCAGTTTCTCAAGTCAATTTCACACAAGCAACACATGCTTTTTCCCCTAAGCCACCACCAGAGATTGCTGCATTTGCTGGGTCTCATAACTCGCAAGTACTTAAATTTCTCCCAACAAGGGTAATGGCGTACTCGAATACATGTAGGTTTTCAAGAGGAATTACACTGGCTGCAATTTGAGATGCTTAAACAAGTTCCTACACTCCTTTTTTTCTGGCGAGAACTTCTACTGAATTTGCATACTTGTCCAATACACCTGGACAGATTCTAATGGACTTCACATGCAGCCTGACTGAGTCAGCTCACAACCGGAACTGGAAATGGGCACAAAGTAGTCTTGTAACACTTCTTTCAAAATAGTTTCAAATTCACACCTCAATGCCAGTTGTTTCAACTCAACTTTAAACTGAGGAACCATTTTGCTCTTAAGTTGGTTCAGACAATGAAACTTAAAATGTTTGGCTTTCAAAATAGGTTTGTGAAAATATAGTGCAATCAAAAGCTCATTTAACTCAACAACAAAATGTGTCTGTCACCATCCAGAAAGAATTAAAACAATATGTGCCTTTGTTGAGATATCTCCAAGGCAATCTATTCTTCAAATGTCATCAGGGTGTGGGAAGAATTTTTGATCCAGTTAGGTGAAGTTAGGGAGGAAAATCTCAGAAGAGTGAATAAACTTCACAATGCTATACCTATTACTCTTTCTTTGCAATTATTTTATAACTTATACTTGTAGTGAGTATTTGTACGACGTTTGTATGGTTTTGCACGTAACAAGACACAATCAAATAGAAGTTAAACATGTTGATTTAATTATTCTATGTTCTACAACCAAATAATCAACAATTATTAGACGAAGTTGAGGAAAATATCGTGATTTGTCTGTGGCGAGCGGCTGAGGCAAATAATTGATCTGATCTGCGAGACACTGACAAATCACGATATTTTGCATTAACTGATTTCAATATATAATTGTTTTATCATTTGATCACCAATTTTTTTTTTTTTAATGAATATCCTCGTTAAGTGGAGCGATCTGCCATTTTCACACAAGAGCAATCGCAAGAAGGAGAAAGGCACGGTTTCCTTTATGCATGTGCAGAATATTATTTGCAGCCAAACACAGTTGGACAACATAGCGCATGAGCTGACCATTATTTGTAGGTAGTTATTTGCAGGTCACTTGGTGGGGTCTCGGCCAATGAAACGAAAGAAAAATTTGCCTTGAATGATAATTTTCCTTTTTTTCCCAATCAGGAGTTTTGTAATTATCACAGGAGATTCTCTTGGAAATACTCAGTTTTGGGATGGCAATCATGGTACATTGATACAGGTAAATAAATTTGCATAGAAGTGAAGCCAAATCTTGTGGTCACTCCGGTAGCCCATAGATTGATTAACATAGGAGGAACTTCTGCTAAGAAGTAGGTAGTGTACAGTACCCAGCACTATCTTTTGTGGAGGAATTTGGTGAGTGCACAAGAGCAAGCTCGGAGTGTGAGAATAAGTCGAAAGCAAGAGAGAAAAAAAATCGAAATGTCCTAAACTTCTTTGGCAATGAACACATTTTTTTTCACTCCTTTATGTCAACACCCCATCATTATCTCCTCTATGTTCACCATACCAGTTAAATATATTGGACCAGCAACATTGAGGTGATTAATCTCACATGGTTCTTTTAGCTGGCTTGTATCACTCTACAACACCTGCAAAAAAAAAAAAAGAAACAAAAAATGACAGTTGTGTTTCTTGAAGTATGCCATTCAAACTGTTTCTTTGCCAAAAGACTGAATTTGAAAGAGTGAAAAAGGCGAAACAATGTGGTAATCGTATGTACAGAAGGTATGTGAATAATTAGGTGGCTTCTTTTTTGACAATCCTTTACAGTAATTTTGAAAATGCTTTCTTTGTACATGGCATTGGTATTTTGCCAACAAGAATAACAAGATACCAAGTACCAGCCATTTATAACATGATTTCTGCATGTGTTTCTGGCTTTCCAGGGGGAATTGCTGCTGTGTATGGAAAGAAATATTTTCTCACCCCTTCTCCCCTCCTGGTGTCTAGCACAAGCTGTGCATCATGACTTTTTTTTTCTGGTTTCAGGCATTCCAAATGTAAACAAGTCCATGTACTAGGTTCCACTTGTATTGCTAAATACTGCCTAATATTATATTTATTTTTCCCTTCATAGAGTTTCAAGGCGCATATAGCAGATGTACTTGCAGTATGCATAAATGAGGTTTGTATTCCTTTGGTGTTGTTGAAATGAAAAAGCTATGTTTTTAGTGTACATAGTTGCTCCAGGTAGTTCGCATGCAGGTCACTGAAATAATTACAAAGTAAACATACATGTGTAAATCCAGTAGGCTAAAAGAAGATTAGAAAAACTGGAACAACTGGGCAACCAGCTTGCTATATTTACAAGCCTGACAGGGAGGTTGCGCATTAACATGGACTGCCTCTCCCAGTTGTGATACCAGGCTGGAGTAAAATATTGTGCTATGCAAGCAAAATCCACAGAGCATATTATGCAAGTTTTTATCTATTCATATTTGTTTGAGTCGTATTTAGCAGCAACGAATATTTTGTATGTGTGTATGAAACTGTCACTTTACGTAGCCACTCAATTTAAAAAGTTTTACATGTTTGAGAAAGATTGTTCACAATAAATGTATAACAATAAAGTGATTATCTTATTTGTGGTTCTAAGGTAAACCCTAGCTCTTTCGGTTCTTAAATAAACCTCATTCTTGTTCCTAATGAGTGGAAAAATAGGAGTAAGAGGTGCGATCTCCTGGCAACACATGTCTTCTTGTTTAGCGCTAAAAATCGGGTATATAATAATATTTTTAGCGCTAAACAAGAAGACATGTGTTGCCAAGCGATCGCACCTCTTACTCCTATTTTTCCACTCATTAGGAACAAGAATGGGGTTTATTTAAGAACCAAAAGAGCTAGGATTTACCTTAGAACCACAAATAAGATAATCGCTTTATTGTTATACATTTATTGTGAACAATCTTTCTCAAACATGTATTCATAACACCCAAGTTGATGGCATTCGTCTCTTCTTAAAAAGTCCATATAGAGTAAATAGACTGTGCTAGTATCCATCTTACAAAGGCAAACTAAATATTTCATCCAAGTCTCTTTTAACTGCAAATTTAGTCTATTTTCCACTTCCTGCTGTGCAAGCTTCCATAATTTGTTCAAGTCTTCTTTTCCTTTCACTTATTCAAAATATGTTGCCCACGCCTCCTGAGCATCCATGGTCAAGCAAGTGTGATGCACTTGAGATCAGACGATTCACTTCTCTAACAAATACATCTTGAAAAATCTCTCCTATTTTATTCCGTATGATGTGTACTCCCATTTCAACTTAATCAATTATGATCTGGTCTGATCCATGATTTCAAATCTCGAGAATGATTTGCTTGGTAAGGAATGACCATTTTATGTGTTTTGAAACAAAAGAAAAAACTGGCAGGTAAAAAATAAACCCTGACATCATCTTACCTGGAAAAAATATGACACCATCATGACCAAGTAAGGACATGATATCACTATTCTATTTATAGATTATGATGTCAACATTTTTTGATGACGTCAACCCTAGGGTATTCTGACGTCACTTGCTCCTTGCCAGCTTAAAATAAACTATGACATCATCCTATCTTAATGGAATGCATGACGTCATCGGCATTAATTTAAACTATGACATCATCCTATCTTAATGAGATGCATGACGTCATCTGCGTTAATTTATTCCCCCGAAAGTTAATGGAATTCCCCCGCAGAGAACCGGAGTAAAACATCCCTCCTCCACTACTCACTGACATTCACTCCATTGTCACTTGTTGCATTTACAGTGAGCAAGGATATTTGGTTACACTGTACATTTTCCACAAATGAAATCACAATTGCACAGCAGACACAAAAAAAGAAACTGTAATCACATCCACTTCCTATAAGCTATTTTGTTAAATTTTGTTTTCAGGAAGAAAACATGGTTTTCAGCGGGGGAGTGGATAGTAAGATTGTTCAGTTTCAACAGATTACTAATAAGGTACATTGCTGAGTTTGTCATTTTGTTTCATATTCATAATGTTAGCCTGACATTAAACTGCATATTGTGAGAGTTAGTGAAGCCAGAAGTCTTACACCCAAAAATTGACCAGTAAGTGCATCCTTCTCAAGAGTACCATACCCACTGGTACTGTTGGTAATTGCTTTCTAAAATTTCTAAAATGCTAAAAAATATTTTTATGCTTTTCTGCATTTTTCACAGAAATGAAGCCTAGGAAGGCCTAGTAGAAAGGAACTTAGAACAGGGTTTGGAAAAAAAGAAATTTTGATTTTTGTGGTTAAAGTTCTTCAGAAAGGAGAATGCAGAGTCAAACTTACGTTCATTGAAAAATCATCTGAATATTCTGTACAAATTGGAACGGGCAGACATACAGTACCGAAAACTCCAGAAAATTTTCGAATTTGCCCCTACTGCCACTTGCATGAAGTTGAGCACGAATTACTCTTTCTATTCAATTGTAATCTTTATGATATCCTTCGACCTAACTTTTACAGAAACATTAGTAATAGATACCCCCTTTTTTATAATTTTAACAATGTCGATCCTCATATCTACAGACTCACAGCTGCTTACATACATTCATGTATGGAATATAGACAGAAACTTGTTCTTTAATTATAGCCTTTATTTTGATTTAAGATTTATAACATAAATAATGTAGGTAATACCATGTACTCACTTGCGAATACTGAAATAAAGTTGTTGTCTGTAAACAGTGACTAAACATTGCCTTCTTTAAAATGAATACTTTTTAGGATGGTGTTTCAAACTGGGTGAAAACTGCATCTGAGCGTATGTTTTCACAAGATGTCAGGTGTCTTGTAACTCTGCAGAGTGAAAATCAAAATTTGTTGATCTCTGGAGGTAAGTTTGTGTGATTTATGTGCACATTGAGTCGGTATTGTAGTCAAGCATGTTCTAGAGAAACCTCACATGCAGCTAATTATATGAAAAATTTAAGGTAAATTTGTACAAATTTACAAGTTACTTCCTGCACAAAGATGGGAATATGTTGTGTTCATATAGTGTGAAATACATTGATGGAGTAAAAAATGAGTCGGACGTGTTTTTTAGTCTCGCTTGCGTAAACAGCGAGACTCATAATCTGCGACGCGTTTTTCGTCGTATTTAGGACACAAAAGGGGGTGATTGTGCCAGGCTTTCCTTGCGGAGAACGTGGAAACTGGGACTAAGGATCGTTGCGTGATCGAAGCCACGCATGTTTTGCCAAGAAAGCTAAGGAAAGATTAAATTTAAAGCTTTTCCGAAACGTGTCGGTCCACTAATTCTATCGCTTGAAAGACTTGATTACTTTGGAACAAGTGAACACTACTGAGTGGTCGAAAAAAATAAGAATCTTTATTAGCAAAACTGCGATGGTCGTGTGTTGTAAACTTTTCTTGTATGCAGTTTGTGTTGTAATGAGCATGCGGTTTATTTTCGCGATGACTGAAATGGAAATCACTTTTTTGATCTCTGGCTATGATGTTATTTCTCTGGAATCGAGGCCCTTGAATTTTCGTGTATTTATACATCCGTATAGCCTGCGACCGCACACGTATTTCCGGTCGTCGCTAACACGCGTACTAAATCAGTTCAAAGACAAATAAAAAGTAAATATCCTGGACAATACTCGACGTCGATAAAGTAGGAAGTAAAAAACCGTTAGCGAGTAAATCCTGTTTCGAGTAGAATTAATCGCCTCCTCATTTCTCGATGTAATCTCCAATCAAGCGAGACTGAACGCCGCTGTAAGAGCGTTCTTGTTTACAAGAATAAGTGTTTTGCTGAAATTAACGTCTTACAACAAGTAAACTGTTGTACGTCATATCTTGAAGTTAACAGCCTTGTTTCCAGGTTTCTCTCTTTTCGTCCCTTGAGAAAGGAAGAGAGAAAGCCCTGGGAATGAGTTTGAGAAGTTATATGTCATCTTGATGATAAACTTTTATCTAGGTATCAAGGGCAAATACAGTGTTCTGTGTCTGTTCGGGACTGGTATTTAAGCCATATACCCATTCACACACACAGATTGTGTTTTATGATTGAATATCTGGTTAACCAGGATGGAAATGTTCTCGTACAAACTCTTATCCTGTTCAAAAACACGTACTGCCAGTGATATTAGTTCCGCATGTTTATGGCCTATTTGTAAATTTAAACTCCCTGTTGTTGTCATTCCACCCCCTTCCCCCCCCCCCCCCACCCCTCGAAGAAAAGTTACATTAAATTAATATCCTCCATATTGATCAGGTCTAGATGCTTGCATCCTTTTGTATTCCATCAAAGAGTTTGGCAGGTCTAGCAACAAAAGGATTCCCCCATTTCCTCATGTAAGTAATTAATGCATTTAATCCATCAGTAGTTTGTTTCTGTAGAACTTTCCAAAGTGGTCGTGATGTATTCAGCTCTTCCATTCTTGTTGATTTTAAAAGTAAACTTGAAGAATAAAATCACTTCTTCAAGTTAAACGTTCCTGTAAGATAAACAGTTCTCTTAAATACCCATCCGTTTGTAAAGTAAATTGTGTCACAGTTCCAGACAGGCATGGAATTGTTCTTACCGAGTAGATAAAACATGTCACACTGCAGAGTGAACCTTAATTTTAACGTTCAGGTTCGGTACACTCTTGTAAGTATTGCAAGTAGGTAATTTTTTATTGCGTCAGGTGTCTCTTTGTTTGATACGTTACTAACTGCTCAAAAATAATTCATAACAAAACAGAAAAACAGCATAGACAGTATCTTTACGTTATTCTCGTCATTGTTGATTGTTATGAGCATCGTAAATGCATTGACAGAACCCTTCCAATAAACCTGCGGTCAAGCATTTTTAAATTCCAAACCAGCGCTTTTGATTTGATTCAAAAGTGCCCAGGGCTTTCTTTAGGATTTTAATCGTAAGAACTGCTGTTTGACTGAGAAAAGTCTTCCAAATTAACTTAACTTCTGAATTTTACGTACGCCACTTCCTTCTGTATCTGTTTAGCTGTGGAGGAAAAACGAGAACCTTATTCTGTAAAGTCCTAACCACGCTGCTCTTATTACTGTATTTGTAGACTTCATTTATATCATTGGCATCAGCAGCAAATATTCTTATGTATCAGACTTCAACCGACCTGCAGTTGTGGAGACTTGAACAAACAGGTGATGAGTTTTCTCTATAAAGTATGTAGGCAAAGCTTAAGCAAACTTATAGATTGTTCCTTTTGAGCGACCTCTATTCTTGATGGCGATGTTTTGACCGCGTACTTTTGGCCTTCAGCATTTGATGGACACAGCAAATCACTGATAATGTAAAATTATTTATTCATCTCGGTGTGTGGTTCATAGCTACAGGAACCAGAATCAAAGCATTCGAAGCAAAATTATGAGTATTTTTTTTATACCACTTCATGATAAATTCCTGCAATTTGATTGGCTTAGAGCAGTGGTATTTCAGCTTAATTTGAAATACCTACATGTGAAAATTACAAACCCTTTGCGGTAGGTAGTATAAACAAATAATAGCATGATTTGTACGTGTTATTTGGCATAAATACCACTCGTGATATTTCAAAATTATCTCAAATTTCACTTGCCCAACGGCTCGTGAAATTACGTACAACAATTTCGAAATATCACTCGTGGTATTTATACCAAATATCGCTACAAATCATGTTATTACTTATCCATTTTTTTTTATTGGTAGACAGCAAAAGCTCAGCTTCTCAGAGATCACCGGCTCTTCTCGTACAGATTAAGAAGAAGGTACTGTAAATTTGTTGTTACTCTCTCCAAGTCCGTACTGGATAGCTTTTCGTGCCGACACGACAAGCTAGCCGGTAAAGTATGAATACATACGCGATATGTGACGCTCCACTTTAGAGATCGGCGTGTTACAGAAATCGCGTCGATAAATACTTCACAAATCACAACTAAAACTGAAGGTATGATTTCAGACAATGACTGTAGCATTTGTTAACATAATAGGGCGATCACCACATTGTCTGCAGTGCTATTTCAACATGTGGACGCTGGGCAGCGTTTTCTGATGTATGTCATGTGAGCTTGTTCAAGTTAAATTTGGTGAGTGTATTGATGGGTATTCATTGTAACGAAGGTTCGGATCTGGCTCCTCTCCTATACATTCAACTATGGCTGAGGTGGTGAATCTCGTTTGTCATAATGGGACGAGCAATATCGGGGTTCCAAAGTATGATTCTATGTCTTTTGATCCTTATATAAAGTCTGATTAGAAAGCGTTTTTGGTAGTGAACTTTAGTGGGTAGTAATAATCAGTTCAATAACTTTGCCCCCTTACAACACTTGCAGTTCAACTGTTACAATGAATGCGTGAATGAGTGTAGTCGTGTGGCTTGGTAAGAGACCAGAGTGAAGTTGTCAAGTGTAAAATACGAGCACTTTACGTGTCTTTGGATTTATCAGATTGAAGATGAAGTACAAAAATGACTCATATAGTGAGAACACCCATAGCATTTTTGAGTTAAGGAAACGGTTGCAGTTGAAGAGAATAATATGTTATGCATGTAGACTTGGTCAAAGTTTACCATCCGATTAAAGTTGAGGGCTGTGCTTTGTAAACGCAACCGGTACAGTTGTTTTAAGCTTACCCAGCAGTTGGAACTGAAGATGTATTCTTTTCCACGTGTTTCGTAACTCGCTGTTGATTTATTTCTTCACTATTAGGCGACAATTGGACGATCTCAGGTGATAAAAGTGAGTGGCTGTATTTAACTACGGTAAAACTACTCTCTACTTCCTAACCTGCAATAACCTGACTTGATACAAGACAGGTTTGATTTGTGGCTGGTAAAACGCGCAACATCGCTATTCATCTCGTTTTGTAGCAACGTTGCAAAACTAGCTGCATGTTTTTTGTTGCACGTTTTACTGTATCTTAAACTGGGGTAACATAACTTAAGCTCCGAGGCGGACAAAGATTTAACTGGATGTTCTTTCCTTAGGTTTCACCTTTACCTGCTGAACTATTGCCAGCCAGCCAACTGGTTTTTACATCTGACAGTTCAAAGCTGATTTGTTCAACACGACAGGGTTCCATTCAGGTGAGTCAAAAAGCACATGACATGATTACTGTAATTACCTGATTAACCTTAATTAATGAATTGGTACAAGGTTGTTGAAGAACTAATTTCATTTTGCTATGATAATTTTCAGCCATACTACACCTTGAAATTTATTGTCTATCCTGCAGGCAAATATACTACGCCAAATATATCTTAATGTATAGGATACTGTGACATTTTTGCTGCAAAATGTTTGAGTTTTGCGTTCTCGTGAAGTGGGAGAGCAAACACTGATCAATGCCTTTAGAACGTCAGTTATTGAGTAAAGCCCATGATTAATTGACCGGCGGTTATTATTAACCTCTGAAAACTATTTTTATTTGGTCGATTTAGCAGGCGGGTACTGTTTTATCAACTGGAACATTACCATTCATTTACCGTGTGAAATTATGACTGTTATTTTTCCATAAGAAAATAGAAGAAAACTGAATAAACTGAACGAGCGGGCACTCCGCTTCGTTTATCAGGACAAAATCTCTACTTATGAGGCACTAGTTGTTAAAAATGGATATAGCACATTCGCTAATCAAAGACTTGCAAAAATGTTAAATACAGCGTTTGGAGCAATTGGGAATGGAAACGTAGCTACAAGTATTTCCGAGTTATTGACGGCACATAATTCCACTTTACGTGGTGATGCTATTTTAAAATTACCTAAAGTATATTCAACAAAGTATGGGATCAAGTCATGGAGATACCAGGCTGCCCGACTACGGAACACGATTCGAAATAATTTAACAAACATTGATAGTTACCGCAGTTTTAAACGTGGACTCAAGGAACTCGACCTTGCAAGTTTATAGTCCCTTTCGCAATTTAACTCAGCTTTTCTTAGTATTTAAGTATTATATAGTTTCTATAAGCTTATTGCAGTTTTCATGTACTATGTCATTTTAAACACTTTTATATAGTTGTAAGTTTATTTTGACCCTTATTCACAATTTAACCTGGTTTTCTTAGTACATAAGTTTTAACAATTTTATGATTTTATATATCGTTTTAAACACTTTTATATAGTTTTTAGGCTTGTTTTTAGTTTTGCGACTCACCTGTAAACTAGCTTTATAGGTAAGTGTTAGTCACGTTAATAAAGTGTGTATGTATGTAACTATGCATGTATTATATGAAACCAGACATGAAATATTCAGAGAATAAAAAGCGGTCTCCGCTGGCCTCTTAAACCCACTCTCGCTTACAAACCACTCTGCTCCAACACCCCTCACTCCTCTAATTTGTAATGATAACTAGTGAATGTTATAACATTTTTTGTTATATAAACACAAATGAAATACCAGGTGAGCTTTCGCGCGAAAACTTGGTATTTTCACATGTGAAAATAACATGTTATCTTCTCATGTGAAAATATCACTGTTGCTATGGCTACATAATAAATCGCGCCTTTCTCACCAAAAAACTATTGAAATGAAATGGTTTGGTAGTTCATTGGTGTTTATATAATAAATAGAATATTACATGGCCGCTTGGAGATACGAAATTTCTCTTCTCGTGTTGAAAAAATATCTCACGAGTGAGCGCAGTGTTAGTGTTGAAAAAATATTTCACTCGTTCGCTGCGCTCACTCGTGAAGTATTTTTCAACACTCGAAGAGAAATTTCGTATCTCCTCTCGGCCATGTAATATCCTCTATTTATGTTAATGTGGAACTGAATACCCCATATGTAACTTCAAGAGAGGATAAAGGGGACAGAGAAGGCATCCCCCATACACACCCTATTCCATAGGTAATTCGTCTCGAGTTATTTTTAACACCACAGATCTCAAGGGGGATTAGACAACAGCCAATCACATAGCGCGAATGTGTTGCGCGTGGATGACCCACGCTCGGAGCCACGCACCCTTCACGAATTCACGCAGAACAAATGGCGGAAGACGCGGAGAGCGATATTGCTATTCGTTTTGTCGACGAAAACGACTACAGAGAGATTTCTGCTAAAGCTGTGTCAGCGAAACGGAATTTAAAAAAGAATCTTATTATATAAACACCAATGAAATACCAGGTGAGCTTTTGCGCGAAAACTTGATATCTTCACATGTGAAAATATCACCTTTGCTATGGCTACATAATAAATCGCGCCTTTCACACCAAAAAAACTGTTAAAGTGAAATGGTTTGGTATTTCATTGGTGTTTATATAATAAATGGAACATTACATGGCCGCTTGGAGATACAAAATTTCTCTTCGAGTGTTGAAAAATATTTCACGTATCTCTGCGCGGCCATGTAATATCTTCTATTTCCTCTCTTGTATAGAGCTAACAGTACAGCAAGGAAATCCCGAAATCCTTAACACACTAAATATTCTCTCAGGATCATTTATAATTTGCAGTTTGATGTGAGTAATTTCTGGTTTGATATTTATTCTTTTATTAGTCTTTTATTGTTCAACAAAAATAACACTTGGCGTCCTACTTGCTTTATTGTACAAACGACCGGTTTAGATAGACCGGCGAAATTTCTCATTTTATTAAAGCACTGAAGTTACGACAACTTCGAGTTAAACTGATTTCACGGTTTGTCAAAGTGTCCAGCGATTCCCTTTTCCCAGGTGTGCGCCGACTCATTTCGCTTCAATATTCAGGAATGCTCTAGATCTCTTTACGCTTTCATTGCCTTTCGCCCGACATGTTTTGCACGACGTTTAGTCATGCGAAACCTCCACGAAAAATCCACGCAGCGCGCGAGGAAACTTTATCCCGATTCGAAAAATAACTCGAGGCGAATTACCTATGGAATAGGGTGTGTATTGGGGATGCCTTCTCTGTCCCCTTTATCCTCTATTGGTAACTTACAATACCAGTATCACTAAATTGTATCAATGTTTTCATGTTTTTTGCTTTTCAAGCAAATAGCGCTCTGGTGAAGAGATTTTTCGCGCTTGTCACTATTAAAGCCCCGTGCAAAGGGACGCAACTTTGTTGGCCAACAACTCCTTACATTGTTGAATGTTAAATGTTGCGTCCGTTTGCGCACCCTGTTGCATGTTGTTGCGCAAAGTGGTTTGAAACCGGTCAAACGTTAAGTCCCGTGCTCTGTTGGCCAGCAACTCCCAACATTGTTGGGAGTTGTACGTAGCTTTAAGTCGTGACCGAAAGCAAAAACAACGCTTGCATAAACAGCATCTGACACCAAGGGTGCTATTTTCTTCCAGTCTCTGTTGTGTGGTATCTGAAGAACTTGTCTTTACAATTAGGTAAAAATGTTTTAGTTATTGTTACTCTTTCTTTAGATCCTAGACCTCAGTGATTTGGTCCTGTTGAGTAATACTTTAAACATTCAACCCCAAAGCTTAGGTAAGCTTGTTGAGGAAAATATTTTTCTGTCCATGCGCTGGTGAATAATAATGTAACAGTAATAGGAAAAGGCGGAGTTTTTAATGTGTGCGAGGGATTGTGAGTAACACAGTAGTGTTGTATATTGTTAAGGGTTGGTTTATGAAGTGCTAGACGTGGAGTTATTTTGGACGATGGTTTGTATGTTAATGCTTGCGGTTCGTTGATGAGTTAAAGTTGGCTTCTCGTGAAACTGATATGACCATGTATCCCTTGTTGGCCGCACAAACACCACTTAGGGCACCTGCAAACTGTCCAGAGCTGTTAGAGGAATCGAACGCACTGATATTAAATTTATTTCAATATGATTTGTTTATTCAAAATGTTAGTTTACTTTTTATTTCTTATTGTCAGATTCCTGTGCCATTCGTCTTGTTGCTGTTAGCGATGATTTACACTGGTTAGCTTGTTCAGACTCTACTCAAACAGTGCACATATTTAGCTTGAAAAAAATGAAGGTTTGTAAATACAACAGTTTGAACCTACAGCTAAACTTGTATTATGCGGCGGTCACCCTTGGGCACTTATCGTTTAATAAATACAGGTACGACCAAGCTAAAAGTAAATCAAGTAAAGGAGATGGTAACATAGAGGTTGTAATCACAAGACTGCGGGTTATGTTTCAAGAAAATGAGTAACTTTTACAGGCCACACACAAAACGTATTCAGTGCAAATGATATGGTACCTCTTCACAGAGAAGAAAAAATAAATGGTTGGTACTTAGGAAAAAGGACCCGCGAACGCTTATAATGCTTAAAGCTTAAGTGACCACTAAATAGAGATCAGGTTTTCATCTTAACACGAATTGGTTTGGCAAGGTACTCATTAATACACGTTCAACTGTCACAAGCTTCTACCTGTGCACAATGATGTTTATCATACATTTTGTACGTCTATCTTGTGTGTGCGTTTGTTCTTAGTTGAAAGGTTGCAGAATCAATAATAATTTTGTCAGTGAATAATGTTGATCACCGAATTTCTCATCAATATCAGCTGTGGTATCCGCTACTCCTCCTTTCCTTTAGTACGTACAAAACGTCCTGCACCGATTATAAGCATGATGCCACACAACCAGTGTAAGCTAGTGTTAATAAACTCTTCCAATTGGCAGTGTTTTTCCCGCATAAATGCTTATGTCAGTACCACATAGAAAACACACAAAGGGTAATGGGCAAAATTCTGGTGGCAGGGAAGCACTTAAATCTAGGGATAAGGGGACCAGGAGAGAAGCCCTCCTGGGGGGAGACAAGATCGAGTGGTACCGGGGGTAGCCACCCTGGACAGGAGTCCTGATCAGTCTCCGGGGGTGAGGCCCATATCCCCCAGTACAGGAACTGAGGGTAACCAGGAGGGGTGGCCCTCCTGGGTGGAGTACAGATCAGGTGGGACCGGGGGTCCACACCCTGGAGTGGATATTTTTCCGGACCTGTCTCCAAGGGCTAAGCCTTACTGTGGGGTAAAGTGCAGCCAGGGGTTGCACTTCCCTGCCACTCCTTTTATTTGGAAGCCAGACAGCAGTTTCATATCCCAGGAACCTAATGAAGGAATGAGACCTAGTCGAGTATAACACCCTAATATAAATGATTAATCTTAAGGATACATATATATATAGGGGAATAAGGTAATGATCTGCTTAAAATATGTTCTGGTCGTGCTAAATACTGCTACTCTGCTACTCTGCCAGCCCATATTGGAATATGCTCCTAGAGGTACTTAGAACTGCTGCATCATTACATGTTTTCAAATCAAAAAATTAAGAGCATTAATAATTGATAATAAATGCTGCTGCTTTGTAATTAGTTTTAATTATCGCTAGGTACTGTAGACACACTGTATAAAATAATTGTCTTGTTTCTGCATTATCGTAAACTTGTACATAATATATAGTATTACTTTATTCTAATTACCATTGTCATTTATATCCTATTTGTTTTTGCTATACCATCGGAGATATGAGCATTAGTTGATGCTATCTTTTGGAATGCGAAGTGAGATAAAGATTTTGATTTGATTTGAAATATCTAGGGCACATAAGAAGTAATCGAAGAACTGAACAAAGGTTCCAGTCAGAACAAAGGGGTGGGTGGGAGGGAAAACACGCTGTTGTGAATGAACCGAAGCTCTAAACGAACTGACTGGGAAAGGACAGTGTACGGCAAAAAGAGGAGCACACATGCATGATAAGCATGTGATAATATGAATGGAACCTTTGTGGAGTCTAGGAATATATCATGCTACATTACAGTGGACTTTGCCAAAGAAGAAGGATACATTGTAATCAAACAACTACTTAGTGTTCATTGTTCTTTCTTGTACTTTGAACTAGTATCTACCATTACTGAGTACAAAAGCTTATACAAATGTTCACGTTGTGTGACATAAGAACCAAGATATGATTGTTGCAAGTATGCCCTAAGTGTGCTTTCATAGGGCATCATTCTCAGGTTTATTAACAACAGTTTATGCTACCATAAACTTGAACAACAATACCAACAAACGGACAACCAAATTATTTTTGTTTTATTTAACAGCTGAAAACCACACTTCCCCATTTGGAGTCTCAGTTATCTGCAATGGCTTTCCAACCAGAATCAAATCATCTGGCTGTGGTGTGCTGCAATAAGCAGGTATTACCATGAATTTTGTTAGTTAACACTGATGTTATTTTTATTATTTTTTGGCAAACAATAACCATGGCTCCTTTTTGCTGTGAATTGCACAGTCCAATTCTATCAGCACAGGTTAATTAGAGTTCTTAAGAAAAACGGTCAATATTTAAGTCCTGTAAGAAAACGTAATCTCTCCACTTATAGCACATAGTCGCCCTAAAAGGCACATAATCTTTTACCTCGCAAAGCACTGCTCTTCAAATCCACACTGATTGTTGGAATACTGTTTGGGATGAAATTAACTTTATCTTGAGCGATAAACTACAAGTGCGTCAAAATTGGGCTACTAGGTTGATTAGCAGGTCGAGTGACAGCACAAGTGCCACTTACCTCTTACATACTGTAAATAAGCTAACATAGGCCCCACCGCGGGGACAATTTCTCCTCTTGCCGAATGTTTAAAACAATAAATTAAAGGCCATTCCACTTATTCTTGGAAAATTTATTTTGCATGCGCATTTCACCCTGTCAAGCGAGACTTGTCCAAGCCACTCTCTCTAAGGGAAGCGTGGCCTTGGTTGCAACGCGGCGCTATCATGGAATAGCCTAACTGACGACTATTTATGGAAATTAGACTCTCTTCGACACTTTAAAAGGAAAATTGTTTGACTTGGGAATAACTGCCTGTCAGTGTCTGCTATGGCAATTTCTTAAAACAGTATTGCTGCTATTTTATCGTAACTTCTAATCTTCTTTATGCAATTAATAAGTAATTATGTATGCATATATATGTATGTATGTCCAAAGGGCGTCAATTAGTGGATTAAACTGAAATCCTAGATACATTCGAACCTCTCCATTGGGACACCTAGATTCAGGGAAAAAAATTGGTCCCGGAACATTTTTCGCATAATCTTTGTGTCTGTTACCTCTATTTAAAGGACCCCTCTATTCAGAACTATTCAGGGGACACTTAAGCACTCAAATAAAACGTGGCTATCCACAAAGAGGGTTGATAAGTTTAAGCCTTAATCACAATGATGAATTTTCTCACTTAAGCGATGTATTACACAAACAATATCGCAGAGATTACGTCAGTCCAACTTCTTGAAATAATGACTTCAGCAGATTCCGAGGTAAAATTTCTTCGTTGGTTAATTATTAACACATCCCAGCCCAACATCTATTCAGCGGACACTTGCCTCGGTCCAGAGGGTGTGCCCTGAACAGCGGTTCCACCATATTCTTTAAAATCAGATTAGCCAGACGACATTTTGTCCTTTTTATTCGCTATATATAGTCTGGAAGTATATATAGTCTTTATTCGCTATACATAGTCTTGCACTCTATGCAAACGGTTTACATTGATTGTTTGCATTGTCTTGTTAGCGGTAATATTATTTCTGACGTTAGTCAGAAAAATGGAAATGCAAGACTTGAATCAAAAGATTATATTAAATATCTTGGCGGTTTCCTTCATAAACATCTTTCCTGGAAATTCCATATTGATACTATTGCCAGTAAAATTAGTAAAACTGTTGGCCTGATTGCCAAACTACGCCGCTTCAATGTACGATGTATACTTTTAAATATTTATCAGTCGTTAATCTATCCTTACTTAACTTACGGACTTGCTTTTTTGTGCCAGTTTCTGAAGACACATCTTAATAAAATTTTAATTCTTCAAAAAAGAGCCCCTCGTATGATATTTTTCGCTGATAGACGCGATCATGCAATTCCTTTCTTGGTTGATGCCAATATTCTGCCTCTGTCGTTTCTATATTATGAGTATGTTTCCAACTTTATGCATGATATCAATAATAATAACGCTTCTCTAAATATCTTGAAACTATTTCAAAAAAACCTCCAGCATACATACATACAATACACGATCATCCACCTCCGGCAATTTTTACGTACAAAGCACTAGGTTAGAGATACATAAGCGTTCTTTTTCCAGCTTTGGCGTAAAACTGTGGAATAAGATACCGTGTAGCTTGCGAAACCTACCCAAGAAGGAATTTAAAAGAGAAATTCGCCGACTTCTCCTAGATATTTTAGTAAAAGAAAATGACCATATAGAAACACTTATAATTTGGGCGTGGCCCAAATAGAGTAATGGAAACCGCTTGTTTTGACGCAAATGTGCAATAGGCACGCAATACGTGCTAACGTAAACAAGGCAAGTAAACAAGTGAAGCGAGGCGAATGTCTGCCATGCGAACGTCTTTTACAAGGTAAGAGGCATGTAGGAAAGAAAGCTCTGCTAGTACACGGCACTTTATCGCACTTTTACGATCTCAAAAGTTAATCTGAATCTTCAGTTTTCTTGCCTCATCGAAATTTTGAAGTCTGAAGTCCAGGGATGAAATCTGTCAAAAATATTTGGAATATTAACGTCAGGTTTTGGTCACAATAAGATCACAAGCAACGAACCTTGAAACACAGAAACTCCAAAACGGATCGAAATCGACCAATCACAAATTACAAACAATAACCTTTTGAACCCGTTGAAGAAAACTTTCGTTTCCTAAGAGGTCCGCTAAGGTGATTGGCGTCTTACATTTTTTTGACGAGAGGATCGAAATGCACCAATCGTAGAAAGACAGTTTTAATTGCATATTTCCTAAGAGGTCATCTGAATTTGCTGTTTTCTTTATTTTATGTCCATTTTATTTTGATTGGTCGATTTTGTTAGGTCGAGTGGATAATCCAATGAGGGACGATTAGTCCAGTCAATCTATGAAATTTAGAGGGTCAACATCAAACTAATTGCAACAGAAGAAATTTCACCGTTATTCAGTCACGGGTAGTCTAAATAGCAATATACTAAGAATCCGTCAGAATCCGTTTGGTGCAAGATGTGAAAATTAAGCGCAGTAATTGTTATAGCTTTTAGCACAGAACACCTAGGTTTGGAAAAAAATGTTTTCTTAGCAAAAAAGGGCAAATTACTATGTTCATAGTCTTGCAAGCAAAAAAATGAAAAATAACTCAAACAACTCGCTTGTTTCAAGAAATGTTACCAACCAGATATAAATAAACCGGGATTCAATGTCCTTGCACAGGAACCCCATGTAGATAAGGGGAGCAGAGGCACGCTTGTGTTAATCGCGAAAATAGCAATCATTCTTAAGGTTGATAAAAGAATATAAGAAATTTTAGGGAAGAGTAAAACACCTTTACTTATTTGTAGACCATTCATGTTTTGAGGTGAAAACAAAAAAGACTCACGCAAATTGTGAATGTGTCTAGGAATTTGAACAGTGACAGGTATGGCGCATCACCTCGCATGTACTTGATAGCCTTGAATAAATCTTCTTCACAGTTTTGTCACCTTTACACGCACCGAAAAGAAAGTGAAAAACAATAAAAATGTAAATCAAGGGTAAGGTGTGATTTCTTGTTTTTGCCAAATGCTCGGTGTGGTCACATTAAATTGGTCCTGTTTTGACAATGGAAACATGTTGCATCTGTCTCGAAGCCATACATGATGGGGAAAAAGCTGCTGTTTTAACCAAAAAGGGTAGCGATTGTATAAACGCTGAACGACTCATTGCAGTAGAACCGGGAGAAGCTGTTCGTCAAAAATGTCGTAAAGATTTGTGTCGACCCATGAAGAAGAATGCCACGTCACGTAAGAAGGCAACTGTTGTTAAAAAGAATGCACCTGTTATCAGCCGACGTTCTGTTACTACGGCTTTTGAATACAAAGAGAATTACGTTTTCTGTGGCCTGACAGCAAAATACGACGGGAAAAAGAGAGGCTTTGATGTTATTACAATAAAAACTCAAGAGTTTCAAAATTCAATAGCTCAGGTCTGCAAAGCAAGAAATGACGAATGGTGGATAACAGTGTTAGGCCGAATCGAGTATGCTCTGGATCTTTGTGGCGCGGATGCCATGTACCATCAGGCATTTAGCGTTAACTTTCGCACTGGAAAACAGATCCCGCATAAATATGTCGCTAACAGCACCCCCAACAAAACAAAGAGGTTACCGAAAGGAAGGCCAGAAGACGCTGCTAAAAACACAGCATTTTTGAAAGTTGCTCATTTTGTCGAGGAAAATGATGAGAAGATGGAAGAATTTCTCCAAAATTCAGAGGAACAAGCTTATAGTGGTGTGTACATGAAAAAGAAGTTGCGAGATCATTTTGGTGATAGAATTGTGATGACTACAACAAAGAAGCAAGCTAATATAGTCACTCTCCAAAGTAGAGCGTCTTCAATAATCAACGAGTTCTATTCCCAACCAAAAAAGGAAGATTGTGAGGCAGAGAAGACCAAAATCATTAAAGCTGCAGCAAATCTAATCAAGAGTGATTTTAAAAAAATAAATGTCACAAGTGAAAATTTTCCATCCAGTGTCGAGATGTCTTCTATTCAGTCAGCTTTAGACTTTGTCCTTGATCTCCTGGAGCTTTTCTTGAGAACTCTTTTTGTAGGCAAGGATGTTGACTTAAAGGTTGCTTCAATTGGCCAAGCGATTATGCAAGCAGTTAGACCAAGAGTACTATTAGCACCTCTTCATCTTGGACTCGGTATACAGATGCATCATCATTTTGGATCTAAATTCTTAATCGATTCACTTCATACCCATGGATTCTGCTCGTCGTATGCCACGGTATTGCAATACGAGCGAAATGCAGCCGTAGCTCAAGGTACGGACTTGCCAAGTCATATCTCAGATCAGTTCATTCAGTACGTAGCGGATAACGTAGACCACAACACAAGAACTTTGGACGGAAAAGGAACATTTCATGGAATGGGTATCATTGCAACAATTACTCCTGGTGGAAGAATAAGCAAGTTAGTACCAAAGAAAGATGTGTCTCCCGAAGAATTGGCTGCAGCCGGAGAAATAAATATTTGTCATTACAGAAATCAAGCAGGACACACCACACCGCTGTTTAACAAAGAGTTGAAGGATTTGAGAATAGAAGATGCCTCACCAAATCTCGACCTTATTTGGAAGATGACTCCTGGCTGGTTGGGGTTCATGCAAATGGTTTGTGAAGGGCATTACCCTGGCCAGTCAACGATCGGTTTTCTTTCAGTGATAGACTTGCAACCCGCCGTTATGACGTGCGTGTATTCCACACTTTCATTCATATGTGACCACGCAAAGCGTTACAGTGTGACACCAATTGTAACATTTGATCAGCCCCTTTGGTGGAAGGCAATGATCATCGTCACAAATGAGCCTGAAAGTAGTGACCTTAAGTCGGTTGTTCTGAGGTTAGGAGGTCTGCATATTGAAATGAGCTTTCTTGGCTGTATTGGGCACGTAATGTCGGGTTCTGGTTTGAAAGAGGTTCTTGAATTAGTGTACGCAACGAATGCAGTGGGTCATATGCTAAGTGGGAAAGCATTGGCCAGAGCAGTCAGAGGTCACTTTTTAGTTGACTCTGTTCTTAATGCATTGTTAGTGAATATAACGTTTGGTAGTCCCTTACCAGCGACTATAGAGCTAGACACTGAAACAGGTGTTAATCTTGCGGATAAAGAAGGAGAACTGAATGCGTCTGATGTACAAGCTGCTGATCAGGACCTCAAAAAGGTAGAGGAATTGTACAAAGAACTCGTCAAGGACACTACGAAGGCAAAGCAGGTTGGATCCACTGAAGTTCTTCTAAAGGTTGCAGAAAAGCTAGAAAGCAAGAGAGTCTCCATGCACAATCAGCGGACAGCCACTATGTGGATCCAATACATGAATATGGTAGACACATTGCGCACGTTTATTAAAGCTGAACGGACAGGCAATTGGAATCTTCATCTCCAAACAGTGCGCGAAATGCTGCTCTATTTTGCAGCTGCAGGTCAAAATAAAATCAAGATTCTTTTTCCAGGTTAGGAGCTAAACTTTTGAACGCAATTCCTAACGAATTTCGTCAACTCTCCAAAGGAGCTTTTAAAAAAAATTTTCATGACTTTTTGCTCTCGATAATAGAAGCAGAGGACGATTATGTTGAAGTGCCCATTCTCCTACAAAAAATGCCAAATTCTGCATCCTCGACTCAACGTACTTACAATCGATAGGTTTCTGTTAGTAGTAAATTTGATTTTAATATCATTCTGTAAGACTATATACTTTGTAACTTTAACTTGTTTTTCTGTAATTCTTATTTATCGACATAGTTTATTTAGTTACTTTACAATTATTATATTATCTGTTATGACTGCTGTAACCAGGGCGGATAAAGGTTGGGCGGTGAAACGAGCGCGTCCGAGCAAAAAGGTGTGATGCAGTGGACTGGGACTCTGCTTAGAAATGTCGCTTGTTTTCGACTTTGGTCGGGGCTTGCGATATGATGTGGTTTGTACATTAGACACTGCCGCAGTCACTGAATTATGGCGGCTTGAATTGTTTTCTTGCACTTCTCCCTCGTTCCTTTGTGCTGGTACGCTGTTTCCGAGAGGCAAATGTTACTATTTTTTGCGGGAGGTTTAGTTGGAGTAGACAAACATCTCTTTCAAAGGGTTTCTTTTATTACTTCCATGACTCTACCACTGAATTATATTTTCGTTCTGCTACTCGCCAATGTCGATGTTATTATTCCAAAACGAAAACAACTAAGTACTGTCTAAAACGCGAAGGAAAATCTCATCCATGTCATCCATGGCAAAACTAAAAGACAGCAACTAGATGACGTGTATGCGTGCAGCTCGTGCAAGGTGAAATTATGCTAATTTCAATCACCATCATCCTTCTTTTTAATTTTGAAAAAAACATCTCAGACGTCTTTCTGTTTCTTCGAAACTTCAAAATTAGTTTCACCTCAGTTTTTTTCAGTTTACCTTGTTTTGTTTTAGGGAGAAAAACGGAGAAGAAACCTTACAACTAACCTCAATAAATTTTGTTTACATGTGGTTGCCGGATTTGCAACGCATTGCGCGAATCGCCATTGCGCGTTGCACCCGAGAAGCAAAGTTTGGAGAAGTACAACGCCACTATATCAATATATATCAATCTAATTTTTTGTTATGTTATATAAAATTTATCCTCCTTTAACATATGTAAAAATTGAGGTTAAGAAGTGTTAAGCTTTTACAAACGAAACGGCGAAAGACGATTAGGTGATATTTAGTAGAAGGAGGACGTATTCAACACTTTCAAATTAAACTCAAATTTTGGCATTATACGACCAACAAGTTCGACTTACAGACGTACAGACACAAACATATGAAACTGTTTATTGATATTGTTATGGAACGAATTTATCTATTTAACATTGTAGCCTGGAATTACAGAAAGAAAATAGGATTTCCGGTTTGCAAAAAGGAAAATTTCGCCGGCCTTGAAGGGCACCGGAATCGCGGAAAGAGCGCTCGTGCCAGTCCTACTCCGCATCACACATTAAATGAAGAGCGGAGCGCTCGTTTCACCGCCCAACCTTTATCCGTCCTGGCTGTAACCTTTCCTCTCCGCCCGCCTCGTCTAGCTTTTGCTATTTGCGGGTGGAGATGGCAAAATGATGTGCATGAAATAAAGTATAGTGTGTGTGTGTGTGTGTATAATTACGTGAAATCCGCATACCTTTATTTACAACTTATGTGTGACCTCCACAAAACACACCCCGATGTGCATAAGAGTTTTCAAGATGGCCTGCATATTGTGCGCAAAAGTGATCGTTACTGGTCTCGGCTTTCTACTGACTTGGTTATAGAGCAGGTCCTTATGCGTAGTTTAAAGAGAAGTGGTGAGCTTACCCGAGGTCGAGGGATGACCGAAGCACAACGTTTGGCTTGGGTGATGTCCATGCCTGCCTGTGCAGAGGTTAACGGTGCCATGCAAAATCCAACTGACATTGTAAACAATACAAGTGAGCAGCACAAGGAAGCAACGAAAGCGAGACAGGAACGCGGCCATAAAGATACTCATGAGATCGTTACTTTTCTCTCTCTGAGAAATCGGTTTAGAGCACATCCATCATTACGCAGCATCACGACCGGTATTGTAGCAGAGGATAAAGTTAACGCTGATAAAGCGAAGGAAGTTGGAGAGAAAATACTAAGTTCGTTAACAGGCAAGAATGTGTATGATCATTCCTTTCGAAGAAAAGATCAGGTAGTTACAATGGCCTCAAAAGCAGCTGTGAAGTTTCATGATGGCAAAATCCAGGTGGACCCTCAGCTATTGTTTCAGAGACTTAGTATTATTGCCACTGGAGGACGGTTCGACAATCCTAAGTCACTTTTTAAGCACGAGATGTGCAGCTACCCGCATGCCCTATTCGATACGTCTCTACTACCCAGAAAAGCGAACAAACCAGCCTTAGCAGATGCCGTCTGGACTGATGTTAAAAACACGTCCTCTGAAGCTACAGGAAACGTTAATTTTGTTCTTGATGGAGGTGCCCTTATTCATCGTGTCTCGTGGCATCGCAGTTTTACATGCGACGCCGTTTATTCCGTTTATGTTCAGTGCGTTATCCAAAGGTATGGAAAGGCCACGGTCGTATTCGATGGATATAAGAATGGGCCATCCACCAAGGATTGTACTCACCAAAGGCGTACAAGTTTATCCACGCCAACAGTTGCTTTTGATAGTAGCATGTTGCTAAGGTAAAGAAAGAGGAATTTCTTGCTAACAAGGTGAACAAGCAAAAGTTTATTCTTCATCTAGGAGAAAGATTGCAACAATCGGGATGTACGGTTAACGGCGCCGCAGGGGATGCAGGTCTTCTCATTGCCCGGACCGCCATTCAGTCTGCGAGATCACTTTCGACCGTTCTTGTCGGTGATGATACTGACCTCCTGGTGCTACTTTGCTTCTATGCGGAAATGGATGCGCACGATTTGTTCTTCAGGCCCGAGCCCAAGCAAAGTTCCAAGACGAAGAGGGTATGGAACATCATAGAGACAAAACTTGCTTTGCCCCTCCGTTTGCAAAAACACTTTGTTTGTTCAGGCATTGCTTGGATGCGACACGACTTCTAGTATCTACGGCATTGGAAAAGGAGTAGCTCTCCACAAAGATTAAAACAGACGCATTGTTTCGTGAGCAAGCCGACGTTTTTAACCGTGCCGTTGCTACTAAGGAAGACGTTGTTGAAGCGGGAGAGAAAGCATTGCTCTGTCTGTATAAGAACAAGCCAGCTGATGAAAGTCTTAACTCACTGCCCTATACAAGATTTTGTCAGAAAGTTGCCACAGGAAAATCTTTCTTACAGCCTGAGAGCCGCCTATCATAGTCAGAGGGTTTACTTTCAGATACAGCAATGGAAAGGAGTATTTTTGAAGCCTGAGGACTGGGGGTGGAAATTGTCTTCTGGAAAGCTTCTACCTATAAGAACAGAATTACCACCAGCTCACGAGTCTCTTCTGGAGTTTGTAAGATGTAACTGTAAAAAAGGCTGCAGTACACAGAAATGTACGTGTAGGAAGAACGGTCTGGACTCTTCGCCTGCTTGTGGAGAATGCAAGGGCTACAGCTGCGTTAATTCAGCCCCACCTGACTTGGAATGCGATGTCGAGTGATATCTTTTTGTGAACTTCAAAGATTTTACGTTTTCAATTTGCTGAAGAAACGTTTCTCTTAAGATTGTTCTGACGTTACTCAATACAGTAAATTCAAACTTCAGGTATGACGATAGCAGAACAATTTATGGCATGTATGTTCTCGCACAGCTTTGTTACTTATTTCATATATCAGTAATTTTTAATCAAGGATACAATAGTTTATTGCTACTCAGATCGATTTTGTTCATTGCATTAATTTGCACGACATACAGACATACATCAGACATACATCTGTATTGTTGGGTGTTCTGTGGGAGACACGACAGGAAGACCAATTCGGGTTTCGTAATAGTATTTCAGGGCATATATCATATTATTAAAAACTGAATCATTGGATAATGCAATTCTAGCATTTTGATTGGCTTAGCCGTTATGGTATATGAGCTATTATACCATGCTCTCCATATATGGTCGGTGTACGCGTCAGTTTAAAATTGGAAGCTAGCTGAGATTTTTTTCGCGAAGGATAGAACGGCGCCCGAAGCAAATCGTTTCAATTCATTTCTTAGAATACTGGAAATGCAATTTCATCGAAAGAAAAAAGATAAAAACAGACAAAAAAGCCACAAGAGCTCGTTTGAAAGTTTGTCGAAAAACACATGAAAACACATAGAACTAAAGTACCTTGACCAGCTACGAAAGAAGGCAAGTGTTGTTTCTTCATGATCGCGAAGCCATTCGCCGATCGAGTCACTCGCCGATAGATAACTGCGGCTTGTTTATCCGACATCAAGAATATAAATCACAAGTAACCAGCTACAAATACAGGCCATGCAGCCATCTAGAGCAATCGAGGCGGCAGTATAGCTTCTTTTCTCGTTTAGCAAAACCAGCTTGTGGCTTCAAACAACTTCATAACAAGCGACCGAGGTAATAGTTTTTCTCCGTTGTTCTTACTTTTATAACTGCACCGAAAATCCAAATTCACACTAATTTCGACGGCTGTCACTTAAGAATTCTTTTCCTTCTCATTATCTGCCAGGGTTTTTTAGCTGTTCTGCTGTGTAAAATCCTAGAATCCCGATAAGTTTTTAAAAAACTAATGTTCATCGCTACAATGTTTTGATTTTTCATTCATGCAGTCCAGGCGAGTGACATGTGAAGTCCCTTGTCTTTTCCGGTTTGTTCTAGTCGGGGAGATTCAACGAGATTTTGTGGGCGTTTTCAATAAAACAATTATTCCACTCGCGCTTGTTGGATATGAGATGATTATAGCCAACTCGGCGCGCTACGCGCCTCCTTGGCTATCTACCATCTCATATCCAACGCGCCCTCGTGGAATAATTGTTAAATACAATCACAAAAAAAGAGATATTTTGACAATTTCTAAGCTTTTTAACAACAAAGATCACATAAACAGATTTTTTTATTCAGATTGTGTTTTTTGGTTTCTTGGGTGTCCTGTGGTAAAAGCTGAAATTGTTAACAGCTAAAAATTCGTATCTTCCACCAAACAGATTTTGGCGGATTTTTAGTATGTTTTTAAGAGCCATTCTACAATTAAATGGCGTCAAAAAAAATTATGTTGCAATTAGTTTGATGTTTAACTACAATTTGACTGGACTAGATTTGGATATCGTTTGATCCGAAATTTTTCGAAGCAGCAGTAAGAAGCAGTTTGGATAACATTTGGCCGCGGCGTTTCGAGGAACGTGTTAATGTATTGTTCAATCATGTTTTCCCGGGTTAAACTTACAAATGTTATCGTCATGTACACTTAGCAGCCTACCGATGAACAAATTAAAATCTTTGTTACAGAAAACACGGAAAGTGACACTTTTTGTATGGAAGAGTATTCGGAAAAATACACCATTGTCGTCTGGAATTCATTGTTACGTTAAAATAGAAAAGGTTTACACTTAAACAGGAACAGAAGTAACTGTAACAATGTGAGGTTTTTACTTAAGGGGCAACTACTAGAAACAGTAGCGTTAGGGAATAAAATTGGAAGAAGCTAGTTGACACAATAATTAGATACTGTTGTATTGAGTGGAGTAACATGATACAAGCAGAAATATATTTCGGCAGTTTGATAATTTTCTTGAAAGTTAATAAATGTTAGGCTATCAACCTTGACATTGCATGAAACATAATTTAATTGCAGATGTTGTAATAAAGCCGAGGTGATTTCTTAAAATCGCTTGAGAAAATTTTGTAGTAAAACAATTTGCCTTTTTTTTACATACGAATTGTAAAAGGGCCAAAGACCAACATCTTCACGTGCAAATTGTGTGCAAGAGTTATTTTTGTTATTCCGTTTACTAGTTTACTGTGTGATAACTCGAATTCCCTCACGTACGAACCACAAAAGGGGGCAAAGTCCAACACTTTCACGTGCCAGCTGTGTGACTGTACATCTCATGCAGATTGGCTTTTCACAATGATAAATAGTAACTTGGACGTATGAAGACCTGTTTCGTTTTGTAACCAATGCTTAGAAAAGGCCCTTGTCCTTTAAGAAGCAATAGCTTTTAAAACATGAAGAAATAAGTTGTCGGAGTTAAAGACTGTTTCTCTGAGTAGAATCGCACGTGAAAACCTCGTGAATTATGATGATGCAACCATCTACCACAATGATAAAAATCCTGGTATTTCGTAACTATTCAGTATTCGATGAGTCACATTTTGGCTTAAGAAACTCCGAGGAAACCTTAGAGTTTTCCTTCTAATCAACGTTTGGTGAGTAGAAATTTATTTTACTTTAACAATTTTTTTAACTTGCACCAGATGTAACAGGGAAAGACAGAGGAAAGTGAATATATAGGTTGAGGATCGACTCAGCTGAGCGTTTCGCATTTTCATTTATGTAGCGCAATACCCAATTTCGCACAAAAACCAAATCTACATTTAGGATGAAAAAGGTAGATTCATCACTCTTGGTAAGGTTACACCGAAGTATTATAGTTACACTGAAGCATTCAAAATAGCTCATGCACGTTTAACGTTCCTATGTTATTCTCGTCTGTCACTGCTTGCAAGACAATCTATGTTAATGTTAACAGAATTGCCAGGAATGGTTACGGTGTTTGAGCAATTTTTCCACCTTGAATACAGTGACAGTTATACTTGTAACACCCATCACTACTGTATATGCCACTAACAGAGTACTGCATTTGAAACACTCTTGGCACTGAACTATAACTTATTCATTTTAACGGTGGCAATTATTGGTGTTGGTATCTACAGCGTTGAGGCTGGGGGATATAATGTATTTGATTTTCAAGCTAGAGATATGTATCATAATAATCATAGTGAAGCAACATGTGTATTGTTGGAAATACCATCCATGCATAAATTTGTACAATATTTTCAGACTCTACATAGGAATGAGGATATATGTATATATATATATGTATCAACTCAAAGGTGTACATACAGGGGCGGATCTAGGGGGAGGGTGCAGGGGGTGCGCACCCCCCCCCCTCCCCCTGAGATGACCTGCGGTTTTCAACTGGTATTCTGCAAAAAAAAACTATGTGGTTTATTGGTGTTGAAGTAGAGCAAGAGACGAGTACACCCCCTCCTAAAAAAAATCCTGGATCCGCCCCTGGCATATTGCCACCTTTGAACCTCATCTTTTCTCAAGCAATGTTGAACATTGTATATCAAATGTTAATAGTTACCAATGTGCCTGTAAACAGTGCTGCCCTATAGCAGTTTATGCAATGTGTTACTCTCTTGTTAGTCCTTGTGGATACTGGACTTAAGGAACTTTATTTGCCCTTGTTAGTAACCGGAATACACTGTACAATGTGATGGGTGTGAAAACACATCTGTCAGTATCAGTGGAGCTGAGAGATAAACCTTACTCTCCGGGCTGTAACCACTTATGTCCTATGTTGCAATTTGGCTCCAAGCATGTCTGCATTGAAGATGTGCATATTTTCAAACATTGTCATGAAATGACACTATTTTTGTTGTGGACTTGGACATACTGTTTAAGCTGTGTGGTTCAGCAAACAAGTGGAGTAAAGGATTTGTCTTCTCTGGTAAGATATGATGACAGTTCTTAAGCTGCAATAAGGCATGTTCAAAGTATCGTACCCTTAGTACGACCACGCCCAAATATACGCTCCCACAGCGTCTTGTTATCATACAAAAAAAAAAAAAAAAAAAAAAAAAAAAAAAAAAAAAAAAAAAAAAAAAAAAAAAAAAAAAAGTTGGTCTGGCTAAATAATTGTGATGTTGTTGTTGAAGAAGAGCTATTCTCCTTTTCCCTTAGATATACATTTTTAAACCTACGTCTGGTAAGTTAACAGATTGGTCAAGACAGGCCTTTGAACAGGGTCTACCGAAACAATGGATTGGACGTCATTCTAAAGTCATAAATATCCAGTTTCATCCCGATAATTACCAGCTTATGCTGCTGCAGGACCACCAAATGTTTACAATTGTGGATCTGTCAGAGGTAATGCCTACTTTCTGTTATCGTATACGTAATGTTTTGACTTCCACCATCTCTTTTGAGAATACAGCTGTCGAAAAACACACACATAGGTATTAACGCTTTCACCCCCTAAAAGTGACAAAGTGAAAATTCAACAAAAATTTCCAAATTTCATTTTGTAAAATGCAGAAAAACAATTAGCACCATGTGAAAGTACTGCCAAAGAGGATCCATGGGAATGGTGCACCACAAGATTTTATTCCAAGACTTGGAAGTCGGTTACAATCGGCTTTGAAGACACCATAATTACTCTGGGAGTGAAAGAGTTAAAGTACGATTCGAAATTTTAGGTAGTTTTTAAAAGTATTTTAACTCTCCACCTTGACTGTTATAAACTTACCTTTAAGCCGTTACCAGACGTAGATGCCCTGCTGTACGAGCCAAAATTAGTTCGACGAAAAAGAAAGCAGCCAGCATCTGATTCCGCTGAACAAACGGATCAAGGACAGCAGTCATTTAAGGCTTGTCTCAAATATTCGGTGAGTATGCTTTCTTATCCGTAATTTTGACAAACCCTCCTTTATTAAGTTGATTCTGAAAGGGATCGCAGCCAGGGTAATCTCAAAGAAAAATCAACAACATAGACTCGGGGACCGACTCGGTAAGAAGAACCTCGAATTCTGTTTATTCACTTGTGTGCGAGTGGAAAGCTTATTTTCTCTGTAGTTTCGAGAGGTGGGTTATGGATAGTTCTTTTACAGCACACCAAAAAAGAGTATTCTTCGTCACAAAGAGCGTACCAAACCTAAACTGAAATATTGACGTCCGTTGGCGCGGCTGAGTACAGAATTAACGAGGATGTCAAATGCATTAACCAGTGGTTCTGTAGTAACGGTCTTATTTGCAACACGAAAAAGACGGTGGCAATGGTTATTGCATCACACAGGGATGTCAAACTTGCCAGAGACGTTCATATTTCTTACAGTAATTCGATTCTGGATCAGAAGAGATCCTTCAAGTACCTCGGTGTGATAGTATATGATTCGTTATGTTGGAACAGTCACATATCATTTGTGTCGCCTTGAGCCTACCCTCAACGTAAGCTGCTGAATAGAATTTCGTCTTTTCTGGATCCAGCTAGCCTTCTGAAGATTTATAAACTGACAATTTTACCCATTTTAGGTTGCGGTTTTACTGTATGGGGATCCTGCTCCAAGAAAAACTCTGACTTTTAGTTAGAACAATTACAAAACAAAGCTATGAGGCAAACCACCTGACTTGCTCACTCACTTCGAGTTTAGCCTTTAATTTACTCGAGAAATAGACTAGTATTAGTATTCAAAAACATTTCACGAGTGAGCCCTCCTTTCGAACTGTTTTATGATGAATTTAAAGTTACAAAATGCTGTACAAAGACATTTTGTCTTTGTTGAGTGTTACGTAGTAAAATTGCTTTCTTGCGTTGCGTGACTTTCTCGAACGTTCTCTGCGTTTTTGGATTATTCATGAATAATTAATTAGGGCATGTTTACTTTTCAGTATGAATCAGCAGATTTGCATCAGTTACTGGAATCGTAAAATATGTCGAAAAGCTACTACTATTCGCCTGTTTAGTATTTTCTAGAACCTTATGTCAAACGGTATACAAGTTCCAAGCGAGTTCTTTTGACGAGCTAAGTTTTATCCCACGAGCTGGACTGTAAGTGTGACGAAGGTCGATTTTCAAGTTCTGTGATCACAAGTTGGCCAGAAGGCGAAATCCCGAGGATCCACCCTAGTAACTCGCGCGTATATTAAGGAAAGTACTTACAGTTGAAACATACAGTCAGTATGCCAGAAAAAATCTCGATTTGCTTGAACAGGGGCCGCGAGGAATCGGTAGGTCATGATGACGTTTCTATTGTTAGCGCCCGCAAGAGCGAAATGGTTAGGATGACGTAAAGACAGAAAATCCCCCTCAGGTAGATTTTGTAACAGTTTATTATGCAGTCATACTTCGATACTCTTTTGCCTTACGTGTTATCAGTGACATTCTGTGGAGCAGTTTTTTTGAAAGTTATGGACCAAAAGACACTCGTTAAGCGCAGATGAAGTTATAAGGTGCGAAACTGTTTATATATATAAACACTTGGAGAGTTTGCCAGACACGAGTTCACAAATCTTTGATTGGAAACCTTGCCAGACACTCTTTCTCTCTCTTTGACCGAAATAAGACTCAACCCCAAACAAGCAAGACGAACAGATCAACGCCTAGCTTATCACTAGCAGAACGATGGACGATTACAGAAATTCGCCGACAATCAAATTCTGTGCTGACTTTATATTCCCTGCTCACAGATGTCCTTCCGCTATAAAGTTTAAAACAAGACGCTGTGGGGGCGTACATTTGGGCGTGGTTGTTCTTAGCGTATGTGAAGTTTGTTATGTGTGTGAGGGATATGTGGGTAGTGCAGTGGTATTGTGTATTTGACGGGTTAGTTGAGATGTGTGAAGTAGTAGGCATGGAGTTATGTTGGAAATTGATTGCTAAGATGGTGGGTCTAGTTTGTGAGGTAGTTACTGGGTTTCTACGAGGTTGTTTTTATTGGATGTTGGTAATAGAGTCAAACTCTGTTAATAGTGGCACTGAGGTGTTGATAGAAAATGTCTGTATTAAGTGACATATTTTACAAACATACTGTTTTCCATCAAATGAAGACTGCACACTGAAAAAATTTTGACACGAATATTCTCTTTTGTTAAAAATGTGGAAGATCAACTGGCATAATATGTCTTTTCACACCCATCACATTGTACTGTGTATTCCCAATACTAGCAAAGGCAGATAAAGTGCCTGAAGTCCAGAGTCCACATGGATTAATAACAGAGTATCACATTGCATAAACTGCTATAGCACAGCACTGTTTACAACACTGCTTGAACAAAGATCGTCTTCAATGTTGGCAATATGTACACCTTTAAGCTCATATATATCCTCATTCCTACATGTATATAGACTCTGAAAATATTGTATTAATTTATGCATGGAAGGTGTTTCCAACAATACACATGTACCTTGACTATGACTGTTAACAGTACACATCTCTAGCATGAGAATCAACACCAATAATTCCGACAGTTAAAATGAATGAGTTGTAGTTCAGAGCCAAGAGTGTTTCAAGTGGCATACAGTAGTGATACCCCTCAATCCTGACATCACCATGCATGTTACAAGTATAACTTTCACTGTATTCAAGCTGGAAAAATCGCTCAACACTTTAAACATTTCTGGCAATTCTGTTAACATTAACATAGATTGTCTTGCAAGCAATGGCAGACTAGAATATAATTGGCTACCAACAGTCAGTATTTGAATCATATCATTGACTGAAGTAATCCTTCTTATCTTACTGTAAATTAAAGCGCACAAACTCATTGCAACACATTGTTGTTCCGCATTTTCTCCAAATACTACAACGTTACCTTGACAGAATGCAGCATGAATCGTTTTTGTAGCATCTACGCCAAATGAAGGTCCTGGATTCTTCTCGATATCAGTAGAAAGCTTAAATTGGCCAAAATTAACCCGGTGAATCAAACTCTTGTAAGCACTATAAAATGGATAGTTGCATGTACAGAGGGACAAAGACTAATTTAAAACCCTATTTTGATACCTCGACACCCTACCTAAATAGCCTCTTCTTTTATGCTTAGACGACAGATAAACCTTCCCTTGTTTTTGAACTTGCTCTTAATAAAAAATCGAAAAAACGTACCTCACACTCTTAAAAGCTCTTACAGTTACTCCTGTTCCGGTTTAAGTATAAACCATTTCTATTTTTAACGTAACAATGAATTTTAGACGACAATGGTGTATTTTTCAGAATTCTCACTTTCCGTGTTTTCTTCGACAAAGATTTTCAATTTCTTCATCGGTAGTCTGCTAGGTGCACGATAGCCTGTGTACAGACGTCCCCCCTCCCTCAGGAAAAATCGGGATTTTTTCTGAGGGAGGGGGGATGTCTGTACACAGGCTAGGTGCACGACCGCGTAGAGAAAAATGACTAACCTTATTTAATTCAACTGGATTGTAAGTTCTGTTATCAATAAATTTCCCACGACGAGATCTCAATTTAACTTCTTTTATTTCCTCCACAAGACAATTTTCATTCTGTACAATTGACTCATTACCTTTTCTTGTCGTCACCTCACTGACATCAAAACACTCTTAACACAAAACTTGCTGACAATGCAAAACCCCGACGCCGAGCATCGTACAGGTACCGCATATAAACAATATACACAATTACACGAAAAACACAACGCGCAAAACAAAAAAAGTACATTAACAGTCACTCTGCTAAACAAAATTGAAAGAATAAGAAGAATCGTTACCGTTATCACAGTAGTTCCCAAAGAAGCCTGAGTCCCTTTTGGTTTCAATTGTTGACAATCTTCTCTTTCTTCATCGGAAGAGATTTTTATCACAGGCAACTCCTTGTGTTCCGCATTGTGAAAATCAAAATCACTTTTGTCACACTGATTACCAGCTACACAAATCTTGCGACTCTCAAACTTGATACACATTCTTCTGTTCAAACTCTTATCGGTTTTACATGTACACTCCTGACATTCCGATTTGTTATTGCGTCTATGAGGTCCATGGTCTTTAAATGTCTTGACAATTTCTTTGTTTTTCTTTGAGTTCGCGGACCAGCCATGATAAAAACACTCAGTGTTATTTCAGTGTGGGTCTACCGCGAACAGTGTGTGCATTTGCAAGTTTAACGCTCGACAACATACTTCAACAATACGTTCCTCGAAACACCGTCGCCAAATGATCAAAATCATTGGACCTGACTACCATCCCTGAAGCGCGACGAATTCTGCTCGTAGTTTCACATTTCAACCTGTCAGTCTTGGTCAATGAAACGTCGGTTAGTCTCTGTCGTGGAATTGACAACGTTTTTGGCACCGTACGAACATGTTTTGATCACGTGCTGTCTAAGTTTTCAGGTTTTTCGTGGGAGCGTATTCTATTTTTAAACTCTGCCTGTGTCAATATGGTGATGCAAATTCAAGTTCAAATTGGAGATACTAGAAGAGTGGTTTTTTTTTTTATGAATCCGCCAGGGAGTGTTGAGGATTTTAAAAAACTACAGTTTGCGTGAAATTCCGAAGACAGGTTTTATGGATTTTGGTTTACTTTACGAAAACGATGCAGAATGACGTTCGCATTGCAGACATTCGCCTCGCTTCGCTTGTTTACTTGTTTGTTTACGTTAGCACGAATTGCGTGCCTATTGCACATTTGCGTCAAAACAAGCCGTTTCCATTACTCTATTTGGGCCACGCCCAAATAATAAGACTAGAATGCGCGAGCGTGAATTGACCAAATGTCCTTTTAATTTCTAAGGCTTACTTTCTGGCAAAAATGAACTGAATGTAAAAAGTGAAAGAGAAATAGCGGAAAATTCAACTTCTAATTGAATCTTTTCTTATGCAGTTTAGAATAAACTATTCTCGAAACTGAGAATGTTTTGATCAAAGCTGTGTAAATCGAACAGAAACTGTGCATGGAACCTTGCGTTTCCTGTTCAGTTTTATCTCACCTATTGTATGGAATATGTGTGAAAATCTTCATCATGAATCGGACGGGTATATTTTAAAGAGCTACTCAACGAGCAATAATACTATTGACCGACAATACACAAAGCGGGGGCAGCCAAAGTGTCAACTATTACTAGGTATTGGCAGAGGCTGTTTAGTTTTACTTAAGTTCAAGTCAAGTTTGTGTTGGCGGATGCTGTGTTTTAAAGCTCTGTAAAGGCTATGTTCCTTTGATATTAAACTTCCTTGTGTTAATCCGACATCCCCGCGTGCTGATAGTCAGTGAATAATTATCCTCAAAACATTCGAACTCGCAACATTGAGTTTTAGCCAATACCATGCTCAACGTAATTGACTCCTTACCCATGCCTTACATATTAGTAACAAGAATCGCCAAAGGGCGATTTTTAACTTGGCTGCAAGGGGGCTATTTTTTTTCTGAGGGGAGGGGGCGGCTATACACACTCAGGCTACCATAAAACCTTGTCGGCAACCATTGCATGCAACAGAATCTCATGTGAGACTGAAACATAAACTCATTCAGAACATTGTACCCTTTTGAAAGACTTTCGTAACCAAAAAAAAAGAGTACCATTTTTAAGTTGGGGGCTTTATAATAACTTTTAAATTCCACCATTATGAATAAAAATAAATAAGTTAGCCATTAATTGTAAGCAGGAAACAATTTGCATTATTTCCACGCACCGCTCCCCCAATCCCTCTGTGCCCCAAAATATAGCGTGACAGTATAACGTGACTAATTTGACGTAACCGGAAATTCCAATAATTGTTGTCCTTCTACGAGCATAAAATGCGACAGACTGAGCTGATTTACACTAGACAGAAATATTGTATTGTATGAAAACCAGAAGTATACTAAAACAGACAGTTAACTGCCCATTGATCCCGCCTGATCCAGGGGCCTCAGTGACTGCACGGAGACTTAACTGCGCTTTTCACAAACATGCGAACTCTAAAGTTCAAAAGCCACCTTCACAATTGTGTTTATCGCTTCCGTCAATCATAATTACGATCACAAGCAACGAACCTTGAAACAGAGAAACACACAAAACGGATCGAAATCCACAAATCACAAACCATGACCTTTTGAACCCGTGAAGTAAAGTTTCGTTTCCTAAGAGGTCCGTTAAGATGATTAACAGCAGCGAAAAATGCAATCGTCGGTTGGGTTCTGAACTTCAGAATTCGCATGTTTGTGAAAAGTGCGATCCTAATTTGCGGTCCACAGTCTACATGAAAACGCACTATTTTTTCCACAAGATGAAAAATATTCAGTTTTAAGATTTTCCTCATGGTATTTTTCTCTAACTTAAAGGAATAAAATCCTTTGCATTTTGAGACCTAAAAAAGTTTAAAGATTTCTCGCTCGCATGTTGCGTTCACCAGCACGCACTTCAAACAATGTAAATAGATGAAACGATCGATAACATATTTTTTACCTGATACCGATGTGAGTTAAAAATTCGCTCGAGTTCTGTTTGTCTCACCCAAGACTAACTTTTCTTCATGGAAGATAACTATGCCGCTTTTTAACTCGTCCGAAGTTTTTGTGCCAGCTAAACAATATGGAAACACTATTCACAGTGACTCCTTGGATAATAAAAAGACTGAACGAGACGCACTATTATGCCTTTGTTTACTTCTGATCACATCTTCAAGTGAAGTCTTTCTTTTCAAGCGATTCATCGCAATGCACAATAATTGACCCTTATGTTAGTTAAAATCCTATGGTTCATTTATATTAATGCTGTTTTTGCCCCTCACATTGACTGTGTTCGTTCGTATTCAAAACACCTTTACGAAAATAAAGGTCGTGTAAGTCATGTGTATTATGTTTCGAGATAAATGGATTATACGCTTTTTTAAGTTTCCATTTTGCGGTGACTTCAGTTTACATCTCCATAAAATGGTAAAAGAAATATCAAGAAACATCACGAGAGCTGAAATTTTTCAAAGGCATGTTTCTGAAACTCGCTAATGCTGACATCAATATAGCGTGCTTGCTGAATGGGCGAAAACACAGAATTGTGATCACAAGATCTTGTACAAATTTAATGATAAAAGCTTAGCAAGATACAGATACAAACAAAAGCAAACCCCCTGAAACCTCGACGTGGGCTACACTTGTATGCTCTACTCAGTCACCAACCTTGTCAGTAAGAGCTCCTATTTTCCTCAAGTCGCTCTCTGTGAAGCTCCCGGATGGGATGTCCCGGTGAAGCTTTAAACTTGTGTGCGAAATTCTCAGAGTTCCTATTTTTGTCCGTGTCTTCTTTATCCTCAGTATCCGAAATTTAGACCTCCAAAGTGGCGTGTGTTGCATTAAATGGAAGGAAATATTTAAAGGAAAAGCCAGTCTTCTAACATGACAAAGTTGTCACGTCCCTCGCTCATGGACGTGCATCACATCAGGATTCATCTACCATTCATCGGCAACTGAGTTGTTCTCTTCACTGACTATGACGGCTTACAATCAAGTCTTCAGCCATAGTGTCGTCAACTGGTGAAATACTTTGCTCATAAATTGTGCTTCTTAATTGCTCATGTGGTACATTGATCGATAGTTCACGAAGCGGCCTCGGCGTTCCAAACCTGACGCTCACAGTCATCTTTTCAGTCTTTTAGTGTGAACCTACCGTGAACGGCGTGTCGGTTTGAATGCAACGCGAGCATTTCTCTGAGTTTCCCAGCGCCAACATCATCTAACTGACCTAAACTCGAACATTAAAAAAATTATAGAGTAACTCCCATGATCGAATCGCTTCGAACAACACAAATAGCCTTCTTCAGGTTCGCAACGCCTTGTGGGTTTTTCAGGGGGAGCGCAGACGAGGTACAAAAAGTATCCGTGTAAGGCTCAGTGCAAGAGAAACTCATATGAAACCATTTGTGAGAACATCGTTTCTACGTACCAGACCCTCGTGTTTTCCCTCCCCCGGATGACCGTTTTTTTACACCGACGACCGAAAACCCATTTTATGACTGGGCTTGCCGGGCAGCCCAGTAATCAGTACATGAGACTGCCATGCTGTTTTGGTATTTAGTGTTTTAGTATTAGTAATCAGTACATGAGACTGCTATGCTGTTTTAGATGCCTGATGTGACTAAGAAAAATAGAGAATTCTTTTTTCACTGTTTGTTTTGTTAGACTTGTTATTCACCGCCAGTAACCTCATATTTGACTTAGGTCTAAACGTTTAGACCCACGTCAAATTTAGAAGGATTTGTATGGAGTCATCAGAGCATAACTCAGAGACAATTTGTCCCGAAATGCTGGTTTTTGGCAAGTAGGCCTCTTGGATGTTGCTCTTTTCAGAATATCCTGACAAATCCCATAATTTTACAAATTCACACCTTGCTCTTACCATATTTCATTTCTTACTATTCCTCCGCATTAATCAGTTCCACAACCACGACGCCGAAGTGTACGCTCCGTAGCGTCTTGTTATTTTCCTTTTTAGCGGAGCTAGACGCGCGTGCTTCGCGGAGCCCCATTGTTAAGAAAATTTGGTTATCTATCCATCCAAGAAAGTTTGGTAGTCACTTGAACGTACGCCCGTACACTCTTTGGTGGTGGTGGTGGTGGTGGTGGGGGAGTGGGTGTATTAAGTATTAAGTAGACTCTGCAAGGGAGACGGGGAGTCTAAGCAATGCAGCTTGCGTTGTCTCGGCGAAAGATTATCAAGGTGGTGGAAGTTTACCTAGAGGCAGCCGATGAAGTTTCTCTAGTGTAACAAAGCTGATTCTTTCTTTCGACATAATGTTCAATTTCATTGGAAGAAAAACATGACAATTTTAGCGGCCACCAAGGTGAAAATAGGGACCTTAAGCAACGACGACGGCAGTGAAAACGTCGGTAAAAAAATGAATTTTGCGTTCTTTCAAACTTCATCGCGTCTATTTGGACCCGCTCAATATGTCAAAAGCAAGCGACTTTTCCTGGAGTTGAATTCTTAAGCATTTTATTCAAGTTCAAAAAGAGGAAGGAAAATTCGTCGTTGTATGTCCACGTCCTTCATAAAGCGTCAAATTAGGAGGTTTCACGTCGTAGTCGTGCAGTGGACGTCAAAGAAATGTACTAAAAAGCTTGATGCACGTGCAGAGCTGTTGTTTTGATCATTAAACCTATTGTTTTTTGAAGTTGTCGTCGTCGTAGTTGCTTAAGCTCCCCAATGAGCGGCAGCGAAAAAAACGTGAACAGGAACACATACCACATTTCCTCCATAAAACGTGTAACTAAGAAGTTTCTGGAAGTTTCACGTTGTAGTCGTGCAAAACAGCGGCAAAGAAATGTAAAAAAAGTGTGCTGCACGTCCAAAGTTTTTTTTTGCTAACAAACCTCTTTAGAACTTTAGCTTGTATGTTTTGTTTTCCCAATAGAGGCCCCAAGGGAACTTGACCCTTTCTCTTTTCATAAGTTATGCGTAGACATGCACGTGAATAAAACGAAATTTGAAGTCTAGAGTATTATCACATGACCTGTATTGGCAAAACAAAACATACAAGCTATACCCACTGGGCGGGCGGGGGGAGGGGTCTGTGTTAAGTTGTTGCCTTCGCCGCCTGGCATTACACGATTTTATACTTTGTTTGAGTAAACTATAGGTATTAAAGAGAGCTTCGCCTTTAGCCCTGGCTAAATCCATATATTATACTATTCTTTTGCAGCCGATACTTTACGCAGGTTATGCAAAGGACAGCTCTTTAGTTGTGGTTGAGAGGCCATGGAAGTCAATAGTGGAAAAGTTACCCCCGCCGCTCTATCGAAAAAAGTACGGAACATAGCAGCAGCCTTGCACAAAATTACAAGACGGCAGCGTTGTTCGAGAGCACTTTCTCTGACCTTGGAAGTTCTAGAATAAAATAAACGATGTAGATAAATAGTGGTGTGTAAATGAGAGAGTGTGTATGAAGTCTTTACTTTTCTGTCACATGTTATCCCACCGATATACATATTATTTGCAATAGAGTGGAAAAACTACTTTAATTTTTCTATTTGAATAATCCTACTGGTGTCCACTAAGGCAGCATTAATATGAATGTAGTGAATATAGTTTAGTTTTCAGAGTATGAAAGTTGAACGTTAAAACTACCGAACGAGAAAAAAATGGCCACTTTGAGATGAAAATTGCCTACCCAAAGACCGAATATATTGTTAATGTTATTACAAGAAAGGGAAAATTCAGCTGAATGATGACAGCTTTTAGTAAAGGTCTCGAGATATAGTGAGTGTTGTCAATTCCTGAGAGCACAAACAATTTAATCCGTGTTTTCATTTTATCCCGCGGAAATCAATGAATTGTGTGGTAACAGGAATTATAACCATAAAATATCATTATCTCTGTTAGATAAACCGCTGATTACTATTTAGGGCCATGTTTGTTTGTTTTTTTTCTTCCTTTAGCCATCTTTTGGTACCAAGTAGTCAGGGTGAAAAAAAAAAAGAAATGGAAGATGACAAGAACCAGTTTGGTACATTTTGATTACTGTATGCTGGGGATTGTTTCGCGCGGACTGTTATGAGTTTCAACTGTTTATTTGGGCAAAATTACTTCAAAGACAAGGACTGTTCAGTAACAAAATTGCTTAAGATATGTCACTTTTCTTGAGGAAATGTATGAAAAGTGGGCCGATCAATGCGAAACTTGGCATGCCCCCCCCCAAACATTTTTCAATTTAGGGTCTCGGAAATGCCATCTCCTGCGTTTTCTGAAGGGCATTTTCACTAAATAAGGACGAAGGAAAATGCAGTAATTAGTTGTTTATTTTACCCATCTCTGGTGCTATCCGTAAGGTGCAGTGTTTACGTTAAAAAAGGGTAAAACAGTGACGCCATCAAGGAGATTTCAAGCAAAGGGTGAGATGTGTACCCTTCAGACGGGCAAACTCTGTTATAATGCCATCAATATCAATTACGTCCTTGTGCTCATATACAGAATTGCAAGAGAGCTCAATCTCTCGTCTGTCATGATCCTTCGTAAAGGAGTTTGCAGTCTGTTCATACCGCTGAGGCTACGCTCAGCTGTGTATGAGGACACGGGATAAGTTAACAAAGTTATGAGAGCCGTGACATATACTCCGGGATAGAATTGGAGTTGGCTTGGTCAAAAGTCTCAACCAAGGTCTGTGCTTCACATTCGGATTCATTTCACTTCACTTAATCAGTAAAAGGAAATCCTAACACAAAAACACCAATATAATGCGAAATATTTATCCCGATTTAATCATAAAAATGCTTTCAGGAAATGAAAAAATATATATATATATTTCCAGATTTCAGCTTAGCTTATCTGGGCAGAGCTTTATACAGGTAACATTTTGTTGCCGACAAAGAACGGCCAAAGTGTATTTGTTTTGTCTACTTTGGAAGGAAACGTGGATTTGCTTCGATCGTGATATAGTTTCACAACTTTTACATGGAGGGCCAGTCCTGTCCTGTGTCTTTTAAAATCTTTCGGCCCTCCTCACATTCTGTGCATTTTCAAAATTGACCCCAAAATCAAGCCTCTTAGAAAATTGTACCCCCAATCCAAAACCACCAAACCACTCGCCCTCCCCCCCCCCCCGGGACGTAATAGCCCATCGGTCCATAAATACGAAGAAAAGGTGGCGAATTTTCCTCTTTCCGACTACGCAATGAGTCTAGAAGTGCATGTTTTAAAACGGTACTATGAGAAAATTAAGCTGGTGGGAATTGATCCTTTCTTATTAAGTGAAAAGGATTTTGATGCAGAATGCTTGCCTCCTGTGGAAGCAATAGGCCAGTTACACTCAGAGGTCACGTGACCTATGCTTCCTTTAAACGATGAGTTGGAAACTTGCTGATGCCAAAAATTGACAGAGCACATAAAAATTATCTTACACCCGAAATTTGAGGGGAAATGCATTTAAGGGAGATGTTTTATGGCACTTTGATTTTTCAACAAAGCAGTATGATTTGTATTGGCCGCCATGTTGGAGGGCATACTCTTGCCCTCCAACATGGCGGCCAAAACTACTTTTTGCTTCTATCTTGTTAAACGTTTGATAGTTACGCTCAGATGTGCTGTAAACTTAACCACATCATCTTTTCAACATTTCCCTTGAACTTTAAGTGCAAAATTTGTGTTCTGAAAGATGTAATTCCTAATTTTAAAAGTCACATTTTGGTCACGTGACCAGCTACGAACTTACTCATTTTAAGAAAATGGTGCGGGTTTGAAAAACCAAATCACTATTATTTTGTTTAAGATGTGACCCACTAATCGTTTTTCGAAGGCAAAATCATATAACTTTCATTTTCATAAAAACGATGTCACATGACCTCTTAGTGCAAATGGCCTATTGGTGTCGTGTCATTTTAAGTCTTGGAAACAAGTCACTACACGCAGGACCAGTTAAAAGCATTTACAAGCCTACAAGCTTATGACCAAATGGTTTCAGGATTTATCAAAACTGTGCAAGGCCGTGTTATAAATGGCAACTTTATCGTTTATGATGTGAAGTGTATGAAATAATTCATTTTTGAACTGCGGTTGTAGATGCAAGTGAAGAATGATCATCGCAGTAAATTTTCCAATTTAAGCAATTGGAAAGAAGAAGCCTGAAAAAAATCAGGGCTTCGACGGGATTCGAACCCGTGACCTCCGCGTTGCCGGTGCGTTGCTCTACCAACTGAGCTATGAAGCCACACATTGGGAGCGAGGTCAATTTATTGAGTTCATATCTCCCGTTCATATCTCACTCCTCACGGGAGATATGAACTCAATTAATTGACGTCGCTCCCAATGTGTGGCTTCATAGCTCAGTTGGTAGAGCAACGCACCGGCAACGCGGAGGTCACGGGTTCGAATCCCGTCGAAGCCCTGATTTTTTTCAGGCTTCTTCTATTCTCACCCCCGCCCCCCCCCCCCCCCCCCTCTCCATACTAAAATTCAAAAATATAAATTGATATATTTGTTGTGGCTCAATTTTATCCTTGGTCTAAATTTTATTTATTTTCTTTTGTTTTAAACCTATTATCATACATTACCATACCCAAAAACCTACCTACCTTTGTAGCATGGGAAATTGCGTGTCAAAGAAAGCAGAGATGCCAACCTAGGATGTAGATTCTGGAGACTCTCTATGTTTCACTTCCCCCCTCCCCCTGACTGTCAACAGCCCCACTGCCCCCACCACCCCCCCACCCTGCCCCCAAATTGACCCAGCTGCCTTAGGGAATTGTGTGAAGTCTGGAGTGAAGTTGTTGCACTGCGTCCCTAGGCATGGTGATTTAGGAAAGAAGATGGCTGGTTGGCATCAGAAGGTTTTTGCATTCCACGTATTTCTATAATTTGGGAGGACCCATGTATTTCCATTTGTTTTTCCAAGTATTATATTTTTTTGGTGGGCTGTTCCAAAGAGGGGTGGCTAGCCAATCAATCCACCCCTCTTGGATCCAAACTCTTACACATGTGCTACCATTTATTATTGATGAGTGGAGAAAATAAAGCTTGAAAGCAACTCCAAACTCATCATGCTCCTTAATAATAATATTGAGTAACACAAGAGAAAATTTAATTTTTTATCTCAGCGAGGTAATTTTTGTTTTCCCTTTGTTTCAACATTAGAAGCATATATTAACATACCCAAAAACAAAAGAAAAACAAAAATTACCTGAGATAAAAATTAACTTTCTAAACATTTTTCAAATGAGATAAACCATGAAAAATTAAACACGAGCTTGCTGAGCTATTAGGATGTCCTGATAGGTGGTACTATTTTCTTAGCTTATACCATTCAAAAGGACAAGACAATTTTCAAGAATAAAAATCACTCCTGTTCAGTTATCCTTGGATTTCATATGTCAAACCAGAAAAAGGGTTTTGCACTTCCCCATCACTGTTATACCTGAGTACTCCCTATAGAGTGCCCCCCTGGGTGGACATTCTTAGGTGATTTGAAGTAAACTTAGAAAGTATTGTAAAATGATGTAAATTTTTTGAGCCATTTGTTGATTATTCTTAAAGTTTGCATTGTAGTATGTTTTTTCCTTGTTATATTTTATGTGGGGAGCGTCCTCGATAGGGATAACCTCTGACGTTTCCTTGTATGTATCCTTACATAATAAATATTTGATTTTGAAATTACAACAACAAGGAATGAATAAAGCTATCTTTGTTCAGCTGTCCCCAGCTGGTAGGAAAAAACCTTCCGAAAGCAAGGTATGTATTACAATGTAACAATAACAAGCTGCATGTCATGTAGTAATACATGCAACCAACTGCTGACATAGTTTAGGATGTCCTGCTAAGCGGTACTATTTCCTTGGGTAATACAGGCCAAAAGGACAAGGCATTTTGTTAGGAAAGAAAAAACATTCCTGTTTAGTTACCCTGGAACTCGAAAAACTCGAACTAAATTTCCTTTCCCTTCATCAAAATTTCCCTGAAATTTACCCCGATAACTTGACTTCTGGTTCTTGTAATTCCACTCGGATGTCATTTCATTAGTTCCTCTATAACACAGGATGACTCGCCGAGGATGACTCGATGAGGCACCATTACTTCATGAGACACGTTGACTCGACGAGGACGACTCAAGGAGGGTGACTCGACGAGGGTGACTCGACGAGGGGATGACACGAAGGGGACGACTAGGCGAGGATCACTCGACGAGGCAAGATGATTCGACGAGACTACTCTGAGTCAGGGTTATTTTTTTCAATCATTTGAAATGTTCAGTCTATTATTAATGACATTTATGGCCAATCCATTGTTCTTATTATTACAGACAAATATTACAAATCGAGGAGACCTTGCGCTTCTTGAATATAAACTCTGAGGAAATATCAGCTATACAGCTCTATGATATGCGTATATTTATATTTAGGCTGATAAATCGGCCAACTTCAAATTCTTATAAAGTAGAGTTTAAGTGTTTAAATGTAATATAAATTACCGTAAAATTCCGAAAATAAGCCCCGGGGCTTATATTTTTCAATGGCCCTTTTTGAGGGCTTATTTTTGGAGGGGCTTATATTCGGAGGGGCTTATTTACGGAGGGAAATTTGCGTTTGAAAATCGATTGGGCTAATGTTATAGTTGGAAGGAAATTTATCGTGGCTTATATTTGGAGGGGCGATTTAACGGAGAGTTTTTTTGCGTTACCGGTTTGGGGGGCTTATATTTGGAGGGATTTATACATGGAGGGGCTTATTTTCGGAATTTTACGGTATTTCTTCAAATAATTAAGGGAAATGAAACGTATCTGTGTACGTAGAAACAATAATGTGACGGAGGAGTAAACAGAAGGTTTAGGGAGGGTGTGTGGTTGATTTCACAAATGAACTGCAAGATCAGAAAAAGCTCTGGTTTCCCATCCAGCAATGAACATTTTAAGGGAGAACAGGTTAATAGTAACAAGGTCTCTTAGTTCAAAGTGTTGGGAAATGCTTCAACATAGGCAGTGGCTGATCCAGGGGATCCTTATTTTTACACCGAACTGAGGCCCGAAGGACTGAAAAAGCTTTTTTAGAGATCACCCACCCCTCTAAGGGTCTGGATGATCACCCCCCCTCCCCCCCTGAAGGTCTGGATCGGCCCCTGATAGGTTTTTCTGTCTATTAACAGATATTAAATCGCACAAGCACAAAGTGTTCTGGGTAGACGGTAGCCTGCGTTTTGAACACATCCCATTTGTTGTGGTAAATCACAAAGTGTACGACTGTCAGCATGGTGTGGACAGACATGTGAGCCACATCCGAGTTTTACCAGATAATTAACGTGGGTAAACACTGGGTGTGCATAAGCACCATTGGTTGCCAGGCTGGCATAGTAAAAATATTTGATAGCTTGTAAAGCAAGCCCAATTCAGTTTTGATTGACCACGCTTGCCGCATGCTTTTCTACCAACAGGACACTGTAACATTCTACAATGAAAAGGTGCAAAAGCAGCTTGGCGGCAGCGACTGCGGTCTCATGGCCTTAGCTTTTGCAATCGACTTGTGCCATGGTTTGGATCCAGCAACACAGAGGTACAGCCAATTCGAGATGCGCCAACACTTTGTTAGCTGCCTAGAATCAGGGAAAATGAAACCTTTCCCCAAGACCAACAGAAGAGTGCACTGCCATCTATCTTGCAACAGGAATTCTGTGCCAATCTTTTGTCTTTGTAGGCTCCCAAATAACAAGCAAGAGTATATACAGTGTTGTTCATGCCCTGGTTGGTATCATCGTCAGTGCTCATTAGCCCCACAATGGGCCATCAAATCAAAGCTGCCATGGAAGTGCCCAAAATGTAAACCAAACAAGGCAAAAACAAGAA
>OZ037993.1:35160709-35173209 GCA_964035705.1 Porites rus | reverse complement strand
TCAATGGTGGTTAACATAAGGGAGAAAATATTATCTTATGTAGTGAAGGAAAAAGTCACTGAAAATGAGATGCATGTCAGAGAAAAACCCTTTCTCTCCAGGAGCAAGACTCGCCAGAGTTTCCGTGGATAGAGCTCGGGAGGTCATAGATTTTTATATATTACAAAACAACACCAATCAAGTTCTGAGGGGGAAAAATAATGCATCGGTCAATTCCAGCTGTATCAATCCTGCCCCCCCCAACCCCCGGGTAATTGCAGCATATTTTTGAAGCACATGCTGTCAGTCCCAGGGTTCAGACATTAATAAACAACTCTTTCATGACCTGGGGGGTCACGCATTTGCCAAGCCTAGGCTTATCACATGCATATGATTTCCTACTCAGAATTCAAACATAGCTAAACATGGGGGAAATTGCAGGGAAAAAGGGCAGACTGGCTTGTTTGTCAATGACTAGAAAAACTCGTAGATATTATTTTTAATGGTATTTTTCTCAATTTCCTCTTTTCTTGTTAAGCCATTACTGTTACAGTCAACTCTCTTTATGGACACTCCAGGGACTTCGAGTTAGTGTCCTCATTAGCAAGAGTCCATAATAGCAAGAGTTTATTTCCATCAAATGTCTGTAATTTATTTTTTCCTAATATTTAGCTGCTGTCCATATTATAGGGATGTCCGTTTTAACGGGGTGTCCACAAGGCAAGAGTTGACTGTATATTGAGATCAAGAGTGAGTGCCCCCATGCAGGCATACCTTTTTGTTACCAAATCATTAACAAAGACAAGCAAGCATTGACCCTAGGTGATTACAAAAAAATAATGCGAGGGCCAAAATTTAAATCAAAGTTTGTTTTGTATCCAAAATTTATTTTATTGAAATTTTGATAAAGAACACCCAAAATATCTTGACAAAAACGCATCGTAAGGTGACTATAGTGTCTCTCCTTTCATTCATCCTTATTGTACTTTTTTAATGTCCAGGAAGTCTTGGTAGTTAATATGGTAAGCAACTTATGTTCATGCTCTACATGTATGTAATTGTCCTTTTAAGATGGCTGGTGTATTGGATGAATTTTCTTGATACTAAGAGGTTGTCAAAATGGCTATCAAGCAATTTTTTTCATTTCAATTTTGTTTTGTTTTCAAGTTTGTTCTAGTTCCCGACCCAAAGGGCAACATTCTGTTGTAAGTTTCCTAAAATTCACCACCTGGGTCTTTGGACCCTCCTCCCACCCCCAGGGGATAAATTGACAGGTGGATTTTTGTATATTTCAGAGCACTGGATTTTGACCGACAAAGATGAGAAGTTTGTTTACAAGAAGCTATGTATTTGCACAGGAGGAAGACCAAACATTATTTCCAAAAGTCCTTTTGTTGTCGGTATCAGAGACACTGAAAGTGTTCAACAGTTAAAAGACAAGCTTTCAAAAGCACGCAGAGTTGTAATTGTTGGCAATGGTGGAATAGCATTAGAACTTGTGTGAGTTTTTTTTGGCGCTTATTTGGTTTTTAGATGATTGTTTTTGTTTTTGGTTCCTAATATATCTTCATGTTTCTAATGTTGTTATTATTTCTTCTTAACAAAAAATTGCTACCAAAATATTATGGTGAGAACAAATTATAGAGGATGAAAGCCTTGTTTCTTATTATTGTTTGTCCTACAGTAAAACTTTGCTGTATGTTTTTTTTTCTTACTGCAGTTATGAATTGTATGGCTGCCAAGTTCTTTGGGCCATTAAGGATGATGCCATAGGAAATGCTTTTTTTGACAAGGGTGCAGCAACATTCTTTCTTCCCCACCTGGAGTCTAACCTTCCTGTTGCTATGGCAAATCAAAAGTGTATGGCAAGTTATGTTAAAAAAATGAAGTATGGCATTGAGACTTCACTCAGTTCTGGTCAGTATAAGATAAGTCTTCTTATACTGCTGCTGTTCATATTATCACCCAACCTTAATGAAACAATGAATATATGAGAATCATATAGAGTCGTACGGGGGGGGGGGGGGGGTGGGGTTCTTCCTTATAAGAGGCTAATGGGGATGGGGTCGCATTTTCACGACTGGAGAGACTATAATGGGGTCACATTTTCCATACAGTTACCAGAATGAGGTTGCACATTTTCGGATTTTCTGGGGTAAGACAGTTCTTCATATTTATGGTTAGCAAACATACCAGAATGTTTGTACTGTAGATGAAAAGTAAAGTGTTCTTTATTCAATCTAAAAAATTAAAAGTGACTAAGTTGGGATTGCAAAAATTACATATTTGCCCAAAAGTGACTAAGATGGGATCTATGATTGGCCACAGAATAGACTATAATGGGGTAGGGGCTCTGAGAGGCCAGCGGCACATACCCAGGAAAAATTAACCCAGGTAACCTTTCATCGTGGAGTTATAAAGTAGGGCGATTCTGATCTTTCTATCAAGGTTGGCAACATGGTGTGTTTTGGGGGAAAAGCGGGTCTGCCATTACATTTTGTTTAATTCATGTAGGTCTAAGTTTTCATGGTTTCAGGTGTCAGTGGGTGCGCGCGCGCGGAGTGACAGAGTGATTGTTACCATAGAGTGTACGTCCATGATGGGGGGATCTAAACGGTACTACTACAAAGTTATTTGTATCTTGTATCTTTGTATCTTACAATAATATAAAAACTCACAATTAAAGACGGCAGCAAAAACGTCAATCAAAAAGTGACTTTGCATTCTTTAAAACTGAGTGGGGCCTGAGTTTTCTAGGGCCGAGTTTTCTGGATTTGAGGGGGCCTGAGTTTTTGGGTATAGTTTTCTAGCTCTGAGATTTCTAGACACCCGAGTATGCAGAGTATGAGAAGATCTTTTAGAAACAACATGGATTTATTGTAACCTGAAATTTGCATGCAATACATTCTCTCCAGAAAGTAGCTATGTCTGGACTTCTCCTCGTAAAGGAACTCCTGTAGTTTGACTTCAATAAGTGATCACCTCCCATAAGCAACCACTAACTGTTTACATTTGGGTGGTTGCTTATGGGAAGTTTGACTGTACTAGAACTGCAGGACAAAGTAAATGTAAAGAAGATCAGTAGTGGACTATGTTGGAAATTAACCCCATTTTGGATTTCCCTTGGATTTCCCGCATACTAATTTGGATTTCCTGCATACTAATTAAGTGTCTTCCTCCATATATAATTAAGTGGATAGGTTTACTAATGAGCGTCACTCTACTACAATAGGAACAATAGGCTTGCCTAGACTTGCCCGGTAAGTAACTTGAGCCCGGTTTTCGGACCGTCTATTTAAAGAAAAATAGGAATAAGAGAAGCGATCACCTAGCAACGCGAGAAACGGCTTCCTATATCTTATTTAGCGCTAAAACTCAGATATACATAAACAAAACACATACAGAAAGTGGAGGTGAAAACGATTTATTTCAAGTTTGTCTGACTATTACAGAACTGTTTTCTCCGTTTTATCTCGAGGAAATGAAAAACTATTGAAGTCTTGTCATTTTCACGCACGGTTAATCAGTTAATTATGCGAGTTCACAAGCCCAAAGTTGAATACAAATTAGCTCTACAGGAAAAACCTCAAGGGAGCATATTGACGTATTATTATAAAACAAATAACTTAACAAGGATCAATTAAAACACGCGACTCATAATTGCTAGCAATAAAAAGACAAGAGAGATACCGTTTTAAACAACTTTATTAAAAAACAATGAGAAAAAGAGTCAAATACACAGCGATTTGTAAGGAATGGAAATTAATCACTTCCTTCTTCTTCGCCCATGGAGTACTTGTAAGGTTTGAATTTCTTATGCCGACGTTTCTTCAGCTGTTTGCCATGAGATTTATGATCATCCAAATAATTTAGAAATTGAATCCGACGCCTTTTGCGCTTCGGGCCATGTTGTGATGGGGTTTCTACTGTGGGAGGAGGGGTCAGGAAAGCAGGATTTAAGGGTGGTGGAGGGGTGAGGCTTTCTTTGTCAGGTTTTTGAGAGATAGCCGCTTCTGTTAATTCAGATGTTACATTAAAGGGGGGGTTGAGGCCCCTAGAGGGGTCGAGAATGCTGTCGTTGCTCTCGAAGGATCTTTTGTCCTTGATGTTAAGTCTGGAACAGTGCTGATTACTTCTTCTGGTCGTGTTCTTGTATTTAATTGTTGTTTAAAAGCCAGGTATCTGTTTTGCAACTGAAGGTATCGTTTAGCTTTTTCATCGTCCCGAAGATCGGTTAGAGAAAGCACGTCATCCATGTTGCTTTGTATTTCTTGCATAGCTGGAAGAAGCGGGACAGGCGAAAGAGTTTGCTGCTTCAGATATTTTAGAAGCTCTTGGGGAATATTTTCTTGAAACCCTGCTTGGTTAAAGCCTTCTTCACTGGGCAGGACGTTTGTTCGCAACCGACAATTATCTTGGGTAGTAGTTTTCAGATCAGTCAGAAGATAACCAAAAGGTCTTTTTACAGCCTCTTCGTACTGATTTAAAAAGAAATCAGTCTGCCCGGGATACATTTGCTTCGCCAGAGTCAGGATTTGCAATTTGTCTCGTGGATTCTTGAATAACACCAGATAATGGCTGTTTAGGCTTATGCTGCGGCTACCTTTCCTCTGATGAAATAGATTCTGCACGATATAAATCACGCTCAGATTGCGATGATGAGAACCACGAGTAAAGAGGTTCACAATTCGCTTGTCTTTACTGGCGTCAATCATCTGATCATCAAACACGATCAAATTCCGTTTGTTCACATCAAAATAGGAATCCTGCTCCAAAGCCGTAGGAATTCCCTTGACGAATTCAATGTTTGGCATGGCGACTAACATTTGTGTATACGCAGGCTGCCATTGTGAATAACACCAAACGATCCTCTCCGGGGGAGGGTAAACTCTGAAGCTTGTTGCAATAGCGATCGAACCCAGGCCGTTTTTCCGGACCCGGTCATTCCGGCAATCATGGAAGTGAAAGGGTGCTCGAAGCGAAACCGCTGACATTTCTGTGAAAATGTTGGAACTGTTTGAAATGGGGTGAGACCAGCATTGCGGTGTTCAGACATCACATGCCTTTGCATATTATCTTTTCTACTAAAGGATTTTTCGCAGACAGAACAGAGCCAACTCATGTCAACTCCTCAGGAGCAAAATGTAGACTGAGAAAGAGGTAGAATGTTGCGCATTTATATAGGTTTTCAGGCCACAAAATTCTACTGTTTTCCTCGCCTAAAACCACCACCACCACCACATTTCTATTGTTTTCTTTCCTCCTCCTCCTCATTTCTATTGTTTTTTCTCCTCCTCCTCATTCTATTGTTTTTCCTCCTCCTCCTCCTCATTTCTATTGTTTTTCCTCCTCCTCATTCAATTGTTTTCTATCCTTCGCCCACTCGTTTCATTTTTTTCTCCACGAGATTCTATATAAGACTGCCAGCTGCCATCTTTAGTTCACTTTGAAGCAATGTCTCGTGTAGTGAACAACAGTTGGGTTTTCTTCAGCTGTTAGCTGATTGCCCTGCTTAATCAGCGCCAGTTTCTTTTAAAGACAGCTACTCCAAAACAACTACATGCACTAGTCCAAGTCTTATACAATATACTCATGGGACACATTCCTATCTCCGAAGGAAATAAGCGGATATTGCTGCCACATACGGATGCTTTACTTAACCTGGCTAGACCAAATGTCCCTTTCAAAACAAAGAAGCAAGTCCTTGTTCAAGAGGGTAGTGGTTTTATTGAAGATGTATTAGCCCCTGTCGTTTCAAGCTTAGGATTTCTAATGCTATAAAAGAGGTGACACATCGCTAGGTTGATCATTCGAAGCTAAGTCTGTCACGGGTACTCATCAAAATGAAGAGAAAGATAGATTTGGTTGAAGAAGAAGATCACGAGAGTGAAGATGAAGAAAGCGAAAGTTCTGGTGATGAAAGCGAGGATGAAGAACCAAGAATAAAAGATGTTTTGAGTCATCTTTCCCGAGCAGTGCCGGAACAGCGTGCTTCTGATTTGCTGCATAGTATGGCCGCGTCCAAAGATATTCTTTTCTGGACTCCCAGCGGACAATTACTTCGAAATAAACGCACTATTCCCGTCACAAACATCGCTGAGCTAGTTGAGTATGTGTTACTCCCACATAACAATGAAGTTACCAAGCCTCGTGCGCTGAATACGTTTCTAGATGGACTTGCGGAGTTAGGGATAGATAAAGGTTTAATCAAGAACAAAAAGTTGTTAAGTGATTTAATAGAAAAGGGAAAAGGCTACCAAAATGTAGAAAATACTTCCGATAACGAGAGTAATAATGAGGAGAGTTCATCGGATATTGAAAATCAGGAGGAGGAAGTGGCTTCTGAGAATGGCGCTGAAGCTGAAGGCATCCAAGAGAGCGACGACACTGAAAACGACAGTCAGGAGATAGAAAGTAGTAACCCTGAAACGTCCACCACCTTTCACTCCAAAAGTCCCTGTGAACACTGCAAGAACTCTAATGTGTACGGGACATTGATCATGAAATGTCCTAAATGCCTTTGGCACGATTACTACAAGATTTGTCCTATATGCGATCACCAGATTCCCGAGGGGAGACATTACATGAAAGAGGCCTTTCTACGGTGTCACGATTGCGGAGCAGTTACACACAAAAACGCGAAGACGTTGGAAACCAATTTCTATTCCCCTTCTACAGAGGAGAACGAAGATGAAGATTGATTAATTTCTATTCCTGTGTATTTGACTCTTTTTGTCATTGTTTTTTAATAAAGTTGTTTAAAACGGTATCTCTCTTGTCTTTTTATTGCTAGCAATTATGAGTCACGTGTGTTAATTGATCCTTGTTAAGTTATTAATACGTCAATATGCTCCCTTGAGGTTTTTCCAGTAGAGCTAATTTGTATTCAACTTTGGGCTTGTGAACACGCATAATTATAATCATTAACCGTACGTGAAAATGACAAGACTTCAATAGTTTTTCATTTCCTCGAGATAAAACGGAGAAAACAGTTCTGTAATAGTAAGACAAACTTGAAATAAATCGTTTTCAGCTCCAATTTGTGTATGTTTTGTTTATATATATCCGAGTTTTAGCGCTTAATAAGAAGACGTAAACTAAACTGAAATAAAGACTTTTCAACTCCACTTTCTGGATGTGTTTTGTTTATGCATATCTGAGTTTTAGCGCTAAATAAGATATAGGAAGCCGTTTCTCGCGTTGCTAGGTGATCGCTTCTCTTATTCCTATTTTTCTTTTAATAGACGGTCCGAAAACGGGGCTCAAGTTACTTACCGGGCAAGTCTAGGCAAGCCTATTGTTCCTATTGTAGTAGAGTGACGCTCATTAGTAAAGCTATCCACTTCATTATATATGGAGGAAGACACTTAATTAGTATGCAGGAAATCCAAATTAGTATGCGGGAAATCCAGGGGAAATCCAAAATGGGGTTAATTTCCAACATAGTCCACTACTAAGATCAGTTTTGTACACCACAATTTAGACTTCGAGCAGTCTCTCGAGCAATCTCTTATTTTTCTTTGCAAAGTTACTGCATGCAAAACCCAAGCACGCAAGCGGCGATGGAGGGGAGGGCTTATGCCAATCTTAATTCCTTATGATATTTATTGTAGCATAATGTCATGGTTTGCAATCGCGCTGGCTGAGTTAAGAACTAGACGGATTTTGAGAGAAAAGGCAGAATTCAAGCAGTCTAACCACAATTTTACAGTTGCAAAATAAAGCCTGGAAAAATTCAAGATTATGCTGGGCTCGCACATGCAAGCCTGAATTTTGTCTCTGCTTGACTTGACTGTACTGACATGAATGTTGGGGTCTGAAATCAAGACAATTCATTCAAATTCCCCAACCAAAGGTATTTTTCTTAGGGTATTCCTAAACTATTAGTGAATACATGTAGTACCTTACAGGGATGTCACTGTTAGATTTCAAGCTGCTGACTGTATGCAATCAGAAGGTGGAGAATTGAACAGCTCAGAAGTTTTGTTGGTTCTATTTACCTTTTGTTTCCTATGAAAGTGCCGCCAGGAGATCCTTCTTATAGAAACCGGGGGATGTAGCATTTCCGGAGGGATAGTTAGAGTTATGAAACCAGGAATATATGAATTTCGTATACTGGAATTGTGGAATGAAACAAAAAGGCAAAGAAGATCATTGCAGTTTTTTAACTGCAATGCGTTTTAAAAACGCATCTTATGCAGTGGTGAATTTCAGGCTTGCCAGGATTCAAACCTTCACCTCTGCAATGCCAATTCAGTGCTCTAACCAATTGAGCTAGCAAACTAAATGGCAGCTGTTCATTTTAATATACTGGTTCATGATATACCCTAGAAAGATGAACAACGGGTGAAATCATGAATTCATCGATTGGAACCGCGGAATGAAGAGATGAATGCAAAGATAATTAGAATGTGCAGCAAAATATGCAAACACTCCTCACAGGAGACAGTCTCACATGTGCTTACGTTTTTCACTTTCTCTACTCTCCTTGAGGAAACCCTAAAGACTTACTTATTATCTAGGGCAAGCTAAATGGACCGAAGAATGTATTTTAAGGGATTATTTTAAATTGTACATAATGAAATGTTTCTTGAGCGTTTCTCAGGGTAGGCAAACTGATGAAGACAGTTCTAAAGTGCCTATTTATTTTTTCAGTTTCTCAGCATAGCTCTGCTTCCAGTGATTCAACTCAGACTCTGTGTGGAGGTGCACTGGGACCAGACTGGAGCTCAGGACTAACTCTATGTGATATAAACAGTGAAAAGGAAGCTAAAAGACAAGTTTACGTTCGGTACAACTGTGAAGTCAAACACCTGATTGATCCACAGGAACTGAAACAAAGTAATCAAAACGAAGCATTCTCTCCATGGCATGAAACAACTGGGAAGGAATCAGCAGATCTGCCTGATTGGCCAGTGTATGTTCAGCTTACAAATGATGAGATATATGGATGTGATCTTATTGTTTCTGCAACAGGAGTCATTCCAAATACACAACCCTTTGCCTCATGTGCTCCATTTCATATTGCCGATGATCGTGGCCTGTTAGTTGACTCAAATATGCAAACCAATGTTGTAGACGTTTATGCTGCAGGTGATGTTTGCAGCACTGGCTGGAACCCAGCTCCTTGTTGGTTCCAAATGAGGCTGTGGAGTCAGGCACGACAGATGGGAGTGTTTGCAGCTAAGTGTATGATGGCTCATTTATCTAATGAGCAAATATCGACAGATTTTTGCTTTGAACTGTTTACACATGTGACTCAGTTTTTTGGATATAAAGTAGTGTTGTTAGGTAAATACAATGCGCAAGGACTGGGTAGTGACCATGAATTGCTGGTCAGATGTACCAAGGCTGTGGAATACGTCAAAATTGTTCTTCACCGTGGTAAAATGTGTGGAGCCGTTCTTATTGGTGAAACAGAGCTGGAAGAGACTTTTGAGAACTTAATTCTAAATGAAATGGATTTAACTCTTCTGAGGGATCATTTACTAGATCCAGACATAGACATTGAAGATTACTTCGACTGATTAAAACTCGTTGGATAAGTAATTTTGATCTTAACCTGTCATTGAAATATCGCAGTTTACTGTACCTTTTTACAGTTTTCGTCATGTTTAAGAGGTTCGAATGATTTAAGGGGTTTAAGGATTTCAGACCAAATTGCACTCCACTCAATTCAATGAGCATTATAAAATATTAACATTGGTTAATAAAACGTGCGAACCGGACGTAAAGGCCTATGCGAGGCACCGCCTTGTCGAGTGAGAATTATTAGGATAAAATACACGTATAATAAAGTGAAGCCACCAAAAATTCAATTCTAAGATCAGCGCCAGAAACCGGTTTTAACAGCGTCCAAGAGCATCGTCTTTGGATATCAAACGTTGTTCGTAAAAGGTCCGAGAGAGTACTTTTTTTTCTTTTTACAACGAAGTGCTGGAAAGAGGGCGTGTTTGAGAAACTGTTAGTAGGAGCGTTTTAATGCTCCAAGGAGCAGACTAATTCACTAATAGTATGACCAGTTCAGTTCCTAATATATTGTAAATTGGACTATCTGTGTTCTTATTGGCTTAAAGTTTGGAAATCAGCGCAGCCGACAGATTAACTAATCTGTAGGTTGTGCGCGCAATTCATTATTTCCAAAAGCAATGTCAAACTGGGCACCGCACAGGTTGTCGAAACGTCAGTCACTGTCAACAACAGCAGTCCTATTCAGGACTACGTTCAGCCGGACGATCATACTCAACCTACTTATGAAATGATGAGTAGAAGAGTAAAAGGAAAACTTCATGACGTGGTACAAATTGACGTTTGCCGTGAACGTGATTCTAAATCTCGCTTATATATAGATTTAGCCAAGGCTAAAAGCGCAGCTTTCTTTTATATACTTATAATTTACTTAAAGAAAAAATAAACTTGAAACCACTGCAAAGAAATCTTCACATTTTGTCACCACCGCCATAAATTTTCATGTTTTTCTTGCAACGACATAAGTCTCCTTTGTTTTATATCTCTCCCTTGAGCTCTTTGTCTGTTATCCACCTTAGTGTAGAGTGTAGATATATTAAAATTTACTCGAAAAAAAAAGAGTGGGTGTTGTGTTACCTTTTTTCTCTCTTAAAGTGCGAATGGCCATGCGATTTACCACCAAAACGCACGAGTGCTTAAATAAGAATTTTTTTCAGCAGGGCCCAGTTGTTCGAAGGCCGGTTAGCGCTTAACCCGGGGTTAAATTTAACCCTGGTTTCTTTTTCTTGTGTCCAAAAGCCTTTTCTCGGATAATTTTCTCTCTTATTTTTAGAGCTTCCAATCATCAACTTGTGGACAAAAAGAATTAAAACTGAATTGCTTTTTACGCTTTCAAATCTTAATTCAAATCTCGCACTAACCCTGGGTTATCTTAACCCAGCTTAGGCTTACATGTGGGGACGGACGTACGGACCAAGGATGGTCACGTGGTTACTACATTTCTCGCATCTTCAGGTTACCACCTTACCACGCGCGCGAGAGCTCCGCTATGACAAAAACGTGGTACATTATCTCTCCAAAATGCAATAAAAACTAAATCACAGTATGGTGACTTAAATGTGTGGAAACATTTCACTTTCTTTAATTGCACTACAAATCTCCTTTCAACTGTCTACTTGTAAGTGCAACTTTTTCTCCTGGCTTGAAAGCTGGCATTCCCAGGTAAGGACAGCTTGCACATCTAAATGCGTCTCCCAAGTAGCACTGTAACAAATACACAATCATGCTACAAGTCTATTACAAATAACATACAGGAGAGAAATGAGTGGTTTCCTAATTATAACATATTTAAGGTGACTCGACCCAGTTTTTTGGGGGGCGTACCATCCTACTTTGAAGCTCTCTGGTATCCTCACCTTTACTTTTATCGTAAGTCTAACACATAGAATGGATAACATATAGATCAATCTACAATATAACATAAAATTTTTGGCGATCGGAGTAAATGTCACGTGGTTATAATGCCACGCCCCTTTGAGGTCTGAGTCGAAAATCTGCTGTTGCAGGCATTTTTTCGTGAAAATCTCTCGGCTACACATAGTGCGCATTAGTGCCTTGCGCTGAACAGAGTTTCACCAAAATCGCAAAGACCCAATTCGAGAAATTCATCGGTTTCCAAATTTAGGTCATAATTTATGCGAAAATGATAAGCAAACTTTACACGGATTATATCTAATAAACTATGAGATTCATCTCTGTATTTTGGGCATCCTTATAACAGATGGGTCCTTGCAAGTCAGCAAAACACTCTAGGGCCTTGTAAATGCGCGCGATTTCGAGCAAAGCAAACATATAGAAATTATAGTTTTCGCTCTTTGTTGACGTTTGTCAGCGTTTAAGAGTCTTTCTCACGAAAAAAGCATTTTCTTCAAAATTCGTAGTTTTTTTTCCTTCAAATTTTTTCAGGGCCACAATTGATTTACTAACTCCCCGGACTCTGAATTTCATGGTCATTGAAAAACTGTGACATTAACTTCTATAAGCCCAAACTTGAGTAAACATTGCAGATTTTTAGCGTTTTGGCTGAGTTTGTGCTTTGGGAGTTGTCTATTGTTTCTAGTCTGTCATTATACAGCATTCTTGTTCAGCACGCGTGCAATGACCACGCTTGGCTGACTTCCGAATGCTCACCGAGATATTCCCGTCACGAGTTGGTTTAATTATTGGCTTGCATTAAACCTATGAAAAAATGATATTTTTTTAATAGTAAGTAGATTTAGTGTGTAGCACTTCTTGATTTTTTTGTAAAGGCACAAGAAGCACGATAATTGATTAAAAATTGTGAGTTAAACCTCTATGTATCACGCGATGGCCTGTCTCACTGTACCAAAATTATTATATCTCGGTGAGCATTCGGAAGTCAGGCAAGCGTGGTCATTGCACACGTGCTGAACAAGAATGCTGTATAATGACAGACTAGAAACAATAGACAACTCCCAAAGCACAAACTCAGCCAAAACGCTAAAAATCTTCAATGTTTACTCAAGTTTGGG
>OZ037993.1:35158894-35160509 GCA_964035705.1 Porites rus | reverse complement strand
ACCACTATAATTGATTAAAAATTGTCTATGTATCACGCGATGGCCTGTCACTGTACCAAAATTATTATATCTCGGTGAGCATTCGGAAGTCAGGCAAGCGTGGTCATTGCACACGTGCTGAACAAGAATGCTGTATAATGACAGACTAGAAACAATAGACAACTCCCAAAGCACAAACTCAGCCAAAACGCTAAAAATCTGCAATGTTTACTCAAGTTTGGGCTTATAGAAGATAATGTCAGTTTTTCAATGACCATGAAATTCAGAGTCCGGGGAGTTAGTTAATCAATTGTGGCCCTGAAAAAATTTGAAGGAAAAAAAAACTACGAATTTTGAAGAAAATGCTTTTTTCGTGAGAAAGACTCTTAAACGCTGACAAACGTCAACAAATAGCAAAAACTATAATTTCTATATGTTTGCTTTGCTCGAAATCGCGCGTATTTACAAGGCCCTAAAGCGTTTTGCTGACTTGCAAGGACCCATCTGTTATAACGATGCCCAAAATAAAGAGATGAATCTCATAGTTTATTAGATATAATCCGTGTAGAGTTTGCTTATCATTTTCGCATAAATTATGACCTAAATTTGGAAACCGATGAATTTCTCGAATTGGGTCTTTGCGATTTTGGTGAAACTCTGTTCAGCGCAAGGCACTAATGCGCGCTATGTGTAGCCGAGAGATTTTCACGAAAAAATGCCTGCAACAGCAGATTTTCGACTCAGACCTCAAAGGGGCGTGGCATTATAACCACGTGACATTTACTCCGATCGCCAAAAATTTTATGTTATATTGTAGATTGATCTATATGTTATCCATTCTATGTGTTAGACTTACGATAAAAGTAAAGGTGGGGATACCAGAGAGTTTCAAAGTAGGATGGTACGCCCCCAAAAAAACTGGGTCGAGTCACCTTAAGAAGGTAAAGCCTGCCTAGAGTGATCATATTTATACAGGACGTATTCCAAAGATATTCCAGGTATCCACGGTTACCTTAGCTTGGCAGTAAAACTGTCTTCGGGATGGAGTTAAGGCCTCAATATAAGTTTGATCTACCACAGGACAAGCACACGGGAAAATGAAATCTATTTGTTAAACGACATCTTGGACAAGAGTTCTGCCTGGGGGTTTGTACATTTGATTTTCAAGTCAGGTCTGCTACCTGTCCTGCCTGGTTATTTTTTTCAGTCATGTCTATTGTTATTTGCTGTTTATGATATATAATTTCTCAAGAGACCTGATGTAAAGATTCATTATTTGCAAATTAATATCATGAAGAGAAAACAAACAAAACTGTCTGGTGAGTGTTTCTGCCAGCTTATGAAATTCTAATTGAGAAATCTGTTTTTTTTTTTTACGTTACCCACTGGAGAGAGCTTAGTTTTTACACCGTTATTAGAGCTATGTGTACAAAGACAGTGCATTGTTTCATGTCTATGTTTTTAAAGAATATTACTCTAGCTGGCGATTGAACCTGTAACTTCTGACCCGAACTAATTACATTAACATTTCACACTCTGAAGAGAGTTTGGTATCCAAACCCCTTACCACTTTTGCGTCCCTTGGAAAGATTAACCTGGCATGCATGATTTCGTTTTTGGACTCACGTTGACTGGA
>OZ037993.1:35143894-35151394 GCA_964035705.1 Porites rus | reverse complement strand
ACACTCACGGGGTTAGCCCTCCAGTGCAAGACCCTGGGCATTCCATTATAGGATCATCATTGGCAGTCATTTATCTACAAATATATACCAACCTGATTTGACAGGGATTGAAAGTGACAGTTGCGAGCTCGATCCCACTTCAAAGTTTGGTTTAAATGCAACTAGCTGTAATAAAAATTAAATATTGTTGTTTTTAGTAACAAGCAGTTCGTAGGACTAAAAACAGTCTAATGTGTAAATGAGGCTTTAGAAAACAAATAGCAAATCACTAAACACTTCAGAACAGGCGGCTGGAGAAGCTCACAAACAACAACATGTGCAACAGAGAATTAAAAAGAATTATTTCCATTTTCAAATTTTGAGAACCACTTTAAAAGGTGAAAGTAAAGCCACAAAAATTACATTAACGCTTTTACCAACTGTAACAACTAAATGAAGACAGTGGTATACGTAATATAATACAATACTTTAACACTACACTGCTTTGGTGAGTCCGCAATTTCCTGCTTTTTGATTGGCTCACCAAAGCAGGTTTATCAGGATTTATTGCTCAAGTCAAGTCAACATTAATTAGGCAGGGTAGTATTATCAGCCACTGGCTGGTATCAAGAGGGGCCCTGCATAAACTACGACTACATGATAAAAATTTAAAAATAAAAAATTACTTAAAATTATGTAAAAGGATTTTTAAAAAGTGAATAAAATGGAAATTACATATCTTCATAAAAATCACATCTTTAAGATAAAGACAAATAGGGGGGGCTGCCATAAGGTACAAAGGTGTACATGTATCAATGAGGAAAAAAAAAAGCTAAAATGAAGTGTAACAAAGTTCTTAACAATGGAAAGCGATGTAACTTTTTTTATTGATGCAGAAAGATTATTTAAAAGAACTGCATCTGAATACCTAAACGTGTTTTTTTTCCTAATGTTCACTCAGGGTTTGGTAGATGAATGTTGTTCCTTTGGCTTGTCTTGTAAGTGTGAATAGGGCGATTTTAAAATAAAATAATCTGATAAATATGGAGGAACTAATTCACTTAGACATTTAAAAAGCAAACTACATTTGTGGGCTTTCCTTTGTGTTTCCAAATTCACCCACCCTAACATTTTGAATGATTCTTCGGTTTTTGCTCTCCTTAGTATTATGTTCGCTGCTTTATTTTGTAGATGTTGTAAGCCGTTACTACACCTGATTAACAGTCTACCCCATACTGTATCAGTGTAATCAAAAATCGGTTTTAGAAAACAGTTATACACGCATTTAGCACCTTTTAGGGTAAAGTAAGGTCATATGCAGGGACAGCAGGCCAAGATAGAATTGATTTGTAACAAAGTGAGCTAGCAAGTAACAAAAGCTTGATACTCTGTCAATTTCTTTCCCGTGAAGTTGTATTCTATGGTCTGAATGTTCTAGTTTCTGCCTAGTACCGAACAGCATCCATTTAGTCTTACTCTGATTGAGTGCAAGCCTGTTGCCTGTAAATCATTGTTCAACACTGTTTAGATCGTTTTGTAGAACCTGCTTGATGATTTCTGTACTTGAATCAGAGAAATAAATAACAGTATCATCGGCATATATGCCTATTGATGACTTCAGCACACTGTGCGGGAGATCATTGATGTTTATCACAAACAGTATCATGCCCAGATTTTGCCCAGATATGCTCAGTATGGATCTTCGGGGACCCCATAACCAAAGGCTAAACTGAACGACACGACATGGTTATATTTAAGACAGTCTTCAAACCATTTCAGACTTTTCCCTCTAGTTCCATAATGTTCTAGTTTATAGAGCAGACACTGGTGGTCACCGAGGTCAAACGCTTTTTTTAAAGTCTATAAACATGGACCCTGTGATCCTCTGTTTATTCATTTGTTCTAAGATGAGATCAACAAAGTGTACAGTGGCAAGTTTGGTAGAATGTTTCTTCTGGAATCCTGATTGACGTACTGACAATGAATTGTTTTTTGTAAAAAAATCCCACAAGCTGTGATTGAATTGCACATTCCATTGCTTTAGAAATTAATAAAAAAACTGAAATCAGACGATAATCAGTTGGGTCGCTCTTATCCCCAGATTTGTGAATTGGCGTTGCCTTCACACTTTTCCATTCAGATGGTATCATACAGGTAGAAATTGTTGAATTTATGAGGTAGGCAATAGGTCTAGATATTTCATTGGCTGCATCCTTTAGTAACCGAGCAGGAATACTAACGCAACCAGTAGCTTTGGCCGACTTCATTTTGAGCAGTTGACCAAATATGGCTTTATTAAATCGTCCTAGAGTAAGTTAGAAATTTTAAGCTAACATATTCTAATTCTCGCACGACTAAGAAAATCACCTCCTGGTATAAAGAAAAAAAAAAACAAAGTAAGTCCGGTAGAAAATGCAACAATGGGAAAGATATACTAGACAGCTTCATTGTATAAAAAGTGTGAACTGAAATAACTTTTAAGGTTCCAGTTTCTCTTTACATAATAAAGATTTAATAGTGGAAAGTACTCACATTTTTAACACTAGAATTATCAGGTTTACCACTTACGTCCAGAAATGCATGCAATGGCGAAAATGGCGAAAAATCGCCAGCCTCTGGCGATTTGAATTGGATGCCGAAAGTGGCCCCATGGAGACTAGTGATTTTGGCGATTTTGCCAAAAATCGCCAGAGGGCTGGCGATAATGGTGCCAAAAGTGGCCCCCTCAAATTAGATTACAAAAGACGTTCCTATAACTGTGAGGCAACATTACTCAAAGAAAGGTCCAATTACATACTTAATAAGAGGCCCCTATAACTGTGAGGGAACCCTTATCAAATACAACTGAATCAAATATATCACAAATCGGCTTTACTCAACTGTGAGGCAACATTTAGAGCGGTTTTCACTTGACTGTCGTAAAACCAAAACCAAAGTAAATACACTAGCCAACCAAAGGGCGTAGTAAAACCAAAACCAAAACCAAAACCAATCCCAATTTCGACAGTCAAGTGAAAACCGCTCTATCAAATACAACTGAATGAAATATATCTGAAAACAATAAACGGAAGTTGTTTCAGTTAAGCTTATGCATTTGTGCCATGTACTTCACAGGTTAAGTAAACATTTTCTTATTATTACTTTCGATCGATGTTGCTTGACTTACCAAAAAGTCAAAGTTAAAGTCATGCGCTGAAATATCACACTAGCATCATTGGCATGATACATGTTACCAAAATTATGCAATAGATTGGTTATAATCATTTGATATCCAGGGCGCCTTGGTTTTCGGGACGCGTAGAACCATGTTGTTATTATGAGGTATACTATTGTGAAAACATTTTGTGCTACTCTTATCATTAAGCTTGGATCACCCAATACAGAACATCACTTAATATGCAAGTACCTCAATGAGAGTTAATGCATCTCCAAAGCGCTGCTCTAGTTCACTTGTCTGATCCACAGTTAAGTTAACTTGCTTGCCCTTGAAACACACCAAAAAAACATAAAGGCCAAAACAGATCAGGTCTTACTTCAATGGATAAAGAGTTAAAGATAGGTCAATACTGTGTCATTGAAAGTAAAACGTCAGTAAAATGTTGGGTCACTTTCTAAACTCAGTATGGATCAAGTCTGTTCTACAAAGCACCCACTCTAAGAAATCTTTAAAAATGTGTTACATCCATGTTCTATGTTAGGTCAAGACAGCCCGGTATTGGCTAAGAGTACAAATAAGCCATTTGTATTAGTTGATCACATGATCAGTTAAAATATAAACAATATTATCATTCATTCAAAATATTTCTTTATCTCTGACTGGCTAAAATCCCCCGCAAAATTCATCACAACCAGCTCCTGTCAACCAAATTTGGAAGAATTTTGTGATATGTGAAAAATGACTTCATAATTGCCAGAAAACTGAACAGTTAAGCGAGAAGACCTGGGAACAAGGTTAAGTTGTTTTCACGGTAGTGAATACAAAATGGTGGAACATTTTACTCATTTCACGAGGTTGAAATAGGCGAACTATTGGCCTAAAACATAGCAACATAGCCCTATGCTTTCAAGGTGGCCAACTACTCCTTTTGAGATTGTCCCAATTGCCCTGACAACAATGAGCACGACTCTAGTTTGACCTTCCAAATTAAGTTTTCTCCATTCTCTTGCCTTTGGACTCTTGTCTCTGACTTTTTCTTTCAGTCCCACCCCAGCATCTCCTAGTACAGCTATTTTGATAATTTGACAAACTGCTTGTTGTTTGTCTACTACAACCAGGTCAGATCCATTGTGTTCAAGGTGGTGATCGGTCTGAATGCTAAAACCCCAAAGGATTTTACCTTTCTCAGACCCTCGCACTTTTCCAGGGACTTGCTCATACCATTTGTCAGCAACAGTTGCCAATCCGTACTTTCTGCACAGGCACCAATAGACGGCTTTTGCAACACCATCATGTCTACCTAAAGTTATATTCTTTCTGAGCCAACACTGATCTTGGCCACTTTACTTTATTCAGGTTCTCAATGCCTGGTCCTGGGCTTCTGTAACAATCCTTCTGTCTCCTTAAATTACCCCATTTTCAACCACATCCAAGAGATATTACTTTTCACACCATTTGCATGCCTTAAAACCTGACCTTGCAATGGTTTTTCCTTCCAGTCCCCCATTCTCTCATCATTCCTTTGTTGCTTATAACATAGGTGGCCCAAGCGTAATATGAGAGTTTGTATGGGAAAATAAAGAATACTGTCAGGTCAGATGATGTAAAAGTACTCAAATCGTACTGGAACTTCTAAAAACAAGGGAAACAAGACCAGGGAACAATATTTACACTTCAGGGGTTTCAATAAGCACCGATGGACGATGAAACACGTCGGCTTCTTTGCTCATAGAGGTCGGCTACTTTTTTACTTGACAAGTATCACAAAATCTGAATGAAAACGTAATTATGATTTGTTTTCCGAAAGGCTCACTGGTTTTACGTTATTCTTTAATCAAGTGAATGCTATAATTATTATTTTAGTCGTTTTTTCAAAAGTTTCTTACAGGTTTACACAGAATTTGTTTATGTGCAAAAGTACGTAATTTAGTTTTCATCATTTGTTCATTGCTCGTGGGAATTGATTGTGTGACTGGTAAATCAATAGCTACATTTTCTTGAATGAAAAACACGCCCTTTTGTTCTCAAATTTAGTCCCAAGAACGCTGCAAATCGCATTTTTAGGGCTTTGAAATTTCAAAATTTTTCTGGGGCGGAACGCGCTTTGACCCCCCCCCCCCCCCTAGAAAAGGGGTCCAACGGCCCCTTGTTGATACAGTCGGTTAGTCTATCCAAACTGCTGGCTACTTCAATTTTTATTGAAACCCCTGCACTTATAGATAACTTTTATCACTTTTAGTTCATTTATTTCATCTAAGTTTCATTTCCCATACAACCTCTTTACTTTCCCATACAAACTCTCATATTACACTTGGGCCACATGTGCTTATACTGCCAAGAGTTACTTTCAGTGTTAGGCATCAAGGCGTGGGAGGTAGCTTTTAGCAGCATTTCTTGACTCTGCTAAACATATTGAATAGATTCAAACTCAAATGTTCCATGGTGACACAATCCACTGCACTTATCAACCCATGTCCACCTTCCTTCCTCAGCAAGTATATTCTACTTGTATGTGCTCGAGGGCTTAGAACACCATAGATTGTGAAGAATTTTCTTGTCTTTCTGTCAATAGCTTCCACCTCCACTTTCTTTCACCCCAAGATACTTGCACTATATCTCAGGAAACTGATACAGCTCTTTCATTAATAGCTGCCACAACATTGTCTCCATTCAACTTCGACTTCAGAATTGATCTTATCCTATGGAACGTGCACACTTTCTGGACGGATGACAGGAAGTCTAAGAAGTACACCTTATTCTCTTCGCTGTATTTAAAACTAGATAACATTGTAAACAAAAAAAAGAAAAAGCACTTGTTATGGGAGGGATTAGGTATTGTAAAAATATAAAATACACGGTCTTCTAAAAAACTGTTGACACACACTACATCTGGGCCGCCTGTGGTTAAACACAGTTGTCAGGCTCCACACAAAGTAAAGAAGGTAATTTCACATTGGTTAACCTATGGTGTGGACGGACAGACATCAGGCCCCGGTTGTTCAAACGTCGGATAGCGTTATCCACCGGATAAATCACTATCCAGCGGATAGCGTAATTGATTTCCGTAATACTTATCCGCTGGATAGTGATTTATCCGGTGGATAGCGCTATCCAATGTTTGAACAACCTGGGCCAGGTGGGTGGGCAGATGGCCTCCTGTTCCTCCTGTACATCTCCATCCGGCTGATGTCTGTTGTTGACAGACAGTCGGTTCTGCTTTACTGTGTGACTCTCCCATGGTACCTTTTCACCTTGTTGGCCTTTGCTGTTATTCTCTGTTTCAGTTCTTCTACTACCACCTCTAAACCCTTCTCGTGCAAGTAGTGTTTGTGCTGGAACCTCTCCATTACTCCCTTCTTCTTCACTGAACATTCCCCTTTTAAACTGTTCAAGTCTGCTCAAATCTCTTCTAACATCCTTAATCTGACCCTCTAATCTTCTTTTCCACCAAGGTTCCTTGACATTTCTCTGTCCTGCAGGCTTAACCTCTGAGCTCTCTGTAACGACAACCACTCCTGAATACACTAAATTATTGTCTGTGGTTGGTACCTCTCAGTACTAGGGCTAAAATTTTCACATATTCTCATTTCCTCAAGTTCTTCATCAGTGAACCAATGATTCTCCAGTATCGCCTGTACCTAGTCTGCCATCCTTTATTCAGTTGTACATCTTTCAATCCACAACTCCATCACCCTCCGTCTGTATCCTCTTCTCTCTGGTACACTCCTGAAATGGCAATCTAATGCTACCCTATTTTCCTGCATACTCCATCTCAATCTGCCTTGACTTCCATTCCTTCCAAATATTGGATAACGACCAGATTATGCCTGCTCCTTCACATCAATCACATCATTCCTGCCACGTGAGAGTCCTGCTTTGGTAGAGTAAGCATTAACGTCATTTGTAATTTCACTTGTCATCTCATAAATCTGAGAGTTGTTATTTAATCCAAGGACTGGAGGGGTTAACATTTATTACTCATTCAGAGCCCCCTTCTCTTATGAGGGCTGCCAACCAAGGGCCCCTGAGCCCCACTTGCCTGAATGTTGACCCTAAAAGGGGTGGCTTTGGCATTACTAACACTTGTTAAAGGTGTCACCCCAGACTCTGTGGGTGGGGTCGTCCATGTCCCTGCAGTGGGCTCAGGTATTCATATTATTATCTTTGTCTTTAACTTTATACCATGATAATACAACAAAATAACCAAGCACATTCCTAGGGCCTAGGGCAAGAGAGAGGAAGAATGAGGTAGAAGTAGAAGTAGAAGTCTACAGTCGAACCTTCCATAAGTGACTTAGTGATTGCTTATGGGAGATGGTCGCTTATAAGAATCGAGACCAAGATAAGAATCGTGAATGTACCAA
>OZ037993.1:35038894-35138894 GCA_964035705.1 Porites rus | reverse complement strand
AATTTTCTTGTACGCCACAAAAAATGAACAAACAACAATGATTTTTCTCAATCTTACTGACCTGAATCAGACATTAACACAATTCCCTATATTACTGACACAATGGTAAAAAAAAATTCAGAACAATGCCTTATCACACATTAGTGTTTACAGGAAACCTAATACAAGTTGATTGTACCTATCCTATGACTCACACTACCCTCGCCTCGATCAGTTAAATGTGGTGTTAACCAGTGTTTATATGATCAATCAAAAATATTATTACTAATCTATGGGTTATCTCAAAGGAAACAATCCATTTATCATTTTTCCTCGTCTCTAATGGGAGCCCCCATTTATTTCTAGCTATGCTAAGTACATCACAAAATCTTAGAAGAACCAGGCATCAGATAAAGTAAAGAACCTCAACTGAAATCAAATTTAAAACATTTCTCTGCCATACATATGCATTAAAGGGCTGCAGCATGGCTTACAATCTGTTTTCAAATCTGACACAACACTAAGATCACACTTAATGTGACCTAAGGATGCTGTTCATTCACAAAAACAAGATAGAGTAGTGTATAAGATACCTTTTGAGTGCAGGAAGGTATACATTGGAGAAACCGGAAGATGCATACATGAACACGCAGTTATATGATTTTCTGGCTAGAGAAAAGTTATTGAGTCCCTACCAATGTGGCTTCCGCAAGGGCCACTCTACTGATTTGGCTGTCTTATCATTCACTGACAGCATAAGGCGAAGTATGGATCAGGGTCTACTAACTGGTGCAGTTTTCATCGATTTGCGGAAAGCGTTCGACACAGTGGACCATGACCTGCTACTGGAGAAACTCACGATGGGATATGGAGTCACTGGAAAAGAGCTTGGATGGTTTAGGGATTACCTAACCTATAGACGACAAGTGGTGACAGTCCAAAGTACTCTGTCAGACCCCTTGTGATGTTGCTTTTGGTGTGCTGCAAGGTTCAATCCTTGGACCATTGTTGTTTGTGCTGTTCATCAATGATTTACCTACTGCTATCAGCAAATGTAATATATTATTATAGGCTGATGATGCTGTTGTTTTTGCAGCCCACAAGGACATTAAAATCTTGGAGGAAACTTTGAATGCCGAACTAGATGAAGTGAATAAATGGACTCTCAGTAATTTTCTTTTTATCAACAAAAGAAAAACAGAATTTGTAATTTTTGGAACTGATGCTAGGCTTTCTAAAGCTACTGACACAGTAGTTATCAAAACAGGTGATTATGAAATTAATAGAGTTTATGATTTTAAGTATTTAGGCATCGTTCTTGACAATAGTCTTACGTGGAAAGACCATGTTCGTTATGTTATTTCTAAGGTTGGTAAAAGAGTTGGTGTCTTAGGGCGTCTTAGAAGGAATATCACTATACATGCAGCTTTCGAGACGTATAATTCATTAATTTTGCCCATTTTTGATTATTGCGATGTTGTTTGGTCCAGCTGCAATAAAGCAGATATGGAAAGTCTTGAATCTTTGCAAAGGCGGGCCTTGAAAATTATAGTTAAATCTAAACGTGGTACAACATCCACCAACTATCTTAAATTTCAGAGTTTAGAAGATCGCCGTAACGCTCATATTGTAGGTTTAGTGAAGAGGTGTTTAAGTAATAATGTACCACAGTTTTTAAAGAATTATTTTAAGTTGAATAAGGAAGTTATTTCAAGAGAAACAAGAAGAAGCAATTTTATATACTTACCTGCAGTAAGAACTGAGACCGCCAAGAAAAGTTTTTATTATAATGGCTCAGTTGTGTATAATAATTATTTAGTAAATAAGAATTAGTTTTAATTGTTATACTGTACTATTATTAACTAATAGTTACTTAGTTTCTTATTATTTATTTTGAACTTTTTTATTAGTCTTAATTTAGGGCTCCTATTGATAACAGATATACTTTTAAGTATTCTGAAGGGATTACCCTAGTTAAATAAAGGTTTATTACTACTGAACAGATTGAGGAGCATGACAGGGGTATACAGCTTTCACAAACTAAAACCTCAGCCATCTATATATGAACATGCCTAGAAGGCCATGCATTATCAGCTTTGGGACTAGGTTGAGTTTACTGACAGAGACCCTCATTGGTACTTGTAAGGTTAAAGGGGCTTAATTCACGAAAGACTTCACCCTTGGCTGACAACATCAACAGGGACAAAGTGAGTGGAATTGAGGTTCCTAAAGCATGGATGCCCATGATCACACAACAGCAGAACACTGAGGGAATTATCTAGTTTCTTCCTCTAATTATGCCAAGCATTCTACATCTACATCAGATTTACAACTACATTTATTAAGTTGATAAAATCTTGTAAGACATCACATCAACTGTAATAAAACCTAAAATAAAATATATATATGTACATATGAATAAGTTGAATAAAAGTAAATATGTCAAATAACAAAATAAATAAATCATAATTCAAAATTATAATTTACTTCACTTATTTCACATGCTTTCCTAAATTTAACTTAAAATCAGATAATGACTTGCAATTTACTAAGTCAGTGGGCAGTGAGTTCCACTCTGTTATTGATCTAGAAAAAAAGGAAAACTTAAAGACGTCCTTAGAAACTTTTGGCATTCTATACTGAAAAGCATGGCTGTTGCGTGTTCTTAATTCACTGTTTGGTAATATATAGATTTAGCCAGGGCTAAAAGCGAAGCTCCTACTAACTCAAATTTATCATTTAAATCAAACAATTGTGAACTTGCATTCCAGAAATCAGTTAACTTTAGAGCACACTCATGTGACTTTTGACGGAAAGGCTAAGTAATTTTAGAGAAAAATAATTTCAAACAGTCCAAGCTAAGAGTGAAATTAATCTTACATCGACTTGATAGCCATAATGATTCTTGATCACAGTACATTAGGAAAACAAATCAGGCCAAATTTTTTGCGTTTGATAAGTTTACTTTACAAAATCTTGCCAACATGTCTGGGGACGTGTAAACCAACATTTTATATACTTTTTATACATCACATCTGAGGTGAAATAGTACCATGAGGTGCTGTTTTTATCATACTGACCTCTGACAGAAGGCAGTATTTCACAATTTTGCAATACAAATTGCACTTATTCAATATTCAGGACGACCAAAGCACGCGTTAGCGAAACCGTTAAAAAAAATTCCAAAATTACCTATACGGCGAGCCGGTTCTCACTCTTGACAAGCGCCAAAGTAGACTGTTTAAATTAAGATTAACACAGTTATACGCTTCAACATAATGCCTTTATAACGATGTGTAATCTTCAAAAGCGTTTGATACGCGCGGCATTTTGACTACTCCTGCAAGCTATGTTCATGAGCGACTGAAAACAAACGGCACAACAGCGATGAAAATTGCAAAAGAGACTACTAACAATCAATAAAAGGAAATTAATTCGGTGAAACATATACAGTGACAACAATTTTCATTCACGAAGACAAGTATTTAAGGGTGTGTTCCTTTCGGCGAATCCCAAAACGGATTTTTGATCCTAGATTTACCAGATTTCGCAGTCGAAAGGAACGTGAAATCCGAAATTGGATTTGTAACCTTGGTAACCTTTCGCCAACGCGTGCAATTATGCACGACAGCCTCTCAGAAAATGACGTGTTTTCTACTGTTTGACAAATTATGCGATTATACCGTGCAGAATTTAGCGGTCGGCAGTTCGAATAGCGACGATGGAACATACAAAACAGACAAAGAAAGAAGCACATTAAAATTGAAAATTATCTAAAGAATGTCGGCCAGTTTGATCCAGTTCCATAGCTCGGATTTTTTTATGTAACACGATCGAGTGCCTATCGCGTCTACAAGCGAGTTTGTAGTTAGATAGCAGTTCATTTGTTACTACTTATTTCTGATTTCAAGCAATCTTTAGAGACAAATGGTTAGTATATGGATATTTTAAAGTACCAGGAACAATCTTCTAATGTTTTCAGATGTTTTGCGGCAAATGACAGCAACGAGGAAACTCTACGGCCTCTATGGGAATACTTCAACTGGAAATACCGCTGGATCATCTGACTAATTTCGGATCCACTGTGAATGGAACAGCGTAGATCACTAATCCGTTAATCTGGATTTAGATTCTTCGGATTTCAAATCCAATGAATCCTTTTTCAAAAAGGATTCACCAGATCAAAAATCCGGATTTGGATTTGCCGAAAGGAACGCGAAATCCGTTCTTAGATCTAAAATCCGTTTTTGGATTCACCGAAAGGAACACACCCTAAGTGTCTCTAAAAATCCTTGTTTATGTTTTAAGCCGGCTTGCCGGTGTTTGCGTTTTTCAAAGATGAACTGGAGGCAAGAAAATCGCTCAAAGCTTTCTTCTACAGCCAGAATTATAACTAAATATTCTTTGGAACGTTTTCTTTCTATTTGCGGTGAGAAAATGTCTGAAGGCTTTTTAAAGTTCTATAAGCTTATAATCAAACCTGATACTCGGTCAGATCACTGTCTCAAATCTTACAAACGTGCATAAACGAAATAGCCCCATAAACTACACTCGACTTCATTGAATTAGATATAAAAAACAAACATCAAATAAAATAATTACTCAGGCTTACCATTCGAGATGCACTGAAAACTATCAAGTAAGGCCAAAGTCGCTTCAGGCTTTTCAACCCTCTTACGCATCAAGCAAGGTGAAAAACGAAAACGATGCCATCCGAAATCGGATTTCCGACTTTGACAAGCGATGTATTCCTCGACCAAAAACCCGATAAACAAACTAGCCATGAATAACAGAAGACTCTTGATAGCAGCTGAATTTCATTTTGTACAATGTTCAGTGGAAAAAGACAGTTAAAAACATTACAAGTTGTCAAAACTCTGTCAGCTTCAGCTGTCAAAGTAAACAAGTTTCAAGATGCTGCATAAATTCCGCATGAACTCACCTGTCAAATTTTGACGAATCAGCGCTTAAAAATTGGACGTAAAGCGTGACCAATGCGTGACCTTGGTGAGAAAAGTCAAAAGCAACTGGCATGTCTTCCCTGCCTGTAAAAACTGGCTGAATTTTAGCTTCTGAGGTCGGTTTGAAATCAAAACTTTAATTGTGCGGCACATATAAAACACAACATATTTCATATGAATTGAAAAAATTAAACTTGAGCCTGCAATCCGAGGTCAGAACTAGTAACTTGTCAGCGGATAACTTCAAAAAAATGCTGGACCTCGATGGGTCGACACCTGAGCCCGCGATATGGTCGGGTGATACTGGTCAGCGAGACCCTGTTTTGACAGCTGTCAATTGATAACAACATTGATGTGCAATATGTGTGCAATATCAGTCTTCCTGTGCTCAGTGTGCTCCCAAACTAGCTAGAAAGTGTGGGATTGAACATTGGTTCTCCTGTGGTGCGGACGGACGGGCAGTGGGCGGGCGGGCGGTGTCAGTCACGTGATTACCAAATTTTCTGGGATGGGTAGATTTACTTACCCATGGTGCTCCGCAGGCACGCTTCGCGCGCCAGAGCTCCGCTATTAGCTGTAAGGACGTACTGTAGCTTGTATTAAGCACATAACTGGTGCTCCCTACCACCCCGCAACCAATGGTCAGGATGAGAGATTGGTAGTCATTTAGGAGCTACAATGAGGGACAAAAGTGTTGAGACACTTCTGTAAAATGGCCCCTTTTTGCGTAGTGGACATACCTTTCCCCTTCCCCTGTCTACCCCAACCCCTATCCTCCCAAAATTAAGTCTTTCTTTTACTTCAGACAACAATGATTCGGGGGGGGGGGGGGGAGGGTGAGGGGATTTATGGCATTTAAAAGGAATGACATAATAACTGAATTAAATCTTTGATAAAAGCACCCTTTTTAAACAAGTGTGTCAACTACTTTTGTACCTGATTGTGCGTTCTCTGAAACATCACTCCCTCATATTAAGACCTATTTTATGTAAATTAGCCATATATTGTTACCTTAAAACGATTGATTCCAATAATTTTACTGTGTCCTCAATGTTCTCCTTCCAAAATGCATGGCCAATAAAAAGAAAAGCTGTGTACACTTAAGAACTTTTCCATATATTCATTCATTTCCTTGTCGCACGTGAGAATTGGATCAGGTGACAACTTATGTGTATTTTTTAAAAGTAAGTCTTTGATTTTAGTAAACCTTCAGGCTGTTGCAGGCAGTAAGAAGTGTCACTTCAGGTGGTAAATTTTACTGATTACCACCTGATAAGGAGAACATGTACTGCGTATACCTAACAAATATAGTTAAAACGCTAGCAATAAATTGGAACTTACCAGTGAAGATTTTACTAGGCTTACCCTTACAGATAAACTCACCAAATCCATAATGTGCGAAGGTTTTATTAGATCACTTAGAATTTCCAGAACGAAACATGTTTTAGCATTCACTTTCTATTTTTGTCATTAAGTGCGTAAACGGAGGGATAATGACTCAGATTTGCAGAAAGTTTTAGGTTCCGCATTCATATCATACATGAAACATCACAGTTTTAGGCTTTGCGAATGAGTGAATCATCAGTAGGACTGCAATGAACTCATCCATTTATCTCTACTCACAGCATTTTTACTAAAATGAAATCAGACACTGCTCTGTACCATGTTACATTTCCTGACAGGCGGTAAAGGGTCGGTGACAACTATTGTACAAGATTAATTAAAGGCTCCCTGGTGAGAATTTTTTTCCCAGCCAGAGCCTGTCATGTCTTTCTATTGTTCTTGATAAAATGCTTAAGTATATCAATCTCGGATTTTGAAACTGCAAACTCTTGAATTTACCATTCTATACACCTAAATGTGGTTAGTTATAATGAATCAGCAGAGGGATTGGAGCCAGTCAGAAACGGTAAAATATTTTGAATGAATAATATTGGGTAATATACCATCTAATCAATGGTATATATGCACACAAGTAGCCTATATCTTTCAATTATGGTAAGTACTGACTGGTTATGAAAAGATACCCGGGGGATTCGAACCAATCACACCTAAAGTGAGAACTAACTGGCTTTATGTAATATCATGGAACGCATGGTGCGGGCACTTCAACGAATTTTCAGATAGTTTTGAATACCCCAAAAATATTTTTGTGAAAGCCAGACACAAAAAATAATACTTGCCAAATGATCGTACCACAAAAAATCCTGGAATGGAAAAGTTAAAACCCCGAAAAATCCTTCGATCATTCGCTTGTTGTAAGTTAATAGGAAGTCTCCTTGATAAGCCCAGAAAGGCTTCTGCGACTTCCTGCTCAATATTATTTCTTTTAAGTACTATCAAAAAATTGTAAACTTACAGGCAACATTGAGAGATAAAAGTAAAAGTAAAGTACGTCACTTCACTTGGAATCCCACTGTTTAATATTTCTACCGTATAAATTCTTTCTTTTTCAAATTCCGAGTCCTCCTTTAAATTTGAACTTACATGTAAAAACACCCTAAGATTTTCAGACAGTAAAATTGAATTCTCGAAAAAGTCATTTGCCCAAGACATTTTCGAATTTCAAGGATCGGGAACACTGACAGTGGAGTACGTAATTTAACTTCACAACATTCACAATCATGAACTCACATAACTTGAGTCTTTCTTCGTGTTCGACGGCAACTTTTCCCATAGGGCCAACCACAGAGTTTAATTGATGCACTCTCTCTTCTAGCTTTTCAGGCGGAGCAATTCCTGACCAAATTAAAAGAACACGATCGCCTTCTTTCACCCCTGGTAGCATTTTACGTGAAATCTAGAAATTGTAAAGAGAGAATAATTATTCACGTGGCGTATACAAAGTAGTTTTCGACTCGTATCTCCGGATCCAAACCTCCCTCGATTCTGGTTTTCAATATGGCAGACAGTGGCGAAAGCAAACGTGCAGTGAAGCGGAAGGCAAAATTGGAAGCAAGAAAACAAAAACAGGTATTAAATTGCGTCTTATGGAAACCTTTTCCCTCAAACACTATAGATTTATTGTGGTTTTTCACAACTTCAGTTCTTAAATACTCGGCAGTTGTTTTGCTATTTGAGTAATTTTTATGAACTTAGAGAAAGCATGTTAGGCGACATATTTATTATTATTATTATTATTTAGTTATTCTTATTTTACTGTAATATTTATTTATTTGTTCTAAGATATTTAGATAATACAATATATTTTTAGAATGTAAAGACGGAACCCAATTTGCTAAACTCAGTCATATGATATTCCTGTGATGTTCAATTTTATTTTACACTTATTTATTTATTTTTGCCCTACACACTAACACGGTACTTTTCGCTTGCAATTTGAGTCTTATTTCTTAATAAATACATTATTCTTCAAAACTTACAGTACAGTATATCCCGTACGAAACGAGCAGCGCTGCTGCAGCGCTGCAGAATGACTTCAACAAGCGCTACAAAAGAGCTGCAAAAGGGCTGGCTGCAGCAGTAGCAAAAAATGGCTGTTTCGCGCTGCAGTGGAAAGCCCTTTGACAGCGATAAACAGCGCTGTTGCAGCGGTGCAGAAAATTCCCGAATCACGATCTGCGCTGCAAAGTGGCTGCAAAGTGGCTTCGAATTTTAAGACAAAGAATGTTGTTCCCGGTAATGGCCTACCACTCGTTAGTACAAAAAAAAAGAAATGCAGACTTCAATAATACAATAACCACGAAACATGGGAGAGGAGTTGACAAGGCCTTAGGAGGAGTAAAAACCACTAGAAAGTCAAAATGCAACTGATACTTTATTAGTATCCACGCGTACACGTTACAAAAGCAAGTGACATAACAAATCTGCAACAGTCTCGCTTTGTAAATATTCAGCAGTCACGGTCACTCATCTGAATGTATAAGAACTTCAATTAACATGCAGACATTGAAGTTTATCTTTTTTAAAAAATAAAGAGAATAACAGCGACTGTTCTACATAAAGTTTACACCGGACAACAGCCAAATGATATTTTGATTCGTTGCAACACGTTAAGCCTGACATCACTCACCTTGACGTTTTGTCCATGATCGACGATCTGCTACACTTTTTTGTGAAAGAAATCAACCCAATCTTACTTTGGTCGTTGTTAAATTTTACAATGGACTAAGGAACGTACATTATCGTTGAATGTTTGAATCTTGTAAATGCATTCGTACCCCAGCAAAGATTCTTGCATCTGTGTTGCTTGCTCTGGTTGGATTTGTCGGTGCTTCGCGTAGAATTCACCGTAGAGTGCCGTTGTTTACAAATACCTTTGAGCTGTTCCATCCAAAAACATCAACAGAACTTCCATCTCGAAACAGAACTAGATGCAAAACACTTACAAATTTGTATGAATGTTTGCGCCTTTCATTCAACGGTCACAAATGTTTGTCTAGAGATGTAATGGGATCTTATGCAAAAGTGCCAACCAATTAGATTACAGCCTAGAATGTCTCCAGGGAATTAGCGATAACATTCCCACACTCGCCAGTCACGGAATGAAATTTATTGAAAGCATAGAATTTGAAGGTTTATTCAATAAGTGATCTTTCTTGCACACAAGCTTACTCACATTTCTTAGAGGTACAGTCAAAGTTTTCTCGTTATAAAAGCCGTAATCTGTGGCAAGGCTTTTCTGGCGATTCATGTTATCTCAAGAACGTTGTGCTATCAGATCGAGCGCAGCTGAATTGTAGCGTTACTGCAGCGTTTTCGCAGCTTTTGAAAGTCGGCAACTGTGCTGCAAAACCGCTGCCGAGAGCTTCAAAGGCTGCACAGCGCTTTTGCATCCCGCTGCAACAAGAATTAAGCTGCTGTTTGGCTTCTAAAACGCTGCTAAACAGCTGTAATTTAGCTGTACAGCTATTTTGAAGCGATTTTGTGGCGCTGTACAGCGCTGACAGTTTCGTACGGGATGTGGTCCTTGGTCCACGACTAAAAATTATTATCATGAATATCTTACCAGAATCAAATTGTTATGAGCTGAAAAAATACCCCCTGAAGATAGCTTTAATTTATGTTTCTCTTGATTATCATGAAGTTCCAAGTTCCAAACTTAAGTGTTTTGCTTGTAATTAAAGAAAAGATGACTGTGCTCGATGGTCCTTGGTCCGCAACTCGGTTGAGCAGCACAAAAAAAAAACGTGAGAATGTGATAGTTTCCACAGGAAAATGTAATTTTTACAACATTTCAATGTATTTTTTCTATTCTTGATGCATTAAAGCTATCGTTTTTTCGGAAGTTGTTGTGAGTATAAAATAATCTGCTTTTCTTTCAAAGACTTCAGACAACAGTCTCCCTCACGAAAGTCGATGAGCGGTTTTCGGTGCGGTTGAAAAAAATTACCAAAAACTCTGTATGTTTTCAAGATGTAAAGAAAAGAGAACTTTGTATACATGTATAGGGATGATTTTTAAAACATTCTTCAAAAACAAAGCCTTTTATTTTATGAAGTGTAATTCATGCTAAGGTCATAGGTCATGGACCAAGGACCACTACTCGAAATTTGGTGATATTTTTCAAGAGTCGATAAAACGAAAGATTTAAAGTCAGCAGCAATGTGGGTTGAAGATTTTGATTATCTTATTTTCTTGCCAGAAAATTATCCTATTCTTAACTACTCTGAATATTTGTGGAAGCTGAACAATAGTGAAATGCTATTCTAATTCATGGTCCTTGGGCAAATAACTGAACTAAATGCACCATGAAATACTACCGGTGGCCCAAGCTCAAAATATGACCATTGGCAATGTTGCATAACATTCAAAATATAAGGTTTTGTATGAGAGAAAAGGGATTATTTCTGTTTCTGGTGTGTAACATGACTTCAAGGCTTTAGGGACAAAATTGCAAATTTCTTGCAATTCCCAGTTCTAAGAGACTTGCATGAGCACAAAGAAAACCAAAACAAATATTGAAAAATGACCAGAAAGCCTTAGAGTCAAGTTGGAATTTTAATATAATTATGAAACTGGGCTTGTTGAAAAAGTTAACTTAATTCAAATAAGGCTGTTTTCTCAATATCATCAACACTGCAGATAGATTAGTTTGTTAAGGGAAAAAAAAGATGTCAAATAAGACCAGCATAACATTGGAGTGTGCTGGTGATCTGTGTTTTACACATACGTTATAGTGATCAGACCTGAGAGATGTGTTGTGAGTAGAAGAAAATCTACATCCTGCGGACTGGTAGACTGTGTTTATGCATTTACATTGTGCTTGTGGACATAAAACTATTTAGCTTTAAAGTGCTGTAATTCATAACATAATCATCTACTAGAAAATAATTTTCTGTAAACTTTCTATTAACAGAAACAGCCAAAGATGGAAAGGAACAGGAAACCAGGATTTGACCAAAACCTTCTTGAAGAAACAACATGTTATGTCAAAAATGGTGAATGTTGACATAGTTCATTAATGCCATGATGGTGCTTGAGCCGTAATGAAATGTAATATTAATTTTGGCAATGGCAATGAGAATGTCAAAAAAGCAATAGATTTAATAAGCAAAACACTAATTTGGCACGTACCTCATGCTTTTTGTACAATCTCTGCCATTGCTGCACGACTATGACATGAAAATACCTAATTTCATGCTTTATAAAGGACATGCATGAAATATGAGGAAATTTGGGAGGGATTTTGCTCCCGGAGCATGCTCCAGGGGCACGCTCCGGGAGCAAATTTCCTTTGTGTGTACCAACGATTTCATGGGTACACTAACTTCATCCTCGGGAGCAGAATTTCCACCCTGCAAAATGTTCCACAATATTTAACCAGTTGTGGGAACAAGCTCCGGGGGCAAATTGAGCCCCCTCGTGTGTACAAAATGAGCCTGGAGCATGCTCCGGGAACAAAACCCCTCGTGTGTGTTGGCCTTAAGAGGCCACTAAACTACGTCCATGCGACGGCTATGTATAAAAGTGGGACGGGGACAAGGGGACAGGGACATCCGGATGCGTGTGTGAGGACTTGGGTCTTGGGGATGTGAGACGAGGGACTTGAGGACATCAAGTATGGGACGCGGGGACGTGTGGGACGAGGATGCGGGGACGTCAAAAACAGGGACGCAGGGGACGCAGGAGGTGAAGAATTGTAAAAGTAGGAGCTAAATGCGATATCTCTTTCTTCGTGAAAATGTGTTATTTATATTATGGTCAACATTAGATTCCATCTTCCAAAACTACATTGGACACCTTATGATAATTACACAAAATATTTCTTTATATTAGGAGTAAGCGCACTGACCATCGTGATTTCCACCGTCGCGTAATTGTAATTGGTTGAATCCCTTGTGGTTTAGTGGTACAGGCGATGGATTTCGGAGTTATTATAGCACTTCGGGATTTGAAGCTCGCTTATGCCACTGAATTTTTTAGTTATTTGGAATTGAATGCTGTTTTTCTACATAATTTTTGGCGACCGCAACCCACCCTAGCTGCTTTAGGTTCCAATATTCCATCAAGAATAGCAAGAAGCAAGAAGACCTGGACAAGGGTTTCACTTTCAATGCAGGGGGTCTTCGCCGAGTCTTCGCTTCGTAAACAGGCATGGAGGAACCATAAGGAGGGCAGGGTGGTTTGCCTTCACCAAAACATATTCACGAGGAAAGTGACGCATTTATCTCTCCAACTTTTTCAATAATTCTTCACATTCCGTGTCCCCTGCGTCTCTGTTTTTGACGTCCCCGTCCCACACGTCCCCGCGTCCCATACTTGATGTCCTCAAGTCCCTCGTCTCGCATCCCCAAGTCCCAAGTCCCCACACATGCATCCCGATGTCCCCTTCCCACTTTTATACACAGCCCCATGCGACAAACATCCTACATACGTGTTGTACTGCTAGGACTAGAATGTCGATATGTGTTTATGAGCAATGATATAGATGGTAAATATGATGGTAAATTTTGAGTACGCTAATCGGCTGAATGATGAGAAAGTGATTTGTCAACCATTTGGAAGAAAAAATAATGAGTATAATCGCGATAGGAGTTGCACCTATGACCTGGTTACTAGTCATCTTTTCCATGTATTCATTGGGCTAAAAATTCACCACCACATCTTCATCATTGTTTAGTGATTTTCTAGTCCCAGCAGTATGCAGTATGTATCTCACATGAACCTAGTTTAGTGGCCTTATCTCCGATGAGTCTCCTGTAGCCTAGTGGTAGAGCCTCTGGACTGGTAACAAAAGGTCATAGGTTCAACAAGTACTCCTGTTTGGAGAACTCGGATTTTTTCTTCCAAGGCTGGTGCCTGTGTCATTTATTGAAAAATCATCTTTCTTATGTATTTATTGGCATCAAAAGTCACCATAACATCTCTATCATGAATACTGTTAAATGAAGGATTATATATGCAACTTTTGCAGTTGTGAAAAGAAAGCCTGAGCAAAATTCAGGCTTGTACGGGATTTGAACCCTTGACCTCTGCGATACCGGTGCAGTGCTCTACCAATTAAGCTAACAAGCCAACTGGAAGCTGGTCGTTGAATTGGTTCGTTATAAACCCGTGAAAGGATGATGATGAAGTCAAGAATATATGTAAATCATATATGTGAACTGCGGAGTGAAGAATGAAATGAAGGATGATCAACGCGGTGATATATGCAACTTTTGCAGTTGCCAAAAAAATGTCATATCAGCCGTATCCCGTACAAGCCAGAATTTTTTTCAGGCTTTCTTTTTGCAACTGCAAAAGTTGCATATATAACACCAATGATCATCCTTCATTTAATTCTTCACTCCGCAGTTCACATATATGGTTTTCATATATTCGTAACTTCATGATTACTATTGTTGATCATCAAAATTGTTATTATAAAGTAGGTACTGACTTAGATGTATAAGGTTATCTTTTGTTAAAGTTTTCTTTTATCTTCTCTTAAGGTTTGCGGCATGTTCATCCCTACTACTTCACTTTCACCACATACTGCAAAGGGCGCTGGGTAGGCCGAACCTTGATGGAAGTGTTTAAGGAAGAGTTCAGATCTGAGACTGAAGAGTATTATGTGAGTATAAATAAAAAGTAGTCACAAAAAGTATATTTATACTTCAGAGTAAATGTAGCTAACTTAATGAAATGTTCCCTCTTACAGGAGAAGGCAATCAAAGCTGGAAAAATAACAGGTACAACACAGAATGCATAATGTCCACATTTCATAAGGTGTAAGTGTAGGAGTCAGGTATATTACATATTAGTATTTGATTCAAATACAATTCATATGAACAGTGGAAATGTTTGGAATACTCCATCAGAGTACAATGATAATCATTTATTTAGAGTGGTCAAATTAATCAAAATACTTTTAACATTATAATATTTATGTGGATTTTACCTCAAATGTTAAGAGATTAAACAAGTAAAACAAGCTCTGTACAAACAAAATGGAATGAGATGAGGCTACTGTCCACTTAATACAGGGCGTCCGGTTTATACAGTGTCAACTTACTGGGTAATACAGGTTTCACTGCAGACCAGTTTTCGTAAGAATCATTCAGCAAAATCCGTCCACTTAAAAAAAACCTTGAAACAAGTAAACTTCATGAGTTTGAAAGTCGAATTTCTTATGCAAGCAAAGATAATTATAGCTCCTCAAAGTGTGCAAATTTTCAGACATTTTCATTCGAAAAAAATGGCTTGACACATTGCAATATGGTGGCCAGTGCTAGGGCTTTGAGCCTTTGCTGAGCACAACAGTAAAAACCTGCGAGTAAGAACCTTGGTTTATAAGAACCTGTTAAGCTTGAATTTGCCAGTTAGGTCCCCTTTATACAAGAACCTGTTTAGCCTGAAATTTGAAACAGGTTCTCATTTTCTAAAATCGCTAAAAAAAAATTTGGTATACTTGGGCAAATAAGATAGATTGTAAGTCAATATTCAGGATCCTCTTTGGAGACACAGGTGTCTTATCACTCCAACTGCAATATACCACTGTACTGGTATGCAGATTTTACATAAGTCTAAATTTGGGCGAATTACCATTTTTCTTGGGAAAATGCAGGTTCTTACTTGTGGGTTTTTACTGTACTTGGTCCTTCACTTTGTGGCCTATCTTGTACCAACCCTTTATTGTTATGGCAAGTTTCTCCTCCATCTCAGCCACAGTCAGAGCCAAAATTGTTGACATTTGTACTCAAATAGAGTAACTTCAAATAGGGTAGCTTCAGAGGACAAAACAATGCACAGCCCTCCCCTTTCCCTTCATTCAAAGTTGGGGTGTTTGTTGTTCTTTACAGATATATGTAGCTCAAATAATGCATACATGCCAACTCCCCCATATTATTTGGGAGTCTCCCACATACGGCACCGATCTCCTGCTCTCCGGTACAGGTCACCATATCTCCCCGATAAAATCATCTTTTGAGCTTTTCTGTGCCTCAGTTTGAGATTTAGCTCATTTCTAGTTCAAAACTTGAATTTTTCTTATTCGGAGTACGGTTTCTTAGTCACTGACAACTATTATTTCTGGCATCAAAACTATGAATGCGAATTTTTGATAGTATGTACTTCTTGTAAGACTTCATGTAATGTCCTAAGTCATTCCCATTGGGGGCTGGGTCAATTTGTCAGGGGAGGGGGAGTGGGTCCGTTACAATTCTGGGCGGGGAGGTAGTGAAAAAATGAGAGTCCTCAAATTTTAGATCTCCATCTCTGTAGTGGAACAACATTGCATGGAAGGGATGGGGAGGGAAAGCTTTATTTTCTCCTTTTGAAGTCGGTAAAACATCAGAACAGCCGTTTAGGGCAAAGTGTGTCATTTAACCTTGTTGCCAATCAAAGGTTGTGTCAGGCAAGTTCGTGGTTTTGGCTGATTTCCAAGGTGGTGTCCACATTACCTCACCCCCAGCTCTTTTTTGACCGTCATCTTGTGCTCACCTTGACCTGCAAGTGGCCTGAACAGGGTATCATGAACTTTGCCACTTGAATGGAGGCCTTCTTCATTTTTTTTGTCTCGTTTTGAGATCATTTCCAAATTGTGCCAAATGGTAGATCAGTGGTAAGGTCTGGCTAGCATACGATTGAGCTTTGTGGGAGCATGCCGTAGCAACCAACTTGGTTAATTGGTCTTCTATTGATGTGCAGCTCTTTAACTTCCATGCTGCTAGAGCATTGGTTCTTTGATCCTTCTCTGAGTCAGCAGAAATGGTTGGTAGTTGATAATATGCAAGTCCTGGAACAGAGCTCGGTGTGTGGCTCCCTATGCCTCTTATCATTTTTCACGTATATGTTCTAGCTGTTCTGTATCACATCATGCCACAGAGTGTTTGGGTCTGAAGCTCCATCAACTGCATTCAGCTCGGAGGGTCATTTCCAATCCCCCTTTTACTCATCCAGCATATTATGGTGGACATTAGTTGTACTGACTCTTTTCAGCTATCCTGTTTGTGCTTGAAAGCTGGTTCCTTTTCTTGCTAAACCCCATTAATATGAACACTGAGGGGCCATAAAAAATGTTGGTATTAGTGGCATGTCCATATTAACTGGACACTGACATGCTTTCAACTAAAGGTTTTTTTACCTTTAAAAAGGAAAGGTCTTCATGTTGTGTGTATTATGCACCAGTCAAAGTAAAAAAAACCAACTCCACCCTGGGATATAGGTGGGGATAGGTTTTGAATAGCAAACAAAACCTGACAAAATAATGCCCCACCATGTGGATAAAATTTTTATAGAAAATAGTGGGAATTGCCCCACCCCCTAGAGCAACTGAAAGTGTTTCCTAATGTGAGTTGTTTTCCCTTCCAAAATGAAATTTCACTGACCATATTTTCTTGCATTCTAGATATTAAATAAGAAATTATCAACAAACGTTGTTCATCCTCCCACTATCTGTCTTGTTTTAATAATATTCAACACCTCCCTTGCAATATTATGACCACAGAGATAAACCGAAATAGTTGTTTGTCTTTTCTCTTTTATGAATAAATACATCTCTACACAATATTACTTTGCATGATATGAATGTCAATTTATCTTAAGGTATCATCCACCCTCAAGCACCCTGCTCACGTTGATCAGCGCTAGTTCTTTTGCTTTTAATAAATACCCCCATTAACCGTACATTTTCTGAAAGCTCAATAGTTCCAGATTATTACTTATTCCTTTTAAAAAATCAAAATATTAACGCTATTTAGAAATGAGAAGCTTTTTGTGAAAGTGGGTGTCACTGTAAATTTAAGTCCCGGCCAGCCAAAAATAAACAGAAGAAGCCAATTAAGATCGCATTCGCTTCTTAACACGTTTTACTAAAAAACTGTGTCTCAGATTTTTGTCAAGTGCGTTTGTTCTTTTGTTATAAGCAGTTTAAGTTAGGGATAGCAAATCATTAGCACTACCTGTGAAAAAAACTACTCTAACTCGAAAACGAAAAAAGAAATCAAAATTCGCAGAGACGGTTTCTTAGAAAAACTATCCGACAGTAAGTTGGCCAAATTTCAGCCAAATTGGTTCACGGGTTGTAGGCTTTTGTACATTATGCTTTTGCTTCCCCACTAAAATGCTCCACCTTAATGCTCCATTTTTCCCACTAAAATGCTCGGTCTCCCCAAAAGAGTCACTAAAATGCTCGGATAATGCTCATTATACAAACGGTTTTTTAAATTAATTTCAAAGTTTACACTTACAAAAACGTGCAAGTGTTGCAAGTAACAACGACAACGTGTACAAGTTCATAAATACAGCCGAAAAAACAGCTGTATTAGGTTTTTTGTGAATTTTGAGTTTTAGTCTTCATTTTCTTTAGAAATGCAGGAGCTCGTGGGGCATGGGCTCCTGACAAAAGTTAATTTCTATTTTATTTTCTCGGAAAAATTAATTTTCCGGGGAAAATGCCACTAAAATGCTTGAATAATGCTCAATGCTTTTGCCTCACTAAAATGCTCGAAAAAATGCCAGCATAATGTAGAAAAGCCTAACGGGTTGCCGACTTGGAGTTTAAAACGTACCCTCAACTTGCCCCTGATTTTTATTTCGAGAAAACAGTGGAAAAAGAGTTTTGGTGGCGTATTACCCTTGACAAGATTATAACAGATTATAACACCAAAGCTGTCAATGTTGATGCATATCAGAGAAGAGAAAACAACAGTGACACAGTAGGAAAAGGTTAAAAATGAAACCCGACAACAGATGAACAATTTATTTCAAAGACTCTGCTCTGTTCGATCCTTTCTGTAGTCCAGAAAGCATCATTACTTATTTGCGACGGGCAGTTTCATTTTTGCACCGGGCAAGCCAAGTTGAGCCAAGCCCACTTCTACTCGATACATTTTCTAAAAGTTCGACACTTCCCTGAAAAAATTGACAACAAACCGCTTCCTGGAGTTTTTGTTGAAGCTTCTCTCCCGCTACAATAGACTTTCAAAACAGTCCTTCGTCCGATTTTTATATGGCGCGGGGGTAACCAGTCAAGTCGCCCGAAAGTCATCTCGCCCGAAGTCATATCGCCCCAAACCAGAGTCATGTTGCCCGAAATACATAGTCATGTAGCCTGAAATCCTAAGTCATGTCGCCCGCAATGTTATCAAGTGTATAAACTTGAAGAAAAGTAACATCTTAAGTAAATCGCAAGGAATAAACTCGTAAAATGTTGACTCGCTAACCTATGCAAATATGAAGTTAAACAAAGACTCCAATATCGCTGTTCATTTCAGCGTTGTTCCTTGCTATGACGGAACTAAGTCGCTCATTCTACAGTAAAGATTCTAGTTGCTGCGCAGCGACCGAAGGGAGCGAGCAGCAACATAATCAGGATTTAAAGGAAATATATAAGGGGCGACGAATTCTCGAATTCATCACTTTTTACCACAATGCATTGCATTTAACCACATTTTTTACCACAATGCATTGCATTTAACCAGAGTGCATTGCGCCACGAACAACTCAAATAAAAACACGGGGAAGTTCGGTGGGTGTGAGAGTGCATCGTTCGCTGCTCAGACTTAGAGTTTTCTTTGTGGCAAATTTTCTACAGCACGGTTAGAAGTCTTACCAAATTTTAAGACACGCAGGAGTCTTTCAGATGAGTACGATGGTTAACTTGGGGATTGGATTTCAATTCAAGAGCTTTTGACTCGTCCAGGTGTTAAACCTGACGAGAAGATGAGCATTTGCTCTTCGACTCCGCAACACGGGGGATATACAAATTCCAGCTTGCTAGAAGGTGATGTGAAAGTGAGAAAATGTCATGCAATGCTATTCTTAAGAAACTGTATGAGCCGAAAATGGATGTGATTTTGACCATTCGCTTCAAAATAACAGCGGAAATCGAGATAACAAAACATATGTTTTGTGTCCTACTTTGCAGACGAGGACGTGTATCGGCGTTTTGAAAAGCATAATTATGTTCTTTCATTCATTCATTGCCATGGAATATGCGTTTACATTGTTTTTTCACTGTTAATAGCTCGGTTAATGCGGCTGGCGATCATCTTGCCGGCGGAAGTTTCATGGAAAAGGAATAAAACGAAAGACTTTTCCTGACGCTTCCGTAATCAGCCGCTGTGGTGAAGTGGATAGGTGTAGTCGCGTCGAGTCGAAGGTGCCGGGTTCGAGTCCTACCGAATTATTCACTGCTTTTTTTTTGTGTGTGTGTTTTTTGTGTTGTTGTTTTCTATAAATATATAGCTAAATAACTGTTACTTAATAAAGTGCAACAAACAGCAAGAAAAGTATTGTGTTTCCAGAGAAAATATCGTGCACCGCATATTAAATATATGGATAAACAATCTGATTTTTTATTATTTCCTACAATTTACTGTGCGAAAACCAGAGTTGATAACCACTTGATCATTTTCTAAACAACGTCCCCACGAGTTCTTTCTATAGACTGATAGTAATTATTCTAGTACTTTCCAACATGTAAATAGGACATTCAATGTCATTTTTGATTCTTTTAAGTCTCACTGCCTAACTAATGCCAGTATCAACAGAATGTGCCGCAGCATTGCTATCTTTTAGATACCCTAGTAATTATAAGCAGAACACTTTCAGTTATCAGAATTTTTCACACACATCAGAAAAATACATCAAGTTCTCTTAGTTTGATTTCTCGTATAAAAAACAACCTGAAACTTTTACAGCAGTTTTTGTTGTTTATTGTTAACGACGCAAACGAAACGTGTTAGCATCATTCCCCTTAGGATCAGATGTGGCATAAATTATCACGACTTGTTCAGTTGTTCCTTGTTTCCCCAGGCGGTCTCATGCAAATTTTGATTCGGTTAACCATATATAAAGAGGGTAAATTAATACCTCATAAATATGTTTGTATTAATGCATGTCTGAATTTACCGCAACGTCACAATCTTGCTTATCATGTGATGATTCTTGAGCACGTGCTGTAGTCAAGATGGCGACCTTTTCCAACGTTCCAATCGTAGTGATGTGGACCTTCTTTCAAAACAGAATACTTCAATATATAAAAACAACAGTAAGAACCATACTGTCACTGATATTACCGTACTAGTTTTTCTAATTTCATGTTTTATTTTAGGTGTACTATCTCCATGAAAACGACAGCGAAACGAACAACCTGAGTTTCACAGTTTCACATTTCACCGTGGCTAGCATTTTTAGAATCTTTTTGAGCATTATGAAATTTCGGGCGACATGACCCAAAATATCAGGCGACATGACTATAAATTTCGGCGACATGACTCTGGTTTCGGGTGACATGACTTCAGGCGAGATGACTTTCGAGCGACTTGACCGTAATCCGGTACGGGACCTCTCGCCAGGGGCGTAGCGTCCATATACGCACGTACGCCCGTGCGTACAGCTGAGATCTGAGAAAAAAATTTTTCTCATTAAATTTGCTGGCTAATGACTTCATATTTTCACATTATACTGGCGTTTTTTATTAGAATTCCCATTATACAAGCATTAATCATTCAGTGCTGGCCACTAATAATGCCAAAATGCATTTGAGTGGTAAGCAAAAATAGGAAAAACGCCTCATGTACCCCTCCCTCAAGGTCAGCCAGCCTCACCAGTTTCCCCAGCCCCACAGGTATTCTTGAAGGAGAGGTTACTATGCCATGACGTGTGGTTTCAGAAAAAAACGTATTTGCCGTCAACGGAGATTAGGAATATACTTGTGAGGTCAAACAGTGAAGCCCCAGTAATTGATTTTCCGAAGAAACTGTTAGAGAATCCTCTGGATATTTCTGCGACTTGAGGAGCGTGATCACTGGCTTCTGTAGTGTTTTCGTGTGTTTCGTGACACAGAGTACACACATATGGCTCGAAAATCGATACACGATTACTTCAACGTAATTAACAAGACAACTGAACAACGTGCAGAAGAAGCTGAAGGTACGTAGGCATAAATTCTGAGGATGAGTTTAAAACCGAAGTCACAAGATGGAAGTACAAATGGAGTGGCATGGATCCGAATGTGACGCCGCAGACTTTGGTTGAGAGTCTTGACCACGCAAACTCCCAATTTTATCCCGGTGTATATGTTGCTCCCGTAACATTGTTAACTTATCCTGTGTCTACATGCACTGCCGAACGTAGCTTAAGTAACATAAAATTAAAGAGACTAAAATGTCCTCTGCGAAGTACGATGACGGACGAAAGGTTACGCTCCCTAGCAATCCTTCATATACATAAACATAAGAACGTGGATATTGACAGGTTGGTAACAGAGTTTGCCCGTCTTAAGGGTCGACGCCGCGCCCTTTGCTTGTGACCTGTCTTCATTGTTTTTGTATTTTTTCTTTTCTTTTCGGAACACTGTAGCTTACAGAAAACACTAGGGAAATGGCTAAAATAAACAACTTTCTACTGCATTTTTTCCACATTATATATTGAAAATGCCCCGCAGAAAAACCAGGAGATGGCATTTCCGAGACCCTAAATTTCAAAATTTTCTGGGGGAGCATGCCCCCAGACCCCCCTAGTTTAGGCAAAATTTATTCTCGTGCATACATCTTCAAAATCCCATGCTATGCCCCTGCCTGTCATGACTTCGTCGCTCGCCTGACCACTTCGTGGCCAAAAAAGCTTGCCCTACTTGCTAAGAAACTCGTTAAACTCGATTCTGCGGTGGTTTCAATGGTTTTTCAGGAGCTTTGTCACATATTTAGCCATTTTTCTTGATTGTAGTAGTAGCCCTTGTCGCTCACTGCTAATTTCGAAGCCCCCTCTTTGCAAAACGATTTTGTTGTTTTCTTTCGTCTTGGAGTCGTGTACGAAAACGGACAAGCTTTTTTTTCTTGTTTGGAGGCATTCACTTCCAAAATCCAGGGAAAAACAGTGAGTACTATACTTGTAGACCATGATTTCTGTCAAGTTGCGTGATTAGCTTGGTTCAACAGTGACATACGTATCAAGTATGACAGGACTTTTCAACGATCAATTAAAATAATTAGCATAGAAAAAACTTTTCTGCTCCATAAGTCTGCACAGGAAAAACATTTTTTCCTGGGAAAAATGATGATTTTATACCCTGGATGATACCTTAAGTGTCCAACCATTATTCCTTACCTTTTTCAAATTGATCTTTTCTTTCATATCAAAGCATATAAGAGTGACCGATTTTTAACTAAAAGCTCTGCATACTCTTGTACACATTCTTCTTTCATTCCTGCTTCATGGAGGAAAGTTTTCCACCTGTGAACAAATACATGAGGGGGGTGGGGGGGGGTCTGGTCAAGAGTTCATGAACATCAATTTTGCATTTCACGAGCCACGAGACGAATATTGTAATTATTGACCTTTGATCTCGGCCACGTGCTCGGGTGAGCTCTGCGCAGCTATAAATTCTCTGGGAAAGCCAGCTGTTGGTCGGACTGAGTGCACTGAAGTGTGAAGTTACATCAAAAGACTCAAAAGTGAACTTTAATCAATCCTTTGTCCGAATAAACAGTTTATTTTCTTCAATTGATCTTCAATGGACATGTACACAATCAAGGATTTTGGTAGTTCATGTTTCAATCACAATTCACAGAACAGTTTTTCAGTTTATCAGGATTCACAAACAACAAAAATGGTTGATCACAGCATCATAAAAATAACCTTTTCCCCCCTCAATACAAACAATGAACAAGCGCATTGTGTTCAAAAGCGAGAAAAGCAAACATTTATCCACCACCTGAATATCAATGAACTATTAGCCTTTGTAAATCCATAGTGTAAATCAATGGATGTATTAATTTGAATAGCAAAAGCAAGGATTCCATAAATACGTACCAGGTCAAATGGTCAGCTGCCATCTTGGATTCCACGTGGGTTATTATACCCAGAAATCTTTGCAAGAGCAATGGCAGCCATCTTGGAATCCACATAAATCATTGCAGGAAGACTTGCCGCCATCTTAGATATTTCATCGAGTCCCAACCAAAGCCCCATGTCCCCACAGATAGGAGTGGTAAAAATGCGCGAATCCCCCACTTACTTAGGACTCAAAGAGCTGCCAATAATGGACCAGATCCCTACCAAAGCCCTGCATATCCTTGCGGGGGGTTGAGGTTTACTTTGACTGGTGCATTATAGCAAGCAGTTGATTAAATAGAGTCTGCATTAGCAAGGTTGCAGACTTTCTATGAGAATCTGCTGATTAGGCTGAAAGAGAAAATGTAAGGGCTTCCCCCAGGAGGAAGTAAAGACAAAGGAAACGGTCCATAATAATGAGATGTCTGTATCAGCAGGTGACTGTAAAGTGGGGTTTGACTGTACCTTGTCTCCCTTTCTTTTCAGGAGGAAGGGGCAGTCCTCAAGGGGCTCATCGTGTTTTGGGAACCTTTGCATCTTTGTTTACTTTTGCTTGCAGTTTTGTTTCCTTTAGTTTTGGAATTCCATCCTTCAGGCTGACCAGTTCAAATGTGTTCCTTGTATTATTTTGGTTTTCTTCATTCCACTGAGTTAACTGTTTCATTTTGGGCCAGCTTCTCTTCTCCTGCCCATTTGGCTGTGCAGGACATAGCTGTTGATTCTCCTTCTGCCCGTAATTGTGATTATGTTACCATCATGGCTTTGAAGACCCATCTGTTCTGCAAAGGCTGCTTGATTCATTATTGGCCTGGTTGAGTACCCCTCCGTGCAGTTCACACTCTGCTGGCTTAACTGTCCAATAGGAGCAATAAGCCTGACCCCTTCTTCTTCCTTCAAAGTGGCCAATCACTTTCTCTCAAATTGGCTATGTCAAATCCTGTCCACTGCAGGTATCCCAGGTAATTTCTCTTGCCACAGTTTTTGTTGTGGTGCAGCTACTGGCCTAGTATACCTGATCTAATCTAGAAATTGGGTCGCAATGCTAACCTGAGATCAGACTCTATTTTGTTTCGCTTTGAAAATTACATTCCGGTGGGCATGGCGAAACGAAAAGAGAGCCTGATACAAACCTTCTACAAAACACCTGCCGCCCACTTTTTTGATTTATTGACATTTGCCAAATTCGCCAACCAAAATTACTTCCGTTGCTTGTTTTTCTAGTATGCAAATTTTTCATTTGTGGGAAAAATGCAGACTGGCTGACTTAAAAAGTAGCTTTTATCTTTTAATTTTTTCAGCTAAAAATAAAACAGTCTACACAATTACATTTAACTTCTTGCGAGATTAAGGGAGATCTTGAAGGTTATTTCTGTTGGGGTAGAAGGTAAAAAGTTTTTGAAAAGACGGTGACACGATGTTCTATTTGGCTAGGCGCTTGAATTTAAAATACTGAAATTTCTATTTTTCTGTTGCCTTAATATTTTCCTCGGCAATTTCCCCCGACTTTCAGTACATAAATCTTTAAAAACAAAAGCAAACAGCCAACGAGCGAGGAAGTTTTCCTGGTTTATTTTTTACAAAAAGCAGAGGCAAACAACCAGTCTGTTACCTTGAGCCATCAGCTTTTATAAGAATGCCTACACTGAAAATTCCTTGAACAGCAATGCAATATTTTTTGTCTAATACTTCACAGTTGGCGATTGAGGTTTCTTTCGCAGTGAGCCTCCTCTTGCCTACCCGGTTCAGAGAGGTCATTCCCAGCTAAACTTTCAAATTAAACCAGTTTTAAGATGGACAGTATTTTGATTTGCACTCATTTGTTGGTAAATCAAAAGGCAGCTTGTTAGCGGTCAACAACTTGCAGAGGGATTCAACTCCACGATACACTCACTTTCTGTAAATAAAGCAAATCCTGAGAAGATATGAACAACCATATGAATTTTCTGAATTTCCATGGCACATATTAAGGCATATTTTCCTACCATGAGACCATAAAACAATAAAAAAGGCAGCAAAATCGATCCTTCTCTCCGCCGATGACAAATCACTCACAAAAACAACCACGCGAGGAATAAGCGCTTTGAACTTCCAGCGTTTCGAACAGCCAATCAGATCTTGTGGCGTTGTTCTAACAGCCAATCAGCGTTACAGCCAAAATCTGGCCGTAACGAGCACAAACGTGAATGAGTTTGGATCAGGCCCAATGTTAGTGGTAGCCGCTAGAGAGAATGTATAAGAACCACTAAAATTGGGCCTGATCTCAGGTTATCGCAATGCTTATCAGCATTACATCAGGATTCCCTTAGAAATCTTAGCATCTCTCTCTCAGAAGCCTGAATAATTTGTGTCATGCACCACACACTCAGCCTCATGGTCCATTGGCCATTAGGTACATAGGTATTTTCCTGCCTTTTGCTCTATTCCTCAGGTGTTTTCTTTCTCCTTCTGATTGACTGATCGATTTATTTATCCATAACACTAGGCTCAAGGTTCTGGGTACTTGGAGTCTTTAGGGACTTTGTGTCAAAGGTTCCATCAGACACCACTTATGGGAACCTTCGGTCCTCCAAGCAACAGGGAGTGTTTTGGGTGGTCCCCACTTGTGGGGTTGCTGTCTTGCCCAAGGTATCTTAGGACCCACCCCACCCTAACTTTTAAGGCAACAGTCCACAAGCTCATCAGTTGGCAATGTGTTTAAATGAGGCCCAGCTGTATGTAAGACCAGGTTAATCTCGAGCCAATGTGGGCAACAGCTTCATCCTCTGAAGCATGTGTTCTGCAGGGGCATTCCTAAGGTTGGCAGGGCCTATTACATATTGGCTTAGTATTGCTTTTGCTGCTGATCATTGCAGACCTGTGGTATGTTTTTGCAAATCATTGCTCCACCGTCTCCACTCCCAAGTTTGATTTGTTTGTACAGGTGTGTCAGGTTCCAGTGTGATGGTGGCCGTTGGCAGCTGCGGCAGGGATTCTTACCACTTGCAGGGTTGCGATGGATATGTCCCTGCTATGCCTGGGTTATCTTAGGCCCTACCCCACTATGAATTAGGGTCAGAAGACAAAAGAAATTTCAACTTTACTTAGGTGAAAAGATTAACCTGAATCTATTTTTAACCTGCCCAGAAATATTAATAAAAAATATTTTTATTATTATTATGGACTTTTTGATGACCTCTTTCTTGCAGTAAATGGTGGTGTAGCCTTCCAAGACACAATGCTTAAGGACAATGATATTATTTGCAATAAAGTGCACAGGTTAGAAATGAGTAGAAATAGCAAGATCTATATGTGTGATGCATACAGGCATACATGTACATGATATATTGAACTTGATCATCTCAGTTAAGCCAAGTTCAAAAAAAGCCTGTTAGTATGGTGTGATACTACATTGGAATTATTGAGAATTATGTGGGAAAATTAATGCACATTATATAGTTATTTGAGCTCAAATGTGAAAAAGCAATGACTTAAAACAGCTTACCTTGCAGTTAAGTTCTTTTGCTACCTAGTATGGGATTTTCACTTTCTGCCATTAAAGTGGTACAACCATTTTTAACACTTCTATTTGGTGCATCAATCTTATAGGTCTTAAGGTCATTATTATTTTTTAAGCAAACATACATGCTAAAACTAGTAAAACGTACATTTTGCAAAAGTTAAAAACAATAAAAAGCTAGAAGTGTATAAAAGCTGAAAATTCTGTATAGAGTACAAATGGTATTAACATTAATAGTAATAAAACATTTTAACAATGAATTGCTACTTTGTGATTAAAAAAAGAGCCTATTGAAGAAACTATTTTTTAAAGTACTTGGTTTAAACCCTAGGGAGTTGACTGCTTGGAACTCGGGCAGAGATTTCTTTGTTTTGTTGTGCTTTCTTTTTTAAACTGGTGGATACCCGAAAGGGTTTCTGTGATGGGTTTAGATATGCTGTGTCACTTGCTTACTTTGCGTTGACAGAGATCTGCTCTTCAGCTCCGAACCGAACTCACTGCCTGATATGAAAACAACATAGTTCGTTGCTGCCGAAGGGCTCTTGAGTTGTACATTTGGAACCCTGTCACATTCATGTTTGCTGCAAAAGCATCGATTTTGGGCAGTTTCTGTAGGTCGTGTACATGTATATGTGCAACAAGTATCTACCCTCTCTAGCAGAGGCTCCAGTGGCGAGGAGTCAAAATATCAATTGCAATCTGCTTCAACAAGTTGCCTTCAAAAGTGTTTTATGCTGAAATACCAGCTAATTATGCCTTGGGGTAGAGAAATTCTAAGACGGTAAGGCCTTTCTCGACTGGAATTTCTGTACATGCCAAGTATCATGGTCAAGGTTGTGGTTTGACTTAAAAATTAAAAAGAATACTGTTGTTCAGAATGTTGTTTCTTACCTTTTTTTGCTGAAACGTTATTTGTATTAGTAGTGTCTACGTCTAAGAAGTGTTAACTTAAGATCAGTCTGTTTAATTCATATTGAGCTTGGAAATTTATCAAAGTGTTGAAGTGTACAACCTATCAGTAGTTTTCATTATAAAATGTGGCACACAAAAAATTGATTGCTTCCTGAGCAGTTCACTTCTCTACTACTAGTAGTAGCCTGCCTAGCAGATAGTGGGGTACTTATACAGTGGCACGAAAGCTCTGAGGTCAAAGATGTGAGAGGGGGCAAGAGGATTTTCTAAACAATTATTTATCCAGGTGTTTACTTTGATCTTTCCTTTTGTCTGTTGTTCTTGAATAGTGAGCAATCTGCTTTTTCTAAGTTGAGCTCGACTTGCTTCGCTTATACTTATCAAGCTCGATAATCATAGACCAAGCTTGACTTGCTTAGCTTATACTTAGTGAGCTTGATAAATGTAGACTGAGCTCAACTTGCTTCGCTTATACTTATTGAGCTCGATAACTGTATCAGCTCAGTTTGTCAAGGGAAAAAATGGAAAAGCATTAAGATGAGAAAAATAAGTTAAGATCATACCCTATCCATCTTGTTAGTTTAATATTTTTATCCCTCACACATGTGTACGAGACGCATTCTATAATAATCACCTTTTATTTCAGACACTGGCTTCCTCAAATTCCTGAGTGGCTGAACTGTGTATACCTCATAGAACCTCAATAGAGTGATAGCCTGAGACCCAAACTGAGCTCGCGCGCTTTTATGGATTATTTGGGGGGATGTGAATGTGAACAAACATGGCAGAAAGGAAAGGAATGTTTTGGTAAATGCCTCCTTATTCCTGCTTTCGCTTTTCTCCCTTCCCCTCTCCTTCTTGCGCTTGCCTTGCAGGCTATTTACAGGATGATGGGCATAGGATCTAAAATAGGCAAGAAGTTCTTGCGGGTTGAGGGATTAGCATTTTTTGAATTTCGTTCTAATTGGCTTGTGTAGTTCACAACATCGTGATGAAATTTGAGTCAAGCTATCAAGAAAGATACACAATATAAGAAGCAGTATCATGGTGTCTTGCATTCCTCGTATCTCCACCTCTCTTTATACTATATTTACTACCTTCAGCTTTGAAGGCCTCACATTCAAGAATAAAAGAAAAGACCTTACTATCATTCTAAACAAACTTGAAAACCCAGAACATTTTCATAATCCATGGTTTCCCTTTTAAAATGGTATGTTTGCTTTTTCTTGGTCCTTAGAGCCACATGTTAGAGGCCACTAGCGCACTAGTATTTAAGAGGAACAATCAAATATTTACCCATGAATGAGTCTTTGCACCTTCACAAACTAAAACCTTAAACACAGTGTACATCTGACCAGCCCCCCTTTTACCTATTGCTGTTGTTCGAATTTTGCAGACAAGTATCATAGGAAAGGATACGTCCGCTAGCGGTAATGCGTTCATCAAGGGGATAATTTCAAAGTCATTTAATAAACAACCTCATTTTAAGGTAAAAAAAAAACCATTTTAGATTTAATTTGTGCTCCTTACAGCAAAATGTGGACCACTAATTGGACAATGAAGTGTATGTTCATACTATGTCATGAATATAATGATATCAATTTAACAATACAACTCTATAGACTCCTCTTTGATAATATCTTAATGATTTCATTTTAAGCAAGTCATGGAATTGATTTTTATAACACAAGTCGAACGTCTGAAAGTTGTTACCATAACAGGGGAACCCTACGAGTGTCTCATCATACTGTCAGGGAACTTGTAATACTGAAATTCTTGCTATTTCGAAAACACTAGAGAGATAATTGCCTAAAAACTGCAAGGGGTTCCAATAATGCTGATGATTGGTCTAATTACAGAGTGGCAAGAAGTAAAGCAGTTGCAATGATTAGGAGTGCTAAAAGAAATTTTTTCTGCAATGCCTTCAAGGAAAATAAAGGCAATTCAAGAGGAATATGGAAGACAATAAGAACACTGACTGGCTCAGGAAAGAACCGACGCGGTATTAACAGTATTAATATCGGGGAAGCTGTTATAGATGACAAAAAGCTAATGGCGCAACATTTTAACGCTCATTTTTCCAGTATAGCAGACAGGTTAAGATCTACATTACCGCAAATTCCATCAGACCCCTCAAAGCTGCAAGACTTTGTCAGATCCAGAAAAAGTCCTGATACATCTTATGTGATTCCATCCATCACTAGTGCGCAGGTGCTTACTATGTTACAAAAGTTAAGCCTGCACAAAGCTGCTGACATTGATAAAATAAGTTCTCAGCTGTTGTGTATAGTGGCACCTGTTATAACACCTGTTGTTGCGAGATTGATTAACTTTTCCTTTTCCAGTGGATCATTTCCAAGTCGTTGGAAAACAGCTAAAGTTTCTCCTCTGTACAAGAATGGTGACTCATGTGACGTTTCTTCAACTTTACCACAGAGCACAGCATGTAACAAAGACAGCTGATATAACACTCAATGACTAAGGGAATAAAGCAGGCCTTCTTCACACCTAACCTTGTGCAGTAGTAAGTAAAGACATCAGAATCCAGTATACACAAAATAAACTATCACAGAAGTTACTAAATTCTAAGTACACTTGTCCAACGTACTAAGCAAAAAAAATTCAAAAGAGGTGCCTTGAATGGGCAGCATATGTGCTGGTGAAACAATGAAGTGGTTCCAGTCTTATTTGGTGGACAGACACCAGCTTGTCTATCTGGGTGGTTGCGTCTCAGATATGGCGCTTATGAAACATGGGGTTCCTCAGGCCAGTATACTCGACCGCTTGTTTTTCACAGTTTTTATTAATGAGCTGCCACTTCATGTCAGCTCCTCTGAAATTGATCTTTATGCAGACGATACAACAATCACATCATCAGCAGATTGTGGCAGCATGGGTAGACTGCAGGAATCTCTTAATACATCTGTATCAGAAGTTTCTAACTGGGCATTGGCCAACAGGCTTCCACTCAATGAAAAAAGACAAAGGTCCTCACCGTGAAGGGAAAGCAACTCTCGACCAAAATAAACAATAACCCTGAGATTACTTGCAATGGCAGTTTGTTAACTAACATTATGAACATTAAGCTACTAGGTCTTGAAATTGATGAAGAGCTATCTTTCTCTGAGCATATTACGACTGTTTTTAAGAAATTTTCACCGCGCATCAGCTTGTTAAAGAAAATTATGAATTATCTGCCCCTTAAACAAAGATTACTTTATTACAATGCTTTGATCAGGCCATGCAGTGATTATTAAATTATGCAAGTGTCCTCTGGACTAATTGTGATAAGGAACGCCTTGGGCGGGTCCTGAAGCTCCAAAAATGAGCAGCTAGAGTAATCCTGAATGCCCCCCATCTAGCACCATCAGTTCCCTTTTTTAATCAGCTGAAATGGTTGCCTTTTTATAAAGATGCTTTAATATCTAAATGTATCACTGCTTATAAGCGATTACTAGGTGACGTCCCTGTTTATCTAAACGATCTACTTTATAAATTAAACAGTAACATCCACAGTAGACAAACCAGATACTGTAATTTTAACCTAACCTCTCCGAGGTATAATCCCGAAACAGAAGGAGGTAGAACCTTTACCGTCACAACTTGCAAAGCATGGAACTGCTTATCTTTGGCTGTAAGGGAAAGGGATTCAGTTGACACTTTAAAAAAGGCATTGTGGAATGAATTTTTTTAAACAACAGCAGAATCTTGATCGTTTTTTTATTTAAGTTATTTGATGAATTGTGACATTATTATAATGCTATATTTTATCTTTTAAATAATTTAGTAGATTCTATAGTATCTGTATTCTTGGTTTTTACCTTGTATTTTTTATAGCTTAGTATGCTCATTTATTATTTTATTATTTATTTATTTATTATTTAGAGGGCCACAAGTTTATTAGCTCCGGCTATTTCGTGCTAACCCTCATAAAATAAAGTCTTTACTTACCTATTTACTTACTTACACTAAGTTACCCAATAGGATAATCTAACATGTAGATGCAGACTTTTTTATAAACGCCTCTCAGATTTGGTTATTTAGATCTCAATAACTGACAAATGTCATTGTAGGAGAGATTGTCTTTGTCTGTTAAACCTAACATCAGGGATTGTCATTACGTGCTGCCTGCTTGGTTAAAATTAAGCAAAAAAGAATGTAAATAGACCCTTGAATGGTAAATTCCCTTTTAAACAGATCACTTGCTCCTCTGCTTTAGGGATACCAGAATATGTCGCTTTGAAGAACTCCTCACCTCATACAGACCCTACGCCCATCCTGTAAATAGCCTTCAAGGCAGGTGCAAGAACGTAAGGGGGAGGGGGAGGGAATAAGGAAGCATTTCCCAAAACATTCCTTCACTTTCGGCCATGTTTTTTCGTACTCAGGTCCCCAAAAATAATCCATTAAAGCGTGTGCTCTCAGTTTGGGTCCCAGGCTATCACTCATATTTACAAAGTGAGGTATACAGTACTGTCATGTTATACACAGCTCTGCCAATCAGGAATTTGAGGACACCAGCATCCGCAAAACAAAAGGGGATTATTATAAAATGCATCCCTTACATACGTGTGAGACATAAAAATATTAAACAAACAAGATGGGTAGGGTATGATGCGAACTTATTTTTTTTATCGTAATGCTTTTCCATTTTTTCCCTTGACAAACCGAGCTCAATAAAGTCATCAAGCTTGATAACAATAAGCGAATCAAGTCAAGCTCAGCCTACGTTTGTCAAGCACAATAGGTATAAGGGAAGCAAGTTGAGCTTGATAACTTAGAGCAAGCTCAATGCTCCGGAGCTTGATTGTGGAGTCGAGCTCGAGAACTGACAAATTGAGCATGGCTTCCCAAGGTAGAGCGTTAATCAAGCTCGGTTGACATGTCGAGCTTGATGAACCTGTATCGAGCGCGGTTGCCCACATAACTAATATGATCCGTCGTCTTAACAGTTGACTGGATCCAATCAAGAGGAACTGGATTTTTACTGGATTTTTAAGAAGATGATTTTCACAGCACCATGTTAGACTCAATGCAAGTCTGGCTCTAGTTTTGTGACTGCTTTGTTGTAATCTGATTGGGAAAACGATAGTTAAAATTTTGTGTCGTCGACATGCAATTCAAGGCCAGAAGTATGAGAAGCAAAGGGAGGGTCATTTATTTATATACAGGAAAGCAAAGGCAAGAGAATGGCACCTTGAGACACCCCTTGGAGACTGGCAGGGGGTCAGGGGGTCTCACTCCAAACCCGTTGCATTCTCTCTGCCTGTGTTGTCTTTACCAATCTTAGCCTTTATGTCTCCCATTACATTGTTAGCATCTCTGCTTTAGACTCGCTCCAACACTGCAAAAAATATTGTCCTCTCCCTCATCTGTTACCACTGTTGTTAGGGCATAATTATAATAAACTCTATATGACCATGAACTGCGGTCACTGTGAGGTTAACATGGCCGTAACCATCTTCTCAGGCACAAAATCTCATTCCACAAACTCTGTACTGCATGGTTCAACAAGATTTAGCCAACTCCTTTCCCATGACATTCACCTTCACACATTCCAGAGTAAAGCACAGTTTCTCAAGTGATGCTAATCATCTTCCCACAGATTTCTATCTCATATCACTTACCCCAGGATGCTGATCCCATACCTCTTCATTTAATTAACCACCTGGGCAAACTTGCCACACTCAAGCATTGTCCTGATGTTACACCACTTAATCTTGACACACATTTGGTGACAGAAATTTCATCAGCAGCGTAGGCATCATTCATTGCTTCACATGTTGTCCACCTTTCGCCTCTCTATCCCAATGATAGGTCACATTGACAACACTTGGTCTTATGTTAGTGTATTTGTTTTGCCCATTGCCCAACCCCCTATCTGGAGGACCAGGACATGACTCTTCTTCTATCCTCTACTCAGTTACATTTTTGGCATGGGTGGCCCAAACTATAAAAACTCAAGTTAACAAAGCTCCGAGGGTCATATAGATCTGCCAACTACTGGTATTCCACCACAGAAAGGCAAAGGTCCCAGTGGGATAGTCTTGTGCACCTTTTCAAGTGTTATTTTAAAATTTCATCAAATGCTTCTTCATTTTTCAGCTTTTTCAGCTATTTTTCATGTACTCAAAAACTTAAAATGAATATTTGTACCTTTACAGTCTACCTGTACGGTTAAAATTATGGATGACCATTTTCAATACCAGAAGTAATTAAAATAAAGTATATTATTAAAGATATTTTCAAACTTTTTTAATGAAAAGAACATTAAGTTTATTTTAAAAAGTAGTGACAGGTAATATAGAGTGTTATTTTATTACTGCGTTTAGTTTTCAGTGATGAAAGAGTGTGGGTGGTGCTAAAATATCCATAATACTGAGCAGTGTACTTTTGTTTTCAGACATGAACCACCTGTTGTTGGTGATCCTTTCGAGATTGTTGAGTTGAATGAAAGTATGGTTGTACTCAATAAACCATCTTCAATTCCTGTAAGTTATTGCCGTAATCTTAATTGGTCATTTCTGTTATAATTATGTGTTGCTGGTTAAATCTATGTTAAGGTTATTTTTTAATTTCTTTTTAACGTAGGTAGTCTAGATGGGCCTTACTTTTTCACTCAACTTGCTTTCCACTTTCTTACCACAAGAATATATTTTTTTTTCCATTTACAATTTCTTGTTCTGTCAAGAAAGTGTAATACCATCCCATCCCACCCCACCTCCACCTCATATTTGGTCCTGCCAGCCGGCTCCTTTAATGTCATTATCATTTTCATATCATTATTCTGAGCGGAGTGAGGTGCAAAGCACCTCAAAGCACCTCACAAATGCGTGGTTTATTTAAGCAATAGACCACACTTTCTATGGGTTTACCGACGTGATAACCCACTTGGGATGTTGGGAGAACACGAGAAAAGCTTGTAAATCACTCGCCTTCGGCTCGTGATTTACAAGCTTTTCTCGTGTTCTCCCAACATCCCGCGTGGGTTATCACGTCGGTAAACCCATAGAAAGTGTGGTCGATTGCTTTTATAAAATAACTTTTAGTAGAATTGAGTCTTTTAGGTAAAAAAATATGCTTTTAGTACCGTGATCAAGTCATGTCTTCTCTCTAAAGTCATCATAAGCCAATCATGATTCACGATTTAATAGCGCTGAACTTTCTCAAAACTCAGCTCAGTCAAACAGCAAACAACAGCACTTCAAAACACGAGTTTTTGCGCTCATTACATGATAACTAATGAAAGCTGTTTTGCAGGAAAAGTGAACACATATTCATGCGAACGTACAATGAAAGAATAAGTTCATGGTTTGTTTACTACAGAAGTAGAAATTAATTGAACATTAGACTGTACGCAGCTGTATTTTGTTTAGTCGATCCGTAAAAATTTCGTGCTTACAGACGGAACTGGCAGTTATTGTAATGGAGGACTTCATTCACTTTTTACAAGCCGCAGTGGTTTAAGATCTGTTTTCTGGACTTTATTATGATCAAGAAATGCTGCGGTAACGACGTGGCTGCATTTACAAAGTTGTCGCATGTAACTTTATACAGGCACGTACAGCGCCCGATGGAAATATGTCAGTGGTGAAGAAAGGTTTCTTTGCCGTAGCCACATATTGGCGCTAATATTTGTCGGTTTGTGAAGTCAGGTAGTTTGAGGTAGGTTATGGCATCGATATCACCGAATAATTTGTGCAAATGTTGGAAAAAACCAGCCCGAAACTCTGACATCTTTCATCATCGCTGGCAGCTTGTTTACAACCTACAGCGGCCGATTTTGTACCATATCTTGATCAGGTCTCTTTTTGGAACAATTTCTTTCATTAAGGAATTTAATTTTGACATAAAATAAATCAAGAATGCTAAAACTATCCGTTTTGTTGTTGGTTGGCACATGGTTAAGTTTTCCTAGAGACTTTCTACACCAGAAATTCACACAGTTGTTGTCTTTCTCTGCGATTTGGCATCGTCGTGAAATGTAAACTGCTTTCCAGCTTTGTACTTTATAACTTCTAAAGCTATGGCAGTCGCGAATTGTGACCCTCGGTAATAAAATGTGGAAACCAACGCTTTTAATATTAAGAAGGGCTACGGTAAGTAACTTGTTCTGTTTTTTAGCCTTTCTAAAATCGTCGTTTGCAGATCAATAGCGGGTTTTGTTTATGGCTCGTGGTCCGGATGCCTTTTTCTATGGGTTTACCAGTATAATAAACCATAGGTTTTTGACCAATCAGATCACGCGTACTATCTCAGTTATTTTATAAAATCTCATCGCACGCAAAGCAGGTGTACCGGGTGTGACTCCCACAAGGATCGTAAGGCAAGCAAAGGCAAGCGTGATAGTCTCTGCTATAAATCTGTCAAGTTTGGTTGGTGTTTTTCTTGACGTCATCGCATTATTTGTTTCCAGGCAACCAATAGGCTTGCGTTGTCTTGCTTTGGTCAAATTTCTATCCAGTTGTTTTTTTAGCGCCCATTTTAGGAGTCAAAAAGTGCATTTTGCGATGAATTTCGAAGGCAATTTAAGTACTTTTAAGACAAAATGGAAGTGATTTGGATCATTAGCGTTAACGTATGAGTGAAAATCGATTTAACAAAACACATGTTTTGCTGGTGTACGAGTTCATACCGTATCAGCTTTGTTGGGCATATGTTCTTTAATTGTGATGAAATCGGTTTAAGTTGTTTTTTTTAAACTGAAAAACACCAGCTTTGAAATAGCTTTGAATTCGTGTTTAATAGGGCTTGATCAGCTTAAACACTGCGTACTGGTGGAAGTTCTAGGGGAAAGGCTTTAAATATAATATTATCGTCTCATTCACTGTGTGTTCCCATGTGGCACAGTGGTAACAGCGTGGCCCAAATTATGCTAAGAGGTCCTGAGTTTAATTTTTTTCTTTTTCTCTTCTTTTTTTACTTTTCATTTAGTTTTTTTTAGTTATTGTAGACTTGTTCCTTTAGATAGCATAAATTTTTTCCATTAACTGGAAAAAATCCTATGCTTTGTAAATTTTATAAATTTTCCTCCGTATGTACAAGAGCAGAATAGAGTATTAAAAAAACAAAGTGATATATACAATATTTTTTATTTATATTTCATTTCATTTTATTTCTATTACTGTTAGGTTCATCCTTGTGGACGGTACAGACACAACACTGTGGTATTTATACTCGGTAAAGAACATGGATTAGCAAATCTCTTTAGTAAGTGTCCTTAGTTAGGTTCTACTTAACAGCTCCGTACAAGAACGCCTCCTTGGATTTTGGTCTTTTTAAAGTCCCTGATGCCAGTTTTCATTCCTGGAGCCACTCCTAAATTGGGCACAATTCAAAAGAACTCGAAACAAACTGATGAAAGGTGGACTAACTAAAAATTGTACAACAAATCTGCAATGTAAAATGTGGTTGAATGTGCACAAAGAAAACACAAGCACTGGTTTGCCTTTTATCATGCATTTGCACGGTATCAGGTTTACATCCCGACAAATGTACAACATTGCCTTATGAACGCAAAATAGTTCCACATGTATCTTAACTCCTCCCAAATACTGACAAGAAAGAAGAATAATGACAAAAATTCAGGCCGCGGTTCCTGGAAAGCCGATTAGCGCTAATCAATAATAAATAATGTAAATAAATATTATCCCACGATTTGATTCTGTTCCTGAAAGCACGATTAAGACTAATCTACAGTCTGAATGCAAAATTGTGCTACGCACACAAGTTGAGCCGTGTATAACACTGATTTTAACTGAAATTAAAGGAATCAATGACATAATTATGTTATTGGTGGTGGGGGTGACATAGACTTACTCACGACCGAATTATAGGGCCAATTCGAATTACGCGATGACGTATTAAAAGGGCTGCGATATCCAGAATTAACGTCGATATGGTTTACAAGCTAAAAACTGACGCTGAAACTCGCGCCTATGTACAACTTTTGATGAATTTCAAGGGGGTGCGTACTGAAAATATTTTTAATAAAGTGGATATTTCTCGTTCTACACTTTATTCTATTGTTAAGGCCCAAACAATCACGGATAGGGTAAGGATTGACATGTGGGGATAGTCACTGGCCGGCCACGGAAATATGGAGCGTTAGTGAGGAGCGGCCGTCACTGCGTTCAATATCGAAACTACGGAAAAGTGAAGGTAAATTCATGGCCTATTCAATAAAAAACTAAGGACAGCGTAGCAAACATTGCAAGTGTACACGAAAACAATTACTTTCAATCCCACCTCGTGACACCCTGTGTGACATAACGCAACTCAAATAGCGTGACATAAGCACATATGTCTGTGTATTTCGACTGCATTTCTCAAGCGAAACCCTGTGTTTTTGTGTATTGTCGGCAGAGAAAATGAAAAGAGAGCTTTGAAACGTGAACTGGTATTTGACTCTCAAAGAAAACTACAGCTCAAACTGAGGAAAACACTGCTTCCTTCGTGTTACAACGGTTAACCACATTTCGGCAAACGGAAAGTAACATTAGTCTCTTATGACCTCTTAATGTCGATATGTATTCTCGTGGTTGACCGTTGAAACTCCTTATTTGCACCACATCGCTGGAATTTTTCTCGCCAAGAATACAACTTGCGAAGCACTTTCTACATAGCGGAATCTTCTTTTGCCTTTTGTGAGCAATTAGCGCAGAAAAAAGGAAAATTTTCCAGCGCATTTTCCCGCTTTGCTTGTCATCAGGTGAACTTCTGGGCCAAAGTAATTGCTGTTTTGGCGATGATACAAACTGGTGTGTCTATTTTGAAAACAACTTCTTTTGCATTATGTGATTTACGAGCTGGGAAATGAAATAGTTGTCCGTCCAACATCAATAAACAATCATGCCACTGAATAAATGGCAGGCGGTCATGTAAAATCATTACAAAAGTACATTCCTAACCTCGACGCCTACCTACGCTAAAGGTTTGGATCAGTTAGGTTAGAAAAGGTCTCAAAAAAATAAAAAACACATCTATATGTAGGGCACAGCACAAACGGCTGGCCTATCATTTTGTGAGGTTCATAACCTGTATATTGTTCACGTGCTTTCACTAATGGCAAAGGTCAATGTCAAAAATATCGTATGTCCCCTCTGTTACTCTGCAGTACTTCATTCGCTTAAGTTAATCATTTACCAGAACAATTTTCATTGTACCTTAATGTTTCCATCCTTTTTCCACTATAGATAATACTTGTGAAAACATTACATCCGCAGCAACGGCATTGATCACAACACAAATCATTTCGTCTCGACCCGACAGGGTATCAGGAACGCGCGCGGGAGTACAAGATTAAGTAATGACATACGCTTCGTATATTTTACTCTACGTATACTACAAATCAGGACGAAACTATATAAATTGATGTTTAAAAACAAACAATTTGGCCCATAGAGAAACGTCATCGCACAAAAATTCAGCAGCGTCAAAAATCTAGCCGGAAAACACAGATACATATTTCAGACAATCAGGGACAAAAGTAGTTGACACACTTGTTTAAAACGGGTGCTTTTAACAAACATTTAATTCATTTATTATTTCATCCCTTTTAAACACCGTAAATCCCCCGACCCCCCGAATGAATGTTGTCTGAAGTAAAAAAAAGACTTGAGGGTCCAAAATTCAACATTGATTTTGGGGGGAAGGGGTTGGGGTAGACAGGGGAAGGGGATATGTATATCTACCATGCAAAAAGGGGCCATTTTACGGAAGTGTGTCAACACTTTTGTCCCTCATTGTAGGAATGAACTACAGTCCTCGTCAAGAATCCTTGAAACAGACACCGCTTGTGTTGAATTTTCTAGAAAATTCTTGAGATTTACTCCTCACAAATTTGTTATCACTGGAATGATCCCTCTCCCTCCCCAATGTTGAGCCACACGTATTTTGAAGCACTGAGACCGCTGTAATGCCCAGATCAACATTGGGGAAGGGAAAACGCACACAAGCGTTTCAAGATTTTTGACGAGGATTGTAGATCAGGCAAAAAGAGCATGGGATACTATCAGCGGGATAGAGGATAGATTAATCGGCTTTTCAGGAACCGGAGCCTGTACAATTTGCATCAGCCCATGCTCATTTATGGGATAGATGCATGCGCTTTAGGATTCCTGTACAAAATGCTTTTTTTGAAACAGTTACATGCATTCCAGGGGTGGATTCGGGATTTTTCCTAGGAGAAAGTGTACCACTAAGGAATGGCGTAACTGATTAGTGACGTAAACAAATTTTATAAGCAAATATGAAGAAGAAGGCTTTTTACTAAGCAATAAGATAATGTTAGCTGTTGAGAATACATATCAAACGATACAGCAGATTTTTTATAACTGTGAAGCGGACTGCACAGTGTTAATAGCCCATTTTACAGTAACAGGTGAAAACGAGGCTGACCTTTTTTTTGATACAACGCTCTCTGCTTTGTAATATAAATCATGCTTTTCTTATGCTAACTACGTATTTTTAAGCATAATTTCCACAAGAAAAGGAAAAAGGTCTGTCTCAAAACAAGGTCAACCTCAGCCTCACGTCCACTCAAAGGCAAAGATACTTAGCCCAAAACTGTAAAATGGTCTATTAAAAAGCCGCAGGTCATCTCAGGGGAGGGTGCACACCCCTGCACCCTCCCCCTAATTCCGTCCCTGCATATTCCGCGAATGAACTTGAACAAAAACAAAGGATACCTTTCTATGATGTTTCATTTGTTTTTCTAAAAATCTCTGTTCTGTGACATTTGATTATAAATTAAACAAGTTGGTACCCGTCCTTTGCCTGTATACTTAGTATCACTGTAGAGAGTCATGTTGTTAGTTTGTGTTTCAGTGGTGTAGTGTGAATATTCCGGTTAGGTATGTGCAGGATGGTATAGTGAGACGAGTGCCGAAAGCGCGAGCCTCTAGCGGGGTCTGGGGAAAATTTTTGTTTTAGGGCCTCAGAAATGCTATTTCGTGTGATTTCCAGGGCAAAGTTGCATAAATCAAAGCATGAAAAAAAGAAAACTTGTGATGTACTTTGACAAGAAGGTCACACACTTGGTACAAAAATTTCTAGTCCTCGCATTGTTAGTAAATCTTGTTTTAATCCACTGTTTCCTTTCACCGCTCAGTCAAAAGCAAATACAAATACATCGATGATACTCGATACTTGAAAACTTCTTTATGCAACCGCATCAAACTGAACGACAAAGCTACTAAAGGAAAAAATCCACGCGAAAACATCGACGCTTAGGCTCAAAATTTTGTGACCGACTAACCACAACTTAGTAATGTCCTTACAAACAAAGAAAATACATTAACATAATTAAAATTCGTGGGAAAACGACATGACATAGCGGGCCCAACAAAGTTTAAGTTTAATGATACTTTTTAACAATGCACAACAAAAAAATATAAATATAATTATATAAAGTACAGTTGATAAAGGAAAGCAATAGGGGGAAACTGAAATCTCATATAAAAACTACTCTCCAAAAATAAAAGATAAAGCAATAAAGAATAGAATATCTAGCATATAACTATACGTTATATAATTAAAGGCTAATTAAACTACGTGGATATTAAATAATAAAAAAAACGAAAATCCAAAATCAGTAAGAAATAATAAAATATCGCTATTTACAAAGATAATTAAGTAATAAAATTTTAAAAGAGTTCAAGCTGGAAGCAGACATAACGGAGTTTGGTAGAGTTCCAGTCATTAACGTAATGATTAAAAAATGAAAATTTAAAATAGTTTGTCCTTGCTGCTCTAGGCCTGATTTTAAAGTCATGGCTAGTCCTTGTTCTCGTCGGGCCAGTCAGATCCACATATGTGGTATAGTCAATATCAGAATAGCCATGAATTATCTTGTAAAGTTGAACCAAGCAAAGGTATTTCCTTCTAAGCTCCGATGTTGACCAGTTTAGTTCAGTGAGCCTTTCAGAGAAAGATTTCTCAGATCCACATATCAATCGAGTAGCACGACGCTGAATGGATTTAATACTGTGTATGTGTTTAACCAGATATGGGTTCCACACTGGACAGGCATCTTCCAGAATGGGACGAACTAAAGCATTAAAAGCTGTTTTGATTGCCACAGGATCTTTGGACCCAAACGTTCTCCTTATTAGACCCAACACTCGATTTGCCTTACCGACAATGAAATTGATATGAGAGTCATATCTGACATATATCATATATGTCTCTCTGAAGAAGGAAATTGTTTGGTGTCAGTGCTGAACAATCTTTAGGATCATCTTAAACAGCAGTTATGGGATGGTTATCAACTATGGACTCCACCTCAGCTAGCAGTGTTCTACGTTCAATGTCAATGAATAGCTTATCTGTAACTGTGTTCTTTAGATGCTTCTTCATAATCTTCACAAGATGTTCCCAAACTCCGGACATATGGGGGGCAGCAGGAGGCTGAAAGACCCAGTTGATACCCCTCTGCTGCAGTTTGTGATCAATCTTTTCTTCATTCCAACGCGCAATAGACTCTTTCAGCTCTCTGTTGGCTCCTACAAAGTGCTCCTCTCAGACCAAGTCTCTTTAGGTGGTCCTCTTCTACTTACGAATTGGCGGAGAATCACGATGAAATCATCTGTTTCAAGTGAGGGCGTTGCATCTAAATACACAGCACAAGTCACAAGTCACGCCTCTAGCCTTGCTCTTGGTAGCAACCCCATAAACTGCTCCAAGGGTTTAGCATTCATTCTTTGGCACCTGATAAAGCTTCTAATAGTCTTCTTCACTAGACCTCTTCCACCAATAATCCAGGACATCGTTCGCAGTTCACACAGTTTGCTCTCTTCCACTATGAGCAGCAGACTCATCTTAGTGATGAACAATCAACTGGCTCACGTGATGGCGCTTTGGTAGAACCATTGGATGTTTCGTCCCACAAGAGTACCAAGGCTTTCTGCAATCGTCCTCCTAACCATAGTACTCCATCTACTTATACTGGTCTCAGGTTTCCCAGCTTGGTAGATTTCTCGACTTCCCTATTCAGCTTCAGTTCCTTGACATCTTCAGGAAAGCTTTCATTTTGAACACAGCGGACAACTACTTGAGTTGACTGATTAAGTTCCTCTAAAATCAGTGGTCCGGTAGAACGGGCAATCCTCATATCAGTGAGCCACTGGCAAAATCGCACTATCCACGCTACACGGCATTACAGGGTTAACTATGAGCTGCAGCTCTCTATAAGCCAACTTAAACCTGCGCGAATATCTTCTCACTTCACTCGGTGGGATGAATGCTACACGGTGAACATTTGCTGAAATTCGCCTCTTCCAGGTCACTGTCTGGTACTTCTCCATATGTTACTACACGTGGCCAGCACTTCTCTGCCTCCCAAAGGAATTTAGGTTCTCTGTACCATCAATGTTGACAAGAAAATTTCTCAGGTTTTAAGCCACACAAAGCATCATCGGCAGAGTCAACGTTTCCTGGGCAGTGCCTCCATTGGTAAGGTGATGTAACTTGACATATTTCAGCCACACGGTTAGCACGTCTGAAATCGCTTATATTCATTCTCAATATACTGCAACGTCGTCTGAGAATCCGACCAAAATATAGCCTTGCTTATCTTTGGAAGTCAGCTCATCTTCAAGCACTCTGTACATCTTCTCAAATAAGGTCGCTGCTTGCAACTCAAGCCTTTAATCGAAATTGGTAGTGATGTTAAGATTGTCTACAACTTTAACTTTTTCAGTTGCTAGGGTACGATTGTCCCGGCTATCAACAGCTTTCACTTGAACATTAGCTTGACCAACTTTAATTGAGGACTCGCCTGACAATGTTCACACAGCCAGTGTCACAGTTGCTTACTTGTAACCCAAGTTTATCACAAATAGCCTTGGAGAGAAATGTCTCTTCGCTCCCAGTATCAAGCAGTGCATAAGTAGTAACAGTCTCCTTCTTTGCTCATTATCTTAACTGGAACAACATATAATGCAACCTTAGTCCTTGAGGTCGTGGAATACCTGCGACTTGGTGCTTCAACAGGTGCTGTTGTTACAGTATTCACATTTGCTTGCTCACTCGGCCCTGGGCCTTCTTTAGGGTTCGCCAACGTTCCCTCCCCCTTCCCTCTATTGGTTTGTGCAATAAGGAATGGTGTGGTTGTTGACAACCTTTAAAAAGGTTGATTGGCACTCACTAACAAAGTGTCCCTTGTGTAAGCAGTTCAAACAAAGTCCTTTGTACCTTGCAAAGACTATTCTCTGCGTTATAGATTTGTTTATAAAATCAGGACAGTGCTCTCTCTCATGTATAGACTCACAGTCATAACATTTTACATTCAGCATTGAAGAATTTGAATCCTTATCTGCCATCGTTGTCTTGGGCCCGGCCACCGCATAAAGACTTGGAGGTAATGGTTGTCGAGTGGCTCTTGGGTTCCTTCTTTGGAAGAATTGGTTCGTCTTCCCAACCCTTCTGAAGACTGGGTCATTAGCTGCTTTAGATGCCTTTCAGTAAACTCCACTAGATCTTCAAGGGTTGGGAAACCTTTTCTTTCTCTAATTCTCAGAGCCTCATCTCTCCACTTAATCTGAAGCACAACAGGTAGCTTTCCCAACATTTTCGCCAAATTTGACATGTTCATTTCTGACGGGCATTGAGTGATCTTAATGTCTCATACAATGTCCTTGAGAGGTAGCCAAATTCCTGCAGCCCTTGTCCATCGTTGTTTGATATGTTCGGTCCATCAACTAAAGCATCAACACATGCCTTTGCCACAATGTGCGATTGTCCAAAACGTTGCTGCAACATTTTTAGGGCCTTACCTAGCCCACCAGGCACTCCTTCAAAACCCGCAACAGCACTTCTAGCTGGGCCATCAAGAAACTGCAACAAATGCGACATTTTCTGAGCTTCTGAAATGTTCTGGGTATCAACCATTTCATCAAAACGTGATTTGAATCTGAAATATTCACAAGGATTACCAGAGAATTTGACAACATCCAAAGGAGGGAGACTAGATTTAGTTCCTATTGAGGCTTTACTGGTTGTAAGCTTTGCCATCATAGTCTCAGTTGCAGGTGTGGGAAACAACACACTACCAGGCTGGCAAACTCGATCGCACGGTAAAGCTCCATTAATAAAGGGGGTTGCTTCCGGATTCAGACTACATTCCTTAACACTAGGCTCTGACATTGCTGCTCCACCTGAAGTTGAGCTAAATAAAGGAACCATCGCAGGTAGTGATTTCTCCGCAAGTGATTCCTGCAATTCTGTCTTCATATCCTTAACCTTGGGTTTATGTTCCACAATTTCCAGCTTTCTTTCTCTTCCATTGATTCCTTAATGATGCGTTTTGGTTTAATATTTTTAAGCTGTTCCTTACAGTTTAGGTCTTGTACACTATTTGTTCTGCTAATAGAACCTCCAAGGGGATCTTCAAGCTCCTCATAAAATTGAACGTTGGTTTTAGCCAATTCCACAGCATCCTCAGCTTCTGCAATCTGGTTTTCTAACTTTAACTGTTCTTCCTTTAATCTCCTTGCTTTAGCTCTTTTTAATTGTTCCACCTTTTTCTCAGAAAGAACTTTCTGTAACCTTGCATTTTCATGAGCAGCTGCACTTGATCTGGAAACATTAGACCCTTTTGAACAAACAGAGAAAATACTTCTAAGATCATCCTCGCGCTTGGATAGTGGTACATTAGCTGAAAGTGCTTTGGTTAGTTGCATCATTTCATCATCTTCCATATTGTCTCCTGTCTTGGAAACATTTGCAATCCCTTCTTCAGAAGCCATGTATTGGTCTATTAACTCAAGATAGAAGCTGTAGTTTCATTTGTGTTCACTCTCGTGCAATAAATGGATAGTACACACGCGAATATTGTTTCCACTGATTATCCAAGCGATGTGAGTCTTCGGGAACTGCAATGGCAAATTTGTTATCTGTCAAATACTCATCAAGTCTACGATAAATCTTGGTTAACTCTCCAAGATGGCCAGCTTTCGATTTCTTCAAGGCAGCAATTGTTTTAGAAACAGCCAAATTATCGGCAACTGCATTTAACTCCCTTCTGCTTTTAATTTAATCAATTGCCCACTCTCCTCGCTGGCTGTCTGCCATCTCCCTTTTATAACAGAACGAACATGCAGATGTTACAAATACAAATGTACCTCCAAACAGCATATATCTCCGTAAGTAACTCTTGATTTAACCTCGTTTTCTTTCGAAAATTTTGAGGAAAGTGTGATGTACTTTGATGAGAAGGTCACACACTTGGCAGAAATTTCTAGTCCTTGTGTCGTTAGTAAATCTTGTTTTAATCCTCTGTTTCCTTTCACTGCTCCATCACGAGTAAATACAAATATATCGACGATACTCAATACTTGAAAACTTGTTTATGCAACAGCATCAAACTGAACTATCAAGCTACAAAAGGGGAAAAAAATCCACACGAAAGCCGACTAACCCCAGCTTGATCGTGCTCACAAACAAAGAAAATACATTAATATAATTAAAATTCACTGGAAAAAGACATGACAAAACTTTTCAGTAACTTTTTTGTTGTTTATTTGTCAACCTTTGGTACTACTACTGATATAAGTGTATATTAGTGTATTAGAAACTGTTAATGTGCTACAGGAAAAAGGTGAAACGTCTCCCTTTACATTGGAAGAATTCGGAAACTACTTTGTTAATATCCACAGTCTTGTGCTTGTGTATGTGGAGTATTGCCAAAGAGGACAGCCACTTGTCACTCATAGTGCTTTGAGGAGGGGTTTTCAGCCTCTTGATGCCGCTAAAACTGTGTTCTGTGGCGCAGGTTGACACAGAAAAGGTTAGCGAAGTGACAAAAGCGACATATATCCCTGGATACAACTGGGGGCTTGTGTGATCAAGTGTCCGGTCCACAGTATAAAAGATTCTATGAAGTACTTTGTTTTGAAACTCTCTTGATTTTGTGTCCAGCGTTATTATTTGGGCGTGGCCCAAATAGAGTAAAACGGCTTGTTTTGACGCAAAAGTGTAATAGGCACGCAATACGTGCTAACGTAAACAAACAAGTAAACAAGCAAAGCGAGGCGAATGTCTGCCATGCGAACGCCATTCAACGCTACATATTTTCCTTTATCGTTTTCATAAAGTAAACCAAAATCCATAAAACTTGTCTTCGGAATCTCACGCAAAATGTATTTTTTTTAAAATCCTCATACACTCCAAGGCGGATTCATAAAAAACTCTTCTAGTATCTCCAATTTGAACTCGAATTTGCATCACCGTATCTATGGGCCACCATATCATATTGACACATGCAGACTTCAAAAAAAAGAATATGCTCTCACAGAAAACCTGAAAACTTAGACAGCACGTGATGAAAACATGTTCGTTCGGCACCAAAAACGTTGTCAATTTCACTACTGAGACTAATCAACAACGTTTCATTGGCCCAAACTGACAGGTTGAAATGTGAAACTACGCGCAGAATTTGTCGCGCTTCAAGGATGGTAGTAATCCAATGATGTCATTTGATCCGAAAATTTTCAAAGCAGCAGTAGGAAGTGGTTTGGATAAAATTTGGCGACGGTGCTTCGAAGAACCTATTGTTGAAGTATGTTATCGAGGGTTAAACTTACAAATGCACACAGGGTTCGCGGTAGGCCCACACTAAAATAACAGGAAGTGTTGGGCTGGTCTGCGAACTCAAAGAAAAGGAAATTTTCAAGGAATTTAAAGACCATGGACCTCATCGTCGCAATGACAAATGGGAATGTCAGGAGTGTACGTGTAAAATCGATAAGAGTTTGAACAGACGAATATGTATCAAGTTTGAGAGTCGCAAAAATTGTTTAGCTGGTATAAATCACTGTGACAAAAGTGATTTTGATTTTTGCATTGCAGAACACAATGAGTTGACTGTGAAGACGATTGTCAACAATTAAAACCAAAAGGGACTCAGGCTTCTTTGGGACCTACTGTGATAGCTGTAATGTATCGATAGTATTGTCTACCAGAAGTTGTGTTAGCGGAAGTTCTTGGTTACTGTAAACGTGCAAAGGATCATGGATATTTGTGTGGGCCATGCTTTCCGGGTGTCATGGCGGCCGAATAAAGTGTAGTTCCTTTTATAGTTAAATCTGGTTTATTACACGGCCATCCGGGCGTCATTGTTACAGTAGCAGTAACAATTCTTCTTATTCTATCAATTTTGTTTAGTAGAGTGACTGTCAATATACTCGTTTTTGTATTGCGCGCTGTTTGTCGATATTGTGACGCGGTACATGTACGATGCTGTGCGTCGGGATTTTGCATTATCAGTAAGTTTTGTGTTATTAGAGTGTTTTGATGGCAGCGAGTTGACGACAAGAGAAGGTAATGAGTCAATTGTGCAGAAGGAAAATTGTTTTGTGCAGGAAATAAAAGAAGTTGAATTGAGATCTCGTCGTGGGAAATTTATGTATAACAGAACTTACAATTCCATTGGATTAAATCAGGTTAGTCATTTCTCTCAACGCAGTCATGCACCTAGCAGACTTCCGATGAACAAATTAAAATCTTTGTTACGGAAAACACGGAAGGTGACACTTTTTGTATGGAAGAGTATTCGGAAAAATACACCATTGTCGTCTGAAACTCATTGTTACGTTCAAAATAGAAAAGGTTTACACTTAAACAGGTACAGAAGTAACTGTAACAGTGTGAGGTTTTTACTTAAAGGGCAACTCCAAAACTAGTTCGTAAACGAGCGAAGGTGTATCTGTCGTCTAAGCATCAAAGCAACAGGCGATTTAGGTGGAATGAGATATCTAAATAGGCTTTTAAGTAAGAATTTGCCCCTCTGTACATGCAATTATCCATTTTGTAGTGTGTTCAACAGTTTGAATCACCAGGTTAACTTTGGCCAATTTAAGCTTTGTGCTGATATCGAGAAGAGTCCAGGACCTTTAGTTTACGTAGATTCTACAAAAACAATTCATGCTCCATACTGTCAAGGAAATGTTACGGTATTTGGGGAAAATGCTGGACAACAATGTGTTGCAATGAGTCTGTACGCTTTAATTTACAGTAAGATAACAAAGATTACTTCAGTTGATGATATGACTCAAATAATGATTGTTGGTATTCAGTTATATTCTAGTCTGTCACTGCTTGCAAGACAATCTATGTTAATATTAACAGAATTGCCAGGAATGGTTACAGTGTTTGAGCAATTTTTCCCCCTTGAATACAGTGACAGTTATACTTGCAACATCCATGGTGATCCCAGAATTGAGGGGTATCACTACTGTATATGCCACTCACAGGGTACAGCGTTTGAAACACTCTTGGCACTGAACTACGGCTCATTCATTTTAACGGTGGCAGTTATTGGTGTTGGTATCTACAGCATTGAGGCTGGGGGATATAAAGTATTTGATTCTCATGCTAGAGATATGTATCATAACAGTCATAGTGAAGCGACATGTGTATTGTTGGACATACCATCCATGCATAAATTAGTACAATATTTTTAGACTCTACATACTACATAATGAGGATATATGTGAACTTAAAGTGTACATATTGCCACCTCTGACCCTCATCTTTTCTCAAGCAATGTTGAACATTGTAGTATATCAAATGTTAATAGTTACCAATGTTCCTGAAAGCAGTGCTGCCCTATAGCAGTTTATGCAATGTGTTACTCTCTTATTAATCCTTGTGGATACTGGACTTAAGGAACTTTATTTGCCCTTGTTAGTAACCGGGATACACTGTACAATGTGATGGGTGTGAAAACACATCTGTCAGTCTATCTTCCTCAAAGTGTCAGTATCATTGGAGCTGAGATAAACCTTACTCTCCGGGCTGTAACTACTTATCTCCTATGTTGCAATTTGGCTCCAAGCATGTATGCATTGAAGATGTGCATATTTTCAAACGTTGTCAAGAAATGACACGATTTTTGTTGTGGATTGGGACATACTGTGTAAGCTGTGTGGTTCAGCAAACAAGTTGAGTAAAGGATTTATCTTCTCTGGTAAGATAAGATGACAGTTGCTGCAATAAGGCATATTCAAAGTATCATACCTGTAGTACGACGACGCCCAAATATACGCTCCCACAGCGTCTTGTTTGGAAAGGTAATGAGTAAACTCTTTCCCAGTCTAATTGAAAGGTCTCAGTGTTAAACATTTTGTTATATTTTTTCCTAGTCATTGGCTCGGAAGAGATTTGAGTAGAAAACATTTCATATAATAATTTAGATTGGATCTTATCTGTATTAATCTTTTTTCCTTTAAAATGCAATGAGAAACTGTCCAAATCTATGTGGTGTTCATCTAATGAGGTCATGGTTTTCATAAGCCTGTCGTTAAGCCTAAAATTTGAAACAGGTTCTTATTTTATGAAATCCATAAAAACAATTTTGTACACTTGGACAAATATGATTACTCTACATACAGGATAGATGTCTTATCATTACATTACTCCAGCTGCAATGTAATGGTTTTAATGGCCTAAATTTTTGCTTATTGCCACTTATGTCAGAACCTGTTTAGACCAACTTAAGAAAAATGCAGGTTTTTTTCGCGTGAAATTTTACTGTAACTGTAAAAAGATAAGATAACCGTACACAACATAAGATAACTGTACATATATGAATAGACTGGCATTAAAATTTTAGAGTTAAACCTCAGCCTCGTCTTTGTACAAAGTCCTAACCTTTCTCTTTCATTTGTGCATATGTACAGTATAGGTGGCAGGGAGTCGATCTAGCATGTAACCATCGTAGGAAATGTTCAGATTTAATTGGAGGCTAATGAGAACCTTCCCTGTACAAAGTATTGTGTTTTTAACACAGAAGTGGACAATTCAGCAATTATAAGGAGTTTAGATAGTCCAGAGACTAGATTGAGATTTTTCTCATAATATCAATTCAAAGGATGTCCGTTACACCACTGTTAACTATTGATAAACATAGGCACGTTAAACGTGCACGAACTATTTTGAATGCTTCAGTGTAACTTTAATGCTTCAGTGTAACCCTACCAAGAGTAATGAATCTGCCTTTTTCGTCCTAAATGTAGACTGGGTTTTTGTGCTAAATTGGGTATTGCCTTGCATAAATGAAAACGCAAAACGCTCAGCTGCGTCGATCCTCATGCTATATATTCCCTTTCCTCTGTCTTTCCCTGTTACATTTGGTGCTAGTTAAACAATTTTTTAAAGTAAAATAAATATCTACTCACCAAACGTTGATTAGAAGGAAAACTCTAAGGTTTCCTCGGATTTTCTTAAGCCAAAATGTGACCCATCGAATTCGAGTAGCTAAAAATACCAGGATCCTTATCATTGTGGTAGATGGTTGCATCATCACAATTCACGAGGTTTTCACGTGCGATTCTACTCAGTGAAACAGTCCTTAACTCCGACAACTTATTTCTTCATGTTTTGAAAGCTATTGCTTCTTTAAAGACAAGAACCCTTTTTAAGGCATTGGTTACAAAACGAAACGGGTCTTCATACGTTCAAGTTACTATTATTATTGTGAAAAGCCAATCTGCATGAGATGTACAGTCACACAACTGGCACGTGAAAGTGTTGGACTTTGCCCCTTTTCGTGGTTAATACGTGAGAGAATTCGAGTTATCACACGGTAATCTAGTAAACAGAATTATAAAAATAACTCATGCACACAATTTGCACGCGAAGATGTTGGCCTTTGGCCCTTTTACAATTCGTAGGTAAAAAAACGCAAATTGTTTACTACAAAATTTTCTCAACGATTTTAAGAAATCACCTCGGCTTCATTACAACATCTGCAATTAAATTATGTTTCATGCAACGTCAAGGTTGATAGCCTAACATTTATTAACTTCCAAGAAAATTATCAAACTGCCGAAATATATTTCTGCTCATATCATGGTACTCCACTCAATAAAACAGTATCTAATTATTGGGTCAACTAGCTTCCTCCAATTTTATTCCCTAACGCTACTGTTTCTACTTAAGTTACTCATCTTTACTAAATAAAACACGTTTCAATAACTATAATGCTTAGTATGCAGGAAGGATGTATCATGATGTTCACTTATTATAATTTTTTGTTTTTGTTTTGCCGGAACGAAAAAGGTCTGTTGAACTTTGTAAGCGAGAGAATAGTATTTTTAAAGCTTGTTTACAGGATTAACAATACTCGGTACAGCTTTAAAAAAATAAGCTGCCTTTCAAACTTGTAAAACCACATTTTATAGGCCGCATACTTTCAAATTAAAGTCGATATCTAAATATCAATTATTGCTTCACTGGGAGAGCTTTGAAAATATATGATCTTTTATACTCTACCTTGAAGCGGGTGAAACACAACTCATAAATACGTGCCTCAGTACCGTTCGCAAAAGCCGAATTCGGTCAGAAATGTCTTGAAATAGTATCCACACTAAAACATGAATCCTCAAACAGCTGCATCACGGTACATGTTTGAATCATGAAGACATTTAATACAATGTTTCCAAACACCTGTAGCCGTAATAAAAGACGAAAAATGGTCAAGAATCAAGATGGCGGTCTCAAAGGGCCCGTGTCCGACCTTTAGCAATGTCATGTTTAAGTAGATGCCAAGATGTCATTGGTTCCTAAGCATCAACTCATAGTACCTTCAACCTTATTGGCTCTTGCAACAAACATCCAAACATACAAAGTTACAAAGATACAAAGCCACAAAGATACATACGCTCACACCACTGACATATGAGCTATTTTTTCAAAATAGCTCAACAACGAAGGGAGGGACACTGTTAATAACTTGTTATATTGACATGTATTGTTAACACTCATATTTTTTCTATTTTTTGCATCAAGCAATTCACCGGATTGATCGTCTTACCTCTGGAATTTTAATTTTTGCAAGGTTTGTTCCATGGTTATCTTAATCACTTATTAATTATTAAGGAAAGACGTCAAGGAAGATATGGAATTTTGTTAGTGATCAATTTGTTGCCTGAAGTGTAGAATTTTGTGATGTAATCATTACCGTTGACAAAATCATAGGGGACATGCAAGGTCCCCCCCCCCCCAAAAAAAAAAAAAACCTGGCCCACCCTGCAAGATACACTAATATGTACCCAACGTTTCACTAATTGTTTACAGAACACTGTCCAAAGCTCAAGAACTGGAAAGGCAAGTGAGAAACAGAGAAATCGTTAAAGAGTATGTCTGCAGAGTACAAGGTGAATTTCCCAGGTTTGTGTACTTTTGGTTTTTACAGCCTCTAATTACCTTCACACCTGTTTGATAGGTCAAAAAGAGTAGTCCATAAGCAATACTTGCTTTCACACCTCCTTTTTTCTGTTAATACGTGTTAAGTAGCTTTGTTTGAGCTTTCTGACATGGACGGAGTGTTTTTCAATGAAAAACCTCTCCTTATGACCTTGGGATTAGAACTTCCTGGTGATGCCCATGGTCGTTTTGTTAATGGCTTAAAAGCGCCTTGCTTTTTACTTCGGCGGAGCGCGAAGTAAAGGATTCGCGACGCTCAGGAATGTATCAAAGTTGCATTTTTTTTGACAAGATTGGGCAAGCAAAGTCTGTAGGTTTTCGGTTCTATTCGGCTATTTGATGAAGTGAGAGCCGAATTAGTTCGAGATATCTCAAGATCACTTCCATTTCTTTGATTTATTCTTTAACTTTACGAAGAAGAAAGAATTATTATTTTGGCTTTCCCGGGGTTTGAACCGACTGTGTGACCCGTCAGATCAGAGGAGACTCTTAAGTTGAGGGATTAGCCGATTGCGCCACTGCGACCCAAGGTAGTTTGGGAAATGAAAAATAGTTATGAAATGATGCACTAGTTTCGGGACAAGATTGGGCGTGCAAGTTCGTGACTTTGCGGCTTGTTTCAACTATTTCACGAAATGAGACCGGACTAAGCAATATCTTGAGTTCACTTCGAGTTTAGTCTTTAATTACTCGAGGAATAAATAGAGGATATTTCGTGGCCGCGCAGAGACACGAAATTTCTCTTCGAGTGTTGAAAAACATTTCACGAGTGAGCCCTCCTCTCGAACTGTTTTATGATGAATTTAAAGTTTCAAAATGCTGCACAAAGACATTTTGTCTTTGTTGAGTGTTACGTAGTAAAATTGCTTTCATGCGTTGCGTGACTTTCTCGAACGTTCTCTACGTTTTTGGATTAGCCATGAATAATTAATTAGGGCATGTTTACATTTTAGAATGAGTCAGCAGATTTGCATCAGTTACTGAAATCATAAAATATGTCGAAAAGCTACTACTATTCGCCTGTTTAGTATTTTCTAGAACCTTATGTCAAACGGTATACAAGTTCCAAGCGAGTTCTTTTGACGAACTAAGTTTTTTCCCACGAGCTGGACTGCTGTGTTTAGTCAAGTGTGACGAAGGTCGATTTTCAGGTTCTGTGTTTACAAGTTCGCGGAAGCCGTAAGATATCTGAAGTTCAAGTGACAGTTTGTTATTATTGGTAGAGGCTGTTTAGTTTTACTCAAAGTTCAAGCCAAGTTTGTGTTGGTGGATGCTGTGTTATAAAGCTCTGTAAAGGCTATTTTCCTTTGGTGTTAAACTTCCTTGTGTTAACCTGACATCCCTGCGTGCTGATAGTCAGTGAATAATTATCCTCAAAACATTCGAACTTGTGACTTTGAGTTTTAGCCAATTCCATGCTCAACGTAATTGACTCCTCAGGGGCACCCAACGAGAATATAGCTCAAAACCACTTAAACATACCATTGTTAAACTTATTTTAGTATTAAAACGGTAGATATAGGCATATTTTTATCCCCTAAAATTTTTCATCTGTTCGGATTTCCCAGCTGAAAGTCTAGATATTCGAAAATTATAGGGATCAAAACTTACCTTTTCAAAAATTTCAGCCAGAAAAAAGGCTCCCGAAAATTGTAGGTGACCCTTTTAGGGTAAAAATCGGTTAAAAATGGGCAATTATACCATTTTTTAGATGTTCGAAAATCCTAGGAGAGGAAGACAAGCAAGACATTTGGGGAAAAATGTTCCGAAAATTCTAGATCTCGAATCGTCTTCCAAACAGATATTTTCCGAAAATTGTCGTTGTTGCCCCTGACTCCTTACCCATGCCTTACATATCTTTAATCAGTACATGAGACTGCTATGCTGTTTTTGAAGCCTGATGTGACTAAGAAAAATAGAGAATTATTTTTTTAGAAGGATTTGTATGGAGTCATCAGAGCATGACTGGGCTAATATCTCGGAGACAATTTCTCCCGAAATCCTAGTTTTTGGCAAGTAGGCCTCTTGGATGTTGCTCTTTTCAGAATATCCTAACAAATCCCATAATGTCACAAATTAACACCTTATGCTTACCATATTTGATTTCTTACTATTCCGCCCTATTTTCAGTTAATTAGTTCCACAACCACGACGCCGAAGTGTACGCTCCTTAGCGTCTTGTTGTAGTTAAAACAACAACTGCCATCGCTTTTCTATTCAAGCACATTATTCATGGCCATGTCCTTAGAGTTGGGGACCTGGCTTCCAGGGCGTTTTTCTCACTTACTGTGGGATACTTGGCGGTCGACCGCAGCAGTAAATGTTTGAAACGCTGATGATTTAGTGCTTTGATTGATGCGACTTTTAGCAGTTAAGCTTAAGAGTTGATGTACAGTGAAGTGAAAGTGAATGCCAAAGTTTCATGCCATGAATCGGCCTGCGCCCTCGATGGGCTGTGTGCAAGTAGAAAAAAACTCAAGCCCACCGATCATGCAAGGAATGTTGTGGTTATTTTTAACTCCAATCTAATTTTTGCTGCACAAATATGTGGATCTGCTTTTCATTACATTTTTTTTAGTATTAGAGTTTCTTGGTGTGGAAACTTTATACGAGCCTTTGGCCTTTCAACTGTTTGCTGCTTCTGCTTCTCTTTTCCAATGCAGATCATTGAGAATAAGAGGATTGTTACTTCGTCTTTGTCACTTTCTATGAGAAAATAACACATGCAGTGAATGCTTAAAATTGTTGTATACCACGCCTTTTGTACTCAATCTGAATGCCTCCTTGAAGGGGGAAATGTTAGTCAATGACAGCATGGACGTGTAGGAAATTTCAACAATTCCAGTTGCAAAATGCTCAAACCTAGGTATACGTACTTACTTACTTACTCTGGGATTCGAGTTGGAAGTGTTCCAAGTAATCACTTGCCAGGCAGCCCAGCGAATAAACCTAGCAAGAAACAGGACAGTAGGTAACACACTGTTCATGCGCATTGCTTCAAATCCCTACAGTACACTCCTCAGGCATTGCAGGACTTATACTCCTGTGTGAATTGCGTGCAATAGGGCGGATTTCCACGCAAAATCCACGTAAAAAACTCGCGTCTACCTTTTACACGCAAGTTGCATGTATTTCTTTCCAACATTAAATGCTGTACACTTTCTCTTACTACGATTCATGTTATGTAAATTCCTTGCTGTTTGCTGAAACAGGATTTCAAATAACTACAATATGCTATTTTACATGTAAACTTGGATGTATGTCACTAGCCGCACCAACAACAACAACAACAACATCTTTTGTTTAAATACGGTGGGTTTGAAAGCTAATATAGCTCATGGGGCCGTGTAAATAAGTGAATAGGATAAAAAAATTAACTAGTGTCTATATAAATTAATAATGTGAATAGAATCAATAAAAGACGAGGTCACGGTCAATTTGGGGACTCATTTGCGGTGACTCTTCATTAAAGTTCAGGTTTCTGAGGTTGGGAGACTTTTTTGCCCTTTTGGCATAATCTCTGGCGCTGACAGCAGATGGTTCCTATAGAGGTTTGCATACAAGAAGTTTCAAAACACGATATTGATGACGGAGGTCATACTTAGACTCTTTCCTTTGGATTAAATGTTCCAAGCGTGATGGGGTTATGCAATTGTAGATATTAGAACTTAAGGTGGCTATTTTGACCTTATGTCAAATATAGAGTCCGTCCCACTTAGCTGTTTTTCTTACACCCAAAGGGGGAATGTCGCGCAAGAGGTGTTATGTAACTCTAGCAGCCCTACAGAGTATGGATTCCAATAATTAAATTCGTTCTCATTTGTGCAACACCCCCAAATTGGTAGCACATAAATTTAAAGTTAAAACTAACTATTTTGAGTACTATAATGTTGTATCTACTCTAACAACGTATAAAACGGAAACGACCAAACCCAGGATGCGACTAAAACTCTCCTATCCCACACAAAATTCGGCAAAAACGCTTATCAGAAAAAAGCTTATCAAAAAAACGGCTTCTACACCACTTAAAAGCCAAGGTAAATGGTTGGCTGAAGACTTAATAGGAAACGAGACGGTTAATTGGGAAAGCACATATTCATTACCATTTTGGTGTACTAAAGAAACAAAACTGAGAGAGTTTCAGTTTGAACTTCTAAATAGACGAATTGCAACGAATGATTTTCTATACAAAATAGGAATTAAACAGTCTGATTCCTGCACCTTCTGTGGAGAAGCAACGTAAAACCTGGTTCACTTATTTTGGGGCTGTAAATACTCCAACGCCTTTTGGAAAGACTGCTATCAGTGGACAGTGCAAAACACCTCCAAAGTAGAAAAATTCAACCTCTCACGAGCTCTCTTATTTGGCTTAATTAACGATGCAAAAGGTTTACTACTGCACCATTTACTACTTATTTCCAGGCATTATATCTACACCTGTAAAGAAAGAGATACGCGCCCAAATGTCCAAATCTACATACAAACAGTTCAACGTACTGTGGAAATAGAAAGGCAAATTGCAAAAGACCACAATTCTTTACACTTAAAAAGAAATGGTCTCTATTAAAAACCTCCCCTCTGTAAACAAATGTACCATGCTGTGGAAGTGAACTGTAGGCGGCGCTCTGTAGATTAAATAGCGGAGCTCTCGGGTGCCAAGCGCGCGCCAGCGGAGCACCATGGGTAAGTAAATCTACCCATCCCAGAAAATTTGGTAATCACGTGACCGTATACCGAACGAATGAACGACCGTCCGTCCGCACGACAGACATACCAATGTTCAACCTCACTTTCTGGCAAGTTTGGGGGCACAGGAAAACTGATATTGTACACATATTGCACATCAGTGTTGTGATCAATTGACGGCTGTCAAAACAGGATATCCGCTGACCAGTATCACCTGACCGTATCGTGGGCGCAGGTGTCCACCCATCGAGGTCGAGTATTTTTTTGAAGTTATCCGTTGAGCAGTTGCTAGTTTTCAAATGATCGCAGGCTCAAGTGTAGTTTATTTTCAAACTCATGAAATATGTTGTGTTTATGTGCCGCACAATTAAAAGTTTGATTTCAAACTGACCTCGGACGCGAAAATTCAGCCAGCTATTACAGGCAGGGAAGACAGTTGTTTTTGACTTTTCTCATCTTGGTCACGCGTTGGTCACACTCTACGTCTGATTTTTATGCTCTGATTTGTCAAAATTTGACAGGTGAGTTCATGTGGAAAATTTATGCAGCATCTTGAATCTTGTTTACTTTGACAGCTGAAGCTGACAGAGCTTTGTGTCAACTTGTGATGTTTTGAACTGTCTTTTTCTACTGGATGTACAGAATGAAAGTCAGCTGCTATCAAGAGTCTTCTGTTATTCATGGCTAGTTTGTTTATTGGGTCTTTGGTTGAGAAATACGTCGCTTGTCAAAGTTGGAAATCTGATTTCGGATGGCATCGTTTTCGTTTTTCACCTTGCTTGATGCATAAGAGGGTTAAAAAGTCTGAAGCGATTCTGGCCTTACTTGATAGCTTCCGGGAGCTGCATCTCGAATGGTGAGCCTTTAATTATTGTATTTGATGTTTGTTTTTAATATCTTATTTAATGAAGTCGAGCGTAGTTTATGCACGTTTGTAAGATTTGAGACAATGATCTGACCGAGATCAGGTTTGATATAAGCTTACAGAACTTTAAAAAGCCTTTAGACATTTTTCTCACCGCAAATAGAAAGAAAACATTCCAAAGAATATTTAGTTAAAATTCTGGCTGTAAAATAAAACTTTGAGCGATTTTCTTGGCTCGAGTTCATTTTTGAAAAAAGAAAACACCGGGAAGCCGGCTTAAAACATAAAGTTAAGCTTTAAGCTTGAAGACTCAGGATTTTTATAGACACTTAAATACTTGTCTTCGCAAATGAAAATGTTGTCTCTGTTTATGTTTCACCGAATTATATTTCTTTTGTGGATTGTCAGTTGCAATTTTAATCGCTGTGCCATTTGTTTTCAGTCGTTCATGAACATCGCTTGCAGGAGTACTCAAAACGCCATGCGTACAAACGCTTTTGAAGATTGCACATCGTTATAAAACCGCTAAATAAAAAATAAACTCCTTATTATGTTGAAGCGTAACTCTATTAATGTTCATTCAAACACTCCACAGCTCGCAACCAGCTGGCCGTATAGGTGATTTTGGAAATTTTTCTAGCGGTTTCGCTAAAAGCCCACGCCTGCTTTGATCGTAATGAATGAGTGCATTGTATTTCAAAATTGTGAAATACTGCTGTCCGAGGTCTGTATGATAAAAACAACGCCTTATAGTACTGTTTCACCTCAGATGTGATGTATAAAAAGTAGGTTGGTTTACACGCCCCCAGATTTTGTAAAGCAAACTTGTCGAACGCAAAAAATTCGGCCTGATTTGTTTCCCAAGAATTTGTTTTTCAGGCCTAATCTACTGTGATCAAGAGCCATTATGGCTCTTAAATGCATCGAAGATAATTGCTTTTTTTTGGGTGCACATATAAGGCTATCAACTTGATGTCAGATTTGGTTCACTCTTGGACTGTTTGCAAATTCTTTTTCTCTAAATTAAAATCACTTAGCCCCTACCTCAAAAGTCATTTGAATGTGCTCTAAAGTTTACTGATTTGTGGAATACAAGTTTATTGTTTGATTTAATAAACAAATTTATTAGTGAGAGCTTCGCTTTTAACCCTGGCTAAATCTATATATTACTTTAACTGTCCTGTTTAAGTTGTTTCCTTTGTATGTAAATATGAAATATAGTGTGCAAGTTTGGTATTCTCAGAGGGTACATCATTAATTACTGTTCCCGTTCAGATAGATAATCTCTTAGCCATGCCAGTAAGTTTCCCATGATTCCAAAGTTGTGCTCTAGCTTGTGAAGAAGGATTGAGTGTGAAACGCAATCAAATGCCTTTTGGAAGTCTATGAATATGGCGCCCACAACTAATTTGTTAACAGTTGTTCATCGCCATGTTTTAGTCAGGTGGATGAGACGTAATAGCTCCGTTGATCTCCCTTTTTCGGTTGGTTGTCAGTGACAAGTGCTTCCTCGTCTGAGAAAACATGTTTCACAATCATGTCTGCTACACGTGATTTCTTAAATCTTGCTGCCAACTGTTGTTTTGAAAAAAGGTCAATGTTTCAGACTTCAGTGCACTGTTTTTTAGACTTGTTACATGCTTAAAACATGATTCAAGTTATCAAGGGTAAAATTATAGAGAAATGATCTTAACTGGGAAACAAAAATTACCTTGAGTTGGTGAGGGTAAAATTACAGTAACTGTATGAAGGAATTCCTGGGGAAATCGACTTGAGTAACCAAGATGTTCGAGTTAGCAAGGGTTCGAACAATCTGGATGACTAGAAAGTTTGATTTCACTCAATCAGCACTAAATCTTAGAGACCACACGAGGTTCTTATTTTACATTTGCCTTTATTCTAACATTGAATTGGCGTTGAGCTTCACCATATGTTCTTAGCGATAACAATGCATAACTAAACTTGGATTCAATTCCACTCTGTATTTGCATTTTGTGATGCGCTTTCTGTTAAAAATAAACAATTCGATTTCTTGTGTTTTCTGGAAATAGAAGCTTGTGTAAATGACAAAAATGCAGTGTGTTATTTTGTTTGCTCTTGATAAGGATATGAACACTTCGCTGAAAACGAAGTGTAATTGAAGACCTTTATTTTAAAGAAAACCTATCCTTGGCAGGTAAAACTGAAACACGGGTACTAAAATTAGTTCTTGCAGTAACAATGGATTGTTTGCTTAAAAGGAGACAAGTGACGCGATTGAGTGATGCCGGCGTTGCCAGCTAAAAGAAATTTAAATTCATGCAAAACAAGTCTTTTTAGCCTATTTCGAATGTACATTGCAAGAAGGAGAAAGGAGATTGCTGTAGAAGATGATAACTCAAAGCAGCGAACTAAATACAAAGTAGATGAAATGCTGTAAACAAAATACTTGTAGAAGCGACCCGAGATGTAAATTACAGCGTCACATTACAGAGTATTTGGTCCATCAAAAAAGTTGCGAATTGGTAACTGAAACTGATGTTAGTTGAAACCTTTTTATAATCTCTGTGAAGTCTACAAATGAAGATGCAAGCGAAGTACATGGAAATTATAACAATCTGTGTAAAATTTTACATGCAAATTTTCCTTATTTTCGTGAATTTTCTCGTGCGTTTTTGCGTGTATTTGTCTAGAAAAGTGTTTTGCACATGTTTTGTTGTTGCTGCAATATGGCAGATTTCCACGGATGAAACATGCATGTAATGCTGCAATGCTTGGGCCTGTACTGTATATAAAAATAGCAGCCCTGCGCTGGCCTCGCTCATGAAATACCGCGATAAAAGTCACCTCTGCAGAGCTAGCCAGCCTGGCTCAGGTAATCAGGCCCTCACTGTGACTTGTATAGTCATGCAGTTTGCATGTGAGAGCTTTGGAATTTGCCGCTTTCTTGGTTCATGTATGAGAGAATAGGACTTAATCTAATTAACTCAAGGGTGAAGATACTGGACTCTGCCCCTTTTACGCCTCGAACGTAAAAAAATGCAACTTTTTTACAAGATCATTTTGCTCAATACGAGTTTAAGAAATCACCTCCTTTCCAAACATCTGCAACAAAATTAAATTCAGTTTTAAGACTAATAGGCCAAGATCAATTAGTTCCAATAAAATCATCAAACTGTCAAAATAATTTATATGTGGCCACTCATCGCATGTCATTCCCCACATTGCATGATCGCGGAAGTCGTAGGGCTTCAGCAAAATTAAGCCCTGTTGCTGCCTTCCCTTGCCTTCCGTATGCCTTCCCTTAATTAATATGTATAACGGTCGAGTCCATGACGTCATTCATTGTTATAACCTAGGGAAAAAGTGCCTTCCTCCATACTAATGAGGGTCTTCCTGCATGCTAATTCGGTATAGGTTTACTAATGAGCGTCACTCTACTACAATAGAAACAATAGGCTTGCCTCAGCTTGTCCGTGAAGTAACTTGAGCTTGGTTTTCAGACCGTCTATTAAAAGAGAAATAGGGATAAGAGAAGCGATCACCTAGCAACGCGAGAAACGGCTTCCTATATCTTATTTAGCGCTAAAACTCAGACATATAAACAAAACACATACACAACGTGGAGTTGAAAAGTCTTAATTTCAATTAAGTTTACGTCTTCTTATTTAATGCTAAAACTTGGATCGGATACATAAACAAAACACACGCACATATACACAAAGTGGACCTGAAAACTCTCTATTTCAATTTTGTCTGACTATTACAGAACTGTTTTCTCCGTTCTATCTCTAGGAAATGAAAAACTATTTAAGTGTCAGAGTTTCACGCACCGTTACTCAGTTCATCTCTACAGCTAGACCCAAGGGAGCACCTTGACGTATTATTATATAAACAATTTTAAATAACTTAACAAGGATCAATTACTGAAAACACGCAAGTACAGACAAACGTGTTTTGCTGTTGTTTAACAGTTAACTATGGTGTCGCTTTACATCGCACGTGTTATACAATAGTCTGCATTGTCCCGTGGTGCTCGTCCGTGTACAAGACTTCAATCACTTCAATTCAGTCAATTGGCTTTACCGTCACTAGATTTTTTTGGTTTCCCCGTCACTTGAAAAACAGGTTTCATTGAGCATCAGAGATTGGAGAATTTTCCGTCTACTACTCATAATTCTCGGGCTAAATTTCAATGAAGTATGGCTATTTTTTATTCAAATGAATCGGTCACCAATGGTGCATAACCCTTACCCCAAGTAATACTGAAACCATTAAAAGAATGACATGTCACCGTTTTCTGCGATCAATCAGGAGAGACCTTACGAGCATCTCCTACACAAGTGGACGAATCAGACGTGGATACGTCATGTAAAAAGAAATTATTCCCAGAAATGCTTAATTTAAGCGCTTAGCCACTTGCTTTACATTCCTAAATAAATGACAAATGTATAAAAGGTCTTATTTTAATACTAGCAGTCTTAAGTCCAATAAAACTAATAGGCGACGTGTAAAATATTAGACGGTTTGCTGAAGCATGGACGTGACTGTATGCTCAATGCAAAAAATTATTAAACGAATAGATACTACTGAAACAAAACGTGAAACAAAATAAAGTACATGATGAACAAATCATAGTAGCAAAGTTACGACTAGAAAAGTTGAAGTGTTAAGAATCAAGAACAATTTCTTTGTGAACTGCTATGGAAATAAATTTGGCGATGTTTACCTTATATAAATGACAGTATCAATTTACTATGAAGCAAATGCAAATTTTGAGATTTTTCTACTTTAACGATGACTTCTAAAACGGCACATTTTAAATTGTAACTGCAGAGGAAACAAAGAAGAAATATTCATTGACATTCAACAAATCGTCTATTCTCGGTTTTCATTCACATGAGAAAGCAGAAATAAAAATGGAAACCTTTTAATGCAGAAAGTCTAGAATATGGGAAATGAAAGAAGATAAACATACAAAAAGCCTTGCCAAGAATCAGGCCTATGCAATAGTTCATATGCGAGATATTTGGAAAAACGTTTTCCCAAATTTATAAAACTTTGTATGGAGACGCCATGTTTGTGTCCCTTTCAGGGGCACAAATATGGCTGCCGCAAACCAACAGAAACGTCTGTTTTTGAATTTTCCTACTTATGCGTGAATTCCTCACTAAAGGAACTCAAAGTTTAAAGCAATATTTATTCTAAGACAAGGAATGTTTAGATAGCAAAATCTCTAAAAATCCGTAATGTTTTTAACCCTTTTAAGAGCTTTCCCGGCCGCCAGCCAAATGCCGCGTGACGCCAAAGCCTTGAAATTCAACCGTCCTGTATCGCAAAACAAAGAACCCTTTTTTTTATAAAGGTTTTAAGGTGCTCTAATATCACATGAAAGTAGAAACTCAGAAGAAACGATAGTTTCTTAGTTTGAATTTTGGTGACGTCATGTGAAAACCAAGAATTAAACCGAACATGCAAAGTTTTGCCCTGAGAGCGAATTTGTTTAAGTGTGTTAAATCTAGCGCAAGCACATGTGTCACCGACAGAGGAGGGAATTAAAGTTAAAGCATATTGAGAATTATTGTATTTCCACTCTTTGGTATATTTGGTATTTAATAAGATAGAGACACTTGTCACAACTCTAGCAGTGTGTAACAGGGTTAGAACTCGATCATAATATAACAATAGGTCCCGTTAATTCGAATAAAAAATGTTTTGGAACCATGTAGAGGTGTGCAGTGTTTTTTGTTCAGCAGCTACGAGAAATAAAATTTGCTATTAGACAATAGGAAAAGCCGTCTCAGCAGGGTTGGAAACGCAAAATTTCCAAGCTCATTTTCATGCTCTTTCAAAATATTCTCCTCTTACTTCACACTATTCCCCTGCTACTGCAATTCTTAATGAAACTCCTTGAAAAATAATTAACTATCTAAAGAAGACGTCCATAAGTAGTTATTGTAGGTTTGATTAGAACACGTAGGGGAACAACGAACTTGCTTTTAATACAACCGTGAGTGCGAGTGACAAGATTTCTAATATGAATAAATTTACACACGTGATGGCCTGGAAGTATGGTCGAAAACCGCAGACCAGTCAATAATACTACATCCCCCTCCTTTTGAGGAAAAGATAGAAAAGTAGATGCTTTGCTAATGTAGAACTGTTCAAGTTCCTAATAAAGAAAGAAGACTAAACAATGCACGCAAGCATAAGTTCAGTCTCTGTGGAGCTTTAACTCTCCTAGTGGATCTGCACAGAGGAGGAGGAACTGCAAAAAGAGGAGGGTCTGTTTCAACAGCGGGGGAAGAGGCAACACTAGCACTGTCAGGTGATGCAGAGGAACTACTTGTCACGAGCTCTTCAGAACGTGAGTCACCAATTGGAATATCCTCAGGGACTTCATTTGAAGGAACTGCGAGTTCAAAGGGCTCATCAGTCCTTCGTAGGTGGCGACGGTTCCTTCTAAGTACTCCATCAGTGATATTAGCCACCATGTAAGACCGGTGGGCATCAGCCGCACAGTGAACCACACCTGGTTCCGATCTGTTGTTGGCAGGGTTGTGGATGCGTACACTGTCTTCTGCAAATAGTGGTTGAAGTGGCTGTTTTATCATACTGTGCCTTCTGCTTATCCTGTCTGAGTTGGGGTTTGACATTAACGTCCCCATTAGAAGAGGAACGCGTAGAGACTGTTGGAAGGTTTGTCTGATACACCCGGCCATTCAGAAGCTCGGCAGGTGATGGTAAGTCATGAGACAGTGGGGTACTACGAAGACAAAGCATGGCCAAGTGAGGGTCCTGGCCAGATTCCTTGCACTTTTGTAGAACATTTTTCGCTGTCTGCACTGTCCTCTCACTCAAGCCATTGGACTGAGGATACAAGGGGCTGGAGGTGACATGAGTAAACCCATACGTGTGGCAACAGAGGAGTACTGGGGACCATTGTCTGTCACAAACGTACTGGGGATACCATGTTCTTCGAAGACAGGCTTCAGGTGAGCAATAACTGTCGATGACTGGGTGTTGGCAAGCTTTTTCACCCGAGGAAACTTGCTGTAATAATCAACCACTAACAAGTAGTCAGTTTGGTTCCAGAAAAAGGTATCAGAGCCTAATTTATGCCATGCTTTTGGTGGAAAATAGTGAGGTAGCAAGGGCTCCTTTGTATTCAGCTTCTGGTGATGCTGGCACGGAGAGCAGGTTATTACTAACTTATCAATGTCTTGGTTAATGTTTGCCCAGAACACAGACCCCTTTGCTCTGAGCTTACATTTCTCAGCCCCTTGATGGGCATAGTGTAGTTGCTTGAGAACAGCAGGCTTTAATGACTCAGGGATGATGATACGTGTGCCTTTCAGGATCATACCATCTGCTACAGTCAGCTCATCACGATAGTTCCAGCAGGCAAGAAGAGCAGCAGGGTAATCAGATCTTCTATAAGGCCATCCACGTGTGATGAATTCACTCAGGTTTGTCAGGGTTGAATCTTAAGCAGTTTCTTCCTGAATCTGGAACACCCTTGTTTGGCTAGCATTGAGGTGAAGATGTACTTCGTGAACGGATATATCTAGCCCTTGTACACCTTCACCAGGGCAGGAGCTGATCCTTGAGAGAGCATCAGCAACAGGTATATCCTTTCCAGGAAGGTATTTAATTTGCACATCATACTTCTGTATGCGTAGCAACATTCTCGCAAGATGAGGTGGTGCACTTGCCAGGTGCTTTCTGAAGATGACCCCAAGAGTTTTGTGGTCAGACTACGGCACAACGGGTCGGCTATAGGCATAATAATGAAACTTCACCAGACCGAACTGGACAGCTAACATTTCTCTCTCGGTATTGGAGTACCGCCTCTGAACTTCAGACATCAACTTGCTTGCGAAATCCACAGGGCCATTAGCTAGCAGTAGGACTGCACCAATACCTCTCTGGGAGGCATCCACCTGAATGGTGACTGGCTGGGTACTGTAAAAGTACTGCAGGGAAGTAGGGGTTTTGATCACTTTCTTGATACGGTCTACTGCAGAGCGATGTTCAGGGCTCCAGACAAATTCACTTGTCTTCTTGGTGAGGCTCCAGAGGTGAGCTGCTGTGGAGGCCAAACTAGGAATGGAATGGCTCAAAAACTGAACCATCGCAAGAAATGTCTGTAAGCTTGCGAGGCTAGTTGAAGGATCCATGGACAGTACGGACTCAATCTTCCGTGGGTCAGGCTGCAGACCATTGGCACTGATTATGTGACCAAAGAATAGAATACGGGCACACTTGAACTTGCACTACGAAGGCCAGTCTCACGGGCATGTTGCAGGGCAGCACTTAGATTCTTATCATGATCGCGGTCATCATATCCATACGCAACAATGTCGTCTGCAATTCCAGTGACACCGGGTAAATCTTCAAAGGTTTCTTCCACCTTCCTTTGGAAAATGTCTTGAGTACAGATTAACCCAAAAGGTAAACACAGAAACCTGTACCTTCCAAAAGGCGAATTACACAGCGAACTTTCTTGATCCAGCTCAATGTTCCAGTAACCGCTTCGGGCATCAAGGGTTGAGAAATATCTTGCACTGCTTAGATTAGGCAAGATATCCTCAAGTGTGGGCGTAAGATAGTGAGGTCTCTTAATGCCGCAGCTCAGGTCCTTAGGATCTAAACAAAGCCATAATGCACCATTGCTTTTAGTGACACAAACCAGGGAGTTGACCCAGTCAGTTGGCTCGCTAACTTTTGTTAGGATTCCTTGCATGACAAGAGAATCAAGTTCCTTCCTCAAGGGTTCCTTGAGGGCTTCCAGGACACTGCGAGGAGGATGCACAACTGGAGGAACTGCAGCATCGACTGTAATATGAAATTCACCTTGAAAGCAACCGACGCCCTCCAAGCAATTACCATACTGTTCGAGGATCTCCTTCTTGGCCACTGGGTCTTGATTGCAAATGGGCTGCTGGACAGCACTTGGTTTGTACTCTTTCTTGTGGCTTTTAATACTAAAGTTCATGGTAATCAGGTTTAAATCTGTACAGGCAGGTAGGCCTAAGATAGTTGGACCATCTGCATCAACAACATGGAACGGGTAGGATTTACAGGAACTTCCATGAGGTAGTTTGAGATGACAAATGCCATGATGATCAACAGGATGTCCACCAGTTGCAACTATGGTAGTACTGGATGATGCCAAGTTAACAGAAGTACCATTAGGATTTCATGGCGAGCTTGGTATAGAGACTTATAGGAATTTCGAGAAATGACGTTTCCCTCGGCACCAGTGTCAACCTTGCACAGAAGTGGTTTCTTCTGCTGATCAGCCTCGACTTCCACCTCCAAGAAGGCTTGAGTATCATTTTTTGTAACCTCATCAATTAACAGGGTGTGGAAATACAGCTGTTCTGGTAGAGAAGTTCCATTGTCAACTTGGGCTTCATCATGAGTCTCCAGGTTATGCAAATGCTTCTCCGGACCACGCTTCCCTTTAGAGGACTTGAAATGCTTGGAACCTCCCCTTGCATTTTTCTGTTTCCTGTAAGGCGTTGATGAGCGATAAACTTTCCTCAAATGATTTTCCTTACCACATAGTGATACACCACAAATTGATCCAAATGCTGGACACAAGGATCGCTGAGAAATATTTAGTTCTGAACCACAGCATCCACATAAACAAATGATGGGGCCACGGGGTTTGCTGGGTGTATTTGCTGCGTTAGAAGGAGCCTGGCCACGCTTAAGAGCATCAATTCGAGTAGAATTATCGGTTGCAATCCCCTTGATTTGATTGCTTGGGACTTCTTCTGTCCTTGCAATATCCAAAGCGGTGTCAAGGGTAAGTGTGGTGTCCTTTTCCAGAAGCTTAGTTTGTGTACGCCTCGAATTAGAACCGAAAATAAGCGTATCGATGATGTGTTCATCGGGACTCGTAAACTGACACTCTCCCACGAGGATTCGAATTTTCTTCACTTAGGAATCAACCATCCCATCTTGCTCTTGCTTTAAGGTTCGGAGTTTGTACCTTGCAAGTTTAAAATTGCTCTTTGGTGATAGGTAGCTCTCAAAGCGCGTCCAGTAGGTGCTAAGTTTCTTTCTTTCATCAGCAGTCAAGTTCCACGTGGAGACCAATTCGATGCCATCATCTCCCGACCAGATAAGAAGACAACTTACTTGCTCTTCCTCTGATTCCTCTTTTAGTGGACCAGAAAAGTAAAGTTCACATCAAGCCTTGAATTTCTTGAATGCTTGTGGAACGTCCGGCGAATGCCAGTCCATGGTTGGGATCGGTAAACCAGCGAGTTCCACCATCTTGGATTCAACGAGCGGGAAATTTCTTTATTAGCAATTATTTTACCAACCTGGTAAAACTGGAGGCTTAATTCAGCGATTGCTCAATGACTTTTAACTCCTGACACTATATTGTAGGTTCGATTAGAACGCGTAGGGTAACAACGAACGTGCTTTAATACAACCGTGAGTGCGAGTGGCAAGACTTCAAATATGAATAATTTTACACATGTGATGGCCTGGAACTATGGTAAAGAACCGCAGACCAGCAGTCGCCTAAGTTGACATGAAACACACGTGATACAATTTATTGAAAGAGTATGGCAACAGTGTTCTGATGAGAGAAAAAATCAATCGCACTGGCCTACTCTTCCAGAGTTAGCTCAATGGATATATCATTGCGTCCCATCATCACAAAGGTCAGGGATCAATCCCCGTTAACCAAGTTACTTAGGTTGTTGCCATTGTTGGTTCAATTACAAAGAACGCGTTCAGTCTGATGATTACCTTATTTCTTGTTCTGTTGCTTTTTAGTGAAATAGTCGATTGCCTGGAGCCAATCATGGTTGAGTCTCACAAGATTGGTATTTGCCGAGTATCTGCAAATGGAAAACCGTGCAGGACTGTCTTTACAAGGATACACTTCAATGGAAAGTCAAGTGTTGTTAAATGTAAGTAGTTTTTACCACTCATGAAGAGGTTTCATTTTAACGAGTGAGATATTGTGACTCCCATTCAAAGCTTATAGTTATTAAAAATAATAGTTCTCTCAAGTTTAGCTCGTTGAGAGTGTTGAACGTAGAGCTTACTAACAATTATTCCACGTGAGTTTTCTTTTTATAAAACATGGACTGTTAAAACAGTCCGCAGAAAAAAAAAAAATTTGAATTATGCACACTGGCACTCTGTCGCTAATGGGTTGGAGAGTTAGTACACATTCCAACTAGTCTATAGTGATTATAGAGAGAAGTCTGAAAAAAGCATTTGAAATGTGCGCACTGATACTTTGTCGCTAATGGGTTGGGGAGTTGGTACACATTCTGAATAATCTGTTGTGATTATGGAGAAAAGTTCCAAACTGTAATAAAGTAGCATCCAGTGAATGTTGCTTCACTCTTTTGATGGGCGATGGGGTTAATTAAATGCATCCAAGACATGACAGTGAAGGTTGTTCAGGCAGTAATTTTATTACAATCACAATGCCACTCAACTTCAAAAACATGTCTTTTGCATTTTCTTTTTGCTTTGCTGAAATCTGGTTACCGTCAAAACTCAAAACCCTAAGTCGCACCGTGGAAAGTGACAATTTAATTATCCTGATAATTAATTTCAATAAAGACCAGGCATGGTTTCCCACTTTGCTTGCCGTCAGTGGCTCATTTGTTACAGTAGACAAGGATATTCGACGTCAAGGCGTTTGTTTGAGGAGCTTGACGGAAAAGATAGAGGAAAAGACCCCGCATCAGATGCCAATGACTATGTAACATTCTGGAGCAGTTTATAGGGTGAAACCATAGAACACAGCAAGGATGCTGATTGGTTATCATAGATGTCATGAATTGATTATAAAAAAGCATTCAACATGATAGTACACTCTTGGATACTGTGTTGTCTGGAACTGTTTGGAATCGCAACAAATATCAGAGAAATGATGGAGAGTAGGAACTGACACCAATCACTTACTGAACATGGATGAGCTTAAACTTTATGGAAAAGAAACAAATGTGAACTTGACCAACTTGTTCAGACCGTGAGAATATTCAGTAAAGATAAATTATTGAAATGGAGTTTGGGACATCAAAATGTGCACTTTTAGTCATGTAAAGAGGAAAATTTTGTTAGAGTGATGAAATGCGTCTGTCGGATTCTCAAGAAATAAGAGCTCTTGAGGAAGGATAAACCTACAAGTATCCAGGAGTGCTAGTTGAAATAAAGCATGAAGCAGTAGGGGAATATTCAGACTGCATACTTTAGAAGGGCGCAAAGTATCCTGAAATCCAAATTATCAGTAGGAAATGTCATGAGGGCTGTTCCAGGGGTTTCCATGTAAAACGAAGTAGCCAGCAGGTTTGAAAAGAGTATCCGACTATATCAACAAGGGACCGTTAGTCCCCTTTTTCTAGGGGGATCTAGGGGCGTGCTTCCCCAGAATATTTTGAAATTTCAAAGCCCTGAAATGCGATTTCCAGCGTTCAGGGTATTAAGTCAAGGACAAAAGAGTATGTTTTTCATTAAAAAAAGGCAGCTATCGTTCAAGTTTCGATTTATCAGCCACACAATCAATAGCTACAAGCAATGATCGAATGATGAAAACTAACTTATGTATTTTGCTCGTAAACAAATTTTGCGTAAACCTTTAAACTTGTGAAAATTGACGGAAAGACTGAAGCATAATGTAAAACCAGTTCACACTGATCCTTTTTTATTTACGATATTATTCAAACTAGTTGCTTCTTAGTTCTTTGTAGAAAAAAGTAGCCGACGCGATTCAGCGGCCATCGGTGCTTATTGAAAGCCGTGCCAGTAACAGTGGTCTCCATAATCCATTATGGAGAAGGAATTATTTGCTGGACTAGAGAGGAATTGAGAAAGATGGACAGGAAGACAGTCCATAGACAGTCCATAATGCCATGCATCCCCAGGCAGATTTACATGGGTTGTACAGGAAAAGGTCGGAAGGTGGGAGGGGTTTAATAAGTATGGAGGATTGTGTGGAAGTGGAATTTGACAAGTCTTACGACCAGCAAAACAACGAGACAAGCGCAACTAGTTTGCAACTCGCCTAACAGCCTATAAGACGAGACCAACTACCTACACAATATTTTTAGTAAAATAGACCTACAACACGGACTTTGTTAGATGGAATACTCACAGTAACACTGATTGCAACATAGATCAACATCAACTCTGGCCTTGTTACGACAGCAACTGTACCGTATATCAGAGGTCTCTCTGAAACTATCACACGTATACTACAACCTTACAATGTACGTGTTGTACACAAACTGATCACCACTTTACGATGACTACTTACTGATGTGAAAGTCATAGACAAACCGAAGGACAGACAGGGAGCAGTATACCAGGGATCAAATGCTGGGACTGCGAGGCTACTTACATTGGTGAAATCGGCGGTAACCTTAGCACGTGACTGACCAGACACAAACGAGCAACGAGAAATGGTGACAACAACAATCACATTGCTGAACTCCTTTTACAGAGGAAACATCAAATCAACTGGAACTGCGACATGTATTAACCATTCTACAGACTACTATCAACGACTCACTTAAGAAAGCTGGTTTACCTACTGAAATCAAAAGTTACCGGCACCATACAAATGACTTTTTGTACTGAATCAAGCAAAAGTAACTATGATAGAACGACAGGACAACTATTTCACTACCAGTAACTGACTGTTTAACCGTGACAATAGACAGATCGAAATGAACCAATGACATTACAAGTCTTCATAGCTAATAACATCACAGCTTAACTGACCGACAACAAATAACATGACGACCAATCAGGTCAATAAACAGAGTTTGATACCAATGTCCTTTAAACTTGTATGAACTTCAGTATCGTCATCATATAAAGTAACATAACAATATTGACACACACTGCTTATTCAATTTATGTGAAGGTTGAAAAGGCTCTGTCCAAGTACTGACCCTTGAGGGACATCCTTAGTTATTTCCCTCCCAGAAGAGCCGCAACCACAAAACGAAACAAACTGAGTTCTATCATACAGGTAGCTCCTCATCCACTCCAGAGCTGTTCCGCGTACACTGTATGCTTGCAGCCTGTCCAGAAGAGTAGTGTGATTGACCACATCAAACGCTTTTCGAAGGTCAGTAAAAGCACATATAACCCTTCCCTGATAGCCAGTTTCTATGAATCGACCTTTCTGATCAATGCAGGTGTAGTAGAAGAGTTTTTGACGAAGGCAAACTGATGCTGTTTAATTAGATCTGCTTCTTTTGGCGTAAACTTTTAGCTTTAAATTCTTTACTGTATTCTGTCCGCTTTTTGTGCAATAAACATTACACTGCATCAAAGTTAATAAAAAATTCTTGCTTCAACCTTGCTATGCTTTTTATAATTTCTTATCTTTTTTTATTATCCTCCGGAACTAAGCATATTCAACGTTCATTTATGTGTAATTTAGGCAGATGACTGATGTCTTTAAATTGTCACATGGTTGTTGTAATCATTTAGTCGTGTGGTTTGCGATGACGCGACTAATTGGTTTCTGAAAACCAAACCAATTAGTTGTTTAATGCATTTATGAAAATTATAACAGTTAGAAAGACCTCAAAATAAAAAGAATCACTAAAAACGTTATAATTGAAGAAGGTTTTAACTACACACTGCAAATACAAAGATAGGTGCGGATGGACAAACTTGCAGAAGATTAAAACGGATTGACATTGTGGGTTTTTGACAACTTTTTAGGCTAAAAGTTTTTCATAATATATTTTTTTTGTTTGTAAATGTTTGATATAATGCTTGGTATATAAGTACAGTCAAACCCCGTTAATATGGACACTAAGGGGGCCAAATAAAGTGTCTGTATTAATGAAAAGTCTGTGATTAAGTAAAAAATACACCTTTTATTTGAAGAAAAACTAGAAAAATATGAAAAAGACATTAAGAGCGTCAAATTAAACCTCTCAAATGTTCAGATAGCCATCATTCCGTAGACTATGTCCACACAAAAGTCGCTCATTTGTTCATTATTTATTCAAAAAATAGCATTTTGTGTAAGTGGCCGTAAGTAGAGCTTTCCGCTTATGAGTGTCTGTTAGGAAAGCTCCCACTGTGCAAATACGTTCGCGTCCAACAATAAAATAAATGCCGACCTCAACCCGCTTAATACAGTCACCCATTTACGCTGACAAAGGACACTTGTTTCTTGCCCAATCAAATGATTCTCATGGATAGTCTACCTCGCTGGTGCGGACATTTCTTTGTCAACTGTGTGCTATAACAAACCTTTCCTTCCTGAAGCTTTAAAAATCATTCAGGTGACAGCATGTCAATGCTGTGCGCTACAGCGCACAGGATAGGATGGATTGTAGACGCCAATTGCAGACTATTTCCGTGGCAATAAACGAGTTATGCAGAGAATCGTTGTCTCAATTCCGTTACACACTCTGTACTTTTACATTCCCTTAAGCAGCCAGCCCCTTTGTCAACTGTGTGCTATAACAAACCTTTCCTTCCTGAAGCTTTAAAAATCATTCAGGTGACAGCATGTCAATGCTGTGCGCTACAGCGCACAGGATAGGATGGATTGTAGACGCCAATTGCAGACTATTTCCGTGGCAATAAACGAGTTATGCAGAGAATCGTTGTCTCAATTCCGTTACACACTCTGTACTTTTACATTCCCTTAAGCAGCCAGCCCCTTTGTCAACTGTGTGCTATAACAAACCTTTCCTTCCTGAAGCTTTAAAAATCATTCAGGTGACAGCATGTCAATGCTGTGCGCTACAGCGCACAGGATAGGATGGATTGTAGACGCCAATTGCAGACTATTTCCGTGGCAATAAACGAGTTATGCAGAGAATCGTTGTCTCAATTCCGTTACACACTCTGTACTTTTACATTCCCTTAAGCAGCCAGCCCCAGTTGTTAACACCTTTTTCGTGTCCGCTTACGAGAGCTTCCAGTGTACTTTCTGTATTAACCTAACAGAATTAAGGTCTTTTATTTGATTATATTAGGGCCGCGGTGCTTATTCGGGGGCGACGCATATAAACGTGTTTAAACATTTAAGGCCTAATGTTTTCACTCTTAAGAGTTTATTACATTTAGGGCAAAATGTTATTACATGTAGGACTTTACTACATTTAGGGTCATTTATTACTTTAGCGGAGCGTGAAGTAAAGGATTCACGACGCTCTGGAATGTCCCAAAGTTGCTTTTTTGGGGACAAGATTGGGCACGCAAAGTCTGTAGGTTTTCTGTTTTATTTGACTATTTGACGAAGTGAGAGCCAAATTAGTTCGAGATATCTCAAGATCACCTCGATTTCTTTGATTTATTCTTTAGCTTATTCGAGGAAGAAAAAATTATTTTAGCTTTCCGGGGGTTTAAAACGACGCACCTGTGTGACCCGTCTGCGTCAGATCAGAGGAGACTCTAAGTTGAGGGATTAGATGATTGCGCTACTGCGACCAAGGTAGTTTGGGACATAAAAAATAGCTATGAAATTATGCACTAGTTTCGAGCAAGATTGGGCGCGCAAGTTCGTGACGTTTTGGCTATATTTCATGGAATAAGACTAGAATTACCTCCAGATATCTTCAGATCACTTCGAGTTTAGTCTTTAATTTACTCAAGGAATAAATAGAGGATATTACATGGCCGTGCAGAGACACAAAATTTCTCTTTGAGTGTCGAGAAACATTTCAGGAGTGCGCTCTCCTTTCAAACTGTTTAATGATGAATTTGAAGTTCAAAAATGCTGCACAAAGAGGTTTTGTCTTTGTTGAGTGTTACATAGTAAAATTGCTGTGAACGTTTTTGGACCATTCATAAATAACTAATTAGGGCATGTTTACATTTCAGCATGAGTCAGCAGATTTGCATCAGTTACTGAAATCATAAAATATGTCGAAAAGGTACTACTTTTCGGCTGTTTAGTATTTTCCAGAACCTTATGAGAAACGGTGTACAAGTTCCAAGCGAGTTGTTTTGACGAACTAAGTTTTTTCCCACGAGCTAGAGTGCTGTGTTTAGTCAAGTGTGATAAAGGTCGACTTTCAAGTTCTGCATTTACAAGGTGGCGGGGGCCATAAAGGTAGGTCATGGCTGGTTCTGCCTTTGGCTCATGATCAGCTGGAGTGTAGTGTCAGCAGTCTTACTACGTTTGGCTGTTGCAGTCGGCACTGGATTAGTGGCCTGTACGGGTGGATCAAATTCAGTTCCCATCTTAAGGCTGTCTGCTAACTGGTCTACTTTATCAGTAAATGGCGGCAAGCTACTCATACCTGCATCTAATTGAGGTGTGGCACTCAGTATTGGTCCTTGTTGAGGCTGTTCAGGATTTTTCCCAAAGTTGGCAAGCGGCAACTCAGTCATCGGGTTAGGCACAGCCCGTGTTCCTTCAAGTAACAAACCAGCCGCTTCGGGTGGCCACGAAGAAGGACAGGGATCTTGAAACGGAAAAGGAGGCAATAACAGCTGGTCAGTGGTTACTGTACTGTGTAAATTATCGACCAAGGTAGAGACACTTGTTGGCGGTGTTTCTTCATATGCTCCATCTAACTCGTCTACATTATTGCTCGGCTCAGTTTCTGGTTCATAATCATAACAATAATCCCTCTCTCCATAGAAGTCATCATCGTTAAAGTCTTGTGAACTCTGTTCGTGGTGACTGTTAAAGTAATTGTTAGTCGTGGCTTCTGGTACGGCATCATCATAATAATAATCCAAATCAACGGAGTCATAATTGGGAGAGTCGTATATAGGCAACTCCGGATGACTGGAAGAGGTTGGAGTACTGTCCTGAAAGGCAGCTATTCGGCCCTGATGTGGCGGCGGTGGTAAGGCTCACTGTCGTGCTTAAGAGCCACTTGAATATTATGTGTAGTTATCAGGAGCAGGCAGCGCGTACCTGGGCACCGGCGTTCAGTCACGTTCACGGTTGTTCCGTTGTGGACAACTATTTTGATAATGGCTGGGCAAACCACATACATAACAACAGGGTCGGCCATCTCTTGATCGCTCCCTAGTGTTACGTGTCTCCCGCTGACGTTGTGCGAGACCAGTGATGCGTGCGTCCATCCTCTTTTCCAAATTAGTCATTTGATTTTCCATACGCTTCATAAATTACTCAATGTTATTTTGGAAATCCGCTTGTGGCTCTGAATAAGCGGCAACTTTATCTGACTTGGTAACTGTAGGTGTAAGTTCACTTAGCTTTCGTGTTAATGTGTCCATTTGTGCTTGAAGTGACTGTTGTTCTGAAGTAGTAAGTGAAGCGTTAGTACCCGTTGCTCGAGCGGGTACCTGTTGACTGCGGGTAATTGCTTTGATTAAGCGTTCAATTTGGCTGCTTTCTTTGGTGCTAGTTTCTTGCTGCGATATTGAGTCGACTGTTCTAGCGACTTCTGCTTGCAAGAGCCTTTCCGGCATTCGCTCTAGGACTTTGGTTTTTAAGGGTTGCAATAATCCTTACATCCTGTTCTGTGACGTTTCTTTGCCTCTGGTATTCCTTGCATAATTGCCACTCTTCCCGACCAGTGTGAAAACAGGTTTTGCCTTCACAAAAGGGTAAACTGACGGACGGGAAAAAAGTGTAAAACTGTCTGGGAAAGGCCTTTTGCTGGGGACACTCGCTGGCTGCGGGAAGGTACGGAATCTCTTACGCCTGCTGAATACTCTTGAGACAACGATCACAACAGAACTTGGGTCCAACGTAGAAGTTTAATCCAAGACTATACTGCGGGTAGAGTCAGGAACATAACCAGCCAAAATACAACGTAGACTAGATGTAACCAGGACGTAACCAGGACGTAACCAAGACTAGATGGACCTGGATGTAACCGAAGAAGCTCCTACAAAGCACTCGTATTTAAGCCTAAGCTAGCGAAGCGATACAGATTACATCACAACTCAACGAGTCAAATAACAGAGCACAACAATCATTTCTAAAAGACCATTGGCTGAAACCTAAGCTTGTTTTAAAACATTAATTACTTTCAAAAGCTACACAGGTGGATAACGGCTTCTTACAGGTTGATCACAGCTTGAAGACTAAATACAATTATGACTTGACAAATAAGTTAACGCTCAATAAATCAACAGGTTGTTTACCGCTTAAAGAAGTTAAGACTAAAGAATAAATGATTTCTACATTGGCTTTTCATATTTTTATCAGCGAAAGCAAAATAACTGAATCACAATAAATTCTCTCTTCACAAACCTGTACATAATGGCCCTCCTCGGGACTTGAGGAACTGGCTGCTTAATAGAGGATCACTAAGAATACTCACTGGGGTGGTCTAATGTCAATTTTAATCTTGTCATACAAAAACACAAGAAACAATTGAACAAAGCGATCAATACTTTAAGCAAAGCGCACTGCCAACTTCTAACGTAACGGTATAACGTATGCGTAACATGTAAACATACCGTGCAATAAGTAGTCTTATACTCTTGTACGATATACAGTACTGTATTTCTATGTCTTAAAGTCCACAACAGAATATCTCATTCCGTCAGTTCAGAATTGAATGATTCAATGTGCACTTTTAACGTAAATGTTGCTAATTAAAAGTAGCAGAAAATGACATATGGGGCCCCTAAATACAGGAAAAAATAACAAAGAAAGACAAACATAGGACTACTACAGGGTGGCCGCAGCTGCTTAACAGAGGTGGCCGCAGGTAACAAATACATCGTTTGTATGAGCGAAAAGTCGGTACTTTGAAAACTGGCCGCTTAATACAGAGCTGTTAAATAAAAGTTCGACTGTATTTACTTTTTATATCGTATTCAACAATTTGTTTCTGAATATTGATGTAGAACGTATGTTATAATTAGCAACAACCGGAAATACGTCGGTGGTCGCAGGCTATATGCGTGTATAATAGCGGAGCTCCACACAAGCGCTTCGCACGCACGTGCAGAGCCCCTATAGCTAAGTAAATCTATCCATCCTAGAAATTTTGGTAATCACGTGACCGTACACCGCCCAAGCGACCGACCGTCCATCCGTCTGCACCACGGGGAAACCAATGTTTAATCTCACATTTTCTGGCTATAGATAGTAGTTTGGGAGGCCAGGTGCAACCTGATATTGCATATTCGTGTTATGATCGATTGACAGCTGTCAAAACAGGGTATCCGCTGACCAGTATCACCTGAGCGTATCGCGGACTCAGGTATCGACCCATCGAGGTCGAGTATTTTATTGAAGTTTTCCGCTGACAATACTAGTTTCAAATGATCGCAGGCTCAGTTTTTTTAATGCATAGGAATATAAGTTGTGTTTTTGATAGGCCTTTCCCGATTGCGCTCGTAAAATCCTAAAAAAGTGCTGGCAAAAATGGCTAAAACGTGCTCAAAATCTCAAAATAGTGCTCAAAAAGTGCTAAAAGTTGTGAACAGTTACCTCTAAGCTTTTCGTAAATATGTCAGTTTTTACTGAAGTAATTAACAAGCTATTTTGCGTAGTGTTATTCGACAGGTTGTTACGGAAGGTTGATAGAATATAGAACAATAATATTTTTAAAAACTAAAGCCGGTTACGAATTGTAAATCAATTCAGCAGTACTAGCATCAGATGATTTAGAAATTTGAGATGACACACGCATGATACATCAGCCAATCAGAAACTTCTGTTCTCACGCTCAGTGAGGATAAGTCCACGTGCCTGACCATGACTACGGTCTTTTATTCTTGACAACATCATTAGTTATTCAAATTTATGACCTGGAACACGATTCTCGTTGCAAGCGACACACAGTTTTTGCTTTAAAATGTTTTAGAAGACATATGTTGCTCGAAATTTGTTCGAAATGTGAAATATTGCTCAAATGTTGCCCAAAGTGCGAAAAAGTGCGTAAGGGTGCTCAAAATGCAAAATAGTGCTCCAAACTCCAAAAAGTGCTCAAAAGGTGCTCAGCGCAATCGGGAAAGGCCTAGTTTTTAAGCCGCACTAGATCTATTGAATTTTGATATCAAACTGACCTCGAACGCGAACATTGAGCCAGTTAAGGCAGTTGCTTTTGACTTTTCTCACCATGGTCATTCGTTGGTCCCGCTCTACATCCAATTTTTATGCTCTGATTGGTCAAAATTTTACAGGTGAGTTCATGCAGAAAAGTTATGCAGCATTTTGAAACTTGTTTACTGATAGCTGAAGCTAACAGAGTTTTGTGTCGTCTTGTGATGCTTTTAACTGTCTTTTTCCACTGGATGTACAAAATGAAATACAGCTGTTTTTAAGATTCGTCCGATATTCGTGGCTGGTTTGTTTATTTTTTTTTTTGGTGGAGAATTGCGCCGCTTGTCAAAGTCATTGGAAATCCGATTTTGGATGGCCTCGTTTCATTTTTCACCTTGCTTGATGTGTAAGAGGGTGTAAAAGTCTCAAGCGATTCTGGCCTTACTTGATGGCTTTTAGGAGCTTCATCTCGACTGGTCAGCCTGATTAATTACTGTATTTTTGTCTTTGTTCTTATTTTTTTCTCGTTTCAGGAAGTCGAGCGTAGTTTATGCACGTTTGTACAGCTTGTGACAATGATCTGACCTAGTATCAGGTTTGACATAACCTTACGGAACTTTAAAAAGCCTTCAGACCTTTTCTCGTTGCAAACAGAAAGAAAACGTTGCGAAGAATATCTATTTATAACGTTGACTGTAAAAAGAAAGCTTTGAGCAATTTTCTTGCCTCGAGTTCATCTTGAAAAATAGCAAACACTGGGAAGCCGGCTAAACATAAATGTAAAGCTGCAAGGTTGTTTATATGCTTAAGCTTACATGGATTTTTAGAGACACTTTAATACTTGTCTTTATGAATGAAAATTGTTGTCTCTGTAAGTGTTTCACCGAATTATATTTCTTTTATTGATTGTTAGTAGTCTCTCTTGCAATTTTAATCGCTTCTGGCGGTTGTTTTAAGTCGTATATTAACAACGCATGCAGGAGTACTGAAAATGCCTCGCGTATCAAACGCTTTTAAACATTACACATAATAAAACCATTAACTAAAGATCATAATAAAAATAATAATACATTCTTTATTATGTTGTTCAAACATCCGACAACTTGCACTGCAAATTTGGGACTTGTCTAAAGTAAGAACCGCCTGGCTATATAGGTGATTTTGGAAATTTTATGAACGTTCTCGCTAAAAGCCCATTATATCCCTACATAACACATAGGAGCAGATTGTTCTGACTGAACAGTCTTGACATTATGGAATTCTCTTCATGAGAACGTTTTATGTGATCAATTCTTTAATTTCTTGCGCAAAGGAAGTGCGTGCTTCGATCATCCTGATTATTGAATGAATGCAATTTGGCTTGCAAAATTGTGAAAAACTGCGTTCTGTCCAAGGTATGTAAGCTTACTAAAAAAAACGCTTCATAGTACTGTGTACCTCAGCTGTGATGTATAAAAAGTATAAAAGGCTTGCTTACACATCACGAGATTTGTTGGCAAGATTTGCAAAGCCAAACTTGTCGAACACCAAAAAAATTCGGCTTCAGTTTTATTGATAAATTACAACGTGTAAATTGGCTGCCACCAAGGACTATCCTGCCTTATAACCAGACTTAACAGCATAAAATTAAATTTCGGAGCTGTCCTATTAACCTTATAAAATAAAGGTGGTGTAGGTGGGCCGTGGGTTATTTTGTTTCGGAAGAATTTGTTTTCCAGGTCTAATCTACTGTGATAAGAGCCATTATGCCTCTTGACTCATCGAAGATGATTGCTATTTTTTGGGTGTACATATAAGGCTATTAAATCGATGTAAGCTTTGTTTCACTCTTGGGCTGTTTGCAAATCATTTTTCTCTAAAATCAATAAGCCTTTCCCTAGTCACACTAATGTGTTTGATTTAAATCATAAATTCATTGATGGGAGCTTCGCCTTTGGCCCTGGCTAATTATATATATTAACATGAAAATCAAGGGCCTCGATTCAAACAGCCAAAAATAAACCCCATGCTCATACAAGACTCACTTGTATACAATGAAAGTTTACTACACCCGACCAGTTAGCCTCACCATCAAAGTTTTGGTGGTTAACATTCTTCTTTTTTTGACCATTGAAGTGACCACTTGTTCCAAAGTAATCAACGCTTTCAAGTGATAGAATTAGTGGACCAGTTCGTTCCGGAAAAGCTCTAAATCGCATTAATCATTCCTAAGCTTTCTTTGTAAAACGTGTGGTTTCGGTCATGCAGCGGTTCTTATTCACAGTTTCCATGGTCTCCTGAACACTTGGGAGCATGACTCCCTTGTATGTCCTAAATACGAAGAAAAAAACGGCTTGCACATTACGAGTGTCGCTGCTTATGCAAGCGTGACTAACAAGTAATAAAAGCCTTTAGAGTAAGTGTTATTTACTGAAGAATTTCTTAAAAGATGTGAGTCTAGCCCCATCCCTAAGTTCTTAAATGCCCCAGTTGGTCTAATTTCACAGTCTCCAATTAAACTATGATCAATGCTAACCTAGGTCAGTTGCTGCTTGGTACCAATCATTAGGAATTCTGTTTCATTGTCACTGAGTGGTAATTTATCATTGGTCGTTCAATTACATATATCATCCAGACAGTTCCTAATGGCAGTGACACCTTTAGATTGCCCAGTATTTTTTCTTGAAGAAGTTAAAGACACATACAACTGCGTGTTGTCGACATAGCTGTGAATCGTTGGAAGGTTCAGATCAAACAAATTGCTTGCATGGGTCGTGAAAAGCAATGGCCAAGGGCACGAGCCTTGTGGTACACTGCAGTTCAAATTTAAAATTTGAGATAGATTTCGTTGAACTTTGACATGGTGAGATATTCCGTTCTGCATGTACCAAACTTTGAGTGGAGCCAACTGAGTAAAACATTGTGATTGACAGTATTAAATACCGCAGCAACGCTGTTTCTTCCTATACGATGACTGATTAGCAGGGTAGAGATTGTTCATGCAAATGTGAATATGAGTCTTGTTATAGATGGCTGCTGACTCAGCTTCAAAACAAATGGTAAGTTATTGAGTTTGGCCTTAGAGGCATAGTTTTCTTATGGTTTGCATTGTATATAGCCCATCAATAACAGTGTTTCTTTTTATGGCACAATGTCTGATGACGCTGATTAAAAATGGGGAGTCCATCAAGGTTGTTGTGTTGGATTTACGCCAACAAATGAATTGATGCTATTTGTTCGCATCTTCTATCTGTGTATTTGAATGGTGAAGACACAGCTTCATCTCTGTTTTTGTGCCAGTGGTATTGACAGACAAGCTTTTGCACTTGTATGGAACTCTGCATCAAAGACATTAGGTCCTGAGCAGTGCAAGGTAATCATGAGCGTCACAATGAAAAAGCTGAATTCGTAGTCATTGGTAGACGCCAAAACTTGCTAACGCTAAAACTGCTTAAAGAAAGTGATCAGTTTCGACATGTGATAAAGAAGGCGTATGAATAAAACATTACAAAAGGGCAAAACAGTTGTTGAGAAACTTCTTCTACCCCAAGTTATAAAGGGGATATTAAATACCCGAAGAAAACTACTTACCTGCCAGAATACTCCAGGGTTTAATTTTATCCTCATGTTACTTCACCTATTACTTCATCTTCAGTCATTAAATGTCCCTGACAGTGGTAAACAGAGAATCACCCAGGCACAAATAACCTTTATAGACAATACTGAGAGACCCAAAACCCAAACGCACTTGTCAGCAGAAAACGTATCACACCTGGTGGACAAGGAAAAAATCGGATAACATTATGAATGTGTGGTGCATCTACAAGTTGACTAAGTGAAGAAAAACAGCCTCTAGAAGATTAACTACAAAAAAACAAAAAGAAGCAAACACCCGTGGAACAAGTTCAAATGAAACAATTTCATGTAGAATATTTTACCCGCCTATACTCCCAGGTTCATATTGTGCGCTCTGATAGGCAACCGACAAAGAACTGTCCACACTACCCGAAGCTGTTGGCATTGGTCTTTGACTCAAAACTTCCAACATTTGTTGCTCTTTTCAACGTTGTCTGCTGAATGGTCGGTCAGAAAGGCTGAAACCAACAAAAGTAGTCCTGACTTTCAATGGGGCGAAACTTAAAAGGTACATTCACACAAGCTATAGCCTAAATGGTTGGAGCTTAACATGGTTTCGGTAGCATGAAGCACCTAGGTTGGAGTATCGCGACTCCCCTAGATGGCGTGCTAGTCCACCATAGAAGTACTGTATGTCCCTGTTACTCATTTATTCATCTGGGTAGAAGAAAAGTTAATGGAGTACATTTTTTTGGAGTACATTTTTTTATGTCTAGCAGAAGAGGCACTTTTTTAGGGTAGTTAATGGCAATTTAAGCTAAGTAGGTTCTTAATGAGGTTCTAAATTTCTATGAAGGAGATATAGTAGTTGGCTACCAGAATTAAATAAATAGACAAGAGTTACTGTGTTATGATAATTCTAATTAAACTATTTCAGAATGTATTATGTAGCCATATCTCATAACAAGAGTAGTAAAACGTAAAATAAATAAATAAAGTTAATAAAAAAAGTATTTTCTTTTAATATCAATTTGCAATCTCAAAGTCAAACGCCTTGGTTAAAACACTCACCGTAATTAAACTGTCATCACATGTAAGAATCTGCTTGATCTTGCTTGGCTACACATAATGTTTTGGGGTATGAAAATGAAAAATTTCTTCCAGCAGGTTCTTAAACCATCTTTAAGGAAAGAATGCGACTGCTAAGCTTCAATCCATACATACAAAACCAAAGTTCAAAGGGGGCACATTGTCAAACATTGGCCTTATTGCAAATAAATATGCGTCAAATGTTTGCATATTTTCACATTTTCTAAATATCCTAGACACTTCAATTTATCTTTTAATCCCATTCTTTGTACTAGGCCTGGCTAGGTCATTGTGAGGGAACGCTAATATGAACTGTTTGTCATTCTGGTCGAAGCGGGCAGCCTGCATTCGCTAAAGGAGACTGAAGGGCCATAAAAAATATTCTGTATTGCCCTCAGATGTATTTTGGCCAAAGATCTCGCTTTAAGGACCGTGATATGCATTTTTTTGTTACTGGTCGAGACGTTTCCCTGCATTTTTGTCTAATTTTTGACATCTTTTCAGTTTAATTTCGATATTGTTTGGCCTTTTTGTGGCCCACATATTCGTCGGGTGTGATATACCACCTTAGTCGTCTGCCATTGTGGCTATCGTAGCCAATCAAAGCTCTACAATAACAATATACAATTATCCAGATTTTTAAAATTCCTATATTGTGTAACCACAGTGTGTTGTTTTGTAGGTGTACCATACACCGGACGAATGCATCAGATCCGTGTTCACTTGCAGTGGCTGGGTTATCCAATCATAAACGATCCCATTTATAATCACACAGCATGGGGACCCCACAGAGGCAGAGGCGGAGTGTCAGTCGAGTTGGTTAAAAAGGTGATAAGTTTTTTAATGTAGCCTGAGGAAGGTTGTAGAGTTTTCAACCTCTTGACTCGTAAATGTTAGTTAGAATGTTAGATATTGATGCACGCAATTATTTAACCATCACTTATTGCAAGCAACAAAAGAAAGCATGGAATATTGGACATTTAGACAAAAAGCGTATGACTTGCCTAGAGCAACTTGTTAGTCTCACTTGCGTAAGCAGCGAGGCTTATTTTTCGCCGGGGGGGGGGGTACTCCCTTATATGGGCTATATAGGTAAGTACAGCACAAAAGGGTATGGTTGTTTAGCCGTTTTAGTCTGAGATAGGTTATAAATTTCGACCATTTTGGTCTGAAATAGGGTATGGTTTGTGCACTCTCGTCTTGAATTGGTTATGTTTTTTTCAAGAAGCTACTTTTTCATCATTTGGCGATAAGACCATTTCCCTTTTAATGTCTACGCCAACCATGTACGTGCCGTAACAATGCGCTCGGATCACACGCCAGGCTCCTGGGCTTCATATCTGAAATAGGGTAAGGGCTTCAGGAAGCATGCAGCACACCTCCACCCAATTATGTGTAAGTAACCCCCAGGGTTTTTCGTCGTATTTTATACACAAATGTGTGCCAGACGTTCCTTGCAGAGACCATGGAAACTGGGACTAAGAATCGTTGCATGATCAAAGCTACACATCTTCAGGAAAGGTTGAATTTAGAGCTTTTCCGAAACGTGTCGGTCCACGAATTCTATCGCTTGAAAGTGTTCATTAGTTTGGAACAAGTGAACCAACGATCTCATGAAAGATATTAATTATCGTGGATGATGTGTGTAAAAAGTTTAGTTTTATCGTTTGTCTCACCTTTGTCACTTTGATATTGATTGCGACATTTTGACTGCACACTGAAGGTCTTCACCAGCCGATTTACTGAACCTCGCTCATGTTTGGTGGGTTTTGATCCAAAGCATTGTTGGCCTTGTGAGAGCAAGACAATGATTCCTCAGCGGTCTGCTGTGGTAGAGATCGGTTGTAATGTTTGCAGGTCTTCACCAGGCGATAGTGTTGATTTACTGTGTCGAACTATTTGTACCACCGTAGTTGTTAGTGATTGGTGTATCACAAACCTCATTCATGTTTGGTGGGTTTGATCCAAAGCATTTCTGGCATTGTGTGAGGAAGAAAATGATCTCTCAGTGGTCCGCTGTGGTAGAGATCAGTTGTCATGTTGTCTGATTGTAGGCATCCACGCTTCAGGAATGCTTCTTTTCCTCAGAGGTAGCCGACGGTTTAGTGATGATATTTTTCGATCGATCGTATAAGCACTTGACAACACCACATTTAACTGATTGAAGGTGGTGTGAGTCATAAGGCAGGTACTGATCAGTGTGCCGAGGTTTTCTGTAAACACTTGTGAGGCATCCTTCTGAATCTTTTATGACCTATGTGTCAAGAAAGGGAATTGTGTTGTCATCCTCAGACTCCATTGTAAAACGGATGGTTGGTTGTTGAGAGTTGCAATGCTGTAGAAAGTCTTCGACGTTATTCCGTTTTAAGATGGTAAAAGTGTCGTCAACATAATGTTTCCAGGAGTCTATTCACATTAGACTTCATCCTAACAACATCAACAGGGACAGTGGAATTGAAATTCCTGAAGTGTGGATGCCTACAATCAGACAACATGACAACCTATCTCAACTACAGCGGACCGCTGAGGGATCATTTTTTCCTCTCATAATGCCAACAATGCTTTGGATCAAAACCCACCAACCATGAGCGAGGATTGTGATGCACCAATCACTAACAACCTCGGTGGTACAAATAGTTTGACTCAGTAAATCGACACTATCACCTGATGAAGAGCTGCATTCTGCGGTAGAGAGGTCACGATCAATATCAAAGTGACAATCATGAGACAAATGATAAAACTAAACCCTTTATACCAAAGAAATGTTTTTCGTTCTTGATGTCAATTCGGAATGGTATATTCTTAGGATATCTGTCATTTTTTAGTCTCAACTTGCCCAATTTGTCTGTGAGTATAATGCAATGACCCAGTTGCATAAAAACTCACGCAAGTGTTCACCTAAGTCGGACAGTTACCAATATGTTATGTATACACATAACGGGTTTTGCAACTAACTGAGTACTCTCGTACATTTTAGGGAAAATTTATTTAGCCTAATTGATACAAGAGTTATCCCTTGAGCAGTTCAGATATCAACAGGGGTCCTGATTAACTAAAATTAAATACATGAGAATTAACAACCAAAAGTGAAAAGGCTCATTTACTTGAAAAATGACCTAAACAACAAAATGACAAAATGACAGTCCGCACCATCTCTTTGAATTTAGTTAAAGACTCGCAGTGCTTTGCTGAGGCCGGGGGCGGATTGTAGATCCATTTTCCCTGGTACGGAATTGATTTCTTTCTAATTTCAGCTCGCACAGCCGGAAGTACAACATTAAAATCACTGCTTCTCTTTTTACAAATATGGCTAACTGTGCTGTGCAATAAAAGAAAATTCTGTGTTTACGAGTCCATTAAGGTGGCTCGACTGGAGTTTTTAGCGAGGATACCTCCCAAGTTTGACCATTATCTACATCGGTATGAGTAAAGAAAAAGGTTACCATGACTGTATTATTTGAAGATGAAAATTCTTATGATCTGGGTTTTATTGCAATCGGAGTCGCCATGGCAACGTAGTGATGCCATTACGTTTTTTATTTATTTTTGTGTTTCTCTGTACCAGGAGTTTTTTTAAGAAGTCGCTTAAGGGAGTATGGACCTCAAAGTTTGAACAAATTCTATACTTAGCGAAGATCAATAGAGATGGCACCAGTAAGATAACCAAGATCCGCATTTATTCCGATAAATCCCACTAGCTGTGTTAAAGTGCCTTTCATAGGACCTTTACAGAATCGGTACTGGTTCCCACTGAGCAGGTTATTTGACTCTAGGTAGTTTAAAAGTTGAGTGTGAACAGCCTTCTCTAGAACCTTAGTCTCCACAAACAATAAGATATAGGGCGATAATTATCCCTATCATCGTGCTTGCCTGCTATCTTCCAGTAATTAGGTGTCCATTCTGTGAGTAGAAACATGTTGATGAGCCTTGTCAAGGATATGGCTCTTTCTGCTGCACAGTCCTTTCGCCGATTTCCACAGTTTGCACTTTCTTAGTGGTGAAAGCGCAAAACCTGCGCCTACCAGTTTCAGCTTGAACTTCGGAGGAGTAAGGATATTAGCGATTGACATCGGGAACTTTTTTGTGCAGAAGATCAAACGCATTCGCACTGAACTTGCCACTTGTTCTAATCCACAGTCAGCCTCTATGTGCTCGGCTCTCTTTGACCCATTTTCTGCTCTAAGTGATGATGTCATGCGCTTAATCGCTAAATCAAGTAAGAAGTCTTGCTCCTTGGATCTCATGCCCATGCCCCTAGTCATTGAGTGGCTTGATGTGCTCTTGCCAGTGCTCACCAGGATGTTAAATCTGTCCTTAGAATCTGGTTGTTTCCCTGACAAGTGAAAACAAGCCGACGTTCACCCAAAGCTAAAGAAACCGAGAGCCGAGGTGAAATTTAACAACCTATGATCAGTCAGTAACCTTTCGTTTGTATCTAAACTAGCTGAGCCAGCTGTTTTCAGTCAACTCATGACTATCTAACCCTGCTTGAGCTCTATTCTAAACCCCGTCCTCGTACCATGAATTTCATAGCACCAAAACCCCACTACTGTGGGTCACGAATGACGTCTTGCTCAATATGAACCGGCAGCAAGTCACTCTCCTGGTAGTACTTGACCTCAGTACAGCCTTTGATACCGTCGACCATGCGATTCTACTCGACTGTCTACACACCCACTTTGGCATCTCGGGACATGCGCACTTCTGGTTCAAGTGCTACTTGCACCGCAGATTCCAATCCATATCTATTCACGGCGGAACATGGGAAAGGTTTGAGGTAAACTATGGCGTTCCACAAGGATCTTGTCTCAGTCTCCTCATGTTTGTCCTCTACACAAGCAAGCTGTTCACGATCATCGAACGTCATCTACCTGATGTCCATGCATATGCCTATGACACACAGGTGTTCATCTCCTTCAATGCCAACTCCAGTGAGGAGCAATCAGCAGGTCAGAGATTGTGTGCTATCTGACAGGCTTAAACTAAAAGACGATGAAACAGAATTCATCATCATTGGAATGAGACAGCAATTGACGACAGTTAATATTGACTCTGTGAGTCGGTGACAGTAGAACTACATCAGCTAACGAAGTAGAGAACCTTCGTACCTGGTTTGATCGACAGTTAAAGGTGAACACACATTAGTAACATTTGTAAAGCCGCTTTTTTTCACTTATATAACATAAGAAGAACTAGCAACTTTCTCTGTCTTGATTGTACTCATATTTTGATCAATGTGTTTGTAACGAGTCATTTGGATTATTTCAACTGCCTCTTGTATGGCTTGGCTAACAACCTGATGCACAAGCTCCAACAAGTCCAGAATGCAGCGGCCAGGTTAATCTGCAATAATGGATGCTTCGATCATATCACTCCCACCTTATTTAGCCTCCACTGGCTACCAATTAGATACAGAATTCAAATTAAATTTTACTTTTTACCTATAAAGCCTTAAATAGACTCGCTGTCGTATATATTACAGAATTATTAAAACTTGAAACTTTTCCTCGATACAATCTAAGGTCTTCTGATGACAAACTATTTCTTCAGCATCCCAATATTAGAACTCTCGCTACTTTTGGTGACCATTTATTTACTACCCCGGCACCAAAGCTATGGAATGATCTACCTGTGGTTATCCACCATGCCATTAATGTCGCCGCTTTTAAACGGCTCCTGAAAACCCATCTATTTTGGAAAGATTATAGTTGCTAGTAATTTATTCTCATTTTATTGCTGAGAGGAATCTGACACCCTATTCTTCGTTTCCTTATTTTTACTGTGAGCTATTATTTGCAAATTCATGTACATATAATATTCATCTTTTTATTCGTATTTTTTCGCATACTGTAATATACAAAATAATGTGTTATTGTAATCAGTCTAGCGTAATGCACATGTGAGCATATCTTTATGTGACATGCTTACTATAAGTCGTTAAATTATTACTATTATAGGATTCAATTGCTTTTGACTTTTCTCACCAAGGTCACGCGTTGGTCACGCTCTACGTTTAGCTCTACGTCCAATTTTTATGCTCTGATTCGTCAAAATTTGACAGGTGAGTTCATGCGGAATTTATGCAGCATCTTGAAACTTGTTTACTTTGACAGCTGAAGCTGACAGAGTTTTGACAACTTGTGATGTTTTTAACTGTCGTTTTCCACTGAACATTGTACAAAATGAAATTCAGCTGCTATCAAGAGTCTTCTGTTATTCATGGCTAGTTTGTTTATCGGGTTTTTGGTCGAGGACTACGTCGCTTGTCAAAGTCGGAAATCCGATTTCGGATGGCATCGTTTTCGTTTTTCACCTTGCTTGATGCGTATTAAAGAGGGTTGAAAAGCCTGAAGCGACTTTGGCCTTACTTGATAGTTTTCAGTGCATCTCGAATGGTAAGCCTGAGTAATTATTTTATTTGATGTTTGTTTTTTATATCTAATTCAATGAAGTCGAGTGTAGTTTATGGGGCTATTTCGTTTATGCACGTTTGTAAGATTTGAGCATGGATAATAGAAAGACTGGATAGGAAACTGGCTGACGCGATCGGTTCCAACATAGTGGAAAAATGTGACGTCACATTATTGAGAGCCATTCAACCTCTTTCGATGTTTTGCGCGTCTTATGTTTCCTTGCATATTTCACTATCTCTGCCTTCGACTATACATATTGGCCATGTTTTGAAGTAAAGGATGAAGAGGACTTCCTCTTGGAGAAGACAGTTAGAGGGTACAAAACTGGTAGAGGCAAAAGACGGAGTAAATGATTATGAAACTTGTGAAAGCGACGAATGACTCCAGCGCCCGATAAGTTTTAATATGCACCAAACGGGAAGCCTAACTACATAAAAAGTATGCGAAAACTTACATGTATGCAGCTAAAAAACACCTATAAAAAAGGGACAGCCTAATTTTCTTCAAACCATATGAAAACCGGAAATAATTTTAACCCTTTTTATCACGGTTTTCAAAATTTCTTTTCTGCTTTTATCAACAAGCTCAGCGAGTGTCAAATTTTATAAGTTAACAACCCTTGACAAAATGATTTTATTAGCGGTAAAAGTACCCAGCTCAAACAAGCGTTTAATTTTCCCTTCAATTTTATTTACGGACAACCAGTGACAAGAAGCCGTAGTTGAGAAATGTAAAAAAGCGGGGAAAAGCTCACAGCAGAGAAAGGAAATTTGCTTGCGGACCACCTTGGAAACGCCGTTTCTAAACTTTTTCAAATCAATTTTCATTGTGAAGCAAGTTGTTTTGTCATTTTCAGGTATAAATGTACAGTGACCCAAGGTACTTTTCAGTCAGGTCTTTGAAAAAGCGAACTGCAACGCTTTTAAAAATGTTATGTAAAACGGTTAACTGTTAACTACTAGAATACAAACTGGGAAGCAAACTCTCCCGGTTAATAGTAGAACCTTCACTTCTTTTTCATTGGGAAACACTTGTCTTCCGTAAGGCTTAATAAAACCTAGAAATGTATTATCTCTGAAATACTGACCTTTTTTAGGATGAAACAAAGTTTAAGTTTTTGTGTAGTGTTAATGATATGGATAGGGAATACTGTACATCACCTCTGAAATAAACATAAACACTGTTCCCAAAGAAAAATAGAAGCTTCTTATATATATGAAAAAAAAAAAGAAAACAAACAGTAACATCAGGGGTTATGTGGTTTTTGTTTAGTCTGAGGTAAGTGGATGAGGGATTGAAAAAATATGACTGTCTGGTCACATTATCATGTTGTTGAAAACAAAATGCATACCCCAAACAAGTACAGGTATATGTTTTATTAATTTGATTTAGAATATACCTTGGTAAGGTTTAGCATCTTCAGATACATTGTTGCTTTGGATCTCTAAAAAACCGAATACAATAATAGTGCTAATCAAGTCCATCTTTGGTTTGAAAAACAATGTGATTCAGATGTAGACCGTTTCAGGGAAAAACACTAACCAACTTAAACACATGACTCTGTAGCTAATACAAGCATTGACCCTCAAACACAGTTAATTTGTCCCACTCACAAAAGAGTAACAAATACACTTCAGAAGTGATAAATAAAGTTTCTGATCATAAATAATTTAGATGCCACCTTCTGGCTCTCATGCATGACAAAAGCAACTTTGTTGCTGTTTAATACAGAAAGATTGATTGATTTGTGCCCTCTCAGAAGAGTACTTGACCACAATTTTACTGTCTTTATTGACTATGTGTGTTCAGCAAATCCTACAAGAAAGAAAAACAAAAGGAAATCTAAAACACTGTTTAAAAAGTAAAAAACAACAATTAGGAGCCTAAACGGAGGACAGAAATGTCAGTAGGCGTTTTCTCATTGATGCAACAATTATTTATAGTTTATGTAAGGGAAAAGTATAAAATTTATTCGAGTCTCTTCAGTGCCTTCGAATACAGGCTGCGAGGAGAGCGGTGAGGCGATTGTATTCACTGGATATGTAATATAGTAGTTTTATTTCAACATTAAAAGATGAGCGAAATTAACATACTGCTTTTTTAACACGAACAATGAGCAGGGTTAATCTGGGATATTACTTGAGCGAAACAGTTCTCAACACAAACTTGTCAGTCGATTGGAACTTTACACACCGTGTGCGTACACTTGCTAGGCGCCAGCTCCGAACGTAGTGCATTTCAGCCATTTTCAAATGAAATTTATGGCTGAAGAATAACAGTATTCAGTCTGTAACTATGCCTATGCCACAATTCCATCCTTAACACATCTGTCAATCGTAGTTAAGAATAGAAACAAGAGGAAATCTTCATAACAAAGGCGTCCCAAAACAGTCGCCAAGTGTACTAAATATGGCTCTGGTAAGGTCAACTTTTGGGACGCAGTTTTCTCAAAGACAAGGACAAATAACACAAAACAACAACAAGAAGTGCTTACCTTGAAGGTTCAAGTGTGGCTTTGAAGGATCGCCATCGCCGTAAGACAACAAACGAAGGAAAAAACACCCATCAAAAATTAAAGTACCACTAAAAAATCCGAAAAAGAACGACATGCAGGCAAAGAAACCCTACATTTCGACTGGTTTGCGCCACATTTTCGCCATCGTTTCGTCACAAATCTCCACTATGATGGAACCATCCAACGCCATCTTGGAGCACGAACCAACCAATCGGCGATAAGAAATCAGCCCACGTGACATAAGTTTCCTATCCAGTCTTTCTATTATCCATGATTTGAGACAGTGATCTGACCGAGTATCAGGTTTGATTATAAGCTTATAGAACTTTAAAAAGCCTTCAGACATTTTCTCACCGCAAATAGAAAGAAAACGTTCCAAAGAATATTTAGTCATAATTCTGGCTGTAGAAGAAAGCTTTGAGCGATTTTCTTGCCTCGAGTTCATCTTTGAAAAACGCAAACACCGGGAAGCCGGCTTAAAACATAAACAAGGATTTTCAGAGACACTTAAATACTTGTCTTTGTTGTCACTGTATATGTTTCACCGAATTAATTTCCTTTTATTGATTGTTAGTAGTCTCTTTTGCAATTTTCATCGCTGTTGTGCCGTTTGTTTTCAGTCGCTCATGAATATAGCTTGCAGGAGTAGTCAAAATGCCGCGCGTATCAAACGCTTTTGAAGATAACACATCGTTATAAAGACATTATGTTGAAGCGTATAACTGTGTTAATCTTAATTTAAACAGTCTACTTTGGCGCTTGTCAAAAGTGAGAACCGGCTCGCCGTATAGGTAATTTTGGAATTTTTTTTAACGGTTTCGCTAACGCGTGCTTCGGTCGTCCTGATTATTGAATGAGTACAATTTGTATTGCAAAATTGTGAAATACTGCCTTCTGTCAGAGGTCAGTATGATAAAAACAGCGCCTCATGGTACTATTTCACCTCAGATGTGATGTATAAAAAGTATATAAAATGTTGGTTTACACGTCCCCAGACATATTGGCAAGATTTTGTAAAGTAAACTTATCGAACGCAAAAAATTCGGCCTGATTTGTTTTCCTAATGTACTGTGATCAAGAACCATTATGGCTATCAAGTCGATGTAAGATTAATTTCACTCTTAGCTTGGACTGTTTGAAATTATTTTTCTCTAAAATTACTTAGCCTTTCCGTCAAAAGTCACGTGAGTGTGCTCTAAAGTTAACTGATTTCTGGAATACAAGTTTACAATTGTTTGATTTAAATGATAAATTTGAGTTAGTAGAAGTTTCGCTTTTAGCCCTGGCTAAATCTATATATTATTGGTATGTAAAGTCAAATAAGTGTTAATATTGTGGTGTACTTTCTCCTTTCTGCCGTACGCTCCAGTTGATAATAGACCATTTTACCGACAGGGCGGCCATATTGAATAAATTCGATTTAAGGAGTATTATAGGATGCCCAGGGGGCATGAGCACATTTCGTTTGTATTTTCGAGCGCTTTTCGGGACATTTTTTCTTAAAGTTTTCTTAGAATAAGATTGTAATGGGAAAAAAAATCCTTGTGCCGTGTTTGGATGTAATAATGATCGCCTTCGTTCGTCATCGGGTTCGTTCGCATTGTAATTGCGGTATTTTGTCCTTCTGCATTAAAAAAATAATTTAATACAGAGGCAGCGAAAAAAAACACCGCAATTACAGCTGTCTGTACAATGTAGGTAGTCGTTGTAGCCTCGACGGCCTCTTCTTCACTGGGCAAAGCGATGTTCTCTCTGCTGCAGGATTTCTTGCCCCAGAAACGCCTGATACTCAGGCTACTTTGTTGCTCGTCCTGAATTTCAATTCGGTGTTCGGTTGTTGCTCTAGAGGAGTTCTTCCCGGCGAGAATTTGCATCCACTTTATTAATGCAAAGTTGTTGTGTTTGGTTTTCTGGGTCAGTGGCATTGAAGGAAATTGCCTGTGATTCACCGATAGTATAAAAATTTCTTTCACAGACGATGAATAACACATCAGGCCCTGAACTTGAATGAAACACAACAGTCCACCATGAACCGGAAATACATATGGCGTGCTGTCACACTGGATGCGGATACCAACCGGAAATGACCGATATATATATGGCCCAAACGAGTCTGCATGCAGCTGAGACCACACACGGCTAACGCGATATTCTCGCGCTTAGTGCGCGACGAGATTATAAACTCGCTTCGCGAGAATTATTGTTAGTATTATTATCATTGTATTCCATCACCCGATAGAGTAATCAGCAATTATAAAATTGGCTCCTATGAGGGGACATACTCTGGAACATTTAAGGGCGGAAAAAAAGTACAGAAAGAACTAGGCGGGAACGGACCAGGGGTGGGAGGAGGAGGAAGGTTTGTTTGTCTTACACTGGTTCTACTGATCCCCCCACCCACCCACCCAGAATTGCACTCTCTGACGATGATGCCTACTTATTTTCAGCACTAAAGAAAACTTAGTAAAGCGAGACGGTACTAGAGTCTTTGAAGATCGACGCTGCATGCGCAAGTTTAGACCGTGGTGGGGCGCCCATACTTGTTCTTTATACAGTGGAACCCCGATACAACGATCCTCGATATAACGATATCCCCGCCATAACGATAAATATGCTATGTCCCGGCAAAAGTTACAGTAAAATGTATTGGACAGAACCCCGATATAACGATGAGTTTTTAGCGCACCGAGCGTAAAATCTTCCCTGATATAACGATATTACAGTATCAGTACACAGATACAATTTAAGCAAAACATTGGATTTAATACAATGACATTACAGTAATCGAGTACAGTAATCTGTAACGTTTCTGTCAACAGCTTGCAGTTTACGATGCCTCTTTATCCTCCTTGTCATTTAATAGTTCTTTCAGTTTTAGTATTTTTGCCTCCTTCTTGTGAAACTAAGCAATTAGAGATTTTATTAATACCTTGGATGATTCGGGCGAACGAGAGAGAGAATTTCTTTCCTCTCTTTCAACTATGGAGGTTTTCAAGATTGCAAATAAGACAAATGAGGCAAACCAAACTTGAAGAGTACTTTAATTAATGAACAAGTGTCTGTCAAAAAAGAAAAACAATGAACACGCAAACAGCGAAAAGTAACGACGATTACAGTCGCAACTTTAATCGTTTAAGTTTTGTTTTGTTTCCCTTTTACCATTCATACCACAGACTTTGTTGTGTAACCTTGATAACGTCTAATGCTTTGCAAATTGTTTAAGGACATTGCTGCGTGCTTGAAACGTTACATTTGTTAGTCATTTGATACTCATTACAAGTTTAATTAAACAATATGTAGTAAAAAAAAGTACATGTTCATTTTACCTCGATATAACGATATTTTCGGTTATTTTACGGCAATATCGTTATATCGGGAGTCTCGATATAACGATACCTCGATATAACGATCTAATTCCGCTGCTCCCTTGGCATATCGTTATATCGGGGTTCCACTGTACTTTTTTTATACAGCATATTGCAAAAGCATTGCACAACGCCTCAGCATATTTCCCAAACTGACAGAAAGCAGTTCAAAAAGGGTTAGGAGAAAAAGTGTCGAAGTAAAACCAACACCCCAAAAAACAGCACTTAGTACGGGGATGAAAGGGGGTACTACGGACTTAAAGTTACGAAGATATGATCGAAGGTCTTCGACTTACTGATTTAATGCAACTTCCATAAGTCATGGGACAAAAGTAGCTGACACACTAGTCTAAAACAGGTCCTTTTATGAACAATTTCTTTTATTTATTATTTCATTCCCAAAATCAATGTTGTTTGAAGTAAAAGAAAGACTCAAGGGTCTAAAATACCACATCGATTTTGGGGGAGGGGTTGGGGGTACGCAGGGGATGGTGTAAGGTATGCCCTTTTGTAGAAAGTGGCCATTTTACAGAAGCGTGTCGACATTTTTTTTCCTCATTGTCTGAATGCAAAATTGTGCTTCTGCACACATGTTGAGCGCTGTATGAGAATTATATTAACTGAAATTAAAGGAATGAATGACAATTATGTTATTGGTGGTGTGACATTGACCTATTCACGACCGAATTATTGGGCTAATTCGAATCGTGTGATGACGTAAGAAAAGGGCGGCGATATGGTTTATTGGGCTAATTCGAATCATGTGATGACGTAAGAAAAGGGCGGCGATATGGTTTACAAGCAAACTATTGACGCTGAAACTCAAGCATATTTACAACTTTTTTTGAATTGCAAGGTTATGTGCACTAAAAATATTTTGAATAAAATGAACATTTCTCGTTCTTCACTTTATTGGATTGTTAAGGCACAAATAATCACGGGTAGGGTAAGGATTGACACGTAGTGGGGATAGTCACTGTCCGGTCACGGAAATATTGAGCCTCATAAAGGAGCGGCCGTCACTGCTTTCAAGACCGAAACTACGGAAAAGGGAAAGTAAATTCATGGCCAATTTAATAAAAACCAAAGGACAGCGTACCAAATATTGAAAGTGTTCACGGAAACAATTACTTTCAATCCCACCACGCGAAACCCCATGTGGCTTGATAACGCAACGCAAATAGCGTGACGTGAGCGCATATGTCTGTGTATTTGGAATATATTCTCAAGCGAAACCCTGTTTTAGTCCATTGTCGGCAAGAAAAATGAAAGAAGAGCTTTGAAACATGAACTGGTCTTTGACTTTCAATGAAAACGATAGCTCAAACTGAGGAAAACACTGCTTCCTTCTCGTTACAACGGTTAATTTGCCACGTTTCGTAACATTATTCTGTTATGACCTCTTATTATATGACTGTTGCTTGTAGCCGATAAAACGCGCGCTCTGATTGGCTAGCTGCTAGGGCATTATTCTCCTGTAATGCCCACGGGCCATTACGGATTATACAAATTAGCAAAACAAACCAAAGTTCATCCAAAGGCTGCATTGGTTTCATTTAGGTTAATTTTGCGACAAAATACAGTGAGTGAGGATGAACACTCGGATAGGGAGTTCTATTACCCTGACGAGCTTGAATCTCATAAGGAAAACGGTGAAGCCACAGCGTTATCTGGCTACGAACAACTTTACGAAAACAGCCGAGAAGAAATTGAGAGTTTCGTAAAAGAGCAAAAAAGTGAAAACACGACCAGGAAAACTTTCAGTGACTTGAAAACATTTCAGCGTTATTTTTCTTCAGTAAACAAGGGAAACGTAGAACTTTTGGATTTAGCTGCTGGTGACCTTGACCACTTATTAGCGAAGTTTTTCAAAAATGTCCGCAAAATAATTACGACGAGTATAAACCTGACACGCTGTCTGGTTTACAACCGAAGCATTCAGAGGTTCCTTTTCGATGGCAAATCTCCATTCAACATTCTCACTTCGGCTTGTTGATAAGGAATTTGAAGAACGATAAAGAGGATTGAAATGAATACTTTGAACGCGGTGCATCAGCTGCATGTATTTTCATTTATAAAGCTTACCAAGACGCCGTTTGAAGCACTTTGATTGAAGTTTGGATGTTGATCTTCGAGAATGTCAATGATTTTTTCCTTGCCAAGCTGTATTGTAATCATTTGTTCCGAAAATAAATCAGCTATGTTTTCTTCAAAAAAAGTTCTTATTTGCACCACATCGCTGCAATTTTTACTCACCAAGAATACGTCTTGTGAAGCACTTTCCACCTAGTGCAATCTTGTCTTTCCTTTCTTGAGGAATTAGCGTATGAAAACGAAACATTTTCCAGCGTACTGCCGTCATCGATCATGTGTCAATTCTTGCTCTCCTTGTCATCAAGTTTACTTCTTGGCGAAAATAATTGGGGTTTGGCCGATGACAAAAATTGGTGTGTCTATCTTAAAAACAATTTCTTTGGCATTATGTGAGTTATGAGCTGGAAAATGAACTAGTTGTCCTTCCAACACCAGGCTGTAAAGAAGTTGAGATTTTGGGCGTCACCTTCCAATGTGACAGCAAATTTTCAGTGCACGTGAAGAACAAACTTATTAAAGGTAACAAATCCCTACATATCCTTAGAACGCTGCGCAAAGAAGGGTACAATCAGTCAGAAATAGACCTTCTCTTTAATACTATAGTTCTACATAATATTAAGAGGCAGTCTCCCTAAAAGCGGTCCACTCGATTTCGCGACAAAAAATTATTTTCCTTTATTTGTTGTCGGTGAAGAGGCTTTAGTAGGTGTATACTAAAATCGCTATTTTTGTTTTCAAATTCTTATTCTTAGCTCTGCTACAAGCCAAAAACGAATTGAGTCCGTCTCGGCTTCTCAGAGAGTGTTTCGAAGACTAAAATTGATGGATTTTGAAAAGCGCGTTGTAAACAAACAAATGCCCGCACAAAAAATCTGTTCGATTCAGTTTTTTTAATTAACCTTCGATAGTTCACAGGGTAAATAAAAATATATTTGATCAAAACATGTTCAAGTTACAGTGGTTCAAAGAATACCTATTTTGCAGGCTTAATCTAAACCCTGAAAGTAAGGAAGATTTGAGGGAAAATATCTCAAAAGTTTCGGCCTAAATCTGGTTTAAAAATCATATCAAAGTAAAGTTTTAAGCTTATTTTTTTGGTTTATAGGCTCAGACTTGCGGGTATCTTCTGGGATTGCAACCAACAGTAGATTATAATCTGCCATTATTCGTCTGAATTCGTCTCCGGCCTCTAAAAGAAAGTAATTAAGCTTGTTTAAGTACTTTTGAATCGAAAGAGATATACTAACAGGGATGGTCATGCATGTTACTGATTACCACGATCAACTGGCGGGCGCCGTCGTCTTGTAACTACCTGCACTGAACAGTAAACAATGTTTTTAATAGAATTCTCTACATCAGAAGTTGATCCAAGCTCTCTGAGTAATGAAAATAAATATCACTACCCCGGGATACAAAACACGTACAAGAAAGGCAACGTAGAATTTTAAGTTCTTTCCGCAATTTCAGAGTGAATTTCACCGCGGTGCATAAAGGTCCATAAATTATTATAATAATCAGGCTGTTTAAAAACGTTTGACGCACATCAAAAACAATTAGTCATTTACCGTTTTATCTGTTCTCGGTAAATAAGAGGCTTACCTTTACTTTAGATTCTTGATGGAAGAAGTCTATCCAGGCAGCTGAAGTTATGCAGTTTCGTTTCAAAATCAAATCATAGCGTGATAGTGTCACGTAATGTTATGGTCACGT
>OZ037993.1:34641394-35033894 GCA_964035705.1 Porites rus | reverse complement strand
ATCCTTTTTTTTTCTTTTTATACTTTTTGGTTTTTCCTTAATATTACTTGGTAGACATAGTTTAAGGAAGGCCACTGATAGAGTTTCTTTCCTATCAACGCCATTCGATGGTGCAAAGTAAGATTTCCCGAATCCAAAAATTGTTTAGTTTTTAACGTGTTCTGTTTTATCCCTAACTAAGAACTAGTAATAGAACTACGTTATAAATTTCATTTTTAGTAGCTCGACTCAGTATTTTTGTAGGCACAGCTTCCGCCTTTGAGCCTACTTCACCTAACCAGTTCGATTGTCATTATACATTCAGCATAATACATAGATCGAAATACAATAGAACCTTCTTTAAACGGCCACCTATTAGGCGTCCTTCCTCTATTAAATGGACAGCAATAAAAAAGAATTGTAAATGACACCTCTATTAAGCGGGCACCTCCTTCAAGTGGCCGCGGACACCTTTTAGCCATTCCGACGAGAGTGCTATCTTTCTCACCTCTATTAAGCGGCCACCAAGCGCTTGATATAAATAATGTGGCTTTACTTTTAAAATGATATAATGTATGGATTTAGCCCCTCAAAAACTTAACTAAATACTTAACTGATTTTAAAACAAAAAGAGAAAATTATAAGTCAAGTTCGATCATAGTACTGGAAAAAATTCTTAGCCATACGTCTGCATACGTCTGTTTAAAGATCTTTCCTATAATCCGCCTTAGGAGCCTGCATGAACTGTCACAGACGTAGCCATCTGCCTTACGACACTTTCCTCGCCGAAAAACCAAAGAAACAATTCAGTTTGGAAAAACAGTAAAAGAAACTTGACAGCAGTTGTATTTAATTTTGTGGCGGCACTACAAGAACAAGATAATTTTAAAACATAACTGAAATAAAAAAAGGCTTCAGTTGTTGGCAAACAAATTTCTAGATGCTGCATAAGTTTTCACGCATATATTCATCTGTCAAAATTTTGACAGCGAGAGAGACTAGGTTGCTCCTGAAGTGCGACCAAAAAGGGTCACCAAGCAAAAAGCAAATCCTTAGAAATTTTTTTTCCAAAATTTTGTCTCCAGTATAGATTTTTACTCGAGCAACTCCGTAGGTTGCCCCAAAAATGGTTAATTTTGCGCCAAAAACGAAACGCAGTGTCATGTCTGGGCTCCCTTCCCTACCCTACTGAGGTTTTTCACCCGTACTCCCCAGAGTGTGTACGGGAAGGCGTAGACTGACGTCATAACCGAGTTGTTTGGCATCGATAGGTTTTTAATATGGGGTTCCGCTCCTCTTTTGAGCGACCATTTGCCGGTACTCCAAAGTTGGCGAAGCTCCCATTAAGTCTATGGAAAGCGAGGTTTTTTTGTGAGAATTCGCAGTCGGTCACTAAGCGAAAAGTGAGCCCTATTTTGCCGTATTTGTATCGATTTGATTGGTGTCCGTAGTTTCTTAGCAAAACGATCGCGACAAAACAAATTGGTTCGGTTGTTTTTGCGGAAACAAATACTCTTGGCGATAAATGTGGACAGCAGAAGTACTTTTAAGACAAAATTAACGTTGCCGATTTGCTTCAAAGCACCGAAAATCAAGGTAAGAGAACATTGGTATCTCGTCTCACCTGCAGGTAAGTTTTGTAGGCTTTGTTCGCCGTATGTTTTACAAATACGATGACTTTTGAAGTTAATTGGCCAGCCCAACCCTTAATGCAATGCTATATAGTTTTTGCCAGGGCTAAAGCAAAGCTCCTGTTAATAAATTTGCATCGAATTAACAGTCTTTACCTCGACTTGAAAGTCGTCACGTCGATCTTATATAAGACTGCAATGGGATCTTTGATCTGGCGACTTGCCACTTTTCACGCCTCCTTAACTGACCGTTGGATTTGAGTTATGCGTTTCAGAAATGTTTTGAATTGTTAGGAGTAAGTGACGAAGCTTGTCTGGCTGAGTAAGACTGTCATAATGTTCTAAAGAAGAGAAGTGTTTTACATGATAATAATGACATGAACCTTCAAGACAATGAACAGGAAATCATGAATGAAGGGGGATTTTCGTTGCGCAAGTGGAATTCTAACAGTCGGTCACTTTGCAAAAGAATAAATCAGGACGAAGAAAGGAAACGCCGAGAAACCATGGGGATTTCCCCCAATGAAAAGGGGGAGAGGAGGCCTGGATCACTCACAGATGGATCAAGAGGCCTGGATCACTCACAGAGCAAACTCCACTACGACGTCCAGAAAAAAGAAGAAATGAAAATTAGTAATACAACTAAGAAGAATGAGAATACTTTAGAAACCACAGAAAAAGAAATGGAAATGCAAAACAGAATTGTGGAGGACATCGATAAAAAATCAACAACACATACGAACGAGCAAGCTGTTCAATGGCTGACTAGTGTGGCACTAATACACACTCTTAAAGGTCTGGGGGGTGTCAACATCATAAATAGACTTCGTGAGATACAAGTAGTAGTTAAAAAGATCTTTCTTGAAGTGCGCTACTGCAGTCACTGTTGCGGAGGGGGGCTGGTAAAGTACTCCAGATTCTTGGGGCTCTACAGTAAAAACTGTTCTCAAAGGTGACGGTGTTGGCCCTAATCGTATTCAACAGCGTACCCTTGGAGGAGACAGTGCGCCTGGGTCTAGTGGAATTCATGACTGAAATAAAAGGATCCGATAGACTACTTAAACGTTTGAATACGTACACCAGATCTAAGTAGTAGTTTCTGTCTCTGTAAAGGTCTCTGCTCATAACTAACGTGAGACCAATACACGGCAAAGACAGAATGATTTTTGTTGCGCGTCGCTGAATTCTTTCGATGTCAAGGATAAGATTAACAGCTTGAGGAGCTCACAACTGCGAGCAATATGCGAAGTAATGACAGGTAAAGTAGCTTGCGAGCTCGCTGGTCATGAGTGTCGAAATCTGATCTGCACAGAAAGCCAAGAGTTCCATTTCAGATGTTTAGTAACAAAAACCCCAAGGTCCTTCTGAGCTTCCATCGTCCTAACTTGGACATCGCATTATTGATAGGGGAAGTGAAACGGGTTAGCATCTGGTAATAGATAGTAGCCCGCACTTGAATTGATTTAGATCCATTTGCCAGAGATCACACCATTGGTTAATGTGGTCGACGTCGCGCTGTGGGCAGGCACCATCCTCCATGCTTTCGATTGTCTGGTAGCACTTAGTGTCGTCAGCAGGGAGAGCAACAGATGTTGAGGATGCCACGTCAGGAAGATCACTTACATATATGAGAAACAAGAGTTGACCAAGTATTGATCCTTGCGGCACACCTGATAACACAGGGAGAGATTTAGAGTTGACCTCGACAAAGGTGACCCTTTGGACGCGGTCAGTAAGATAGTCTTCGAATCATGACAACAGGGTACCATGTATGCCGAATCGGTGGACCTTCTTGAGCAGTAGTTTGTGGTGAACCCGGTCGAAAGCTTTAGCGAATTCAAGATAGATAGCATCAACCTGCACTCGCTTATCAAGCTTTTCGCCTACGTTGTGAAGGACTTGAAGTAACTGAGCTGTGGTGGATTTGCCCTTTAAAAACCCGAACTGCAACTTGTGAAGCTGAGAAGCGATATGGTCCACAACTCTGTTGTGAACGCAGCGTTCGAGACCTTTTGAGACAGGAGGCAAACGAGAGATGAGATAGTCCAGTCTCTCCAGTTGCCAAACGATCGGTACTGGAACTGTCCGCCAAATTCTTCGATCCTGTTAAGCTATTAACGCCTTTTAAAATCAACATGAAGATCCTCTGCCAAGATCTGTGTTTTGGAAAGGTCAATTAAGATAAACGCTTGGAAGGAGAAGATCTGGGTGAATGGAAATTGTTTATTAACGGGTTTAAAGCTCTGAAGATCATTTTAGTACCCGATGTTATGCCAGGTATTCAACGACAGTCCCATCCGTATGTGCTTACCAAATTCATAAGTTTGAGATGCTTCCGAAAGGGCCTATCCAGCAGTTGTTTACTTGAGAACTGAATTCAGTAATGGCTGTAAAGGAATCTTGAAAAATCCTGGAATTTTTTGAAAGGGTATACTTTGTTGGGCGCTTCTAGCGAACTAAATGCCTTGCCAAGCAATAGACCTCTTTAGCTTGTATATTTTGTTTTCCCAATACAGGTCAAGTGATAATGCTCTAGGAAACTGTTTCTTTCAAATCTGTCTTATTCACGTTCATATCTACGCGTAATTTATGAAAAGACAAAGTTTCAAGTTCCCCTGGGACCGCTATAGGGAAACAAGACATACAAGCGAAAGAGGTTTATTAACGTGATGTATTAAGACTGACTTTGTTCTTCTTTTTTCCTTTGTTACGGCGACTATTTCTACTCTCTGTCTTCTCACTTCTAACTTTTTCTCTCTAACTCACAAACCAGTCACCAACGAATTTTAATTGGCAAAATTATAGACATGTTTGTGTTAACCGCATATCCTGTGGCTGAACTTGTAGCGCATAGCAAAGCTACACTGTTGTCATTGACAAGTACCAGCGAACCAATGGAATACTAGAGGTAAAACTGCTCTTCAGGGATAAGCATTTATTCATTTTTTTAGTCGTAGGCTTGAAAGGCGATGTCGTCGTCCCGACTCACTTCCGACTATCAATCTCATACCGACCAACGCACTGTTGTAAAGAACACCATTTTCAAATCAAAAATGGATTACTATTCTAGCCTTGTCTATCCAGCTGAAAGTGACAGCAAAACCCTGTTTCGCACAATTACTCGTCTTCTTCACAGGAAAGCAGAAAAACTTTTCCCAGTCAGCTCTTCTGCAGTTGATCTCGCCAATAACTTCATCCACTTTTTTGAGGAGAAAATCGTCAACATCAGAAGTAATCTTGGTACACCTGTAATTCCTGATTTCTTCAGAACCCTAGATACTTCACCACTAACCTGTCAGCTTGTAAATTTTGCACCACCATCTAACATCGAACTGTCGAACATTGCTAACAATATCATCTTGAAATCCTGTATTTTGGATCCGCTTCCCGCCACCCTACTGAAGCAGCACTTCGATTTACTTTTACCAATTATCCTGAAGATTGTCAACTTGTCACTCGAATCCGGTCATTTTCCGTCTTCTTTGAAAACTGCTGTTCTATCTCCATTACTTAAGAAAGCCAACTTAGATCATGAAGTTCTTGCAAACTACAGACCTATTTCAAACCTCAAGGTGATCTCAAAAATTATTGAGAAGGTCGTTGCAGTAGGTCTTCAAAAATATTTAGAAGTTAACCAGCTAAATGAGCCGCTACAATCTGTCTACAAACCTTTCTACAGTTGTGAAACCGCCCTTGTGCGCGTTCATAATGACATTTTTGTTGCTATTGATAAACGTCACTGTGTCATGCTTCTACTGTTAGACCTGTCTACTGCCTTCGACACTGTGGATCACGATATCCTCCTTACAAGATTGCTCTCTAACTACTCTATCTCTGGCAGAGCTCTGGAATGGTTTCGCTCCTACCTTACTAATCGCTCGCAATTTGCGTTAATGGAAGGGTGTAGATCACAGTCTCGCGAGCTCAAGTGCGGTGTACCGCAAGGTTCTGTCCTTGGACCGGTTCTGTATGTACTCTACACAGCACCACTGGCCGACATTCTACGTTTCCATGAAATGCAATTTCACTTTTATGCCGATGACACTCAATTGTACATTTCTTTCTCTACAAAAAACGACATGGAATTAACTAACAGTATCATTAAGATTGAGGAATGCCCCTCTGACATTGATAAGTGGATGTCCATCAACAGACTAAAACTGAACAAAGACAAGACCGACCTTCTCTACTTATTCTCATAGTATAATCCACAACAATCCCTACCCCCTCTTTGCTTTGGAACTGACACAATCAAGCCCTCTTCACATGCAAGAAATATTGGCGCTATCTTCGATACCACTATGTCAATGCTTCCCCAAGTAAACAATGTTTGTAAATCTGCCTTTTATCATCTTCACACCATTTCCCGCAGAAGGAAATAGTTATCAACGCAAAGTACTGAGATTCTTGTTCACGCCTTGGTAACTTCCTAACTCGATCACTGCAATGCTCTACTATATAATGTCCCTAAAAACGTCATCAAAAAGCTTCAATCAGTGCAGAATGCAGCTGCCAGACTGATTACACGCTCTAGGAAGTGTAATCACATCACTCCCATCCTCCTCATCTTCACTGGCTACCTGTTTCTGAACGAATTAAATTCAAGATTCTACTACTTACCTTCAAAGCTCTGCATCAGCAATCTCCAACCTACATTCAAGACCGTATCACCCGCTACTTACCTTCTATATCGCTTCGGTCATCCTCTACGCTCAGTGTGAATCCTGTTAGCTTTAACCTTAAGACCGATGGATCTAGAGCATTCTCTGTCTCAGCCTCCGAACTTTGGAACAAACTACCCGACGACTTACGCTCATGTGAGAATCGCATAAACTTAAAACCTATGTTTTTAAGAACTTTTACTTTCGTCATTAGGAAGATTTATTTGATTTCATATGTTTTATGTAAATTTATTTTAATCAATTTTTAATTCTAATTGTTTTCACTTTGTTAAGCACCTAGATCTATTACTGGATAGGCGCTATAAAAATGTTCTTCTTATTATTATTATTTAAAACAGGAACATCAGTGTAGCTGACACCCAAATTTAGCTTTAATCCCTAAACATGCCTACTTAAGGACCCACATGGCTTAGTTAATCAACTACTGACAAGATAATGGAATGAAAAAAATAATTATGCTGTGTACACGCTTCACAACACTACCTTTACGAAAACAGCAAGTAAATTAGAATTCACTCAGTTTCATGTATATTTAATGAGTTTATTTGGACTCAATAAAGATTTTTGATTTCTTTAATGTATGGAATTTTGAGGGTGGGGGTCGCTTTGCGGCTTCAAACGCTTTGAGGCTTTCGCATGTGAACTTTGAATTATCTTACAATGGTTTTCGATCGCATGAGAATCACAAGACGGAAAGTAAAATTAATTTTTGTTAATAATCACAAGTTCCTATAATAAGGCTACTCGCAGTAAAATTACTTAGCCTCGATCTCACAATCTCGCGGGAACCGTTGTAAGAGGGTGCAACCTTTTGTTAATCCTCTCGAACTGCAAGCCGACATCAAGCCGAATCTTCGATAGCTGACCCGCTTATCCTTTGAAAAAAGAAATCGACTCGCCTCCGGCCCAATCTTCCACCTACTTTGTTTGCTTTAGGTATAGTTTTGTACTTTGAATCCTTTTTCCTCTGGCTCTCACCTTTGCTAGACCTATAAATACGTAAGCATTATTTCATATTTTATCATTTATAAGATGATTTTGCAGTTTTGAATAAAACCGGCTGTTAACTTGGCTATCATTTTAACCCCAGACCACAGTCTCGGTTTTCTTTGTTTCCAAACTTAGGCGCTCTAGCAAACAAAGCTGGGCTGTTAGCAGAAAGAGGAATTTTATTGTTAGTGTTTTAGTAAACCTGAGGAGGAGACATAAAAAGTTTTAAAATTGTCTAATTTGCATGCAAATGGCCGGTACTGTCATTCTCACCTGAATTGACCGTAACTGACTGTCCTACGAAATCTCCCGAAATATACGTTTTTGTTCGTGATATTCTTTCCGATCTTGAAAGAAATAAATATCTTAGTTAAGTTAAATTAAACCTGTATATAATCCACGTTTTCTAATCTGTAAACACCAAAAATCCAGTTGTTTAGTTTAAGGAGGCTCAAAGGTCGAAGGTTTGCCTACAAACATATTGCTTCGAGGCACTTAAATAGGGATGTATAAACAATTACATTCCTTCCGATTTTTGTTTGAGTAGTGGTTCGATTTCTTTTTCTCATTTGTACTTTTTGCGTGAACGACAGTAATAAGAAAAAGGCACAGAATTTTTTTTAGAAGCTGGTTGGCAGCGTTATCAAGATAAACATTGATGCAGGTCATTTCCGATTATCTAAAACCCTCACTTTTAAAATGAGGCAAAGCCTAAAAATCTCTCTGGAAATTGCCTAATATTTGAATTAAGAATAGCAAACTATTTTCTTGTAAAAGAGTTTGTACATACCCTCTTCCAGACTCGGATAACCGGTAGATGGCCAATTGAAGTGGCTTTAATTAGCATAAGTGTTCCATTCACTATCCCTGGTTTCAATGAGTAAGTTGAGTTCAGCAACACTCGTACTGCAACGGTGATAAGAATCCTCACATGACCGCCAGGAAATCTGCCGTGGTAATTTTTGTCCAAGTTGATTGGATTCTTTAACTGCGAAAAACGTACGGGGTCAGCTGACCTCGAAAAGAGCTTTGTATTGTTTAGGAGAAAAAAATCTCGGTGGACTCAATCGCTTTGGGATAATTATAAAGTGTGATGGAGGAATTTATAATAAGAGTGAATGAGAGTTTTAAGTCTAAACCATTTCAGGGCTAAATATTTCTCGAAAACGTAAATCAAACGGCGGGACCGTTGTTTTGGTTAATAAAATACCATGCAGACGATGATTAACTGCGTGTGTGGCATCCACCATTGTTGCAAAAGCCATTCAAACATGGTAACCAACATATTGCGACATGGTTAATTAGTTATTCCAAAAAATGGGTGTGTGGGTGCCTTTGTACATGTACCATAGTTAACTCCTCTGTCGTCCTTATGATTGTAGTCAAGGACGCAGATATTTTTTTCATGTTTGCTTTGTTTAACAGGAAGATATTTGGTGCTAGTATCCTTAAGGTGTGCGTTTTTTAATTTCTTCTCAAGGGGCCAAACTGGGAGTTCGAAACAAGGCTTCCAAGCTGGGCCAAGGAAGAATGGAGTGAAGAGTGCACAACCTCATAACCCAAGTGTACTCTGAACGTTACGCTGGAAGAATATTTCCTGTTGCAAATCCCGTTCAAAGGGATCCATCCATCATTTTTTCTCTTTTAAACCGTCATCGTTTTGAATTAGGGACCTTAAGATCCGACGACGGGGACGGCAACGGGAACGTCAAAGAAGCAATAGGTTAAGATTAGCAAAACACCAACTTTAGACGTTCATCACGCTCTTTTATCAGTGCATGTCTTTGCCGTCACTGCACGGCTACGACGTGAAAATGCCTAATTTCACGTTTTATGGAGGACGTAAACAAGCTTCTACGAAATTTTCTAACTCATTCTGAACTTGGATATGGCTTTTAGAAATTCAGCTCCGGGAGAGTTCGCCTACATTTGACAAAGTAAGTGAGTTGGAACTGTCGCGATGAAGATTGAATGAACGCGAATTCACTTTTTAAGCGATGTTTTCGCTGCCGTCGCCGTCCACGGATCTTAAGGTCCCTATAATTTTTTGAAGTACGTTAAGACGACATAGGTTTTGAGACATTGAGGTGGCTACGAGCCAAAACTTACGGCCATCACTTAACGTAATTTTGGATATATTGCCCTGATTAATATTAAATGATATGCAGACCTATTAGATTCCAAGGAAACTTTAACAGTAGCCATTGGTGACTATAGAGCGTTTCAGTCACATAGTTTCAGTCACATTGAGGCAGTGTCTGTAAAACCGGTTCGATGCATTCGGGGTCGGAAAAAAAGTGTTTCCTTAAACTTGTTCCAGTAAAATATCTGAGTTAACAATTAAAGAAAACTTCTTTGGTTTTGGGAAATATTGCAATAAGCAAGGTTTAGAGCGCTTAATAGATTAATACCAAAGCGCCCAAAGGCACTAAATTTTCGAATGGCGAGAGTCGAAAATTGCACATATTTCCGAGCTCGATTCTCAGAAACCAAGAAACGCATAAACATACAATTATACCAGAGTAAAGTACTTTGTGGAAAGTCTTCAATGCGTGTGACTTTTGAATTGCGTTCAGCTGTGAACTCAGGAAAATATACTTGCGCACACATTTTAGGCCGTTTTAAGAACACGCCAGAGTAGCTTGTCGTTGATGGCAGATATTTCGCAAGTCCAGACCTGGCCGCGCTAATTTGCTAGTAAAACCACCTAAGGGGATGTCGTGATTCATGAAAATAAAAGAAAAATACTTTGCGCTTTTAATGTTTCTTTAACAGAGCGACTTCGCCCTTTTTTTTGTTGTCTAGATATAACGACCGTTGGCATTATGCAAATTAGCTAGTTCCTGAATTTCAGCCTGTGCATGAATTATAATTGTTCACTCATACCTTTTCCTTGTTTGTTGGTTCAACTACCAAGAACAAGACAAAGATTACCTGTCAGCTTTTTTTGAGGTGTAAAGTAACGATATGTTTCTTTCTTTAATGGTACGGCCGCTTTTCGCCCTGTTATTGGTGTGAGGGAATTGTAGGGAACTTAAGAGCGGAAGTCAGTAAATATCGACCTGAGGTCTACAAAAGTGAAAAATCGAAAATTCACAAAGTAGCACTAGGTAAGGTATTAACATAAATGTAATTTTTACTTCGATCCGATAATTATTTTCAACGTATGGGAGGGTTATTGGTTTCGCGGCTCTTGGACCGCGTTTTCCAGGCCCGAGACCGTGTGTCAAAAAAAAATCTTTTTAAAATTAAAATGCGGACAATAAATAACTTATTCAGAAAAGTACGTAATAGTACACATTTTAAGAGGTGATTTACTCAGTTTGAACAAAAATGTAATATTTTGGAAATTTTTAATTATTTTCAAAATTTTGAACGTTTTCGTTCAATGAAAAAATGGCAAATTTCAAAGCCCAAAATCTTCGACTGGTACCTCGATTTCAGTAAAGAGTCTTATACCACGTTAAAGAGCGTTATCTCTTCCTACAAAATCTGTTTTCAAAACTATAGGCAACTTAAAAGAAAATTTTTGAGGCCGAAAAAAACAAGAAGTACTTTTCTGAAATTTTAACTTTCCAGACTCAGCGGGCCGATGCTAAAAACTCAGAAAAATGCAATAAGAAATCAGTTTGAGCAAATGTTATTTCTGACGAATGAGCCCGCGAAGAAGACAGAAATAAATATTTTGACGGCACGAGATACAACAGGGCCTGGGAACTAGGCCGGGTGCACCATGGATAGCCATGTCGGGGGTATATAAGGCTGCGTATATCACGTGTACGTCATCTAGGCTTACGAACCACCCTCTCTTTGGTTTTTCTTTATTTTTGTTGTATTTATTTTTAGGAGCAACATATTCTCGATGACATTGTTAAGTCCCGTAGGAAGGGCTTTGAGCTTGAGCCTTGGTTCCTACCCAGATTTCCTGCCCGCATTTTTTCCCTTCGGGTTTTTTTTGGGCAGGTTTTTTCTGGCCTCCGTCTGACCGCATTTACTTCAGTTTGTAAGCGGTAGCTCAGCTCTGCTAGTTTTCAGTTTTTTCCCGTTTCTTATTTTATGTACTTGTACAGTTATCTCAGTTTTGCACCTGCTCCTTTACTTGATATATTTAGTTTCTATGTATGTCTAGGTCAGCTGTCCCGGAACCGCTCTTTAGGAGGCGACATAAGTCTCGTTTGATGCAGTTAGGTTGGAGGCAATGTTACAGACTTCTAGCCAGGGTCGTTATCCATTTGTTTACTTTCAATGTCCTGCCCTAGCCTTTTATGGCAGCCTTACTGGTTATTGGGCTACGTGCCTTGTTGGGTACATTAGTGGAGATAATTCCCAGTTTTCCTGGCACTCAGCCTCTGTGCTCTTGAAGTGTTCCCGGTCCCAGTTATCCGTTGATCAGAGTTTTATTAAATTTTCCCAGCCTAACTGGCAGCCTAACTGGCACTAAGCCTGCGTGCTTCTTTGGGGGACTCAGGTCGAGATCGACCAGTTGTAGCAGATCTCTCTTTTGCTTAGCCTCTGTGCTCCTGCCATGTTCCCTGTGCCAGTTATGCGTTGTCAGAGTTTTATTAATTAGTTTCCCCAGCCTAACTGGCACTAAGCCTGCATGCGTATTTGGGGGATTTAGGTCGAGATCGACCAGTTATAGCAGTTTTTCTTTTTGCTTAGCCTCTGTGCTCCTACCGTGTTCCCTGTGCCAGCTATATGTTGTCAGAGTTTTATTAATTAGTTTCCCCAGAATAACTGGCAGCCTAACTGGCAGTAAGCCTGCGTGCTTAACTGGGTGATTCAGGTCAAGAGCGACCATTTGTAGCACGAGTTTTTTTTTTCTTTTTGTGAAAGCTAGTTTAAGAGTGTTGTACATTAGGTATTCGCCAGTAATCACCTATTATTGTATTTACATAAGTACTTTGTAGGGTTGGTTCTCGCCAAGCCGTCCCAAAATAAACTTATTTGCCATTGCCTTTTGTCTGTTGATGTTGTGTAGTGGAGTCAAAATCAGTGGTTTAACGTTATCAGCTATCAGAAACCACCACGTGTTTATTGAGCGATATGATAAAATTTAAAGCCGTTTTCCAACAAGAAAAGCAGAGTTTAGCCATCTTCTGCTACCAAACGCACGAGTCACGTAAGGTTGTCAAAGGGCAAAGCACAATAATAAACTTCAAAAAGCACAACGTTTTTGCGTCCAGGAATTGGACTTTAGCGAACAGAACGATGCCTACGAGTGTATGTTTCATACCTTAGCATGGGTTTCCTAGATATTGGAAGTAAAAATCATCAAGGACAGCATCGAAAAGAGCATCTTCGGCTGCTCTCTAACGATGGAAATTGCGTTACTTTTCACAGATTGACCGCTTACCACCTGTTTTTGGGCTCGCATTTCGACGGACCGCTTACCTTTTGTGGCGCGCGGCACGGATCTGGACTCTTCACGAGACATTGAACTGAATTTATCGGAAATATGCCACCACCACCAACAACACGAGCTTTTGTCGGGTATTTGTCGTTTTTTGTACGAAACGTTCGGGTAAGCAGATTCACGCAAAAACCATTTGGCTTAAAAAATGTGTTTAAAAGCCCACCCTGGATTTGAAGCAAAAAGTATTGCCTCGAAATAAGCTAAAAAAAATACCCAATTCACGCGGCGAAAAAATGGATGATTATCGAAAGATTATCGAATTCTTGCCTAACCTGAGGGATTTCCCAATTTCCCGTCATGTAGGATTAGGGGTAGGATGGACCCGAACTCCGAAGAGGGACACCTTCTACTACGTTTCAAAAGTGTCACTAGTTTAGACAAGCATGCACTTAGGACGTGAACCCCCCGTACAATTGGCACGTTTCATTTGAAGAAAGACGCTACTTAACTATGACGCGTCCTACGATAAGAAGAGCTTGTAACACCTGTCCATAGATATTACGCTAGCTGAGACGACGAAAACTCGAATAAATGACCTTTGGCTTCAATTAACGGTGTGAGCGCTTATAATGCATGTGCCATTGTTTACGACCGTGCAGGTGGGCTCTTCTGTGCAACATATAAACAAACAAAATTGATAAAAAAAAACCTCCAACCCCCATAAACTCCGTCATTTTTGAAAAAATACTGTAAAGCTCTGAAAGTCCCGAGAAGAAATCCGGAAGTGCAAAGCAATTTTGGAGAATTGTGCGTACCTCTGAAAAAATCCTGGCTACGCCCCTGGTCTGTCAATCTTCTTCTCCTGATTTTTACAATTTTTGTCAGTGTGTAGAAAATAAAATTGTGATTTCTTTTATTGCAGCAAATAAGAGTTTTCGTGGGTAGAAATAAGACTCTCATCAAACGTTTAACTTTATGTTGCCTCTGTGGTAGATCCTCTTATGCTGGTGAATCTTTTCAAACACGCGCCATGTTGGATTAATAGTATTGTTACTGACAATTTCACTCAAAAATGTGTCCTTTACCAGCAAGAATAAATTACGCAAACTATGTGTACCAGCTTCTAACTTAAGGCATGCTCTTATCGGATGGTGTATTTAGCGTCTTATTCAAGAAGCGTGGGTGATTTATACCGTTTCGCAAGAAGTTTTAAAGGTTCATTTCGGGTGGTGTTCCTCGAAAGTCGTTTTCAGCACTGGTAATTGGTAGTGTGTCTTTCCTTGCTGAAAAGGCCGAAAACTGGTAGTTTCTGAAAATATAAAATATGCCTTCCCTGGATACCTTACAGCGTCGAGGAGCTTTTATTTTCCCCACCCCATTGCCCTTGCGGTCAATAAATCATCGTGTTTTTCAATTTTTTATGCGCGCTTGAGAATCTCCAGTTTAAGGTCCAGTTTATTTCACCGTCAAAAAAAGAACAAAACAAAGCAAAAGACAAGTATACAGAAATACGCGGAAGCAATGTGGTAAGGAGGCCCAAAAAGAAACCATAAGGCTTAGGTAATCCCCTTTTCGTTCGTTTAGCGTCGAATAGGTTTCCTGGTTTTGGGTTGATCGGTCGGTGGGGTGAAAAAAAAATCACAACAAATCTGAGAATAGGAGGCCTGAAAAACCAGCATCATTGCCGTGGAGCCTGAAAACAATAAGACATGGTCCCCAAATCGACACAAACTCAATATGGCGGAAAATATGATGGTCAATTTCATAAGAAAAGGTCCAAAAAGGGTAAAAAGCAAAAAGGATACACCACCGAACGTTTCGTGCCTGGAAGTGCTGTTATAGTGCTCATTTTTTAGATTAAAAGAATTAGTTTAAGTCCAAAAAAAAATAATAAACCTTGTCGTTTCTTTTTCTTATTTTTTTAAGAAATGCCAAAAAACTGGGTCTGTCAGATGACACTAAACGAAGAAAAAAGGGCATGGCCTTTTAATATAGGTATTAAGTATAAGTTTACAAGGCCAGGATCGAGCGTATACTGAGTAACTAAATGATAAAAATTTGTTTACGATCTTTCGGCGCTTGGATTTAAAACGTTGTTGTTGGTATGTTCCCCCGTGTGGATACTTGACATTTCCAATATATGGGAACACCATGCTAAAGTACGAAAAACAGACATTTACAGCATTGTTTTGTTCGCAAAAATCTGATTTCATAGACGTAAAGCGTTTTGAATTTTAAGACTTTTCAATATTAGTGCTTTGCCCTTCCCTCGACAACTTCACGCGACCGGTGCACTTGGCAGGAGTTGACAGCTTATTTAATAAATCTGCCTTTCTTGATAGCAAACGGCTTCAGATTGCTGTATAAACGCGTCTTGGTTTCCGAAAGCTGCTAACATCAAACCACTGTTGCTCAAACTGATTTCTTATTGTATTTTTCAGAGTTTTTAGCATCGGCCCGCCGAGTCTGGAAAGCTCAAATTTCAGAAAAGTACTGCTTGTATTTTTTGGCCCCAAAAATTTTCTTTTAAGTTGCCCATAGTTTTGAAAGCAGATTTTAAAAGAAGAGACAACGCTCTTTAACGTGGTATGAGACTCTTTACTGAAATCGAGGTACCAGTCGACGATTTTGAGCTTTGACATTTGCCATTTTTTCATTGAACGAAAACGTTCAAAATATTGAAAATAATGAAAAATCTCCAAAATATTACATTTTTGTTCAAACTGAGCAAATCACCTCTTAAAATGTGTACAATTATGTACTTTTCTGAATACGTTATTTGTTGTTCGCATTACAATTGATTTGGTTTTTAAAACGATATTTTTGTAACTCATGGTCTCGGGCCCGTAAAACCAAGTCCGAGAGCCACGAAACCAATAACCCCCCTGTACGTCGAAAATAATTATCGGATCGAAGTAAAAATTACATTTATGTTAATAGCTTGCCTAGTGCTACTTTGTGAATTTTTTTGAGAATTTCGATTTTTCACTTTTGTAGACCTCAGGTCGATATTTACTAACATCCACTCTCAAGCACCAGACGTTCTTGGTACTACGGACGCCAACCGGAAGTATTTTTACAGCATGACAGCCACCGCGCATGTCAAGACGTTCTTGAGCTGCGGTCACGGACTTCAAAAACGCGAGTTCTCAGGTTGAAACCAGAGGTTTAGGAAGTTCAGAAACGTGAGTATAAACAAAGCTAAATTTGTAAACATTTGATGTCCAATATAACACTTTTCAATCCCTGTATGCTCTTTGTTGTGTTAGTACTTTAAAAGTGTAGTAGATTGGCCATATATTGCAAGAACTCATGATAAAAATCTGTATTTCAGATTGGATGTAGTTGATGTGCGCCATGGCTAACCTGCACTCTGATTTTCCCGCCTCTTCTTCGTAAGTAAAAGCTCTTTTTTAGCAAACTCGACAGCTCCAGCTTTTTATAAATAGCCAAGATTAAAGTGAGGTTACTAGTAAAACAGATAATTTTATCATCCTCGAAATTTTCTGTACACACGTGTCAGTTTGTCTCTGGTCTATTCTTTGAGGTGCATGTTCGCAAAAGGCTTTTAAAGTTGTCTCTGTAATTTACCTTCCTTTTATCGGCACTTCTTAAGACAGTTTTACGTGTGTATGTTTATCATCATTGTTAATGTGAATATTTCTATTTAATAATTGCTAATTTTGGATATAACAGATGCACTAGCAATCAAGCAACTTGATTCATAGTATGCATTGCATACTAATCTGTTCGTGGTTTGTTGTGATTTATGAAATGTTGAAAAAAAATTTGGTTTCTCCCTTAGTTCGCCCATGTAGTGGTCAGAACAACATTATATACAATTATGCCGCGAAATTATGGAGACAAATCCGTTTTCCGCGGAAAGAAAAACATCAGAGAGGAAGAGGCTATGGGAAACGATTGCTCGAAATCTTGTGAAAAGAAAGTCTCCAAAATTCAAGACCTCGCTGTCTGAACGCTCCGTGAGGAGGAGGTACATGCGAATCACCCAGGGGTTTAAAACTAAACTGAGTGAAGAGATCAATGCGTGTGGGATCTCTCCCGAGCAGAGTGAACTTGATGTCCTATTAGAAGAGCTAATGGAAAGAGAGGAGGAGAGATGTCAACAGGGGAAAAAATCGGAGAAAGATCAAGAGAAGGCGAAAGATATTCGGTTAAAAGCCATGGAAAGACTGTCTCAAACAAAGACAAGAAAGTCAGAAGAAATGACCGCCCCGCCGAAAAAGAGTCGAAGAACAAGCAGCGAGGCTAACTCTTTCCTGAGGGAAAAAAAACGAACGAGAAATGGATTTCAAACAAAAGGAACTCAAATTGTGGAGCAAGGAGTGCGAAGGAGAAAGAAAAAGGTTCGACGAAGCAAGAGAAAAAACACGACAGTATGATGCAAATGTTTGTCCAGCAGAATCAGCTAATGCTATCGTTTATCTAAAAACTGGCTGATAAATAATCTTTTATTGTTTGAACTTGTTTTTATCATTGAGACTTTGTTTGAGTTAAAGTTTCTGAATAAGGATAGTGCTATATACAGTGATTGACGAATTCATTAAAATGTTGTCCATCACTGCATCAGTTCATAAAGTTCGATCTAGGCTCGAAATAGGACTCTTTCGGTTAGCCGAATTTCTCGTTGTCCATACACAGGATAAAAATGCCTTTCAGAACCTTTTAGTGAACCTGATATCGATTTGGGTCATTTTCCTTTCGATTTTTATTATTTGACCATTGCGGAAAGTAAATCGAAAATCTCCAGTTGGCCTTTTAAGAAAAGGAGGAGGGGGGAATGAGAAACAGGAAATATTTAAACAAATTATCCCTCCAAAGTAGGTGGCTCTAGCCGAAAATATTCCGAAGTTTGGTTTTTATATAAGCAAGTTAAAGCATGTCTTAAAATTGCACAGACTGCATACACCACTGTACATTTTGCCTCCCAGCTGAGTCACAAACTTTGAAATTGTAGCCTCTACATCTTGTAAAACACTCTTGAGACTCTCACAGTCGCTACAGGCCATGTCATGGTTATGGCTACGTGGTTCTTGTTAGGCGGCGTCACTGACATCACTTAATGCAAATGCCCTACAATAATCAGGGCAGCAGCTCTCGGTCTCCTTACAGTGGTCACGGTATTTCGTCTTTAGGTACAACTTTCCTTCGCGAAGCTTCCTACGGGCTTGTTCGCACCAGTCCTCCGCCCAAACGTGCTCTAACTGTGCAATGATTCTTAGCAACTGCTAATGCTATCCGCACCGTTGGCTGCCGTATTGTCTGGTCCTCGCAACGATTTCCTCTGTGAAGCTTCTTGGACGTCAGGTACCCGCCACATGGTAGACTTACTTATCAGCAAAAATCCATTTTCTGGGCAGTGCTCAAGGTATTGGTTAATAACAGTACACCTTGCTACTCTCAGGTTTGATGATGCGACCGCCGTAAGCTACATCCTGTTAGTAAGCTGGTCTCATAGTAAACTTCAGGAAATGGTCCAGTTTCCGTTGGTCTATTCGAATTCTGCGTTTTAATATTTTCCTTTCACGTAGGCCAAGACCTTCAATATTTGCCTGAGTTCTTGCCTTCTTTATTTGTCTGTCAGAGAGATTTTCAAATGGCCTATGGATTTCTTTAAGCTCCGCTGCCGTGAATCTGCTCGCGTAAATCCTTACAATTTGAGTTTCAGCTACGAGGACTTGCAAACCTTCGTCGCCAGATTCACCCTTGTATTGAATGACAACTGCTTGGAAGAGTTTATCCCCATCAGAGGGAGCAATCACATTACACATTACCTGACCTACTTCATCTGCTTTCTGATAGCCTCTGATTTTCAGCGTTGGGGCTGGTCATCCAGTTTGTTACCTGGGAGTCAAGTTGTTCTATTCTAGGCTTTTTTATAGCATCAGCAAGGCTGTTTATGCATGTATTGAAGACCTGTACTTGGATCTTCGTTATGTTGATCCGATTCTGAGTACGACATTTCACTGCTTTCACTAAGTGAAGGGAAGGTGGAAGGCGTTCATGTTTCATCAAGGTAGCAGCCACGCCTTAGATTAAAGGGAGTGGTGGGTGTATAAGACATGGCAGTTATTTGAGCTGGGGCAACTTGCTTGGAAGACCTATCAATGAACAAATTGTAAATGTTAAGTTGCCGTAACAAAGGCAGTCGCCCAAATTTGTTATCTCAAAGTCGTAATAATTTTTGAGCACAGTACAATAGGAGTGATAGTAGGCGTAAAGAAGTAATTGAGGACTTTCAATTAGTGTTGAAAAATATTATATTACCAACCTCATGCCACCTGTTTGATAAGTTACAGCGGATATCACCCTCTGAAATACTTGGTTTGAATTTAGCATTCGAATCGCTTGAGACGTGAGATGTAGTGCTATGACAGCAAGATCATTGAGGTATCATTTTGAAGATCAACCCTCCTCAATCTGCAGCTGGGGTCGTTTCAGAGCCTTTATTTAACTTTTTAAGGAGGAACAACACGGTGTGACGGCATTATTTTTTGGACTGGCTAAATAATGAAGTGAATGAAGTGAGAGGCAGTATATATTTAAATGATGGGCCATTTGTGCCAAAGGAGAGATCGTATGCTATTTTTTTAATTATTTGCACTTAACAATCAGATGCGCGTAATTAAATTAGCAACATACTGACAAAATAATATTCTTCTTATAAGCGTAAAACCAGTTATAACTTGGGAGTGCTGTAACTAGTTTTGAAAAACCCTCATAGCTCTTCTTTTACATGATATAATTTATAAAAACCTCGTATCACTATGAATATTTCAGAGGTTTAAGAATGAAGACAGATACACCTGAACCCACTTGCACAAGAACCCCATACATATGGTAAATGGCCTTCGCCATGTCCAGGTTGATTGAATACCGGCTTTTTACCTTCTGTCCTCTACCAGACTGTCCTTGGTATGAAGGGTACTAGAAATATGTCTACAAATGCCAGTATTTCTCATCTGTGTGTCTATGCTTCGCGCATACAAACATGCTTCGATGACAGACTCTTCTAAATCAAAAAAGCCGGCTCTAGTCAAAATGAGGTCTTTTTCGGGTAAGCTCTCGAGAGACAAATGGATCGACGCCAAATGGCTTTCAATCGAGTCATCACGATCAATCAAACAGAACAGCCCTGACACACCTCTTGAATCTCCACACACAACTGAACGCGACTGAAGAAAGCACGACATTTTGTTCATCTGGGCAAATTTCATTAATGCTAGTGAGCGAAATGAGCACCCTGCACTTGACAATTTAGACTAAGTAAATATCGCAATTTAGAGCGCAGAGTTAGTTAAACCTCGTAGCGAGATTAATGAACTGAAAAAAAAAAAACGATTGAGAGACAATCGAGCTCGGCAAATTGTGCAATTTTCGTGCCTCGCCATCCGAAACTTTAGTGCCTAAATCTTGCTTATTACAATATTTCCCAAATCCAAAGTCGTTTCGTTTACTTATAAATTCAGATGTTTTGCTGGGTCAAATTTAAGGAAAAACTTTTCTCCGAATCCCGAATGCATCAGACCGGTTTACAGACACAGTATCTTAAAAACGTGTCCTTGCATCAATTGCATTTAAAAATAATGCAGCAGTTCTGTTATTTATAGAGGATATTACATGGCCGCGCGGAGGTACGAAATTTCTCTTTAAGTGTTGAAAAACATTTCAGAAAAATACATTTAGAAAAATTACAAATATTGAACACGAGAAAAGAAATTTCGTATCTTCAAGAGACTACGTAATTTTCTTTTTATTATATATAATCCTGACAATACAAAAAATATATGCTTTATTCCCTCCTGGTTCTTAATAGAAACAAGTGTTAAAGAGCTCTTAATGTGTATATTTCATTTGGACCATATTACAGAGCCAATGTATCTAATACTTTATTTCCCACGGGTGGTAGTGTTTATTCTTGGAATCATAAAATTGCCAGAATTTCTCAGGTTATATCTTCTGTTGCTCATACTAAAAATATCGGATACATAACTAGGGTATAAATTACACTTGACTTTGTACATTTATTATTGCCGTCTCCTGAAGCCTACGGTTCATCAGTGAGGAGAGTTAAAAGGCAAGTCTCCCTAAAAGTGGTCCACTCGATTTCGCGACAAAAAGTACTTTTCCTTTAGTTTTTCTCAGTGAAGAGGCTTTTGTAGGTATATACTAAAATCGCTAGTTTTGTTTTCAAATTCTTCTTCTTAGCTCTGCTACAAGCCAAAAACGAATTCAGTCCGTCTCGGCTTCTCTGAGAGTGCTTCAAAGATTAAAATTGATGGATTTTGAAAAGCGCGTTGCAAACAAACAAATGCCTGCACAAAAACTCTGTTCAATTCAGTTTTTTTAGTTAACCTTCGATACTTCACAGGCTAAATAAAAATATCTTTGATCAAAACATGTGCAAGTTACAGTGGTTCAAAGAATACCTATTTTGCAGGCTTAATCCAAACCCTGAGAGTAAGGAAGATTTGAGGGAAAATATCTCAGAAGTTGCGACCTAAATCTGGTTTAAAAATCATATCAAAGTAAAGTTTTAAGCTTATTTTTTTGGTTTTTAGGTTCAGACTTGCGGGTATCTTTTGGGATTGCAACCAACAGTAGATTATAATCTGCTATTTTGAGTATTTGCATAATTACTGGCTGTGTCAGATGTCATGATTGTACAGGTTAAAAGTTTTCTCGAAATTGCCTCTTTTGACACTTGAATTCGTCTCCGGCCTCTAAAAGAAATAAGGTAATAGTATGACTTGTAGTGATATTTGGCATAAATACCACGAGTGATATCTCAAATTTGTTATACGTAATTTCACGAGCCGTTAAAAACACTGTTTACTGTTCATTGCAGGTAGTTACAAGACGACAGCGCCCGCCACTGCAGTTGATAGTGGTAATTAGTAACATGCATGACCATCCCTGTTAATATATCTCTTTCGATTCAAAAGTACTTAAAGAAGCTTAATTACTTTCTGCAATTTGATTGGCTTAGAGCAGTGACATGTCATCTTAATTTGACATACCTACACGTGAAAATTACAAACCTTTGCGGTTAGTAGTATAAACAAATAATAGCATGATTTGTACGTGATATTTGGCGTAAATACCACTCGTGATATTTCAAAATTGTTTGAAATTTCACTCGCCTAACGGCTCGTGAAATTACTTATAACAAATTTGAGATATCACTCGTGGTATTTATGCCAAATATCACTACAAGTCATACTATTACCTATACTAATCAGGCTGTTTAAAACCGTTTGACACACGACAAAAACAATTAGTCGTTAACCGTTTTATCTGTTCTCGGTAAAAAAAAACGCTTACCTTTACTTTAGATTCTTGATGGAAGAAGTCTATCCAGCCAGCTGAAGTTATGCTGTTTCATTGATTTTCAAAATCAAATCATAGCGTGATTTGTCACGTAATGTTATGGTCACGTGGCTACGTAACCCGTCGTTGGCCAAATTTTTGTGATAAACGAAATTTCTGTTTCTCTCCAGAAAAAAAAGCCCTAATTAAATGAGTTTTTCCTCCTCAAATTGCACAAAATGCGTATCACACCGAGGAATTTGTATTGGTGATGAATCATTATTTTCACGGCATGGACTCCGCCCTTCCATATTTTCAGGCCCGGCCCGCGTAGAGAGGGTGAGGGTGGTGGGCAGTGGGACACCAATATACCCGCTTTTGTCCTCATAAGATACCAATATGGCTAAGAATTTGTAAAACGTTTGACACCGAATGCCTTGAATTACCTTGAAAAATGCTATATACCTAAATAAGGTATTTCAGGACTGAGATAGACCGTCCAACCTTTTTTATTTATCAAAAAAACTAGTATTAGCGTCCAAGGAGAGCCGCTACGGGTGGGGTAAGGCGGCATGCTCCCCCAGAAACGCTATTTCTAGTGTTCTTAGCCTGCGTAGCAGGCGCTTGGAAGTAGTGGGCGCGAGAAAGAACGGGTGTCTCCGCGAGTCTCCCCCTCGCGCGCCCGTTCTTTCTTACGCCCACTGCTTCCAAGCGCCTGCTACGCAGGCTATGTGTTCTGAGAGAACAATTTAAGTAAAAGATGTTGGTAAATCGACTGTGAATATTAAATAAAGAAGCAAATAAAATAAATAGATAAATGATCTTTAATCACAGGTTGACGAGGTCCTGCCTTTGTTTATAGTGCTCATACAGAGCCCACTGCGCCCGTCCTCAACTCTAACGACTCTAGTAAATTGTAAACCTTTCGAAGGTATATTATGCTTAAAGCTCGCATTTGTACCCGCTCTATTGTACATGTACTAGGCCAAGAGCCATAATGGGACCATTATGGCTCTTGATTAGGCAGATGGGCAGGAAGGGCGTTATATCAAGCCACGCAACATTGTACTCTAGGACGGAACGTAAGAGAGCGACGCAGACAGCCGCAAGGTCCACTGCACCGATTTCCTGGGAGACACCTCCCCCCAGGTTCTTGTGCGAACGAACTGTTTTGAGTACTTGCTAATCAATTCGTAAGCGGGGTAGCTGAGGGTCGCTTTACGAAACACACCCGTGGCTCTTTACACTTTTTAGCATTAAGCTTCATCGAGAAAGTTTGGGACGCAGATGGAAATTGACAGTGGCCCTTCTTAATTTTTCTTTGGCTTAGGTGGCCCATCAGATCCTACAACAAGTACTGGAATATATTCTTCGATATTTTGACACACTGAAAGTCACTTGAACTAGAGAACAGTACTTCATACACGCTTCATCAAGGAATATTGGTGCAATTTGGAAGAAATCGGGATTATGAGACAGTTTGCTAAGAAACAACACACCCAGATAAGCTGTATAACTTTCGGTTCACTGCAGTTCGGTCATGCGAGTCTAATCCGGCAGATTCCCTTTCTTGCCAGCCCATGTGAACTTTTGGTCAGCATATTTCGATCACTGTGACAACGTACATTTACGTAAAAAAAATTGTCTTGATATAAAAAATTTAGAAAAAAAGATAATTTAAATCATTATCGTGGCACTAAAATTCAGTAAACCTGAACAAAATAGAGCCAGGATACCTGAAAACCCAAAATTCCCGCCCACGCCTCTCTCTTTTAGAACGTCAAAATAACGTAACCAGGATGTCAACAAGATGTCACATTAAAATACTCTACATGGAAACTATAAGACTCCCTGTAAGTGAACTTTTAAAGACTACTGCATCCGTTCTTTGGAAACGTTTTTGTCGTACTAACTATTTTGGCGTCTTATATGAGACATTCTAAGTTGACCGCATAAGGGATTAGAGACCAGGCATCACAGGCCACCCCACCAGGTTCCTAATCTCAATTGTTGCACTGGCGATTTCACTTCTTTAAGCAACAAACTTGAAAAACAGGAATCAAATTTTGCTCTAAAAATTATGCTTTTCCAAGCCCAAGAAATGAATTCTCATGTGTAACAATTACAATTAGCGACCTGTCAGGTTGGGACCAAAGGGTTGGTAGGTCATCTCTCTAATCCTTTATACTGTACGTGAATTTTAGAAATGTACCATATAAGAGGCCAAAATAGTCATTACAAGAAACTGGTTTGAAATGAGAGATAAAAGAGATTCAAAAAATGCACATAAGCCAACCTTACACCTCGTTGGCCTGCTGCTTACGTGATTTTTGAAAACGTTTTAAAGGAAGGGATTAATATAGCCTCAATGCGTATTTTGCTGTACGATCGATTTGAACTTTCGACTGACCGAGAGTTGGGACGAGTCAAAAAGTGATTCCAAGGGAGTGGTTGCCTGCCCCTCCTCATCGGGTTGCGCGTTAAAAAAAAAAAGAAAGAAAACACCTGGGCTATGATTAATAAGGCCAGTGGTACCATGCCGTAGAAAATGATCCATTACCAATACAAATTCCTCGGTGTGATACGCATTTTGTGCAATTTAAGGAGGAAAACCTCATTCAATAAGGGCATTTTTTTCCTGGAGAGAAACAGGAATTCCGTTTATCACAAAGATTTTGGCTTCCAACGGGTTACGAAGCCACGTAACCATAACATTACGTGACAAACTGCGCTATGATTTGATTTTGAAAATTAACGAAACTGTATAACTTCAGCTGGCTGAATAGACTTCTTCCATCAAGAATCTAAAGTAAAGGTAAGCGTCTTATTTACCGAGAACAGATATAACGGTAAATGACTAATTGTTTTTGTTTTGTGCCAAACGTTTTTAAACAGCCTGATTATTACAATAATTCACTCTGAAATTACGGAAAGAACTTAAAATTCTACGTTGCCTTTCTTGTACATGTTTTGTATCCCGGGGTAGTGATATTTATTTTCATTACTTTAAGAGAGCGTGGCTCAACTTCTGATCTAGAGAATTCTATTAAAAACACTGTTTACTGTTCATTGCAGGTAGTTACAAGACGACGGAGCCCGCCACTGCAGTTGATCGTGGTAATCAGTAACATGCATGACCATCCCTGTTAATATATCTCTTTCGATTCAAAAGTACTTAAAGAAGCTTAATTACTTTCTTTTAGAGGCCAGAGACGAATTCAAGTGTCAAAAGAGGCAATTTCGTGGAACTTTTAACCTGTACAATCATGACATCTGACACGGCCAGTAATTATGCAAATACGCAAATAGCAGATTATAATCTACTGTTGGTTGCAATCCCAAAAGATACCCGCAAGTCTGAACCTATAAACCAAACAAATAAGCTTAAGACTTTACTTTGATATGATTTTTAAACCAGATTTAGGTCGCAACTTCTGAGATATTTTCCCTCAAATCTTCCTTACTTTCAGTGTTTGGATTAAGCCTGCAAAATAGGTATTCTTTGAACCACTGCAACTTGCACATGTTTTGATCAGAGATATTTCTATTTAGCCTGTGAACTATCGAAGGTTAACTGAAAAAACTGAATTGAACAGATTTTTTGTGCGGCATTTTTTTGTTTGCAACGCGCTTTTCAAAATCCATCAGTTTTAGTCTTTGAAACACTCTCCGAGAAGCCGAGACAGACTGAATTCGTTTTTGGCTTGTAGCAGAGCTAAGAATAAGAATTTGAAAACAAAAATAGCAATTTTAGTATATACCTTTTAAAGCCTCTTCACTGACAAAAAATAAAGGAAAGTAGTATACCTGGTCAGTTGGGGCGGCTATTTTAAGAATGACGTCATTCTAAAAATAGCAGACCTCAACTGACCAGCAAAGACGTCATAGAAAGTTTATGGGCTGTAATGACATCATTAAGTATATCGAAAACAATTAACAGACATTGTAGTCATAGGGGTCTAACCGGCTCCTAACCAATCACAGAACAGGAACGCTATTTTTCTTTGACCCTAGAACAAAAGAAACAATGAAACTCATTAATAATCAGTAAATGAACCAATCACAGAGCAGCATTAGAAATGACCCCTTCGTCTAATAGTCAGCAAAAGCACATGTTATAATTTTCGCCCCATATTCAAGTGCGTGCTAAAAGATGTTTTAGTATGCAAGAAAATAGCGCCCTTTGCCATGAACGCATCAAACATTGAAGGATTTGCTGCCTTAACAACACAAAGGCAGAAAGACCTCTTTGAAGTAAGCAAAAACTTAACCGAACGATGTTTTTGGGATTTACAGTGATTGGAAAAGAAGCAAGATAAACGAGTGTTGTCTGCACGCTATGGTATGCTGTACAAAGAATTTTACAATGTCCAGGTACGGAACCGATTTTGCAAAGGCAACGAAATTTTCACAACACAGTATTTTATCGCAAATTACTTTATCACCTCAAAGGGTATATCATTGTACACAAGAAATAATAATAATAAAGAAATGGCTAATGGTTACATCATCACTTAATGTGTAGTCTACCAAATTGTCTCTGTCACTTAGGTCTTGGTTCGTAGGTAAGTCCTTTTTCAGATGATACACATAACATATTTTGTTGTAATCTTCGCTTGAACAAATCGTTCATTTCCAATAAGGCATCAGGATAATCGTAGATATTGCGTTCACCAATAATGACAGTTCTGCCGATCAACGTGGGGTTCATTTTCTGTTTCTCCGTCATTTCCTCACACCATACTTTTTGACATGCAATCCGTTGTAGCTGTAGTTTGTTGGAAAACTGACCACCATAAGAGAACCATTTCTCAGCCATAGTTGTCTTTGGACAAACACGCCGCGAGTTGATTATGCGAAAATGTTCAACTTAAGACCAAGTATTGTGTAAAAAAATGCAATTAAGAGTTAGCCGTTTAGCTTTTGTCTCTTTTAAAAAATAAGCGATTAAGACATTGAGTTCCCACTTCGAAAAAAGTCAAGGAATGTTGTTTCTCAATCATCCAGAACGTGTTGCATTTCTTTGCGAAATTGTAATTCTCTGTCTATCGACAAACCTATGAAATACCTGTCGCAAAAACTACAAGACGATTCAGAAAAAGAACAATCTATTATGTGTTTAACATACAAACGCGCTCTCCGTTCAATCATGATTTCATTCTTAAAAGTTCAGTTTGCTCGGAAAAAAGTCTTAACTCTCACCAAACATGCAAGTCGAATCGAGCGCTTCACCTCTGTTGACGATTGACGAAGTGGAAAAAGTCCAGCGTCAAAGGATAGCCAGTTTTACTGGACATGTATTCCAACTGACTTATGCGGCTTTGGTTGACAAACTCATCCAACAAGAAAAGCTAAATCACTGCGACGGTTGTGCTATTCAACACCCAAGTACAAACCAACATTCTTGTCTCACGATGGATAATAATGACGCATGGATGTATTACCACGATGAAGTGGTGGAACAAATCGACCTGAATTCTATGCTGAACGCTACCGAAAGTATATTAAATTAAATTAAAATTGAAACTTTAATAAATACTCCCAAAAAAAGGTTTTTCAGTACCTATTTACAAATGTAAATGCAAGCTATATCTAACAAGCTAATAATTGTTAAATGCTAACTGTCATTCGATCATTCATTCATTACAAGTTTCAGGGCTTTCGTAAAGGCCTTTACAGTTGTAGCGTTTCTAAGGTCTTCGTCTAACGTGTTCCACAGGGATACTGCTCTATAGGCGAAGGTACGTTGGCCAGTGGCTGACCTGAATAATGGGATTTCGAACTTCTCATTATTACGGGTTGTGCGATTATGTACAGAAGATCGTTTTTTAAACTTAGCACATAGGTATTCAGGAGCTAAATTGCTGGCGCACTTATAAGCCATAACAGCGTCTCTGAATTTGAGCATCTTGCTAACTGGAAGCCAGTTGAGTTCGTCAAGTAATGGCGTCACGTGGTCATATTTCCGAGCGCCGCAGATAATTTTGCAGGCGAAATTCTGAATAAGTTGCAGTTTTTGGATGTTCTTAGATGAGGTATTAGACCACACGGTCGAACAGTAGAGCATTTTGCTAAAGACAAGAGATGTAATAATTAAAACCAAAGTCTTTCTATCAAAACAATATTTCACGCGGTTGATCTGAACCAGTTTAGTCAAGCAAGAAGAAACTAAGTGGGAGATATGAGTGTCATAGGTCAGCTGTAAATCTATGTATACTCCTAGATCTCTTGCTGATTCGACAGCCGTAAGAGTCTTTCCAATAAACGAAACAGTAAAATTAACTCAATGTTTACTTATCATTTGCTTGGTGCCGATCAACATGAACTTCGTTTTCTCAGGGTTTATTAACAAATCATTTGCGCAGCACCAGGTGGCAACATTGCGCAAATCATCTTCGAGCTTGCAGTATATGCAGTGCTCTCGACTTCAAACTAGGCAAATCATGGGAAGCGCACGTTTCCGAGCTGCCAAATATTGTCCTTGATCAGTATTTTCCTCGCTTCTCTGGAACTTGATGTTGTCCAGCAGGGTGATGATCTTCAAAGCCGTATTTTATACGCTCTGTACTAAAGACCAAATGGGCTCAAATTGAAGGATTAGAATGCCCTGATAGAGTCGTGAGAAGAGACGAACAACAATGGACCTTGACTTGATAATTAATGACATTCAAAATAAGCTTCGTTTCTAAATGTAATAAAATTTGTTCATGATGACTAAATTTTGAGTCGGTGTGTGTTTATCTCTGTCTTAGTCAAGATGGGGCTTTCTCTGTCTTTGCTTCGAGTCGACTTTCTCTGTATCGCATTGTATATAAAGAGGTTTCCTTAATGTCTAAAAAATGTCATTTGTTCATAGTTTGTAAATAAATATGCTTTAATATACTAAACACGTTTTGTAGTCTGTCTAGCAAAGCAATTTTTCTATAAAATAATTTAATGAGAGTGCATACAGTTGAATTAGTCGGTTGTGATCATGGATCCGAGATGGAAATATGACTAAATTTTGAGTCGGTTTCTGTTTGTGATGGGGCTTTCTCTGTCTTTGCTGCGAGTTGACTTTTCTCTGTATCGCGCACAAGCCAAAACACTGACAGTGTCTTCAAGTGAGATAGAGAAGCCTCAACAAAAATTTAAAGATCTACCGGGTTCGAGTGTAGAATAGTTGAAAGAACTCTACTCTGAGGTCTTTCCAAAAGTAAACTGGGAACGATTGGTGGTGTTTTTGAACTTTGCGGATCAGTTAGGATTAACCAAGGAGGAATGGGAACTATTATTTAATTTTCTCGTGCCCACTCTCACCCAGATACGAGGGTAGCTATCTAAATAAACACCAAGAGAAAAGAAATTATTCGGGTTTGAACCTTCATAGCGATCACCAGTGATGGGGAGCTGTCCTGCTTCGTCCACTTTTGGATTCGACCACATCTTTAGCCGCATTCGTTGCTTGTTAGCCTACTTTGGGGGTAGAGTTATCGTACAAAATTCCGAGTTCTGTGATGGAGAAAACACTGACCAGCATTTATCTCGACCCAAGTCAACCCGCAAGTTTCGGTGGTTTAGATGCTGTTTACAGAGCAGTCAAAGAGAAAGGAAAGAGCAAGATTTCGCGTAAGAAATTTCGAGATTGGTTGAGTCAGCAAGATGTTAATACTCTTCACAAGCCCGCACGAGGACGCTACCAGAGAAGTCGAGTCATCGTTTTTGAAATAGATGAGCAATTTCAAGCGGATTTGGTCCACCTCCAAAATCTCAGTCCCTACAACAAGGGCTATAAATACTTACTGACTTGTATAGATATCTTCAGCAAGTACGCGTTTGTGTTTCTTTGAAGACAAAACAAGGTCAAGAACTCGTCAAAGCCTTTCCAAAGATCATTTCTACTGGTCGCAAAGCCATCAAACTGCAAACAGATCAAGGGACAGAGTTCCTGAATCGCGTGTTCCAGAAATTTCTGCGTGACAACAACATGGACTTTTTTACTGTTAACTCTGGGCTCAACGCCTCAGTGGTTGAGCGTTTTAACCGAACATTTAAGAATAAGATGTACAAATATTTCACGGCCAAAAACACTCTTACTTATATCAATGTATTACCCCAGTTAGTATCTTCTTACAATAACACTTACCACCGAAGTATTAAAATGCAACTGAGTCAGGTTACTAAAGCAAATGAAGCTTAAGTGTGGGATACTTTGTAGCGGAGCTCCATAGCTAAGGAAATGTGGTAATCTACCCATCCGAGAAAATTTGGTAATCACGTGACCATACGCCCGACCGTCCGTCCGTACCACAGGGAAACCAATGTTTACTCTCACACTTTCTAGGTAGTTTGGGAGCCCAATAGAAAACTAATTGCACATCAATGTTGTGATCAATTGACAGCTGTCAAAACAGGATATCTGCTGACCAGTATCACCTGACCGTAGCGCGGGCTCAAGTGTCGACCCATCGAGGTCGACTACTTTTTTGAAGTTATCCGCTGACAAATTACCAGTTTCAAATGATCGCAGGCTCAAGTCTATTTTTTCCAATGATTCATATGAAATATGTTGTGTTTATGTCACTATGGCCCCGCACTGTCAAGATTTTGATTTCAAACTGACCTCGGACGCGAAAATTCATCCACTTTTTTAAAAATAAAGGCGGGGAAGACCTTTTCTTACCATGGTCACGCGTTGGTCACGCTCTACGTCCAATTTTTGTACTCTGATTTGTCAAAATTTGACAGGTGAGTTCATGCGGAAAATTTATGCAGCATCTTGAAAGTTGTTTACTTTGACAGCTAAAGCTGACAGAGTTTTGTGTCAACTTGTTTTTCCACTGGATATACAAAATGAAATACAGCTGCTATCAAGAGTCTTCTGTTATCCATGGCTGGTTTGTTTATTGGGTTTTTGGTTGAGAAATGCGTCGCTTGTCAAAATTGGGTAATCCGATTTCGGATGGCATCGTTTTCGTCTTTTACCTTGCTCAATGCGTAAGAGGGTTTAAAAGTCTCAAGCAACTATGGCCTTCCTTGATATCTTTCAGGAACTGAATCTCGAATGGTAAGCCTGAGTAATTATTGTATTTGACGTTTGTTTTTGTTATATCTAATTTCATGAAGTCGAGCACAGTTTATGCGGCAAGTTTTTGCACGTTTGTTAAGATTTGAGTCAATGATCTGATCTAGTATCAGGTTTGATATAAGCTTACAGAACTTTAAAAGGCCTTCAGATATATTTTCTCACGGCAAATAGAAAAAAAACGTTCCGAAGAATATTTAGTTATAAATTTGGTTGTTGAAAGAAAACTTTGAGTGATTTTCTTGCTTCGAGGAGTTCATCTTTGAAAAAAAAAAAACAAACACCGGGAGGCTGGCTGAAAGTAAAACAAAATAAACTTAAGCTTAAGCTTTAAGCTTAAAGACTCAGGATTTTTAGAGACACTTTAATACTTGTCTTCGAGAATGAAAATTGTTGTCTCTGTAAATGTTTTACCGAATTATATTTCTTTTATTGATTGTTAGTAGTCTCCCTTGCTATTTTAATCGCTTGTCCGGAGTTTGACTAATAGTCGCGGGTCGCGGGTCCAAAGTCGCGGTCGCGGGTCCAATGTCGCGGTCGCGGGTCCAATGTCGCGGTCGCGAGTCCAAAGTCGCGGTCGCGGGTCCAATGTCGCGGCAGGGGAAAATGATTTGGAGTTCGAGGTAACTGAGTGAAAACGAGTGATATGAAAAAAATATAAAGGGAAAAAAATCCTTTTTATGCATGATACTCTACGTTAACCAATTTACAGGTGACGGATGTTAGAGTCAACAAAATAATGTCTGACGAAAAGACCTAAAAGAAAAAGCTGGCCGACTTTTGTGTTCACCGCAACTTCATTTTGTTTTCTCTCTATCGGGCCCAGTTATGTGTAAATTAAGCTTTGAATATACTTATGCATAACAGTATCTGATAAAAAAGTTACCATAAGTTACCATTACTTTTTTCTTGTCTATGAATTGCTCACAAATGCTTAGGAGTTCATTTACTGAAAAATATGCGATACACTTCATAGACTACAGATTATAAACGTTATAACAACTTAAACCCTTTTTTTAAAAAAAGCGAACTCGGGCTCAAAAAGCTAAGAGTCTGTCGGTAGAAGAAACGAGAACTCTTATATTTAACAAATGTTTTCGGCAAAACTGAAAGAAATTGTAAATAGGCGCATGAAACTTCATTCAAGCGGTATTCAAGACTTGAATTTAATATGGAGACAAGTAATAATCCACAGAAAGGAGTCTGTTTCTCGAAGCAAGATTTTCGCTTAATGCTTTTATTTTTACCACTGAGACGGCAACCCAGAGTGTTCAATATAACTTCTTGTTCTCTTCACCTGAATGGCAACCAGGACAACCTGACAATAGGAAGCCATTCAATGTGCGTCTCAGTCAAATCTTGAAAACATGCATCGTAATTAAGTGAGTAAGTGTGTAAGGAAATAATAACGCCCGATATCTTGAAGCTGAAAAAGAAAGTAAGCAGACACTGAAAACGGTAAGTTATCAACTCCACCAGAGCTAAGAAAAGACAGTAGATTAGGTAAGTAACTCCAGATTCCAGGTACTGGATTCAAGTCTCAGTAGAACCAAGAGACTATGATCTATTCTCTCTTGGTAGAACTTGGAATCCGGATTTCAATCGTTAGTGGGAACAAACTCCTTTCTGTGGACAAGAGAGGATAAAGCTCGAGCTTTATCCCATATTGCTGTGGATTATTACTTGTTTCTATATTGAATTCATGCCTTGAATACCCGCTTGAATGTACTTTACTGGCACTTCAAGCCCAACGTCTCTCCTCCTCTTTCCAGTTACTTGTGCAAAGAGTTTATTTTGGGAGTTTGCGACCAGGAAGTTTCTCAACAAGCGTTTTCTTTATTTTTGCCGAAAACATTTGTTAAAATTGAAATAGTTCTCGTTTCTTCTACCGACAGACTCGTAGCTTTTCGAGCCCGAATTAGCCTTTTTTAAAAAAGGTTTTTATAAGTTGTTGTAACGTTTATAATTTATAGTCTATGAAGAGTATCGCACATTATTCACCCCTAAGCATTTGTGAGCAATTAATAGACAAGAAGGAAACAATGGTAACTCATGGTAACATTTTTTATCAGAAACCGTTACGCATAAGTACATTCAAAGCTGAATTTATATATAACTGGGCCCGATAGAAAGAAAACAAAATGAAGTTGCGGTGAACACAAAAGTCGGCCAGCTTTTTCTTTTAGGTCTTTTCTTCAGACATTATTTTGTTGACTCTAACATCCGTCACCTGTAAATTGGTTAACGTAGAGTATCATGCATAAAAAGGATTTTTTCCCTTTATATTTTTTTCATATCACTTGTTTTCACTCAGTTACCTCGAACTCCAAATCATTTTCCCCTGCCGCGACATTGGACCGGCGACCGCGACTTTGGACTCGCGACCGCGACATTGGACCCGCGACCGCGACATTGGACCCGCGACCGCGACTTTGGACCCGCGACTATTAGTCAAACTCCTTGTCCGTGGTGTTTGTTTTCATCGTTCATGAACATCGCTTGCAGAAGTACTTAGAAATGTCGCGCGTATCAAGCGCTTTATAAGATTACACATCGTTATAACTGGAACCATTAAATAACAAAAAAAAATGATAATAAATTCATTATTATGTTGAAGCGTATCTCCATTAAAGTTCATTCAAACACTCGACCACACTGACAGCTCGCACTAAAAATGAGAACCGGCTGGCCGTATGGGTGATTTTGGAAATTTTTTGAACGGTTTCGCTAAAAGCCCACGATTGATCGTCCTGAACATTGAAAAACTGTGAAATGCCGTATTCTGTCCGAGGTTTGTATGATAAAAAGTACTGTTTCACCTCAGATGTGATGTATAAAAAGTGTAAGAGGTTGGTTTACACACCCTCAGATTTGTTGGCAAGAATTTGTAAAGTAAACCTGTCGAACGCAAAAAAATGCGGCCTGATTTGTTTTCCAAGAATTTGTTTTCGAGGCCTAATCTACTGTGGTCAAGAGCCATTATGGCTCTTGAATGTGACAGAAGATGTTTGCTATTTTTTGGGGGTACATACATGTATATCAACTCGATGTAAGATGTTTCACTCTAAAATAACTTATCCTTTCCCTCAAAAGTCACATGAATGTGCCCTTAAGTTAACTGATTTGTGGATTACAAGTTTATTGTTTCGAGGCAAGCGGGAACCGATATTTAATTACATTTTATCTTCTGTAGTTTTGTCTATCTGGCGACTCATAAAGTATATTCCTGCGAGAAGTCGTTGTAATACTCAGTATCTCGTACCATTACGTGACCATGCTTTTTTTGAGTTTCGAGTAGGTTTTGACCTTTTAGTTCGGCGTGAGAATCTCATTTCTTTTAGTTTATTTAGTTTTTGTGCTTTTGCAAACGTAGTCTGTTCTCAGATTTATTTTGTTAGTTTCTTAGTATAGTATTTTTCGGAGGAAGCAACCATTATTGTTTTGGGAAGGTTTCTTTTCACCTGCGTGCCCAAATTTAAGTTGATTTTATTCCTTTCATGAAGTATATTTGGTCTAATATTCTAGTTGGTAAGATTTATTATTCCTGTATTTCAATAATTATATTTCTTTTGTCTTATTACGCGTTTTTTGACAAGGGTTTTTATACCGGAACAGCTACGAGAATGAAAATATGATTGGAATGTCAGTAAAATGGTATATTATCTGTTTGCCAAACTGTAGTTGTAATTGAACTTTAGCTTTTAGTAATTATTTGTTACGTTGCATTATATTTCAGTTTACGGTTCGATTATCGTCAATAAAATCACCATCAAGGACTAGCTCCTAGTTTCGTGGTCATAGTTGATTCATGATCGACCAGTAAAATATACCCGCTCACACGGAGTTTCGCCGCCACAAATAGCTTTAGCCGCGTGACAATTGGCTTCTCCTACAGTCGCAGCGTATCATCAGTTACAGAAACTAATCAAATAAGTTCGTCAAGTCACGTATTTGAATGTAAAAATCGAAAAATTGTGGGTGGCAATTCGAGGCAATCTTTCGCATTTCCGGTGTCTGGCATGTTGGGTGGTGGAATTTATTTACAACTGTCCGTTTAATACAGGTTGGCAACAATAGAAATGGCCCTTTTCAGGTACTTTTTAGGTGTCCGCGTCCGCTTAATAGAGGTGCCCGCTTAATAAATAAGGGAAATAAATTTGGGGACTTCGGCTACTGTCCGCTTAAAAGAGGGTGTCTGCTTAATACGCTGTCCGCTTAATACAGGTTTCATTTTATACTTGGCCATGCGGCTGCATCAAAACACTCCAGCGCCAAGTACCCAGTTCGCCGAATCGATTGTAAAGTGCTGTCTATTCCAAGAGGATTTAGCAGTTTTAACCCCGACAACATCTTTTTGGATCATATCCCCAAACGAATCGTGCTGGTCTTAGTGGATACTCAGGCATATAATAGAACTTACAGTACCAACCCGTTCAACTTCAAACACTACAATCTAACTCAAGTGGGTGTCTATGTGGACGGAGAGCAAATTCCTCGGAAACCCCTGTTCTTGAATTTTGACGAAGCTGGAGGTCAAAATGTAATAGCAGACTATCAAAGGCTGTTCTCAGGCACTGGAAAACTATCCCAAGTTGCCGGTAATCAAATCAGTAGAAGCGATTATGACTCTGGTTACACAGCATTCTGCTTTGACTTGTCACCAGACCGCCGCTCAAGTGACCATTTTGAGCTAATAAAGCAAGGTAACCTGCGCGCTGAGCTTCATTTCAAGGAACCACTGGCCAATACGGTTAACCTTATCGTTTACGCTGAATTCCAAAACGTGATTGAAATTGACGGGAACCGCAACGTGTTGTTCGACAACACAAACTAAAAATGGCCGGTATTCAACTGACCCTTATTTTGGGAAACGATAAATTTACACGAGGTGTGTTTCAAGGCGTGTATCCCTCAGACCAGCTGCCTGCAAGTGTTTCACATTACCCAGCCCTGTTTATCGCCAATGTGGATACGAGTGACAAGCCAGGTTCGCATTGCGTGGCGTTTTATTTCACCAAGGAGCAAGAAGGAGAATTTTTCGATTCTTACGGATCACCACCCAGCAAATATTCAGGAACATTTACTACCTTTTTAAACAACAATTCTAGCCAGTGGACTTTTAATACTGTGACATTACAAAGCATCTATTCAAAAGTCTGCGGACATTACTGTTTGTATTTTGCTTTGTATCGTAGTGGACAAATAAGTATGAGTACTATTGTCCATCGTTTTTCTAAAAACACAAGAAAAATGATAGTCTCGTGAATTTTGTCTCAGGGGTCGTCAACTTCACATGGAGAGGCTGGCCTTTCCGCTGATCGTAATAAGTCAATTACCGTTGCAACACCTGATTGTAAAGCTTCGCCTTTCCCTCATCACCAAGTTGTTTACTTTCTAAAATATCCCCCATTTGGCTGTCGAGATTTTTCAGAGTTTGTGTTACAGGTAGTGTTAATATCTTCTGGCGTTGCTGCAATCGTTCCAGAGTGTTCTCAGGAACGAGAACCATGCGTCTTGTATGATTCATCTTAAGTAAGAAGCGAGCTCAACACTCGAAGAACGGGAGGTAGCAAAACACTTAAAAAGTTTCCTCTGTGTTGTACCAGGATTTGCTTTTTCTTGTTTAGCAGGGTACTCTTTTCAGCTAGAGAAGTAAAGGCTTTCTTGTACTTAAGAAGTTTTCTCTTTGCCGGTTTACCGACAGGGACTGTTTCTTTAAGTAAGTACGTTGAATAACACTCACAAATGGTTCTTACTAAAGCGTCGTCGGCTGCTTTCAAAACTGCTTTACGTTGAGCTGGGATACACTTGACGAGGAGCTTAAGAAAATCGAGCTTCTTTCTTAGTCGCTGGGCCATACTCAACTGATATCAATCGCTACGATGGAGCCTTCTTATATCTTTTTGACACAGGCGAGCTGAGTCTCCCCAGAGAAAATGTTTGTACGCAACCGGAAGTCGGTAGCTGTTTCCTGTTTGAGGTGGCATAACAGGTAGCCATAAGGGCGTTTTGTCCTATCCTGAAACGCTTCTTGCATGTATTTGACATGAACGGGAAACATCTGTTTCGCCAACTGACTGACTTGACTGCTATCTCGCGGAGACTTGAACATCACCAAATAATGGCAATTCAAACTCATGTCTCTTGGTTCTTTTCCCCCGTGAAAAATATTTTGAAGGATGAAAATAACGCTTAAATTTCGGTGATGACAGCCCTTAGTGAACAAATTGGTAATTCTTTGATCATTGCTAAGCTCCTGCATTAAATCGTCAATGACCACTAAATTCCGAATGGTTGGGTTTATCATAGATTCTAAATCACCAGGAACTCCTTCGACGAACGTGATGTTGGGAATAGTCCTTAGCATCTCGTCGTAAGCCGGTTGGTATATTCCATAGCACCAAATAATATTTTCAGGAGCTCCGTCTATTAATTCTTCTCCAGATTCCAACAGGTGTTTGACAAAATGACTTTTTCCAGAACAAGCGGGGCCAGGTATAATAGCAGGAAAGGGGCGTTTCCACGTTGGGTCCATGTTGCCAACTGACTGGTATAACTGCGTTTGCTCTTATTTATAGAGAAATGGTCTTTGGCAGAGTATCTTTATCATAAACTCGAACCATTTTGGTATTTTGCAGTTTAGCAAACTGGAGCCAATATTTTCTCTCTAAGTCAGACAGCTCGTGTACCTGAACCAAATGGTTTGCTAATCGAACTAAAAAATTGGTGTGACCTTCTGGTATCGGGCAATGACGACAGACACGCTTACCCATGATGTTCACGGTACGAAAGTGGTAATGCTTCAGCAAATTTAACCCCCTTTGGTGTCTTCCCCCTGTCTTCTTGTCTTCCTCCGTCTTCCCTTTATTAATATGCATAAGCGTCGAGTCCATGACGTCATCCATTGTTATAACCTAGGGAAAAAATGCGTTCCTCCATACTAATGAGGGTCTTCCTGCGTACTAATTCGGTATAGGTTTACTAATGAACGTCACTCTACTTCAATAGGAACAATAGGAACAATAGGCTTGCCTGTACTTGCCCGGTAAGTAACTTGAGCCTGGTTTTCGGAGCGTCTATTAAAGAAACGGCTTCCTATATCTTATTTGGCGCTAAAACTCAGACATATCAACAAAACACATACACAAAGTGGAGCTGAAAACTCTCTATTTCAATTTTGTCTGACTATTACAGAACTGTTTTCTCCGTTTTATCTCGAGGAAATGAAAAACTATTGGAGTCTCAACGTTTCACGCGCCGTTAGTCAGGTAATTATGCGAGTTCACAAGCCCAAAGTTGAATACAAATTAGCTCTAAAGGAAAAACCTCAAGGGAGCATATTGACGTATTATTATAAAAGAAATATCAAAGATTAATTAAAACACGCGACTAATAATTGCTAGCAATAAAATCAGACACGAGATACCGTTTGAAACAAAGAGTCAAATACACAGTGATTTGAAAGAAGTCTATTAAAATAGTCAAAGAAAGCAAGTCACCATTTTTTTACATTGCGCACAATGTTTTACTTACCCCTCTCCCTTTTCAATTTTATTTCCCTCCTCAATTTTTTTTATTCCCTTCTCCATAATTTTATTATTTTCCCTCCCCATTGTTTTTATTCCCTCCTCCACAATTTTTATTATTTTCCCTCCTCAATGTTTTTTATTCCCCTCCTCCACCTCCACCTCCTCATTTCTATTGTTTTCTCTCCACCACCACCACCGCCACATTTCTATTGTTCTCCCTCCACCTCCACCACCACCGCCACATTTCTATTGTTTTCCCTCCAAGTTTGGTCTTTTAGGCCTTTTAAGCCTGACTTTGGCCTCTTTGGCATTTTGAGGGAAAACAAAAGAAATGAGGAGGAGGTGGAGGAGGAGGGAAAACAATAGAAATTTGGCGGTGGAGGAAAAACAATAGAAATGTGGCGGTGGTGGTAGTGGTGGAGGGAAAACTATAGAAATGTGGCGGTGGTGGTGGTGGTGGAGGTGCAGGAAAACAATAGAAATGTGGCGGTGGTAGTGGTGGTGGAGGTGGAGGGAAAACAATAGAAATGTGGCGGTGGTGGTGGTGGAGGGAAAACTATAGAATGTGGCGGTGGTAGTGGTGGTGGTGGTGTCTTGATTTTGTAGTCCCCTTAGAAGACATGGTGGTGGTGGTGGAGGGAAAACTATAGAAATATGGCGGTGGTGGTGGTGGTGGAGGTGGAGGGAAAACAATAGAAATGTGGCGGTGGTGGTGGGAAGACAATACAAATGTGGCGGTGGTGGTGGTGGAGGTGGAGGGAAAACAAAAAAAATGAGGAGGTGGAGGTGGAGGAGGGGAATAAAAAACATTGAGGAGGGAAAATAATAAAAATTGTTGAGGAGGGAACATTGAAGGGGAAAAATAATAAAATTGTGGAGGAGAGAATAAAAAAAAAATGATGAGGGAAATAAAATTGAAAAGGGAGGCTCCGAAAACCAGGCTCAAGTTACTTACCGGGCAAGTCTAGGCAAGCCTATTGTTCCTATTGTTCCTATTAAAGTAGAGTGACGCTCATTAGTAAACCTATACCGAATTAGTATGCAGGAAGATCCTCATTAGTATGGAGGAACGCATTTTTTCCCTAGGTTATAACAATGGGTGACGTCATGGACTCGACCCTTATGCATATTAATAAAGGGAAGACAGGGGAAGGCACCAAAGGGGGTTAAATTTGCTGAAGCATTACTACTTTCGCATTTCCGGTGTCTGGCATGTTGGGAGGTGGAATTTATTTACAACTGTCCGTTTAATACAGGTTGGCAACAATAGAAATGGCCCTTTTCAGGTACTTTTTAGGTGTCCGCGTCCGCTTAATAGAGGTGTCCTTAATTATCAAGTCAAGGTTCATTGTTGTTCGTCTTTTCTCACGAGTCTATCAGGGCATTCTATTGTTTCTTGTTGATCACCGAAATCCTTCAATTTGTGCCCATTTTGTCCGTTGTATAGAGCGTATAAAATACGGCTTTGAAGATCATCACCCTGCTGGACAACATCAAGTTCCAGAAAAGCGAGGTAAATACTGGTCCAACACAATATTTGGCAGCTCGGTAACGTACGCTTCCTATAATTTACCTGGTTTGAAGCCGAGGGCACTGCATATACTTTCGGTAGCGTTCAGCATAGAATTCAGGTCGATTTGTTCCAGCACTTCATCGTGGTAATACATCCATGCGTCATCATTATCCATCATGAGGCAAGAATGTTGGTTTTGACTTGGGTGTTAAATAGGGCAACCGTCGCAGTGATTCAGCTTTTCTTGTTGGATGAGTTTGTCAACCAAAGCCGTATAAGTCAGTTGGAATACATGTCCAATAAAACTGGCTATCGTTTGACGCTGGACTTTTTTTTTGCAGCAATGTTTCAACGAGTATTGGTGAGAGTTAAGACTTTTTTCCGAGCAAACTGAACTTTTAAGAATGAAATGATGATAGAACGGAGACCGCGTTTGTATGTTGAACACATGATAGATTGTTCACTATCCAATCAGGGTTAAAAGAGCCTTCTTTTTCTGAATCGTCTTGTAGTTTTTGCGACAGGTATTTAATAGGTTTGTCGATAGACAGAGAATTACAATTTCGAAAGAAATGCAACACGGTCTGGATGATTGAGAAACAACATTCCTTGAGTTTTTTCGAAGTGGGAACTCAATGTCTTAATCGCTTATTTTTTAAAAGAGACAAAAGCTAAACGGCTAACTCTTAATTGCATTTTTTTACACAATACCTGGTCTTAAGTTGAACATTTTTGCATAATTAACCCGCGGCGTGTTTGTCCAAAGACAACTATGGCTGAGAAGTGGTTCTCTTATGGTGGTCAGTTTTCCAACAAACTACAGCTACAACGGATTGCATTTCAAAAAGTATTGTGTGAGGAAATGACAGAGAAACAGATTATGAGCCCTACGTTGATCGGCAGAACTGTCATTATTGGTGTACGCAATATCTACGATTATCCTGATGCCTTATTGGAAATGAACGATTTGTTCAAGCGAAGATTTCAAAAAAATATGTTATTTGTATCATCTGAAAAAGGACCTACCTACCAACCAAGACCTTAGTTACAGAGACAATTTGGTAGACTACACATTAAGTGTCATTGTCTGAGAAAGTGTTCCAGGGGCCAAAAGTTGTGGTCAACCGATTTGGCTGAAACTTGGCACAGACGTTGGGTGTGATTAGATATTTCAAAAGCCACTTTGGCTCACTTCTCTGACTGTTAGTTTTGGAGTTACAGGGGGAGGGGGTCTCATTTTTGGCCTTTTGAACACCAAAAATCCAGTCTTCCAGGGGGAATTTTGAAAGTGCCGTTAAGACCCCACTGGTAAATTGTGCTACCAAATAAATTTGACCATAAACTCTTCTATAATAGAACTTTCAGTTCACGCATGTAACTTTGTCTTCAAGGTATTGCACGGAGAGGAGCCTGGTGCTACAGTTTGGCAAAAATTGCTGTTACAATTACAACTCAAAATAGCCATTTTTCAAAATTTCAGTATATTCACCTGCCTTCTTGCATAACTTCCATACCTATACCACTATTTACTTTAGTCACCCAATTATCAAAATCAGTTGAGAAAAATTTGGCTTATTATGGTTTATAGAATTTTTAGAACAAACACTTCATGCCCCTCTAAGGCGATGCAAAATGGAATTTTGAGCATAATTCAGGCCATAAATAAACCAAATTGTTGACGAGAAGCCCTTATTCTGCATTTGGTAAGTGAAAATGAATTGTCAAAGCCAAATCAGTTTCATTGTTTAGAAATACACCGACTCTTACCTTAAAATTGATTTGAAACCGGCCACTACTTAGCACAACAAACACATGATTTAACAAAACAAGGGTGATTTTTTTTTTCTTTGAAAACCGGGAGGCCATAACCCGGAGCGCCTAACTTCCATACTGCGCCTATGCAACGGCGTTTTCACAACTAGGTTTATTTTTAGATAAGCCTTTCCCGCGAATTGCTTTCGAAAAGCCAATCACAAGCAAGTGCGTCATCAATAACAAACTTTTAATACGTAACCAGGACAACTCCTTCACATTGAAAAAAAGCATGGCGGACGCACATGAGGAATCTTCAGAGGATTCTTCTGGTAGTACTTCAAGCGACAATTTCAGTATTTACATGGAAACTAGCAGTTCAGAGGAAGATCTGCAAAACGTAGAAGAGCCCGGGACGTCTACTTCATCGGCAACAACGCATAATTCACGCAAAGGGAAATCGAAATCATCTTCGAAACAGCCGACTGTGAAAAGGTCCAAGCGACAACAGTCATTTTTCGCGGGAAAAGCTTATCTAAAAATAAACTTACTTGTAAAAACGCCGTTGCACGAATTTATGGCAGTTGCACGCTCCGGGTTATGGGCTCCTGTGAAAACCTAGTAACCATCATAGAACACAAATGATGATGGTCTGACCTAGATATAACGATCTTTTTACAAGAGGCCTAAATTTTTCTTTGATTTATATTCGGTTTCATATCATATTTCTAAGCATTACTCCAAACATGGAAAGTCCCCATATTTTGTCAGGCCCATTTTTCATACTTTTACCGAATAAAGTTAGCTTAACAAAACGTTCGTTAACATATAATCTTCGTCTGACTTTGTAATGGCCTGAATAGTTGTTGTAAATACCTATCAGCAAAGGAGCATGACTATACATACATAGATTATACAAACAAATAGGAGCTTCAGTGAGCAGGATCGAGGTTACCTCTGATTTTCCGAGTCCTTTAGAGCTGAGAAAATGAAACCATCGATCCACAGTTAGGAGAGCTGGATAACAAAAAGCTTTTATCGCTTTATTAGAGAAAATAAGCCAAACAAGGCGTTGCATTGAGATGATACAATTGTTATTATATCAAATTAACTGGCACGCCATTTTGCACTTGGTGAGTGTGGGGACTGGACCGAGTTCTCATCCAATCCTTCTCCCCTTTCGCGAGAATTTTTTGCTTTTCATCAGCAACCTCGTCCTCAGGGCTTTTCCCCTAAAAAATGAGTTAAGCGGGAAAAGGCCCTGACATCGGCTGGTCACGTGCACAACCTAAATATTCCTGACAAGCTAATTTATATGCAACCCGCTGATTTTGCGCTAACCGGAAATTGAATGGAGTAAAAACGGAAAATAATAACATCGCGAACTGTGTCAATATTTTCGCGTGTGTGCATTTGACTGTGCCTTATTCAAATGTTACAAGTTTATGAAAGGGCGTACCGGCTCTACGTTGTCAGGTACAAAATATGTCAAATTCTTCAGAGTTGAGACAAGCTGTTATCGACTAGTACTTTGACTGAAATTCATCGTGACTGTGGAATTACTGTAAGATCAAGCGGAAAGTGATTTTGTCCAATGTCAAACAAAAATGCGGGCCTCCAGGATCTGCAGTGAATCTAAGCAAATTGAATTTAATGAAAAAGAATTGTTCTTCAAAATGCTTTATGGTCTTCTCTACAACCCGACAATGAAACAAACAAATCTCCGCAGCGGATGCAAGTCAGCCCTCCAGCCAGGAACGATGACAGGTCGCCGATCTAAAAAAATTTGAAGACCTCTGATATCTTTTCGCTTCCGAGGATAAGTACAAAGGATTTTCCTTATATCAACGGAAAGATTGACTGATCGATTGGAATCAACTACAGCTCTGCCAATTTTAAATAGACCCAAGTCTTTCTTTGTTGCCAGTCGTTTGATCGCAGAGGTCAATGATTTTTTTAAAAATACAGGTCATACAGGATACGTCTAAACCAACACGTGTCGCTATGATATGGGTGATAGTTAAGGTGAATAGAACTAGGCTGTGTACGGCGGCCCACTTTGCAAGAAATAAAAGAAAATGTCAGAAGAGTCGAGAAAGCGGACTTTTCCAGTACAAACTTTATGCATGTACGATAGCTTGTCTGTCATTTATACCGCTCTGTAAACGGCAGTTTTACAAATGTTACTCCCTGTCCCCTTCATAGAAATCGGAGGAAAGCAAAAAATTACCATGGCCAGTATCGGTGACAAAAAGGAAATCTTGTAAAACTTTTCGTGAATCGTCAAGAGATATAAGAGGCCGCCCAAGATTGACGCTGAGGTTACGCATAATTTTAGCTTTTCACACAGCGCTAATTTATTACACCCAAGATTTTAGGGTGTACGAGGGGACACGTGACCAGCCGATGCCAGGGCCTTTCCCGCCCCACCCATTTTTTAACGGAAAAGCCCTGGGGACGAGGTTGTTTCATCAGGTGTGTTCGAAATTCTAGAAGGATAATTTTACGATGGCACTTTATTCCTTTGAAGGGGTAAATGACTAGTGCCGTGCCACGTCGTGGGCTGTGCAAGAAACAGGAAAGCTTCCTTTTTTCTTGTCTTGCCATAGTGACATGACTGCATGGTTTAAGGGCAAGCAGAAGGGTTCAGGCGTGTCCGGGGAAGAAGAGGAACATCTGGTGACACCAAAGCTACAGGTGATTCAAAAGATCATACACGTGCACAAATGGCTTTTATCGCGATCTAGGGGACTCTTCTGATTGAAGATAGATGACGATATATGATTTACGATATTGTCGTCTCAGATTGTTTGTTTATGGTTGATTGATTCCCATGTTAATTTCCTGGTTCCTTAAGATTCAACAATTTATTGCAGCAATCCTCGGAAAATCGACCGAATTAGTTGATATTATTAGACTTACTTGGAATAATGCATAGGCAATGAACAAACATGTGTTGTACTTGAATGGGAGCTGACTCTGAATCGTTCTGGAAGAGCATGGGAGATTCGTGTATTTTGTAGAAAAAATTGATTAAATATTTGATTAAAAAATTATTTAAAATAATGTTAATTATTCAATTAAAAAAATAATGAAAAAATATACGTAAATAATTTTTGTAACCAGGAGTGTTATCTCCTAAAACTCTCGAAAATTTCCTAAAAAATTCAAAAAAAATTTATTTTTTTTGATAGCGAGGGCCCTGTCTGGTGAATAACCGCCGATAAGTTGTAGTGTTGATGACTCTGACGAAAAACTGCTGATTTGTTTTGCTTAGTGGACAGTACTCTAGACACTGTTGTAGCATGTGAGTGGACTGAGACCTCTCTTGATTGGTAGGAATACAAAAAAAATATTACATTCGTTTTTCAACATTCTTGCCTGTGAAATGCTGCCAAAATGTCAGGTGAGTGTTCAAACTGCTATTCAATATTCGGCTATATCAGCCACAATTGAAGTTCTCAAATTTGTCAATTTTTTTTCTCGTATTCTTGAGAGTTTCTAAAATTCTTTTTGGTGTCTAAAATTCCCCCAAAAATTCCTGTGGAATTATGTCGCTGAGCCCTTTTTAAGATGACTTGTCTTCGACGAAACGGACAAATAAATGAGACCGGTGGAGTTTCAATGCAAACTGGCTCGAATTGTGCATTGTTAAACTTAGCATTGCTTGATAAGCGTTTCCACGTGACAAGCTGAATATAAACAAACAGCTCGGGCAGACAAAAAAACACCTTTTAAGTTATTCTTTCTAGAATTTCGAACACACCTGGCCTCGGTTGTTCAAAGGCTGGATAGCGCTCTCCACCGGATAAATCTCTATCCAGCGGATAGTGCCATTAGTTTCCCCCATACCTATCCGCTGGATAGTGATTTATCCAATGGATAGCGCTATTTAACGTTTGAACAACTGGGGCTGGTGAGGAACTTGTCAGAAATTAGCAGGGGGAAGGGGAGGTGGAAAACAGGGAAGGGGCACAGTTTTTTGAGCCCTTCAAAAGGGAGGGTTATGAAAAAAAATGACAGGAAAATAGGGAGGCTCACAAAAAAAATAGTCACCACGATCATGAACATACGAAAATCATGACATGCGATTATTTCCGGACACGCAGTTCAACCTCCATTACGCGGCCACAGCCACCTGTTGGCCATCCCAACGAGAGTTTTGTTTGTTGTCACCCTCTATTAAGCAGGCCATGCATCAAGCGCTTGATACACTTATTTTGGGTTTGTTTCAAGAACAAGATGAAGGAAAATATACTCCAAGATAGACGTTGACGCGTATAGGCCCATTGGCTCTGGCTGCGGTGTAATAATTCTCGTAATTATCAGGCTACAGTTAGCCATTTTGTTCTGTTTTGCTTTCTTTTTGCCCCTGGCTGGAGCATCACTTGAAGGGGTTCTCCACTGAAACAACATTCAGAAGTATAACGTTTTTCGCGAAAATTGTCTGATCTTGTTGGGTCTGTCTTTGCTTCGTATAGTCGTTAAGAAAAAACTGTTATTATCCCATTGAAACCAAAAACTTTCTTTTGCCCTGTTTACCCAACAGAAAAAAACACCTGCATGTTCATCATAGGTCAGTTTTAAAATAAACGTTTGCTTTTTTGAAAGTACTGAATTATTTTCCCTGTACCACTGTATAAGAAGTCAGACTGATCATTTATTCAGGGTAGGGTCATAGAATTTTAGGACACTTTCCAGGGGAGGGTCGGTACATTTTAATTCCTTACCTAGGGAGGGTCATTTTATTTTCAGCGCTTAACTGAAAATCTCCATCTCTCCTTCCCCGCCCCCCGCTAATTTCTGACAAGTCCCTGAAAAACAAATTCCCGCGGAACGGGAGAAGGATTGGATGGGAACTCGGTCCAGTCCCCACACTCTCCAAGTCAAAAATGGCGGGCCAGTTAATTTGACATAATAACAATTGTATCATCTCAATGCAAGGCTTTGTTTGGGTTATTTTTTTTTAAAAAGCAACAAAAGCTTTTTGTTATTCAGCTCCCCTAACTGTGGATGGATGGTTTCATTTTCTCAGCTCTAAAGGGCTCAGAAAATCAGAGGTCACCTCGATCCTGCTCATTGAAGCTCGTATTTGTTTGTATAATCTATGTATGTATGTATGGTCATGCTCCTTTGCTGATGGGTATTTACAACAACTATTCAGGCTATTACAAGGTCAGACGAAGATTATATGTCAACAAACGTTTTGTTAAGCTAACTTTATTACGAGAAAAATCACCCTTCTTTTTCTAAATCATATGTTTGTTGTGCCAATCAGAGGCCCATTTTAGATCAATTTTAAGGTAAGATTCGGTGTATTTCTAAACAACGAAACTGATTTGGCTTTGACAAGTCATTTTCACTTACCGAATACAGAACAAGGGCTTCTCGTCAACAATTTGGTTTGTTTATGGCCTGAATATTATGCTCAAAATTGTATTTTGCATCGCCTTAGAGGGGCATGAAGTGTTTGTTCTAAAAATTCAAAAGACCATAATAGGCCAAATTTTTCTCAATTGATTTTGATAATTGGTTGACTAAAGTAAACAGTGGTATAGGTATGGAAGTTATGCAAGAAGGCAGGTGAATATACTGAAATTTTGAAAAATGGCTATTTTGAGTTGTAATTGTAACAGCAATTTTTGCCAAACTCTAGCGCCAGGCTCCTCTCTGTGCAATATCTTGAGGACAAAGTTTCATGCATAAACTGAAAGCTCTATTATAGTAGAGTTCATGTTCAAATTCATTTGGTAGCACAATTTACCAGTGGGGTCTTATGGCACTTTCAAAATTCCCCCTGGAAGACTGGATTTTTGGTGCTCAAAAGGCCAAAAATGAGACCCCCCCCCCTGTAACTCCAAAACTAAAAGTCAGAGAAGTGAGCCAAAGTGGCTTTTGAAATATCTCATTACACCCAAATTCTGTGCCAAGTTTCAGCCAAATCGATTGACCACAACTTTTGGCCCCTGGAACACTTTCTCAGACAATGACACTTAAGTGATGATGTAACCATTAGCCATTTCTTTATTATTATTATTTCTTTGGTACAATGTTATACCCTTTGAGGTGAATAAAATAATTTGCGATGAAATACTGGGTTGTGTAAATTTCTTTGCCTTTGCAAAATCGGGTCCGTTACTGGACCTTGTAAAATTCTTTGTACAGCATATCATCACATGCAGAAAACACTCGTTTATCTTGCTTCTTTTCCAATCGCCGTAAATCCCCAAAACATCGTTCTGTTAATTTCTTGCTTACTTCAAAGAGGTCTTTCTGCCTTTGCGTTGTTAAGGCAGCAAATCCTTCAATGTTTGATGCGTTCATGGCAAAGGGCACCATTTTCTTGCATGCTAAAACATCTTTTAGCACGAACTTGAATATGGCGCGAAAATTATAACACGTGCTTTTGCTAACTATTACACGAAAGGGTCACTTCTAATGCTGCTCTGTGATTGGTTCATTTATTGATTATTAATGAGTTTCATTGTTTCTTTTGTTCTAGGGTTAAAAGAACAATAGCGTTCCTGTTCTGTGATTGGTTAGGAACCGGTTAGACCCCTATGACTACAATGTCTGTTAATTGTTTTTGATATACTAAATGATGTCGTTACAGCCCATAAACTTTCTATGACGTCATTGCTGCTCAGTTGGGGTCCGCTATTTTTAGAATGACGTCAATGTAGTTGAATTCATTCTAAAAATAGCCGCTCCAAATGACCTGGTATACTACTAAGGAAAAGAATTTTTTGTCGCGAAATCGAGTGGACCGCTTTTAGGGAGACTACCTCTTAAGCCCTTACACGAAGTTCATGGTACGTACTACTTTTATCACAATAAACTGATCTAAGCGCTCTTTCTTGGAGTTTCTCTATCTTCCGGCTATCAGATTTTCCAGGAAAGTGCCATACCGTCTGAAAATAAGTTAATTATGGCAAAATAAAAGATTAGTAAATTTTAAGCTTTGCTAATGTTGGACCCCTATCTTCCTAGATACTCTTTTAGATAGATCGTCAAAGTGGCTAGTAAACTTCAGATGCTCATCAAAAGTGATCCCTAGTAGCTTTATTCCTGGACCACTTTCTACGTATTGTCGAGGTCTTTGATTTTCATTAATTTATTTGTGCCTCTGCCCTAAACTTATCGATTGAAATTTGTCAGGATTACATTTCAACAACTTGAGTTGGTACCAATTTGAGATTTGCCTTCCCTCGTCCGTCAAAGTTCTTTGCTTATCTTCCATCGTTTCACCATACGTTTGACGGTCATCTGCGAACATATTGATGCTGCTTTTGTAGACCAGTTCGTTCTGGAAAGCATTCCATAAGAGCGGTCCAAAATTTGAGCCTTAAGGGCATCCTCTTAACATTGCTTTCCATTCGCTCGAAGAACACTATTTGTTGTTTCTGAGAAGTACGACCTTAACAGACCGATAGCTGTGTCGGAGAAGCCATATAGCAGCGGGTGTAGTGAATCGAAGGCTTTGATAAGCCCGTTGATAATACTCCGACTACCATTTGTCATCCAATGACTTTTTCCAGTCCTCTGCTAGTTTCAGTAGTGTTGTCTGGCAGCTGTTCTTTTTGCAGTAGGTGGTTAAATTATTATTCATATAGTGCTTGATGTATTGTGTTACCTGACTGGCAAGTAACTGTTCAAACACTTTTTCCTCTTTTGTCAGTACCGTAATTGGTCTATAGTTCTTCATATCTTGGTGGTCATCTATTTGGAAGGCTGGGACCCAGACTCCTCTTTTCCGTTCCTTTGGCCAGCATTCGTTTTCAATACATCTGTTAATGATGGTGCCAATTCATTACTTGTCCGTCGTAACAGTTTCGGAGATATTTTATCATGCCCTGTACTTTTATTTGGTTTTGAGCTGCAAGAGATTCTTTTACCTCGCTCTCTTAATTGAAATGTTGGGCCGTTGACAATTCTCTTCCTACTCCGAGTGTCCATCACACTTTTAGGGTCCTCTAGTTCCTCTTCAGTGAGAAATAGTATCAGACCGTGTACGTTCTCAAGATCCTTTAATATTTTTCCCTCTCTGCTCAATCTCAAGTCTTTATTTTAACACGGTAAAAATTCATCAGGTTGGTACAATATAAAATAAAAATAAATAATAATATTAATAACAATAAATACGTATCTAAAGAGTCTCTTCAGTAAAAGTACTACTCATAATTACACTAAACTAGGCCTGTTTTCCATGACTGCCGTGTATCTAATGAAGTTTTGACAATTGCTTAAAACGTTTTAGAGATTTCACTTGGCTTAGGTTGCAGGGTAGACTGTTCCAGAAAGTTGCACCTCTATAGATAGTAAAGCTCCTTTTAGGTAGTTGGTTCTTGGTAAAGGGACATTTAATTTGTTTGAAGAGTCCCTTAAGACATAGCTCAGCAAACATAGAGGATAAGTAGTCAGGAGTCAGATCACTAAGAGCTTTGAACACAAAGAAAGCTACTTGAATTTAACGCTGGACAATAAAGTCTTTCCAACCAAGTTGTTGTAGCCAGTATCCAGCGTCAGCATTATAGGAGGAGGAAGTCAAGATATGGGCAGCACGATTGTGCAGTTTTGTAATTTTCCTGAGAGCGTTTTGCCGCAATTCCCCCAGACAGCACAACGGTAATCGAAATGGGGTTGTACTAAGGCATTGTAGATATGATGTAGTATACCTGGCGAAACAAAAGGTCTAATTAGCCTTATGGCGCCAATGCTGGGGCATTTGATAGTTTGTCTATATGACTATGGCATCGATGCCTACAACAGCACGGCGTACCATCTGTTTTCAAATCCGATACAACTCTAGTGCGACCTCAGGACCCTGTGGATCCACGAAAACAAGATGGAGTAATGAATAAGATCCTTGTGAATGCATCAAAGTATACATTGCTGGATGTTTTTTTTAAGTGAGATACCCTTTGAAACCAAACTCCGGAGATGGTTTACGATAAACATAAATGAGGCTGTGATCACTAATTTCAACATGCAAAACTCCTGAACATACTACCTTGTTAATGCAGTTTGAAAAATATTACATCAATTAACGACGATGATGATTCAGTAATACGACTTGGTTCTGTTATAAGTTGCTATAGCCCATATGTATCAGAAATTTCACAAAGTAAACGTGTATTAGAATCGAACTGGGTAGAGGCCATATTGCAATTCAAGTCACCCATCAGACAGTATTCAAGACCGAGAGAGTCTAATTTTCCGAGAAGAGTGCGAGAAGAGTTCGACCGAAGAGAAGGGTGGCCTATAGCAAGGTACTACGAGAAATAGCTTAATGCATGGTTTTTGAATTTCTAAACACAAATTCTCAAGATCATTCAGGTTCAAGTCACGGCGTATTACAAAGTTAATAGAAGTTTTAATATAAAAGCATACACCGCCTAGCATTTGACCTATTTCTGTTCACACTAGTAATTTCGTAACCAGGGATGTACAGCTCGCAATTTTTTATAGATTCATGGGGTCTAGATTCATAATTTGCAAGGACATCGACTGGATTATGAGCAAGAAAAATTCTGAGATCATCAGTATGTTTAAGGACACTATTTTAAAACTGCGTTTTGCGGGTAGCGAATTAGACAAATAAGAGGTATCAGAAACCGCTATTGGGCTTACACTTGAGTCATAACTAGTATTGCCTTGAGAAATATATGGCGGCTCCACTGATACAGGAGATTCGGCTTTCAAGGAACCAGGAGATCATGTTCTTTAAAAAATTTGCAAAACTACTATGTAATGAGTCGTTACCTTCCCTGTTCAGATGTAATCCACCTTTGTTGAGTCCGTTCCCGGTAATGTTAGCGCGACTTATCAGTTTCTATCAGTTTTGCCTACAGAACTGCTTCCGCCGACGGTTAACAGTTTTCACAGCATCACTGCGACCATCATTCCGAGTTGCTAACTCGGATAAAACAATTTCGGCGTGACAGGAATTGTCCATGTGCCCCACCGCTTTGCCCAGCTTTCCTTGCCCTGCAAATTTTTAATGATGGAGTCACCTACAATTACTTTGATCCGATCATTCTTTGACTTGGTCGGGGATAATGTGGCTTCCGCGGTTGTTCCGGCAGGCATTGTCCTCGTTTGTTGTTTTGAGTGTTTTCGTTGTTGCGTGACTCTATTTGAATTCGACTTCTTTTGACCTTGGCCTTGACCTTGCTTATTATGCAAATGTACAGATCTGTCATTGTCAGTATCACTTGCAACATTCTTCCCTTCTTCTTTCTATGCAGCCTGACTTTCTTTGTTTAGGAGTCTAATCCCAGTCATTAAACTTTACTTTCCTCACTCAGAGTTCTAGCCTTTTCTCTCACTCTTTCGTAGCGAGATTCAAGTTCTTGAAGCGCTATGTTGTGTAGATTATTTCTGCACTTTCCAGAAGTTAATAGGAAAACAAGGAACAACATAAGCAACAAATCATGGAGAATATTGGATATGGCCTGAGTGTAACGCCATAACCCGCTTTAATTATACCCAAAAGATAAAACACTACAGCAAATGAAATAAAACTAAAAGCTACATGTAAGTGTGTCAGAGTGGCCAGAAAAAACCTGTCACAAAAAACCCCGTAGGGAAAAAAGCACAGGAAATCTGGGGCGGGCCAGGCGCGACTTACGTTCCCCGCCAGGACTCTAAACAAATTACTCAGAACTGCAATAGACAAAAGCAGAACTTCTAATATATAAAACCATTACACGTGTACACTGGAAAATATACTAAAACTTGTATACACCTGGACTGGAAGTGACTTAGATAAGGCTAAGCGCTAACAATTACACGCAAACTGTGGAAAATATACTGAAATATATCTATATCTCCTAAATCAAATTACTCGGAACTGCAATAGACAAAAGCAGAACTTCTAATATATAAAACAATTACACGTGTACACTGGAAAATATACGAACACTTGTATACACCTGGACTGAAAGTGACTTAGATAAGGCTAAGCTCTAACAATTACACGCAAATTTTGGAAAATGTAGTGAAATATATCTATATCTCTATGAAATACACCTGGACTGAAAGTGACCTAGATACGGAGAGCTCGTTAACACCATGCCGCAAATGCCTATGCCGGCTTAGTCGGCCCGCACCTCCAGCCGGCGTGAATATCCGACAAATCCCGAGCTGTTCTCCTACAAGTTGGATTGGGCGCCGCGTCAGACTCGCGCTCACTTGTGGGTGCGGTACTTACTTAGAAACATTACTAACTAATGGCTGAATATGCCTCTTAAACTCCTCTCCCAAATAACGCCTGTGAATAAAGAAACACTTACACTAGAATGAAAGTATAATATACCGTACTCCTAAGATTGAGCTTGGACAATTATACGAACTAGTGGAAACGCAGAGGAGGTTTGAGGCGAGAACTTAATAAAACACTAGATCTCAGCTACGGGACAAGGCCTCAGAGTTCAAAATAGATCTACTTCGCGCTTGCATGGACACATAAATCGACATAAAACTATTACATGTATGTATTTTAGATGGAAAATATCGCGATTTAGAGGCAAAATCTGCAGCAATCGCCTGACAAAACTAACAGAAGGCAGCTACTTAGGCTAGCTTCTTTTGGCGTCCACTAATTTAAAGGGAAACTTAAGCAAGGCGTGGCTAACAGAACAGACTTAAATACCAGCCACTTCATCGCCCCAATTTATACTGTAAACAGCAGGTTCTAAATAAGATGCGCCAGTGTTATCCACAGAACGCTAAGCTAACTTAGATAGATACAATGAGACATGCAAAGGTTTTTCGAATAGCAGAAACACCAGTCTTCGATAAAGCCCACTCACGCCACCACAATAAGCCAGACCCGTATCTTCAAGACCGTGGATGGAACGTTAGCATTCAACTGCAAACCAGTCAGGCCTGGAACTGTATCCCTCAGCGAAGAATCAGTCAAGGGGGCTGTTTCAAGCCATAACCTGGAATTTAGGGTAACTGAAATAAAAGGAAATAGCGTAAAAATAAAACAACTACAGTGTTATTGACTTAACTGAACAAAAAACATTGAACAAGGGAGGCGCTAAGCAAAATATTCGCGCAGAGAAGAATGGAAAAAATTATATTACAGGCCCAAAACGAGCCGACACCAAAATGACTTGAAACCTGCCCAATCAGGCTCAAAAATAAGCTAAAGCAGGCTCATAGATATGCCAAATCAGGCTCAAGATTATGCCAAATCAGGCTAAAATATAAGCCAAATCAGGCTCACATGCCGCACTAATGTGCCAAACCGGGGCATACAAGGCCAGACCAGGCTCAAATCAGGCGAACACTACCAGACACACTGGAAAGAAGATCCAGTTATCCTTTCCACTCCAGTCTCGGACAAAGGCATCGGACACACCTACTCAGCCTTCCCAGTGAGCGATCTAGGAATTCACTGCACTTCCAAGGCAATACCATGCGAAAACAAACATGAAAAACGCTTAGAGCCACCGACTGTATGGACCTTAAAGACACCAAAGGAAAGTACTCTGGCAGCACTCTGGTTGTCAGAGAAAATTTTCACCCTCTTGTGCTTTAACCGCTCTACAAAAGAGAGCAAAACATAATATTAAATAGCTATCAAATTCGCAAAAATTAGAACTTTGACCCAAATAATCGATCGTGAACATAATGCTAGCCACAGGGCGGAAAAGCCGCGAAATGAAGCGTTGCTTGCGTCGAGAAATACAACTGTGGAAAAAATTGGGGGGAAGGGGGGGGGGCCGAATGGAGTTACCATTTAAAGATGTCAATGTCACAAAAACGAAAACTTCAAGTCCACCAGCCGCGGGGGAGTGAAGCGAAAAAGGTGATCCTAAGCCGATGATCCTAAGACTCCATAGCTACCTTCGTCCGGCTTGTACGAAGAGGGGAATGGGATCTACCGCTAAGGCAACTGAAATAATGGAACCAGCCATCCCAGCTGATTTGCGATAGAAAGATGACTCATTTTGAATTGCAGAATTCGGCCAAAGCCGCTTCACTAGCTGAAAAGGTGCTTCTCGGGAATCTAGAACGCAAAACAAATGGTGCAGACCGCAAACCCGAGCCACTCGCTCACTAGTATTGGAACCCGTTGGGATTTCTCCTTACCAATAAGGAAACGGGAAGAATAAGCCCCTCGCGCTCAATAAAAGCTACCGGGCGGCGGAGGTCCACTTTAGATGACTACCAAATGCGTCATCGAGATAAACAAAAAAATTCAGACCCATAGAAAGCCAGTAAAACAAAAACAAACGCTTAACTAGACCAAAGACTAAAATCGAGAAAGCGAAACACCAAAGCACACCTTGAAGAGCCAAGAAAAACCTATATACTTCTGGTGATCTAAGGAAATGTCAATCCAGATTATAGGTCACACTCATAGCCTCGGTGCCCCTCTTTAAGAACCTGCGATAAGGTGCGAAAAACTCTCGTACTTAAACTTAAATCGAACGAGGTAGCAAATAACGTGACTGCATAAGATCGATGACGACTGCAACCGTCACAATGGAGGCTCACCATGCTCGATAATACAGCCATTGGCTAAAAACTCGGAAGTGGACGATGGTAGCAACAGTGAACTGACGTGCTTTTAGGCTTGACTCGCAAAGACTAAAGGAGGACTTAAAGCGACCTTAAGTAACTCGTAAACAGATATCCCCAGGAAAAATTATTCGGAAACACTAAGTTAAATCGAATCACACTCATCTGAAGATTGACAAATGAATCCTTTCCTTCATCTATATTGTAGCCAGTCACTGCGAGGATTGGTCTTTGAAATGAAGAAACAGACGTGAGTAAAAGCCGAACTTCAATCACTAAAACACAAAACAAACAATTTTTCCAATAAGCTGAGAAATTCAAAACAATAAAAAGAAATCAGACTGTGGGTTGTTAGGCGTTCACAGATCCGAAGGACGAATACGGAATGAACAAGACACTTATATAACTGTATGCAAAATACTTACCACCAAAAATACCGAAACACAAACAGACAAGGTAATACGCGTAATTAACCATATAAGAACGTGCAGAAAACAAATATCTGCTAAACTGCGTGGAAGTTAATAGAAAAACAAGAAACAACATAAGCAACAAATCATGGAGAATATTTGATATGGCCTGCATGTAACGCCATATGTCCGCCGAAGGAAAAAACAAAGCAAGGCTGAAGTGTGATGTAAAGCAAAGAGAAATACTTATCTTAAACGATGCGAAGAGTTAAAAACCCATCGATTAGGCTGAGCGCTCGCTGAAGATCCAAATTGAAAGGAAAAGGCGGTAGAAGTGGGAGAAGCCTAGACCTTTCGATCGACGGGGCGAAAACGGCGACGCCTGCCTTGGAGTTCTTTTCAGCTCTTCTCTCTGCCCTATACATCTGTCTTCCTGTCGTCCTCAAAACTCGACGCAAGCTCGCCGGAAAGGTATCCATTCACAGTAGACCAGCTAAAGTCACTTTATCGGCCATTTAAAAACCTTTATACGCGCAGAAACCAACCAGTACCTGCTCCTAGGACCGACTTAACTTGGTGGTAGAATTTGGACTTAAACGCGTCAATTCCTCAAAGTTGCCAAGCACTAATGCAGGGCGTGATCCCGAGCTGCTGCTGATTCCCTTCCCTTTCACAACTAAAACCACGCTGCGGGTTTATTAACAGTGTAAACGGCTTGCTCGACTGTGGCGATATTTTCGCGATTTCCTCCGAAAATCGCTGGGTAAAGCCACTGAGGCGATCTTTGATAACCTGTGTAAGGTTATCCGCTAAAGAACCGATAAACTCCGCAACAGATTCAATTCAATTCAATTCAATTCTTTATTCACACTATATAAGATATTTACATAAGTGTACGTAGGTAGGAAAATAAAGTAGCTGACAAATAATAATTAACTAAAAGACATTAAGTTCATTTGTGCACGGTGTCCAAAGTAGCAAGAGCTTTCTTGTTGGACACCGTCATGTTGAAATAATTGGCAGCAGTAAAGGGAGGAATAAAAACTCAAATAATATCAGTGATAGAACATATAAGCAAGCTCAGATTTGGTTAGTTAGAAGACAGGACTTCCATTCTTTCTTAAACTTATGATAAGGCAGACACTTGAGACCAGGCGGTACAGTCTCCCAGATTTTTGGAGCGGAGAATTTAAAGGACGTCTTACCTAAGTTGGTGGATACTCTTGGCCTAAAATAGTTCATATTACTGACGAATATAACTGATTATAGACTAGACGCTCGAGCACTTTACTAAAAGGTGAGAGAGTTGCTATGGGCCGATAGTTGCTAGGGTCTGTAGCATCACCACCCTTATACACTGGGGAAATTTGTGAGACTTTTAAAATATCAGGAACAATTCCAGTTTCAATAGACTGGTTATAGATATATGTTAGAGGTATTGACAATGGCTGGGCAGCTATTTTAATTAATTTATTAGGAATATCTAAGGATGACTTGCGATCATTTAAACCTTTAAATAGTGAACATACTTGGGTTTCAGTAACACAGGACATAACAAAGCTAGCTACTGGAGTCGATCTTATGAATTGGGTCGGACTTCCATCACAATTTTCAATTCTTTTGGCCAGGTTTTGACCCACATTGACAAAATGCTTATTAAATTGATCGGCAATCTCAGCCTTATTAGCGTTAGCTCTATTATTACGTTTAATTTTCGAGGTGGGGGTTTGTCCCTTTGAGTTGCGCTTAACTAGCATACCAATCAATTTCCAAGATGCCTTCAGGTTGTTTTTACATAGGTCAAAGTGTTATGAGAAGTAGTTCTTTTTGCAAATGTTCTTAAGCCAATTCAGTTTGTTAGCATACTTTTTATATTCCGCCACCTTAATTGGATTGTTAGAAAGAAAGTGCGTTCTGTATAATTTATGCTTAGTTTTGATTGATTTAAGAATACCATTAGTTATCCACGGCTTAGTACACAATTTCTGTTTCTTTTGGGACAATTGCCTAATTGGTGCATGTTTATCTGCAATTGATTTAATCAGTTCAGTTATTTTAGTAGCTGTATCATGCAGATCATTACTATAGATAGCATTCCAGTTGACTGCATTGATATCCTGTAAGTAAGATTCTTGATCAAAATTGCTGTAATCTCGATAATACTTACTAGGGTTGTGTTTCTTAACTGGTATATTTGTAACACAGACAACTGGGAGGTGATCAGAGATATCCACCATTACAATCCCAGAGACAATTTTGGATTTACTGTTGGTATAGATATGATCAATTAAGATATCAGCCACCCTTCAGGACCGTCCGCGCGCGGATCGCTGTAGCGTTAGTTGTTTTTATAAAAACCCCTATAGACCATATATTTTTTAAAAGCTTAATAATTCCAGATTATGGATTTGAACAAACAAAAACGATTTGCTTAAATGTGTTTCGAAATTGGAACGCTTTGTGTAAAAGTACACGCCTCTATAAATCATGTTCCACTCCCGCCGGAAATACACGCATTCGCTTCTCAACACGTCCCACTAAAAAACTGTCTCAGATTTTTGACAAGTGGGTTTGTTTTTCTTTTACTAGCAAATGAAGTTGGGGAAGGCAATTTGTCAACACTCGCTGTGGAAAAAAAGCTCTAGCTTTAAAATGAAAAGGAGTATTAAAATTCGCAGAGACGGTTTTGTAGAAGAGATATAAGGCATCACTCTGGCCAAATTTTAGCCAAATTGATTGAAAGGCTGCCGACTTGGAGTTCAAAACGTACGAGTCGATCGGGAAAATTTGCGTTCGGAGATAAAATAGAAAATACATTTTTGGCCGCATCCTACCTGGAATGAGATTATAACACCTAAATGTTTATTCTGATTGATATCAGAGAGGGATCAATTTTCTCTAACAATAGGACTTTGACAGGTAACATGTAACAGGAACAAACTTTCGCGGGAAACAGCGGGAAATAATTATTTTTCTTCCAGTCAGTTCAATTACACCGCGTGTGGACAAAAGACACAATTTGTTGAGGTAAGTGAACGTACATGTATAGTAATCCTTTAATTTACAAACAACAATCCGATTTTCATGTAACAATAAAAATGTATTGTGTTTATTTCTTGAGATGTTGGCTAAGTTGGTAAAGATGCCGAAAACCAGTGTGAAATCAACACGAACGAAAGCGAAAAGCAAACGAAAGGCAACAGCGGACCCCGCAGAAACTGCAAGTGAAGTTCCAGTTGTCGATATCAAGGAAACAATGATGTCTGAAATGAGAGATGTTGGGTCAGGATGAAGTAGATTGCGTAGTAGTTATCTGGTTATACCATCGATGGACCAGAAACAAGGCAAAATCTTTCGAAAGTCAAAGCATGATCACAAAATGGCTTACAAACCGCATGGTATCAACATAGTTAATTCTTCCTTTCAGTTACGATGGGAGTCATATTGCCATGTCTCTAGAAGCAAGCGTGGAAAATAAAATGAAGCGAGGGAAACCGCTACGCAGAAACCGCTATTTACACTACTGTAACTGGGCACACGCACTGTTGGTATGTATCGTGCTCGTTTGAAAAGCTTGATCGTTTGCTGTTCTAATTGAGGTCACGTGTTGCAAGCAAGACAGGTCTATTGGACGCGCTGTAGTCAATTTCAAATTCACTCACTATCCCGTTATACATCTGTGCGGCAGAAATCCATGTTTCTATGTCGGAAATTTCAAGGAAAGGCGATTTTTCTAGTATCATCGTAAAATTGCTTTATATAATGAGTTGCATTTAATTGGTACTTTTTTGGGATAAAAAATACTGGTTGGGATCTTATGGGTGCAAATCCTTCCATGCCTGGGTCTCAGTAGCACAATAACTTTGGTAGGCTTTAGCATTTAAAAAAAATTCAGCTATGGGTTGAAATATAAGCAGTTCCCGGTAGGGTAGTTTTGTTGAGAATTCCTAAAGAGAATACCCCTACCCTGTGCCTGATTGCCTTGTATTTCGTTTTGTGCTAGAGAAGAGAGATTGGCCCTCCAGAAACTGAATTTGCCTTCCCCCCTTCTGTCTTAACATATATTCGCCACTTGGCTCCAGGTGATGTAAAGGGAGAAATCAAGGAGGTGTGTACAACCTACTTTATTTTATTTTCAAGAAAAATATTTGCTTGACTTCATTTTCACTTCCATTCGCCTAATACAAGATATCACCCAGTGTAGCACATTTTAATACACTTCGTTTAATTTCAAGGATGCTTACCAAGTGACCATGAAGGAGTTTTGTGAAGCAATGGACTTACAACCAACAAACTAGATTTCAATGCCCCCTAATTGTGACACTCACTCTGCTTTGTTGAAATAATGCTATGGATGTCTGACCATTTTGATAAATAATAACAATTCAGCTTATTAGGTTCAGTAAAAACATGCATGTAAGATTCTGCATTTTCTCAATTACCCTAAAAAGATTATTATACAATTATTGGTGTTTAATTGAAAATTGGGCTATTTAGTTGTTAAACAGGTTCTTATTTTCTGAAGAAAAAAATGTTGTGTATGGCATCTACATACATGTGTATTTGCATCTGAAATGACATTGAAAGAGATCTGGTTAGTTATATATAAACCTAGACCTTCCCAACACTTCTGTCTTGGGTTGTAGCTTTCCTTTTCTTTTCTTAAGTGTAATGATCTCGACCTTCTAATAAATTTATCGCAAATATATACAACAATTATAAATGATGATCGAAAGAAAGGTTGTACCTTCCTCTCCATGCTAAAAAGAAATACAGTCTTAGTGCGTAAAGCAGTGTCAGTAGTTGGTTCGGGTTTTACTTTTCATTTCTTTTCTCTTTCTTTTTCTTTCCTGCTCCACTGACAGCCTTGCCTTTATTCGTGCTATTTGGGGCTTTCTTGGTGGTCTTGCTTGCTTTCTTCTTTGTCTTATTTCCATTCTTTCCACCATGAAATTCCTGTGATTGGTACATGATACCTTCCCCATGGATGAGAGCATCCTGCTTTTTAAGCTTTTCCTTCCTCTTCATCTTTCGCCGCTTCTGAACTTCAGGAGTATTCCGATAATCAGATTGAATCTTTCTCCAAGTTTCAACCATTTGTGGTTGAATCTGGATGCCAAGGGGTGGGAGAAGCTCTTTGTAAGTGGCATTGAAACCCTGGTTGAAGTGTAGCACTCCAAGACTTCTGGCCAAGCTGACTTACTGGGGAGAGCTGAACAATTCTTTAGAAGCCATTCCCCATATCACATGATGTAAGCACTCATTTCTATTTTGTGTGTAGCAGCCCTCGCAACCAATTAGAAAGGTTTCATCTCCCAGACGGTCAAAAAGAGGTTGCATTACCTCCACAACAGCATCAGCGAGCGGATTTTTGATAGACTTGTGAAAGTTGGTGCCATTGGCGATGTCCCTGTGGAAGCTACACCAGGAGGAGGCGCCGGCAGGGCAGTCATCGTGCTTTGGTTCTTCAACAGTACTGCTGTAGTGCTTTAGTATTGCACGTGTACTCCTGGCCATTTCCTTTGCATCACCTCTATTGTCCCTGATTGCTCTCCCGAAAAAGTTCTGTATGGTGTCAATTCTTGCCAAGGTGAATCTTCCAGTGCCGGTTAATGCCTTACCATCAGACAACTTCCTACCTAAAAAGAGTAAGATTACATACAAAAATTAATGTTGTTAGGTACGTAACATTAGGAAAGTTATTGGGAGGGGTGGGGTGGGCCAAATAAAATATATATATATATATTGTACAAGGGAAAATTTAAAAAAAATCTTACACAGCAACCAACAGAGAAAAAGTCTGTGTTGAAAAAAAGTTCTTGGAGAAGACTTCGACTCCCCTCATCCAAAAAAAAAATCCTGCACAGCCAATAGAGCAAAAGAATCATGGGACCTGGTAAATCGTAACCTCTCTATTACTCTATATACCATACCATAGAAAATACAGCCAATCAGAACACAGGAAAGCCATTGTATATTCCACGGTATTACACCCACCCTTCTCATCGTGCACTGTATTTTCTATGGCATGGTAAAAATAGTCATGCAACGTTTTCTCGTGGTATACCATGGAATATGCAGTAAATATGTAAACCATACTTAATCTTATATTCAGTTACGCGTTTCCTGAGGCCAGTTCCCATGCCTTTCGTTACATGGGCAACACATTCTTCTTTGGGAATAAATACCGCTGCACCATATGGTTGTTCCTGGCAAACAGCAGAGTAGGCTTTGCTATCTCCATCCCCAATGTAGGGGATGTAGCGTAACTTCCTCATTTGTTCTGACCGCTGGTACAGGATTTTGGCACCTTCTGCTTCCATCGACTTCAAAAACAAAAGAAATGGGTAATAACTCTGATAGACCAGGGCACAGTGTTTTGAACCGGCCAAGCAATTATAAAAACACATGAACTGTACAAGTGTTATATGCAGTAATATTACTTAGTGAAACATCAACTGATATTATCACAGGAATTTTTATAAACAAACAAAAAACTTTTTAAACGAAAACAATACAAAAAAACAACAATTTTAGGTTTTGCATCTTACGAGAAAGGACAAAGCAAAACAATCCTCTAATTTTATCATTTCAAGATTTGTTTGCAGGTAGTATTGCCCATGTTCTAAATAATTTGCTTCTGTTTTTCTTGAAAAAAAATAATAAAAAATAATCTGCTTACATGTTTTTACACAACTTAGGGAACTACTGAAATTCCCTTTTTGTCAGTATCTACATAGAAATTTAGTGTAAAAAATGTGGATTTACAACTTACTGCAGCACTACCCTCGTGGTTTACATAGCAATTTGGCTCGTGACTAATGAACCAAGCGAGATAGTCCATCTTGGTTATGTTCTCTTCTTTCCTCTTCTTCTCCATCTTTTTACACTCAGTGCAAGAAGAACATAGGTGAACCACGTCCACAACTTTTCCTGTGTCAACAGAAATTGCGGCTACCACAGCATCCGAAGCTGACCATCCTCGCGCACTCCACGAGGCATCGATCGTCACCCCGATGTCCACAACACTTTCTTCAACATCTTCAAGTGAACAGTTTAATTCTCCGTGAGAAAACTTCCACTCTTTTACACCACGAGAAGCACGGTCTAATTCTTTCTCGAGCAAAAGTTTGGCCTCTCCTTCGATCTTTTTTGTATGATCTGCCCAGGCGTTTTTGTTGATCGGCGCCAGGCCAAGGAAACAAAAAAACTTTGAAGCCGCCGAATGTCCATCACCGATTGCTCGAAGGCCAAGAACTGAGGCCCGGTTTATTTCAAACGCTCTGCTCTTCTCGGAAGAATTAAAAACAGAATTTGTCTTGTGCGACGGACAGCTTTCATTCTCGTACTGGATTCTCCAGGTAGAACCAAGTCCATGCTTAGTCGCTACATTTTCCATGACTTGGACTCTTCCCTGGAAAAATCGACAAGATACACACTCGTTCAGTTTCTCAAGCAGCTTTTCGCTGGATACGATAGCTCGACCGCTTATTGTTTTCCACGTTCCATCAGCAGATGGGGTCGATGAGCTTAATTGGCTTTCTTCATCTGGCCCTTCAAGCTTGATTTTGGAGCGGCCTGCACTCTCAACAACTGCAGCATTTTCGCTTTTCTGAATATTTGACTCCTCGAGCCACTTCTCTTGCTGATAAAATGAGCCTTTGTCGCTCTCTGACGATTTTGCGGCCCATTCTTTGTTAAACTCGCTCTTCGATTTCTTTTTCGGTCTCGGTTTCCATGACGAAAACGGACACGACCTTTTCTTTTTTTTGGCGGCATTTTCACCGAAGCAAACGCTAAATATCTACGGAGAATACTAAAGGCTATAAACAACGCGAAGACAATTCGCACGTGTTGTGTCGAAGCACGCACTGGGTATCACGTTACTAGTTCACAGGCAAGTTAATTGATATATGACACGGATATGACAGATCATGTCAACGATCAATTAAGATAATTAACTAGCAAAAATCTTTTACACCCGATATCTTTCGACAGAAATAATATTTTCTGATTTTTTTTAAAGAAAGCTCTCAAGCATGTCTATTTGAAAACGTTGAAAACTCAAAATTGGAAAAATGGAAGTTTTAAGGGTGGCTGATACCTTAATGTAGCTGAATGATAGGTCAGACGTGTTGGTTTAGTAATAATTGGTAATAAATTATTGGAATACAGCATGTCAAGGTAAGCCTCTGTAGGTGGGTGACTATCACATTTAAAAACGTCTATATTCATATCACCAAGGATATACAATTGGTACTTGTTTGGGTTAAATAGCTTCATTGTTTCGTCAAGTTTCCCATTAAATTCATCAATATTCGCACCTGGATGTTTGTAGATACAGCCAACCAAGATGGGTTTTTGCCTTTTGGGAGTAGCTATTTCAACCCAAACAGATTCCACAAGGGGCATATCCAAAGTTATATCTGACCTTGGAAATGATGTTAAAGCTTTACTGACATAAAGAGCAACCCCTCCCGCTGGGGTGGGAGAATCAGCTTGGTAGATGTTATAGTTAATCAACTCAGTATTAAAAGTGGTATTTGCATTTAGCCTGGTTTCAGAAACTCCTAATACATCAGGCTGTTCACTTAAAGAATACAGCATATCTTCAAGCAAGCCGATATTTTTTGACAGGCTTCTAATATTACAATGAAGAAATGAGAAGGGTTTCCCTCCTGCTTTACTTAGAACCTTATTCAAACTAGAAATATCATAGTAATCAGATTGAGGGTTAATTAATATATGGGTAGCAAATTATATAAATCTAAATCTTTTAAATTATCTATCTGCAAGTGACAGGATCCGTCTAGAATATGAAATCCTCTGTCATCCAGGTCATGAAAAGGTAAAGCTTGCAGGCTATTTTGGGGATGATTGAGGTTGAACATGTATGTGTCTATAGGTTAGATATTATTATAGGGCACATAAGTGTAGGGAACAAAAAAAGAATTACGAGTTATTGCTTATCTGTTCGATGTAGTCTTCAAATTCCTCATGTGTAACAAAAGATTTGGTTTCTGAAGAATCATGAGCCTTCAGCATGATCTTCCCATTTTCAGTCCATAGGTATTTATAATTGTTCTTTCGCTTGAAGTCATTGATACGGCCAAAGAGTTGTTTGCAATAACCTGTGAGAGATTCATTGATGTGGATTTTATTGTTGCTTAGCTAATTACGAGATTAGTGTTTCTTCACATTAACAGAGAGAAATTTAGCAGTTAACGAAAAATGGCTAAGTGCGAGATTTGTACTCATTTATATAAATCGAGAGAAATTTCGCAGCTAACGAAAAAATGCTTAACTCCGAGATTTGCATCAGTATAATATATATGCACAGTATTTTTTAACTAATTTTACTTTTCACTGAGATAATAAATTGCGAAAGTTTGTCGTCTATCTGTAGACGTACTTAAATGCAAAATTTGCGTTTATATCTTCTCCCCTGGCTTACGTTTTTAGATTTCAAGAAGACAAATCTCTTTCACTTTGATCTCGATAAAAGAATATATATCATCTACTTTCGGGGTATCTTGAATAAATGTTTGGCCCTTGGAAGGATATTCATTTGTGAATATGTTGTGTCGGTTTCAATTGTTTGCCAGCCTAGCTTTTCTGATATAATGGCGTCGTTTAGTCGCTGCACTAGAGAACCTTTGTTCCCGCTTTTCTTAAGTCCTTGCTTATCCAGTTCACCTTACAGTTCTTCAATTTTCAATGATGAAATTGCTTTGTCGGGGAGAGCCAGGTGAAGGAAGATCTGATTTAATAATCTCAGCCCTACCTACGTTTTCATTGGATTCAATGTCGGCTTCGTTTTCAGCATCTTCGCTCGCATCGCAGTCAGTTGATTCAAGAACTTCTAAACTTTTAGATCCCCTGTAACTAGAACGAATTGTGTTTGTAGGCACTCCCAAGATACAATGTCATTTAGATCTTTCTCCAGTTTAACATGATAATCGTTGCCATCCGCTTTTGGTGGTATATTCCAAAACCATAATCTCACGCCCACCAAACTTCAACTTAACAACCAGTGATTCAAATGTGCTATCATTCTGTTTAATTTAAGCCTTCTAGACTGTGAATTAGACGAAAAGTATGCCATAATGCCTCCACTTCCCTTACACAGATACAGGTTGTGGCCCTTTAATTTACTAGCAAATCGACAGTTTGGATACGATGCGTCGATCTTTGTTGATTTACCAGCATGCTGAGCTCCTCGAATTTATTCTAAATAATATTTACGTCCAAATGAAATAGCGTTAGTTCGCGAGTGTCCTTTTGTCTCGAGCTGATAGTGCCAGGTAGTTTCGCTCCCATGGGGATCTCAGCATTTTCACTTGCTGACCCGATATTTGCATATCCAACCTCGTTTTCTTCGAACCTTGAAACCTCTGTTGTTTTTATTGAATCTTCCTCCCTTTCCGTTTCCGTTTCCATGAAATAATCCACGTCCCTAAAAGCAAGAAAGCAGAAGCCACACGACGATTCTATTTGGGGATTATCCCAGTAGTGCTTGAATTGCCCTTTCGTGAAGCCGATACAGTTTGCTGTGACCAGGTTTTACGTTCGGCACGTAATATTTCATCTTGGTTCGACCGTACGACTCTTGTTGCACTCCTTGCACTATCCCTGATAATGCTAAGCTAGAATTTTTAAGGAAACATTTTAACAGGGATTTACTAATGGGTCAACTAAACGTTTAACAGTATCCAAAATAAATTTGAGGAACTTACTGCAACAATCAAAACCATTGGCGCTCATTTAATATTTATTAGCGAAACCAAGATTGACTCGAGTTATCCGAACTATCAGTTTTTAATCCCTGGCTACTCACTTTATAGGCATGATAGAAAAAAGGTGGCAGAGGCATTATGGCTTTAGTATCATCTTCACTGACCAAGAAAAGACTTAAACCCACTAAGAACTACAAGATTGTCTTAGAAATTAAGATGAATGTTAGCAATATGATAATTACTGGAATTTATCACCCGCCGAGAAATCTGTCCGCTGACTACCAACTATTACTAGAGAATGAGCTCAGTAAGGTATGTAATTAGGCTAGTCTGCAGAGTACCTTTGTCGTGAACAAGAGTTTAAAAGTGTCGACGGGCCTGCACGACTCCTGCAGTTCGCAAATAGATTGGTCTTAAATTTTTATAGTTTAGCTCTTACTAGAGTGTCTTTTAGGGATTTTCCTTTGCGATATGAAATGAGGGGAGGCTCCTTAAAGATGTTTCTCAAGTATGGTTAGTTCTGCATAAGGTGCCATTTCCCCATGAGTATGTTCTTGAGGTTGGGCAACGTAGGGTGGTATTGCGTTGCAAAGGGTAGTATTTTCTTACCTGCATTTTTGTTTCTCTGGTCTAGTGCTTTCTTTCTGTCAGCGAAAATGACCTCTGAGAGATGTTTTTCTACAGTTGTAGCTAGGTAATCACTATTCTTTAGGTGTGTTGAAAAATTCCTCATGTTCTCTTCAAAAGTGATTTTCAGAGGAATTTCTTCTTAGAAGCCTTAAAGCTTCTTCTTTGATAAAGCCTTTCGTGACGCCTGGTGGGTGACACGAATAGAAATTCGTGTATTGTAATGTCTCTGTAGGCTTGAAGTGTGTTCGCACGTCAAGGATAGAATCCTTGTTGAATCTGACACCTTTGTACACTTTCGGGTCCAAGAATGTAGTTTCTGTTTCTGATATTTCAGGCGTGAATTTGATTGTTGGATGGAAGTTGTTTGCCTTTAGAGGGAATTCTTCGATTTCGTTTCTGCTTGTGTCCCATACTAATATGACGTCATCGATAAACCTTTTCCAAAAGATGGGCTTAATGGTGCTCTGTCTGAGTATTTCTTTTTCTATTTTGACCATGAAGATGTTAGTAAAGGCTACGGCCATTTTCGTGCCCATGGCTGTTCCATGGTTTTGAAGATAATCTTTCTCGTTAAATTGGAAAGAGTTTTCTAGTAGTATCAGACTAAGCATTTCGCTTAAAAACCTGGTAGAGACTGGAGGGTTTCCTTGGTGAAATTCTTCGTATGCATGGCATACAGTGGTAATACCCTCTCGTTGTGGTATGTTTGTGTATAGGCTTGTGACGTCCATTGAAACAAGTATGGCACTTTTAGGCAGTTTAATCCTCTCGATGAAGTTAATAAATTCTGTCGTATCTTTAAGATAGTTGTAGTTGTGCTATTGGCTGAATACGGTGGTCAAAAAAGGCTGAGATCCGTTCTGTAGGTCCGGAACACTCTGAGATAATAGGTCTTCTGACAGGTGTCGATTTTAGTAAGTGTGTAAAACAATGGGATTCGCGGAGGATCAGGCGTAACGGAGAGCCATTTAGCCCTCGTCTTATCAATGTGGCCTTCTGAGAGTAGTGTTTTAATAAGTTCTTGAGCTTTTTTGGTTGTAGTTTCAACCACTGGTTTGTCTAGAGATCGGTAGTTATTTAAATCATCAAGCAGAGCCTAAATTTCGTTTAGTTTGTCTTGTCTGCTCATCAATACGGTGGTGTAACCTTCATCAGATTTCTTGAGAATAATGCTTTTGTTGCGCGATAACTCTTTGAGAGCTTGGCGCTCTCCCGTAGATATATTATCTTTTGGCTTATCAAATTCAATACTTGCGAGCTCTAATTTTACCTCCTCTAGGAAGATCTCGAGAGCTACAGATGGCTGGACTGGTGGGGCTCGTTTTCTTCCCCGTGAAAAATATATTGTAGTCGCATTCGTCCCGAGAAGCTGGCGCCTGATAAGATTTTCTTTTGTCACGGGTGTAGGAATAAACTTTTTCTGTTTGTCTGTTTGTTTGTTTTTTATTTTTGGCGAAGCTAATAAAATAAAATAGATCACGCGATAGTAGAGTAATTTGCTCATTTGTCAGTTGTTCATTTGACAGGTTTTTGATATACTGTTTGTGTGTCTCAATGGCATTACAAAACCGCTTTTTGTCTTTGATATTTCTCCGCTCTTTTCTTTTGCGGTTTTTGGCCGCTTTGTTATCTCTGCGCTTTGATTTCCCTTTTCCCCTTACTACTAAGGAGTCATCCTCGGAGACCCAGGGGCAGATAGTGGGGGCGAGGGAAAGTCCAAACAGGGCGGAAAAATAAGCACGAAGAAAAGTAAAGAACGGCGAGAAGAGCCCCTGGGGACAATGTCTTACCAGACCAGTTCCAAACGGTCGCCGCCGTTCTGGCTTCTGATTGGTGCCAGAAAAACACAAGTTTTCTGGCACCAATCAGAAGCCAGAACGGCGGCGACCGTTTGGAACTGGTCTGGTAAGACATTGTCCCCAGGGGCTCTTCTTGTCGTTCTTTACTTTTCTTTTGTGCCATATTTTTCCGCCCGTTTAGACTTTCCCTCGCCCCCACTATCTGCCCCTGGGTCTCCGAGGATGCTAAGGAGTCTGATAAGAGACAAGAGCAAGATTCGCTTTGTTTATTCGCACACACTTGTGATCTCATTTGTTCTAACAATACATCGACTTAGCTAATCTCAGTCTACAACTCTTCGGCTAGCTCGTTTACATTGTCATCTTTGTTGACAGTCTTCTTTCTAGCCGGTGATTGCGTTTTCTTGTGAGACGTCTGGTTAGCTTCAGTGTTCCTGCGAGATTTATACTGTTCGAGTATAAGAAGCTTGTTTGTTAATCGTTCTGCGTGCCTGTGGTGATATTTCACCAGCGCTCCTACAAGAGCCTGTTCTGCCTTCTTTCTGATCGAGCCTATCTCGTTCTTAAAGGCCTCATCGGGCGTAATAATGGATCTTGCGTTATATCTCAAAGTCTTTGGACATGTGCCTTTCTCAAGATGACTTTTCAGCTTGACGATGCTCTGGTTTGAGCTCTTTATCTTTTCGTGACTGGAACACCTCTGCTTCCCATCCTGGCAGGCTTTCTTTGCATCGGAGTTGGCGGCTGTTTTGGCGGGCTTTTCGTGCTCGTCTCGGGGCGTTTCCTGTCCCTGTTGTTGCTTTTGCTCTATATTACTGGACGTACAGGCTTTTTGCTTTTCATGTCTCGATTGGCTGTTCGTTAGTCTTATTCACAAGCTTCTGGTTGGCCTGAGCACATGGAATCTCATTCTCTGTCTCCTCGTCTTCACTGGGGTTTCTGCAAAAGAGAGCTGCTTCTTCTTCTTTGCTCAAATCTCCCGTTTCCCTAGGCGAGTCCTCAGGGAAACGATCTATAGACGAGGTTTCTAAAAAAACCGACTGTAGTGAGATTGGTTTCTGCAGAAGGATTTTTGAGGCAAGACTGCAGTTTCGATTCTATATGAATCTCGTCAGTTGCCACTGAAAGTTCTGTGAGCAGTCTGTACAAAAAATGCTGTTTTGAGTTTATATATCCCCTTTGACCGTTAAGCCGAGCGAAATCTTGTATTCAGGATTTTGGAACGCTCAAATCTTGAACTCAGGATTTTGGGAAGCCGAAATCTTTAAGTCAGCCAAAATCTTGAATTCAGGATTGTGGAAGGCCAAAATCTTGAAGTCAGCCAAAATCTTCAATTCAGGGTTTTTTAAAGCCAAAATCTTAAAGTCAGCTAAAAGCTAAAATCTTGCTAGCAGCCAAAATTATAAATTGAGGATGTTTAAAAGCTAAAGTTTAATACCCATATCTTGAATACAGGATTTTAAAAAGCCAAAATCTTAAACTGAGCGAAAATCTTGAATTCAGGATTTTGGAAAGCTAAAATCTTGAAGTCAGAAAAAATCTTAAAATTACGATTTTGGAAAGCCGAAATCTTGAAGTCAGCCCAAATCCTCAATTCTGGATTTTGAAACGCTAAAAGCTTAAAGAGGGCCAAAATCTTAAATTCATGATTTTGAAAAGCGAAAATCTTGAAGTCAGACAAAATCTTGAATTCAGCTAAAATCGTATATTATTGGAAAGCCAAAATCTTGAGTTCAGGATATTGGAACGCTAAAATCTTGAGGTCAAAATCTAGAATTCACGATTTTGGAAAACCGAAATCTTGAAGTCTGCCAAAATCTTGAATTCAGGATGTTGGAAAACCAAACATTTGATGTCGGCCAAAAACTGAAATTCAAGATTTTGGAACTTAATAATCTTGAAGTCAGCCAAAATCTTGAATTCAGGATTTTGGAAATCTAAAATCTTGATCTCAGACAAAATATTGAATTCAGGATTTTGGAACGCTAAAATCTTGAGGGCAACCAAAATCTTTAATTCAGGATTTTTGAAACCCAAAATCTTGAAGTCAGCCAAACTCTTAAAATTACGATTTGTGAAAGCCAAAATCTTAAGGTCAGCGAAAATCTTGAATTAAAGATTTTGAAACTCTATAATCTTGTGGTGAGCCAAAACCTAAAATTCACAATTTTAGAAAGCAAAGTTCTTGAAGTGAGCCGAAATCTTGAATTGAGGATTTAGGAAAGCTGAAATCTTAAAGTCAGGTAAAACCTTGAATTCAGGATTTTGGAAAGCTAAAATGATAAAGTTAGCAAAAATCTTGAATTCAGGATTTTGAAAAGGTAAAATCTTCAAATCACACAAAATCTTGAATTCAAAGTTTTGGAACGCCAAAATCTTAAGGTCAGCCATAATCTTGAATCAGCATTTTGAAAACCTAAAATCTTAAAGTCAGCCAAAATCTTAAATTTAGAGTTTTGCAAAGCCAAAATCTGGAATTCAGGATTTCGGAAAGCTAAAATCTTGAGGTCAGCCAAAATGTTAAATTCAGGATTTTGGAACGCTAAAATCTTGAAGTCAGCAAAAATCTTGAATTCATGATTTTGGAAGGGCAACATCTTAAAGTCAGCAGAAATCTTGAAATAGGGATTTTGGAAAGTCAATACCTTGAATTCAGAATTTTGAAAATCTAAAATCTTCAACTAAGACAAAATCTGGAATTCAGGATTTTGAAATGCTAAAATATTGAAGTCAGCCAAAATCTTCAATTCAGGATTTTGGAAAGCCAAAATCTTAAAGTCAAGGAAAATCTTGAAATAAGGATTTTGACTTTTGAAGTAAGGCAAAATCTTAAATTCAGGAAAAACCAAAATCTTAACGTCAGCCAAAATCTTGAATTCACGATTTTCGAAAGCCAAACTCTTGAAGTCAGTCAAAAACTTGAATTCACCATTTTGGAAATCCAAAATCTTTAATTCATGATTTTAAAACGCTAAAATCTTGAAGTCAGCGAAAATCTTTAATTCAGGATTTTGGAAATCTAAAATCTTGAGGTCAGCCAAAATCTTGAATTCAGAATTTTGAAACGCTAAAATCTTGAAGTCAGCCAAAATCTTGAATTCAGGATTTTGGAAAGGCAAAATCCTCAGTTAGCCAAAATCTTAAATTCACGATTTTGGAACGCTAAACTGTTAAACTCAGCTAGAATCTAAAATTGTGGATTTCGGAAAGCCAAAATATTAAAGTAACCAAAATTTTTGCATTCAGAATTTTGGAACGCTAAAACCTTAAAGGCAACCAAAATCTTGAATTCAGGATTTTGGAACCCTAAAATTTTGAAGTCAGCCAAAATCTTGAATTCAGGATTTTGGAGAGCCAACATCTTGAAGTCAACGAAAATCTCAAATTCACTATTTTCGAAAGCCGAAATCTTAAACTCAGCCAAATTTTTGAATTCCGAACTCTGGAAAGCCAAAATTTTGAGGTTAACCAAAATCTTGAGTTCACGGTTTTTGAAGCCACAATCTTAAAGTCATGCAAAATATTGAATTCAGGATTTCGGGAAGCAAAAATCTTAAGGTCAGCAAAAATCTTAAATTCACGATTTTAGAACGAAAAAAGTTTGAAGGCAGTCACAATCTTGAATTGCCGATTTTGGAAAGCCAAAATCTTGAAGTCACCCGAAATCTTGAATTCATGATTTTGAAAAGACAAAATTTTGAAGTCAGCCAAAATCTTGAATTCGGGATTGTGGAAAGCCAAAATCTTGAGGTCAACCAAACTCTTAAATTCGTGTTTTTCAAAGGCCAAAGTCTTGAAGTTAGCCAAAATCTTGAATTCAGGATTGTGGAAAGCTAAAATGTTAAAGTCAGCCAAAATGTTGAATTCAGGGTTTTGAACGCCCAAGTCTTTTAGTCAGCCAAAATAATTAATTCAGGATTTCGGAAAGCGAAAATCTTAAAGTCACCAAAACTCTTGCGTTCAGGATTTTGGAACACTTTAATCTTAAAGCCAACCAGATCCTTCAATTCAGGATTTTGCAACGCTAAACGTTTGAAGTAAGGCAAAATCTTGAATTCAGGAAAAGCCAAAATCTTAACGTCAGCCAAAATCTTGAATTCACGATTTTCGAAAGCCAAAATCTTGAAGTCAGTCAAAAACTTAAATTCACCATTTTGGAAATCCAAAATCTTTAATTCAGGATTTTAAAATGCTAAAATCTTGAAGTCAGCGAAAATCTTCAATTCAGGATTTTGGAAATCTAAATCTTGAGGTCAGCCAAAATCTTGAATTCAGGATTTTGAAACGCTAAAATCTTGAAGTCATTATCATGGAAAGCGAAAATCTTGAACTTAGCAAAAATCGTAAATTCCCGATTTTGGAAAGCCAAAATCTTGAAGTCAGCCAAAATCTTGAATTCAGGATTTTGAAACTCGAAAATCTTGAAGTCAGCCGAAATCTTGAATTCACGATTTTCGAAAGCCAAAATCTTGAATTGAGGATTTTGGAACGCTAAAATTCTGAAGTCAGCCAAAATCTTGATTTCAGGATTTTGGAAAGCCAAAATCTTGAAATCAGCCAAAACCTTGAATTCATGGTTTTTAAAAGCAAAAATCTTGAATTCAGGGTTTTGGAATGCTAAAATCTTAAAGTCAGCCAAAATCTTAAATTCTTGAATTCTGGATTTTCGAAAGCGAATATATTAATTTGATGGTTTTGGAAAGCCTAAACCTAAAAGTCAGCCAAAATCTTAAATTCACGATTTTCGAAAGCCAAAATCTTGAACTCATAATTTTGGAAAGCCGAAAGGTCGAACTCAGTAGAAATCTTGAATTCAGGATTTTGGAAGGCTAAAAACGGCATTTCTTGACACACGTCGAGTGCCCCGTCGATTGCGCGGACGTTTCGCTGCAGTTGGCCTCAATTTTGCGGTCATAAAGAGAAGCAAGGTACAAACAAAAATATTGCCGACCTGATTATTTGCTAGACAGCATCGATATTTGGTGTTAAGTTTAAGGTATCATCCACCCTCAAGCACCCTCCTCGCGTTGATCGGCGCTAGCGCTTTTGCCTTTCACAAATACCCCCATAAACCGTACATTTTCTGAAAGCTTAATAGTTCCAGATAATTGCTTATTTCTTTTAAAAAATCAAAATATTAAAGCGATTTAGAAATGAGAAGCTTTTTGTAAAAGTGGGTGTCACTGTAAATCTAAGTCCAGTCCAGCCAAAAATTAACGGAGGTAGCCAATTAAGAACGCATTCGCTTCTTAACACGTTTGACTAAAAAACCGTGTTGCAGATTTCTGTCAAGTGCGTTTGTTCTGTTGTTATAAGCAGGTGAAGTTAGGGATAGGAAATCATTAGCACTACCTGTGAAAGAAATACTCTAACTCGAAAACGAAAAAAGAAATCACAATTCGCAGACACGGTTTTTTAGAAAAACTATCTGACAGTAAGTTGGCCAAATTTCAGCCAAATTGGTTCACGGGTTGCCGACTAGGAGTTTAAAACGTACCCTCAACTTGTTCTGATTTTCATGTCGAGAAAACGGTGGAAAAAGATTTTTGGCGGCGTATTACCCGTGACGAGATTATAACAGATTATAACACCAAAGCCGTCAATGTTGATGTATACCAGAGAAGGGACAAAAATAGTGACACAGCGGGAAAAGTTAAAAACGAAACCCGACAACAGGTGAACAATTTGTTTCAAAGGCTCTGCTCTGTTCGGTCCTTTCTGATGTCGAAAAAGCTTCATTAGTTATCTGCAACAGGCAGTTTTCATTTTCGCACCGGACAAGCCAATTTGAGCCAAGCCCACTTTTACTCGATACATGTTTTAAAAGTTCGACACTTCCCTGGAAAAATCGACAACAAACCGCTTCCTGGAGTTATTCTTGAAGCTTCTTTCCCGCTACAATAGACTTTGAAAACAGTACTTCGTCCGATTTTTATATGGCGCGGGACCACTCGTGACTTCGTCTCTCGCTTGGCTGCTTCGTTGCCTAAAAAGCTCGCTCCGCTCGCTAACGAACTCGTGAAACTAGATTCCGCGGTAGTTTCAATGGGTTTTTCAGGAGCTTTGCCATCTTTTAGCCATTTTTCTTGATTGTAGTAGGAGCCCTTGTCGCGCTCTGCTAATTTCGAAGCCCACTCTTTGGTAGCAAAACGATTTTATCGTCTTCTTTTGCCTTGGAGTCGAGGACGAAAACGGATAAGCTCTTTTTTCTTCTTTCAAACTCCAGGGAAAAACAGTGAGCAATATATTTGTAAACCACGATTTCTGTCAAATTGCGTGATTAGCTTGGTTCAACAGCGGCACGCGTATCAAGTATGACAGGACTTGTCAACGATCAATTAAAATAACTAGCATAGAAAAAAATCTTGTACTTCATAAGTCTGCACAGAAAAAACATTTTTTCCTGGAATTTTTTTTAAAAGAAAGCTGTTGATGAGCTCTATTTAATCGTCTAAAAATTGCAAATTTAGAAAAATGATGATCTTTTACCCTGGATGATACCTTAAACACTTTGCTGTGCCGTGATACGAGTTCTTGACCTTCATGTTTACATTAGTGTTAAGCCAGGTTACAATAAAAAGCCGAGATTTGACCTTCTTTTTAGCCAAACATTGAGGTACAATTTTCCACCTTACTTTTTTTCAATTACGTTTGTATCATTGTGGGACTTGGGATCGCCTGAATTAAACGTACTTGGCTGAAAGATTTGTTTTAGAATTCACCGTGTCTCGCCGATCCTCATAACTGTCAAGTCCGAGAGGTCAAATTTCACTCAAGTGCTCCCTGAATTTCTCTTTCCCAAAAACTTATTTCACATGTTGCTCAAAGTTTTGAACCCAAAGATTGCTTTTTAATGTCAGATATCTATTTCTTCTTAAAACGATGTATCGGGTTGAATTTTAGGCCTTCGAATATCGACAAAAATTTTGCTAGGGTGAAATCCTCAAAGTTATTCAAGAATCTTAAGGTCTGTAAAATATTCTGGTTGCAATCAATTAAAGCATTTTACCACTCAAAATGTATGTTGAAATCCCTTTAATACGATGAGAAGCATTGTGAATTGAATGATATTTGAATAAGACTAAAATCGAGCTCTTTTCGTTACCCTGTCGAGCGTCCCGAAAAAGCGGCCCGGCGGAGGCCGTGAAGAGGTCAATCTTTACACCCGCTGTATTGCAAAAATATTCAACCAATGAAAGTAAAATTTATATTTTCATAAATAAGGTACCTAGAGTAGTCCACTGAATTTTTTTTGAGTTTTCGAAATTTTTATTTCTGCCACCCCTGGTCGATATTTACAGACATCCGCTCTTAAAAAGCCAAAATCTTAAAGTCAGCCAAAATCTTGAAGTGAGCCAAAATCTTGAGTTCAGGATTTTGGAAAGCCACACCCTTCAATGAACGATTTTGGAAAGGCAAAATATTGAAGGGAGCCAAAACCTTGAGCTCAGGATTTTGGAAAGCCATAATCTTGAAGTCAAACAAAATCTTGAATTCTTTATTTTGGAAAGCCAAAATCTTAAAGTCAGCCAAAATCTTGAAGTGAGCCAACATCTTAAATTCAGGATTTTGGATCGCTGAAATCTTGAAGCCAGGCAAATCTAGAATTTAGGATTTTTGAAAGCTACGATCTTGAAGTGAGCCAAAATCTTGAGTTCAGGATTTTGGAAAGCCAAACTCTTGAAGTCAACCAAAATCTTGAATTCTGGATTTTGGAAAGCCAAAATCTTGAGGTCAGCAAAATCTTGAATTCAGCCAAAATCTTAAATTTAGGATTTTGGAACGCTGAAATCTTGTAGTCAGCCAAAATCTTGAATTCAGGATTTTAGAAATCTAGAATCTTGCTGTAAGTCATTTTATTCTAATCTTTGTAAGCGTGATCCTCTAAGCCCATCTGAAGACACGTTTAACTCTTTTTTAAATGATCCTGAAATGCCAAAACTCTCCGATAATGATGTTCAAATTTGCAAGGGAAAACTAACGGTTGAAGAGTGTTACAAAAGTCTTCAGCTGTTTGAAAGTAAGAAGTCACCAGGCAACGACGGACTGACAGTCCAGGCTTTTTGGGGCCTCTCAGGACAGCCATTAGTAGACAGCTTAAACTACTCTTATGATGATGGTGAGCCGTCAAACTCTCAGAAAGAAGCTATTATTACCCTAATAGAAAAGAAGGACAAAGACAAAAGGGACCTATCAAACTGGAGACCGATTTCGCTTTTTAATGTTGATGTTAAAATAGGTTCAAAAGCCATTGCCAAGATATTGAAGAATAATTTTTGACGCGGTCAGAACCATAGAGGACGTTATGGAATTTTCAAAGAGATACAGTTTTGACGGAAGAATGGTTTGTTTAGATTTCAAAAAGGCTTTTGACACAGTTAGTCGGGACTTCTTACTTTACTTACTTCGAACTTTATCCGTTTTTGGTTTTGGACCATCTTTTATCCAATGGATGCACCCTTTTTACAAGAATGTCTCGAGTTGTGTCTTAAATAATGGCTTTGCAACTTCATCCTTTGCAGTTGAAAGAGGAGTAAGACAGGGAGACCCTCTCTGCCTTATTTATTATAGCATTAGAAGTTTTATGTGTTAACATACGTAACAGTAATGGCATTCGTGGTATTAAAGTCGATAATGAAGAGATCAAAGTAAGTCTTTTTGCAGATGACCTCGCTAGTTTTTTAAACGATGATCTCTCTCTAACAAACTTTCTTAATCTTATAGAAGATTATGGAACCTGCCCTGGCCTAAAGGTTAACCACGAAAAGACACAGCTTTTGCTACTAGGTAACCAGCCGTAACCTGACCTGTACCGACAAGAAGCCGCTCTGAACAACAAAAATTAAACGATCAGTTAAAATTTCAGGAGTACATTTTACTTATGACATTCACGAAAAGCAAAAGCGAAACATCAATGAATTAATCATCTCCATTCAACTTAAGCTATGAATCTGGAGGTGGAGGGATCTGATTATCATAGGGAGAATTCAATTTGTCAAAACCTTTATTATCCCTATCCTCTTATATCGCACGAGCTTGATATCATTGGATAAAGAATTTGTGAAAGAAGCAAACAAAATTATCTTTGATTTTGTCTGGAAAGGAAAGGATAAAGTTAAACGCTCTGCACTTATTAGTGATATCAAAGATGGAGGACTTAAAGCCCCACATTTAAGTTCCATAATTGAAACACAAAGAGTATTTGCTGCAAGAAATTGGCAAATGATCCACCGAGTGGATGGAGAATAATCTTTTGTCATTTTCTGAAACCCGCTGGTGTTAAATTAGTCTTATGTTGCGACTTTGATTTGAAGAAATTGCCTATCAAATTACCAGCCTCTTATGAAGAATGCTTAAAATTTTTTGCAAAGTGCTCTGCTGTAAATAATTTATATGTACTGGATTTAAATGGAAAAGACTTTTCAAAAGTAATCTTATGGTGACAAGTCTGTGTATTTTCGAAATCTCGCTGAGAAAGGGATCTTTCGAGTGGGTGATTAAATCTCGCATAAAAATGAATTTATAATCAAAAGCGAGTTGAGAGTCTTGAACCTTTCGCATTTGGATGGCTTTATGCTTGTCTCTTTAATAGACGCTCTACCAACTCATTGGCGTGAATCGTTGAAAACCTGCATCTCTACGGGTGACACACTATTCAATTTGCGTGATGACATTAAGTTACGCTTAAGTGGTCAAATTGTTTTACATGAAAAAGCGTATTCGAAAATTGTTTATAAAGAACTTGGAAACAGAATCGTCACTCCACCAACTGCTTAACTTAAGTTTAATGCTCATTTTGTCAATGACACTTTGAATTGGAAAAAATTTGTAGCTTGCCATATCGTGTTGCCTTGGATACAAAGACTCGTGAATTTCAGTGTAAATTACTAAACAGATGCCTTGTGACAAATACCTTCCTATGCAAAATTGGTATTATGCCATCTCCAGCGTGCTCCTTATGTGGTGAATCGGACGAATCCCTCAAACATCTTTTCCTGTCTTGTCACTATACTAAGAATTTCTGGTCTAAGGTTATAAAATGGCTTGTTGATCATATAGTCAAGATTGAAAATCTTTCAGACAAAGATATACTGTTTTGTACTCTTGGATGTGAGAACGAGATATTTGTAAATCATATTTTATTACTGGCAAAACAATGTCTATACTCTTGTGGACAGAACAAATATTCTCCCTCCATTAGAGTTGTTAATTCCAAAATTAATACTGTTTTCTTAATCCAGACAATGATCGCTAAGTCAAAAAATAAGTTGAAGACCCACAATATGAAACGGAGCAAATATCAGATATATCAGATTAGCATACGATCGTTTCGCCGCTTACTTCATTTATTATTAATCTTTTTTTTTTCATGCAAATAGAAAATAAGGTACTGGGGCTTTTTGTTTCCTTTTTTGTCAGTATGTAATTGTGTGTTAGTCTGCAATGTATATATGTTTAGTTTTCTTTTCCATTTTTTGTATTTTTCCTACGTCTTCACATGTCAGTGTGTAAAAAAAGAAAGAGAGAAGTCAGCCAAAATCTTGAATTTATGATTTTGGAAAGCCAAAATCTCGAAGTTAACAAAAAGCTTGAATTCAATGCTAAATTCTTGAAGTCAGCCAACATCTTAGACTCAGGATTTTGAAAAGCCAAAATCTTGAATTCACACTTTCTGAAAGCCAAAATCTTAAGGTCAGCCAAAATCTTGAATTCAGGATTTTGAAACGTTAAAATCTTGAGGTCAGCCAAACTCTTGAATTCACGATTTTGGAACGCCAAAATCTTGAAATGAGGATTTCGAAAAGACCAAAATCTTGAACTCAGCAAAAATCTTCAATTAAGGATTTTGGAAATCTAAAATCTTAAAGTCAACCAAAATCTTGACTTCTGGACTTTAGAAAGCCAAAACCTTCAAGTCAACCAAAATCTTGAACTCTGGACTTTAGAAAGCCAAAACCTTCAAGTCAGCCAGAATCTTGAATTTATGATTTTGGAAAGCCAAAATCTCGAAGTCAGCAAAAATCTTGAATTCAAGATTTTAAAAGGCTAAAATCTTGAAGTCAGCCAAAATCTTGAATTCACGATTTTGGAACGCTAAATTCTTGAAGTCAGCCCATTACGGAACGGCGCCTGTAGACCGTGTCGCGAGCAAAATCGCGGGTCCCATGACTATTTTTGCGGTCACAAAAGAAGCCGACGCATGTCGCGTCCTTTGACTCAAGACTCAAATGTTAGCGTATTGTTACCACGATACAAAGGTAATTTAACTTAAGAAAATCAATAGATCGAAGCTTTCGCGCTACTCTCTGTTTGATAAGGAAGTGCAAACGCTCAACTTGATAAATATTTTGACTTCATAAAATATTTTAACGATTTAGGCCAGTAAATGTATAAAATTTCAGAAAAACAATTCAGGAAGTCGAACGGTTTTGAACTGCGCTAGAAGTTGTTTTCATCAGTATGCAAATCACCTACCCAATCACTTACTTTCCATCAAACTGAAATATCCTGTCTTTTTTTACCACTTTTCGATTTGATTCGTTTCATTTTATATTATTTTGTGCAAGCTGAGTTCTTTCATGCGAATTTACGCTTTCAAAAGGAAAGACTTCGAGGAAACGTCGTGTTTACAACCACAGCAAATTGTATCTATTTCGCTTCACTTACGCTTATATGCAAATTATTGTTCATCTGCCGAATTTCGCTGGAGACAAAAATGTCGATTTTGAATTCCCAGATGCTTGCCTTTTTGCGCACCCTTTTTATTTTGGCTATCAAGATTTTAAAAGCGATCCTTCAGACTTTTCATGCCAACGTTTTAATGCGAGAAAGTTATGAGAAATGCTGCAACTGATTAAAGTCATGCAACACGCTTTAAGATCGCATAACTTGATCTTTCTGTTATCTTTTGTTCTTCTATTGTCTCCAAAAAAATAACGACGTTTCACCAATTTCCACATACAAATAATAAGAGACATTTGATTGACAAAAATTTGCATTTACTAGCGATGCGTTTCTACAGGCGCGATTCCGTAATGCAACATCTTAACAGGGGCACCCAACGACAATTTTCGGAAAAATATCTGTTCGGAAGACGATTTGAGATCTAGAATTTTCGGAACATTTGTTGTAAAATTTCTTGTTTGCCTGCCTCTCCTAGGATTTTCGAACATCTAAGAAATGGTAAAATTGCCCATTTTCAACGGATTTTTACCCTAAAAAGGTCACCTAAAATTTTCGGGAGCATTTTTTCTGGCTGAAATTTTCGAACAGGTAAGTTTGGATCCCTATAATTTTCGGATCACTAGACTTTCAGCTAGGAAATCCGAACAGATGAAAAATTTATAGGGGATGAAAATATGCCCATATCCACTGTTTAAATATTAAAATACGTTTAACAATGCTATGTTGAAGTGGTTTGAACTATATTCTCGTTGGGTGCCCCTGATCTTAAATTCACGATTTTCAAAGGCTGAAATCTTGAAGTCAGCCAAAATCTAAAATTCACGATTTTGGAAACCCAAACCCTTGAGGTGAGCCAAACATTTTAAATTCAGGACTCTGGAACGCTACAATCTTAAAGTCAGGCAAATTGTAGAGTTCAGGATTCTGAAAAGCTACGACCTTGAAGTCAGCCAAAATCTTAATTCTCGTTTTCAAACGCCAAAATCTTCCACTCAGCCAGAATCATGTATTCATGATTTTCAAAAGCCCAAATCTTGAATTCAGGGTTTTGGAACGCTGAAATCTTAAAATCAGGCAAAATCTTGAAGTTAGCAAAATTCTTAAAATCCGGATTTTGGAACATGAAAATTTTGAAGTCAGCCGAAGTCTTGAATTCAGGATTTTGGAACGCTAAAATCTTGAAGTTAGCCAAAATGTTGAATTCGGGATTTTGGAAAGCCAAAACCTTGAAGTTATCCAACATCTTAAATTCATGATTTTAGAAAGCCAGAATCTTTAAGTCAGACAAAATGTTGAATTCGGGATTTTGGAAACCTAAACTTTTAAATCTTAAAGTCAGGATTTTTTGACGCTAAAATCTTGAAATCAACAAAATCTTGAATTCATGATTTATGAAAACCAAAATCTCGAAGGAAACCAAAATCTTGATTTCGGGATTTTGGAAGGCTTAAATCTTGAAGTAAGCCAAAATCTTGAATTCAGGATTTTAGAAAGCCGAAATCTTCAAGTCAGCCGAAGTCTTAAATTCAGGATTGTGGAAAGCCAAAATCTTGAAGTCAGCCAAAATAATGATTTCAGGACTTTGGATAGCGAAAATCTTGAATTGTGGCAAAATCGTGATTTTAAGATTTTGAAACGCTAAAATCTTGCACACACGATTTTGGAAAGGCGAAATCTTAAAGTCAGCCAATATCTTCAATCTAAAATTGTGGAAAGCCAAAATCCTTAAGTGAGCTAAAATCTTTAATTCGGGTTTTTTTAAAGCCAAAATCTTAAAATAAGCCAAAATCTTGAATTCAGAACTGTAAAAAGCCAAAATCTTGAAGTCACCAAAACCTGGAAGTGAGCCAACATCTTAAATTCACGATTTTGGAAGGATGAAATCTTGAAGTCAGCCAAATCTTGAATTCAGGTTTGTGGAAAGCAAAACTCTTCCATTCACGATTGTGGAAAGAAAAAATATTGAAGAGAGCCAAAATCTTGAATTCAGGATTTTGGACAACCATAATCTTAAAGTCACCCAAAATCTTGAATTCAGAATTTTGGAAAGCCAAAATCTTAAAGCCACCAAAACCTTCAAGTGAGCCAACATCTTAAATTCAGGATTTTGGAAAGCCGAAATTTTGAAGTCAGCCGAAATTTTCAATTCAGGGTTTTAAAAAGCTAAGATCTTGAAGTCCATTTAAATCTTGATTTCACAAGTTTGGAAAGCCAAATCTTGAAATCAGCAAAAATCTTGAATTTAGGATTTTGTAAAGCCAAAATCTTAATTTCAGCCAAAATCTTATAATCAGGATTTTTGGGAGCAAATATCTTAAAGTCTGCCAAAATGTTGAATTCATCATTTTGGTAGGTAATATCTTAAAGTCAGCCAAAATCTTGAATAAAGGCTTTTTCTAAGTCAAAATCTTGAATTGCCGATTTTGGAAAGCCTAAATCTTGGATCCAGGATTTTGAAAAGCAAACATCTTGAAGTCCGCCAGACTCTTGAATTCAGGCTTTTTCTAAGACAAATCCTGAATTACCGATTTTGGAACGCCAAAGTCTTGGGTCACCCAAAAACTTCAATTAAGGACTTTGGAACGCTAAAATCTTGAAGTCAGCCAAAATCTTCAATTGAGGATTTTGGAAATCTAAAATCTTAAAGCCAGCCAAAATCTTGAATTGAAGATTTTAAAAAGCAACGATCGCGAATTTATGATTATGTAAAGCAAAAATCTTGAATTCAGCATTTTGGAAGACCAAAATCTTTTAAGGCACACAAAGTTTTGAATTCATTTTTTTGCAAAGCGAAAATTTTGAAGTCGGGCAAATCTTGTATTCAGGATTTTGGAACGCTAAACTCTTGAAGTCAACCAGAATCTTCAACTCCGGTTTTAAAAAGCTATAATCTTAAATCAGCCAAAATCTTGAATCCAGGATTTTGGAAAGCCTGAATCTTTTATTAATTATTTTGGAAAGCCAAAATCTCGAAGTCAGAAAAAATCTTAAATTCAGGATTTTGGAAAGCCGAAATTTTGAAGTCAGCCGAAATTTTCAATTCAGGGGTTTAAAAAGCTAAGATCTTGAAGTCAATTTTAATTTTGATTTCACAATTTTGGGAAGCCGAAATCTTGAAATCAACAAAAATCTTGAATTTAGGATTTTGTAAAGCCAAAATCTTAAATTCAGGATTTTTGGGAGCAAATATCTTGAAGTCTACCAAAATGTTGAATTCATCTTTTTGGCAGGTAATATCTTAAAGTCAGCCAAAATATTGAATTCAGGCTTTTTCTAAGACAAAATCCTGAATTGCCGATTTTGGAAAGCCAAAGTCTTGTAGTCACCCAAAAACTTCAATTAAGGACTTTGGAACGCTAAAATCTTGAAGTCGCCCAAAATCTTGAATTCGCGATTTTGGAAATGCAAAATCTTAAAGTCAGCCAAAATCTTGAATTCAGGATTTTGGAACGGTACAATCTTGAGGTCAGCCAGAACCTTGAGTTCATAATTTTGAAAGGTAAAATCTTAAAGTCAGCCAAAATCTTGAATTCAGGATTTTGGATCGCTAACATCTTAAAGTAAGCCGAAATCTTCAATTCAGGATTTAAGAACGCTAAAATCTTGCAGTCAGCAAAAATCTTGATTTCAGGATTTTGGAAATCCAAAATCTCGAAGTCAGCAAAAAAATGGAATTCAGGATTTTGGAAGGCTAAAATCTTGAACTCAGAATTTTGGAAGGCTAAAATCTTGAAGTAAGCCAAAACCTTGAATTCATGATTGCGGGAAGCCAAAATCTTGAGGTCAGCCAAAATCATCAATTCAGGAGTTTGGAAAGCTATAACCTTGAAGTCAGCCAAAATCTTGGATCCAGGATTTTGAAAAGCAAAAATCTTGAAGTCCGCCAGACCCTTGAATTCAGGCTTTTTCTAAGACAAATCCTGAATTACCGATTTTGGAAAGACAAAGTCTTGTGATCACCCAAAAACTTCAATTAAGGACTTTGGAACGCTAAAATCTTGAAGTTAGCCATTGAGGATTTTGGAAATCTAAAATCTTAAAGCCAGCCAAAATCTTGAATTGAAGATTTTAAAAAGCAAAGATCGTGAATTTATGATTATGTAAAGCAAAAATCTTGAATTCAGTATTTTGGAAGACCAAAATCTTTAAGGCACACAAAGTTTTGAATTCATTTTTTTGCAAAGCGAAAATTTTGAAGTCGGGCAGATCTTGTATTCAGGATTTTGGAACGCTAAACTCTTGAAGTCAACCAAAATCTTCAATTCCGGTTTTAAAAAGCTATAATCTTAAATCAGCCAAAATCTTGAATCCAGGATTTTGGAAAGCCTTAATCTTTTATTAATTATTTTGGAAAGCCAAAATCTTGAAGTCAGAAAAAATCTTAAATTCAGGATTTTGGAAGTCTAAAATTTTAAAGTCGGCCAAAATCTTCGATTTACACTTTTCCAAAGCCAAAATGTTGAATTCAGTATTTTGAAAAGCCGAAATCTTGAAGTCAGCCAAAATTTTGACTTTATGATTTTGGTAAGCCAAAATCTTGAATTCTGAACTTTGGAAAGCCAAAATCTTGAAGTCAGCAAAACCTTGAAGTGGGCCAACATCTTAAAATCACGATTTTAGAAGGATGAAATCTTGAGGTCAGGCAAATCTTAAATTCAGCATTTTGGACAGCTAAAATCGTCCAGTCAGCCAAAATCTTGAATTCAGGTTTTTGGAAAACAAAACTCTTCCATGAACGCTTGTGGAAAGGCAAAATATTGAAGAGAGCCAAAATGTTGAATTCAGGATTTTGGAAGGCCATAATCTTGAAGTCACCCAAAATCTTGAATTGAGGATTTTGGAGGGCAAAACTGTTGATGTCAGCCAAAATCTTGAATTCAGAATTTTGGAAAGCCAAAATCTTTAAGTCACCGAAACCTTTCATTGAGGCAACTTCTTAAATTGAGGATATTGGAAAGCCGAAATTTTGAAGTCAGCCAAAATTTTCAATTCAGGGTTTTAAAAAGCTTAAATCTTGAAGTCAATTTAAATCTTGATTTCACAATTTTGGAAAGCCGAGATCTTGATTTCAGCTAAAACCTTAAGTTCAGGATTTTTGGGAGCAAATATCTTGAAGTCTGCCAAAATGTTGAATTCATCATTTTGGCAGGTAATAGCTTAAAGTCAGCCAAAATCTTGAATTTAGTAATTTGAAACACCAAAAGTCTTGAAGTCAGCCGAAATCTCCAATTCACAATTTTTGAAAGCCAAAATCTTAAAGAAACCTAAGTTGTTGAATTCAGGATGTTAGAAAGCAAAAATCTTGAAGTTAACCAAACTCTTCAATTCAGAGTTTTCGATCAGCCAAAATCTTGAAATAAGGCTTTTGGGAAGCCAAAATGTTGAAATCAGCCAAAACCTTGAATTCATGATTTTGGAAAGCCCAAATCTTAGATTGACGAATCTGGAACGCTAAAACCTTGAAGTTAGCCAAAATTTTGAATTCGGGATTTTGGAAACCCAAAATCTTAAAGTTATCCAAAATCTTGAATTCATGATTTTGAAAAGACAAAATCTTGAAGACAGCAAAAATGTAGAATTCAGGATTTTGGAAAGTTAAAATTTAAAGTCAGCAAAAATCTTGAGGACAGGATTTTTTAACTCTAAAATCTTGAAGTCTGCCAAAATCTTAAATTTAGGATTTTGTAAAGGCAAAATCTTGAAATCAGGATTTTGGAAGGAAAAACATTGAAGTCAGCCAGAATCTTGAAATCACGATTTTGTAAAGCCAAAATCTCGAGGTCTGGCAAAATGTTGAATTCAGGATTTCGAAAGCCAAAATCTTGAACTCACGATTTTGGAAAGCTAAAATCTTCAAGTCAGCCAAGATCTTGAATTCAGGATTGTGGAAAGCCAAATCTTGAAGTCAGCCAAAATCTTGATTCAAGGATTTTGGAAAGCCAAAGTCTTGAAGTCAGAAAAAATCTTGAACTCAGGATTTTGGAACGCTAAAATCTTGAAGTCAGCTTAATCCTTGAATTTAGGATTTTTGAAGGCTGAAATCTTTAAGTCCGTCAAAATCTAAAATTCACGATTTTTGAAAGCCAAAGACTTAGAGTCACCCAAAATCTTGAATTGAGGATTTTGGATAGCCAAAATTTTGAAGTAGGCAAAAATATGGAATTCAAAATTTTGGAAAGCTAAACTCTTGAAGTCAACCAAAATGTAAAATTCGGGATTTTCCAAAGGTAATATCTTGAAATCAGCAAAAATCTTCAATTCAAGATTTTGGAATGCTAAAATCTTGAAGTCACCCAAAATGTTGAATTGAGGATTTTAGCAAGCTAAAATATTAGGAACAGCAAAAATCTTGAAGTCAGCCAAAATCTTAAATTCAGGATTTTTGAACGCCAAAATCTTGAAGTCAGCCAAAGTATTAAATTCAGGATTTTGGAATTAAAAATCTTGCAATCAACCAAAATCGTAAATTCACGAATTTCTACAGGCAGGAAAAACCTTGATCTCAGGATGTTGGAAAGCGAAAATCTTCAATTCATGATTTTGGAAAGCTAAAATTTCGAAGACAGCAAAAAAACTTGAATTTAGGATTTTGGAAGGCTAAAATCTTGAAGTATGCCAAAATCATGAATTCGGGGTTTTAGAAAGCCAAAATCTTGAAGTCAGCCAAAATGTAAAATTCGGGAATTTGCAAAGCTAATATCTCTAAGTTAGCCAAAATCTTCAATTCAAGATTTTGGAACGCTAAAATCTTGAAGTTATCCAAAATCTTGAAGTCACCCAAAATTTTGAATTGAGGATTTTGGCAAGCTGAAATATTAAGGACAGCAAACATCTTGAAGTCAGGATTTTGGAACGCCAAAATTTTGAAGTCAGCCAAAATCTTGAATTTTGGATTTTTGAACGCAAAAATATTGAAGTCAGCCAAAATCTTAAATTCAGGATTTTGGAAATCCAAAATCTTGAAATCAACCAAAACCTTAAACCCACAAATTTCGACATCCAAAATCTTGAGTTCATGATTTTGAAAAGTTAAAATTTTGCAGTCAGACAAGATCTGATTTCAGGATTTTGGAAAGCCAAAATCTCGAAGTCAGCAAAAATCTTGAATTCAAGGTTTGGGAGAGCAAAAATCCTAAAGTCAGTTAAAATCTTGAATTCAGGATTTTGGTTCGCTAAAATCTTGAGGTTGGCCAAAATGATGAATTCAGGATTTTGAAAGCCAAAGTCTTAAAATTTGCCAAAATAGTGAATTTAGAATTTGAAAACGCCAAAATCTTAAAGTCAGCTAAAATCTTGAATTCAGAATTTTTGAACGCTAAAATCTTGAAGGCGGCCAAAATCTTAAATTTACGATGTTGTAAAGCCAAAATATTCAATGCAGGATTTTTCAACACTAAAATCTTAAAGTTAGCCAAAATCTTGAATTCACGATTGTGGAAATCCAAACTATTGACGTCAGCCAAAATCTTTAATTCAGGACTTTGGAACGCTAAGATCTTGAACTCAGCGAAAATCTTTAATTCAGGATTTTAGAAATCTAAAATCTGCACGTTTACCAAAATCTTGAATTCAGGATTTTGGAAAGCGAAAATTTTCAATTCAAGAAACTCTAAAAAACTCTAAAAAGGAACTCTAAAATCATGAAGTCAGCCGAAATCTTGAATTTATGATTTTCGAAAACCAAAATCTTGAGGTCAGCTAAATTGTTGAATTTCGGATTTTTGAAAGCTAAAATCTTGAAGTCAGCCAATATCTTGAATTCGGTATTTTTTAAAGCCAAAATCTTGAACTAAGCCAAAATGTAGATTTCAGGATTTTGTAACGCTAAAATCTTGAAGTTAGCAAACATTTTCAATTCAAGATTTTAGAACGCTATAATCTTGCAGTCAGCTAAAATCTTGAAATCAATACGTTGGAAGGCCAAAATTTTGTATTAAGGATTCTGGAACGCTAAAATCTTGAAGTCAACAGAAATCTTGAATTCAGGTTTTTGAAAAGCCAGAATTCTGAGGTTAGCCAAAATCGTGATTTCAGGATTTTGGAACGCTAAAATCTTGAATTCAGGATTGTGGAAAACTAAAATCTTGAGGTCACCCACATTTTTAAATTCACGATTTTGAATAGCAAAAATCTTGAAGTCAGCCAAAATCTTGAATTTAGGACTATTCAAAGTAGACAGACTGCAAATTATCTTAGTTGCTAAAAAATATATATCTACGTGTCGCAACTGTTCATCGGTAGAATGCCTAAAATGCGTGCAATTCCACAATTCGGCTCCATTAAATCGTATACCAATTGCGGAACATTTTAGGAGGAGCCACCCACCATGTTTGTTTATTAACGTCTAAATTTTACTTTGCGTTATTTATAAGTGAGGAAAATAACGCAAAGTAAAATTAAGACGTTAATAAACGAACTACGATTTTGGATTTTGGAATACAAAATGCTAAGGTCGGCCACAATCTTTAATTCAGGATTTTAGAAATCCAAATCTTCACGTCACCTAAAACCTTGAATTCAGGATTTTGGCACGCTAAAATTTTGATCTCAGCCAAAATCTTGATTTCAGGATTTTGGTAAGCCAAATTCATAACGTCAGCCAAAATCTTGAAATCAGGACTTTGGAAGGCCAGAATCTTAAATTGAGGATTTTGGAATGCTAAGGTCTTAAGCTCATCAGAGATCTTAAATTCAGGGTTTTGAAAAGCCACAATTTTGGTCTCAGCCAAAATCTTAAAATCAAAGTTTTGGAAAGCCAAAATGCTGAAGTCAGCCAAAATCTTGAATTCACGATTTTGGAAAACCAAAAACTTCAAGTAAGCTAAATTCTTGACTTCAGGATTTTGGAACGCTAAAATCTTGAATTCAGGAATTTGGAACACTAAACTCTTCAAGTCAGGCAACATCAAAACTTCAAGATTTTAGAAAGCTAAAATCTTGAAGTTAGCTTAAATCTTGAATTCACGATTTTGGAACGCAAAAATCTTCAATTCATAATTTTGGAATGCAAAAATCTTGAATACATATCTGAGCTACTTAATAAGCCTAAATATACCAGCAATCTTGGATCTCAGTCTCAACATCTGCTTAGTGTTCCTAAATCCAGAACTGTTACCTATGGCGATAGAGCATTTTCTGTATGTGCTCCTAAGCTATGGAATGAACTGCCTTTTCACTTGCGCATGTCGTAAAATATACAAGCATTTAAATAAGAACTGAAGACAAAGCTTTTTAAAATGGCCTATCTTTAGATGGGCATTTGCTTTATTATTTTGCATATTATTATGTATTTTCTTTTGTTTTCTATTTTTTTTTTGTAGTGTGTAAGATGTAATCAGTAATTATTTTTTAATTATATATAATTGTAGAAATTAGAATAATAGGATGAAATTGTAAAGCGCTATGAATAATTGGTATTAGTAGCGCTACATAAATGAATTATATTATTATTATTATTATTATTATTATTATTATTATTATATCTTAGTCTGCCAAAATCTTGAAGTCAGCCAAAATCTTGAGTTCAGGATTTTGTAAAGTCAAAATATTAAAGTCAGCCAAAATCGTAAATTGAGGATTTTGGGACGCTCAAATCAAGGAGTCAGCCAAAATACCGAATTCTGGATTTTTGAAAGTTAAAATCTTAAGGTAAGCCAACATCTTGAATTCAGGATTTTGGAACGCTGAAATCTTAAAATTAGCCCAAATCTTCAATTCATGATTTTGCAACGTTTTAATCTTCCAGTCAGCCATAATCTTCAATTCAGGATTTCTGAAATATAAAATGTTAATGTCAGGCAAAATCTTGAACTCAGCCAAAATCTGGAAGTCAGGAGTAGTATTAGTTGCCCCTTTGGCACTTAAAGGATGCCACCGCCTGTCAGTCAAAGAATCCAAGATGGCGGCCAATGAGGTCATTCAAAATGGTGGATGATATCATCGTAGGTTGCTAGGGAGATGACATTATCATAGTTACTAAGTAGGAGGGGTAAGATGAGCTTATGAGTTTTTACGCTGCTATGTGTCAACTCGCTATCGATCGTTCGATCGGTATTTTACTGTACGTGTATCGATCGTGACCTGTCTTGTCGTAGATAGAACTAGCGGAATAGTGAGGGCTGTGTATCTAAAAGGTTTAGCAGTTGAATTCAGGTGAATGGGGCTAGTGGTGTCACCACTACGTTCGTTTAGCTTAGAAAAAGGTTTCCTCTGCGGTCTGCTATAGTAAAATGTATGGGAAATTTGCACACAAGTGACCTCAAGAAAAAACATTGAAAATAACATGAACGGGGCAATAGCTCAATCGGTAAAGCGCTCACTTTGCAAGCGAGAGGTTCAGAGATCGAAACTCTGTGGTTCCACTTTTTTCTTCGGGTTAAACCAGAAAAAGAGTTGACTCTACCAGGACTTGAACCTGGAATCTCCTGATTCGTAGCCAGGCGCCTGGCGCCAGGTTCGCTGCGACAAATCTGCCAAAGTTGACGATAAATTAAATGTCAACCAAAATTTCGGCGTTCGCGGATGTTTGGTAATGTAAACATGTCTCTCGTTAATATGATCAGCTTGCTCTTGAGTCAGGGTCGTTTCGTCTGTTTCAAACGGGGTAGCCATGGTTGGAAATAAGAATTTTTTTAACATTTTTAAAACGGAAATTTCGCAAAACATGAAACGTGCGGTCACGTTTCATCAAAGTCAAAAGGCAGCGAAGTAATTAACTCGAAGCCGACAATGAGGGAGCGAAATGCCGCTAATTTGCAATTAGATTAATCCTACCTCCAACCGCACCAATCACCGCTTATTGCGCGTCAAATCGTCATAGCAACAGACCGTGTTTAAGGTAAGACCTTACAGGTGCTTTTTCACCAGTTATTCCACAACCTTCAGCAGAAGCAGAACCACTTTCCAGCACAACGATTTCCTGATGAAGACTCTGCAACAACTTGCCTTACAAGCCGTTCCTAATCCCGGACTGATGGCCCGAACCTTTTTAGTACCATGGCAGCCGCTTGCGAAGCAGCTTGAAGCTCGTGATTATGAAGAACAACGAAACAAGTCTCGCAAAGAACATCGCGTCAACTTCCGGTATGTTTGCAAAGAATTTCGTTTTATTCAAGCATGGTATTCAGGCAAAAACATTTACCCAAGCAATGTTACGTTTTTAGACAAGTATTGGATACACTGTTTTGGATCAAAGATGTAGAGTGGTTAAGTGTCAAGACCAAAGTGTATCTTATGTTGGTAGAATGAAAAACGTGTTTTTAGACACGCTTATTGAATGTTATTTTTTTCTTGTTTTAGAAATGTTGTAAACGGGCTCAAACAGTTAAAAGAGTTAACGTATTGCCCGAAAAACAAAATAGATGTATGTGAGAAGAGACAATTCTACCTGTTTGCAATGTAAAAGCGTTACACGAAATCGTTAAACTTAGACAGATGCCGCTTGAAATTACAAGGAAAATTTGTAGACAAAAACGCCGAAGAACGCAAAATGATTGTATTGTATCCTTCGCGTGCTCACCGTCGTTTAAACTTTTAAGATTTCTAAGAGTAAAAAATGTTTTTTCTTGCACAGAAAAACGTTACAAGCACTAAAACTCCCAAGTTGTGTCACTCTGCTTTGCGGGTTGCGTTTAGCGAACATTCTCCCTGTACACATTGCATGAGACTCACGGTGGAAGGTGTCACGATTGAAGGACAAACAAAGTTAGATAGAAATCAAGATGTAGATTTCGAATTAGAAAGACAAAAGTGTGTTGCGCAAAATTTTCTTTTTAGAAAAACGTATACTCGAATCATTAGGTGTTTCTTTTCTATTATAGAAAATGTTGCCGAGATATTCGAAGTTTACCTATCTGTGGCTTCACAGAATGGGCGTATTCTGCGGAGCACTGTACTTGTAGGACACGAATTGCCTTACTTCATGTAACGATTGATGATTTGTGTTTATTGCAACAACCTTTTATTGAAAACATCGAGGAAGTACTTAAAAGTTTTGAACGCACGTATTCACATTTAAGAGTAGATATGCCGTTTTTGTTTCGCTATCATGAATTCTATGATTTTTTATTGGAGACGCTGTCTTGGTGTGATAAAGAAAGCGGAAAAGTTCTAGCATTTAAGATACACTGGTTTGACGACTCGTTAGAGTTTTGGCGCGGTCATAGAAATGCGTTTACCAACTATGTCGACCGCCATTTTTGGGTCTGGGATAATTAGACTTTTTTTGTTTGTGTTTTAGATCGTGTTTGGCTGAATTAGACCAAAGGCCTTTTTGCACGTTTTCAAAGTGGGTGAATACCTATGATGATGAATTTTTGAGTTCGCATTGTTTAAGATTAGCATTGACTGAACTTCTTATTGATCATATCACAATGCAGGTTATTTTTACTATTTACATGCCACACCAAGATATCGACTGAAAGTGAGAGAATATTGTAAACAATTGGATGTGGAATTTTTTGAAGTGTTTGACTGGATAGGCGAGATGGAGTAACTGTCTTATAGGTCCTACTTTGTAAATTAAGTTTTTGAAAGCAGACGAAAAGGGCAGATTTTATTAGAAAATCTAATACGTCCCCAGCGACTGCTCTAGGTTTACTAATAAAGAAAAGCGTTGTCTTATTTTTATGGTGTCCACATTAAACCTGGGAAAAAACATATGAGCTGAGTTGTCCAATGAACACTCAGACCAGGGAAGGGAAATAATTTATGAGCTGCGTTCTCAATGAACACTCAGACAGGGGTGGAAAAAAATCAGTTGAGTTGTCGAATGAACACTCAGACTAAAATTAACTGTTCCAGTCAGTGGTTTCGTATGCTAATGATGGTGACAAGCAAATTCTGTTAAGTCAGCCAAAACAACGTGGGCGACCTTGAACAACCTACACCTGGGCAGGTAGGTCAACCAGTTTCAACTGGTTTATTGCACGTGGTGACCTTAACTGACCTTGACCTAAACCTAATTTAGTCATGATGTACACGTGGTGACCTTAAACTTTGAGTTCAACGTGCCTTAGAATATAGCGCAAAGTAATTATATTCATTCAGCGAGTGAACAGCTCGCAGTAAACATTGATCCGTATATTCTAGCACTTATGCAAGATGGTTTAGAGGAAATTTTAGCGCAAGATTCAACGAATGTAGACGGGGATGTATTGATGAAGGATAGTTCAAACAATGGTTTAACTCAAGCCGATGGAAGTAACGGTAAGTAAACTTTGCGGTATTAGTTAAATAGAATAAAGCGGTTTTACTCGCGAAGGTTCGATTGTTGGCTTATATGAATAATGCATTGAAATGGACATGAAATTTAGAAACGAAATGTGTCGCACACTGTCAACTAAAATTTAGAAGGAATTCTGCGTAAAAAGTCTGCAAATTAACCACTTAACTGGTCGTGTTTTACCGCAACTAAGATTAGCTGGAATGATTTATACGTGACCTTATGTGTCGCAAGCTGTCAACCGAAAGTTAGAAGAAAATGTATGGAAAAATTGCAGTGGAAGTCTGCATTTTAAAAAGTTAAGATGCCGTGTTTTCCTGCAACTAAGCTTAGTTGCAATGAATAGTACTGTGCACATTGTGTTGCACCCTTTGAACATAAAATTAGAAGAATCATTGCGCAAAACGTCTGCATTTTAAAAAGTTAAGTCACTGTGTTTTACCGCACCTAAGAAAAAATCATAATCTGCGGACCTCTGAGAAAACAATAACAAACTTATAATTTGGGTGAAACGGGAACATTGCGTAAAAAGTCTGCATTTTAAAACAAAAATGTAGACAAAAACAACTGAAAATGTCTTTTCCTCCTTATTTCAGAGGACATGACGGAGTGGTCGGCTAGTCAAGGCGATGAGTTAATGACTAGTAGTCAAGAAGAAGCTTGTTTGATCGGTGCTCGTAGGGTGGAACAGCAAAGTGGGAACCCCTTGTTTGGTGTGGATGTGGAAAGGGTTGGGGCTCCGCGATCGTGGCGTGAAGGGACGGTGGTTCAGGATCGATTGCAGTTAAGGCTTCGTCAATTGAGAGTACCGGAGGAGGATTTGTTAGGCGAAGCAATTACCGAGGCGTTCAGACAAGGTTTCGTAACGCGGTACGCGAACGTGGTTAAACACCGGCGAATTATTCCATGCAATTTGCTGTCCATCACAGCAGTGGTACTCATGTGTGGACTCGAAGTCCTATCATCACATTAACCGATTGGCTTGAAAATAACCAGAGGTCAAGAGAGTGGTTGGAGAAACTGGCCAAACAGTTGAATTCCACAGGGGATTTAGATGCAACCGGGGGTGAATTTTATGCCCAGATGACGTTTGTCAAAAATCCCGGGCGAGGTGCTGGTCGCAAAGGTAAAAAAAACAATCCTGGACGGATGTCCTGTGAAGCTCTGCTGAAGAAAAAGAACTGCATCATTTAGATCAAGAACAAAGACGAACTTTGTTGCGCTGGCGCAATAGTCACCCTTTAGCACAGAGTGGATAATGATCCGCAGTATCGTAATATAGTGCAAGGTCGTGGCCTTCAAGGTTTTTTAGCCAGTAAATTACATCGAGAAGAGGGTGTAGCGCAAGGCGTCTGTGGTCGGGAAGAGTTGAAGCAGTTTCAAGAGTATCTGGGTTTAGAGTATCTGCTGATTGTGTTGGAAGGGTTGAAAGGGACGATTTTGTTTGAAGACAAACAGTATGATCAGGCGCCGAACGTGATTGCCCTGCTGAAAACACAGAACCACTATCATGGCGTGACGAGTATTCCAGCCCTCCTGAATAGAAGCTATTTTTGTCGTCACTGCGAAAAGGCATACAGCAACAAGGACGGTGCTCATCATAACTGCATGGGGCAGAACTGCACCGCCTGTAGTCGAGGAAATAAGACCTGTCCTAACTTTGCTACGTGGGTGACTCCAGAAGTGTGTTGTGAGAGGTGTCATGTGAAGTTTTATGGCCGTGAATGTTTTGAGGGCGCACTTGCAAAAACAGCGTGGTCAGAAAAGTGTATGTGAACGGTTTAGAAAGTGTTTGGAATGTTGTAAGGTGTATGAGGTGAAAGGCAAGAAGAAACATGTGTGTTACCAAGTGTCGCTGTTACAGTCAGCCTAATATATAGATTTAGCCAGGGCTAAAAGCGAAGCTCCCTTTAATAAATTCATAATTTAAATCAAACAACAAACTTGTAATCCACAGATCAGGGCACATTCATTTGACTTTTGAGGCAAAGGCTAAGTGATTTTAGAGAAAAATAATTTGACAGTCCAAGAGTCAAACAAATTTTACATCGAGTTATTAAATAGTCTTATTTGTACACCCAAAAATAGCAATCATGTTCGATCACAGTAGATTAGGCCTGGAAAACAAATAGACCTATTCGTGTATTGTATTTGCATTAGCTGTTGCATCATAATGTGGCATTCACCAGTCTCTCCTACATTGCTCCGTCAGAGAGACTATGGATAATTGGACGAGTTCGACAAGTTTAGTTTACTAGTAAATCTTGGCGACGAATCTGGGGGCGTGTAAACCAGCCTTTTAAACATACTTTTTGGCATCACGTCTCAGGTAAACAGTACTCTGAGGCCCTTTTTTATCATACAGACCTCGGACAGAATTTGTTCTTCTTTTGCCCTATTTAAACCTATAACTCTGCAGTTTTTCACAATTTTGCAAGAGAATTTGCACTCATTCAATATCCACGACGATCAAAGCACGCACTTCCTTTGCACAAAAAATTATAGCACTGAATTATAAAACGTTTTCATGAAGAGAATTCTCAGATAATGCCGGGACTTTTCAGTTTGAAAAATCTGGTCCAATGTGATATGCAGGGTAATAATTACGGGCTTTTAATGAAAAAGATAAAAAAAATTCCCAAAATCACTTTTCGGCCAGCCGGACGGGTTCTCACTTTTGACAGGCACCAAATTTGCAGTGCGACTAATAGAGTTACCATTTACGTTTCAACATGATAGAGAAATTATTATGTTTAGGTTTTATTTCCCTTTATTTATTAAACTGTGTATGGTTTTGTTATGTGTAATCTTTAAAAGCGAGTGATATTTACGCGCGGAATTTACGCGCGGCGTTTTGAGTATTCCTGAATGCGATGTTTATGCTCGACTGGAAACAACCGGTGCAGCGATAAAAATTGCGAGAGGGACTACTAACAATCAATAAAATAAATATAATTCGGTGAAACATGTACAGAGACAACAATTTTCATTCACGAAGAGAAGTATTGGGAGTAAAGTGTCTCTGAAAATCATGAGTCAGGCAAGCATAAGCTTATTTATGTTTTAAGCCGGCTCCCGGTGTTTGCTCTTTTTCGAGATGAACTCAAGGCAAGAAAATCGCTCAGAGCTCTCTGTTTACAGCCAAAATCATAACTTAATAATCTTCCGAACCTTTTCTTTGAATTTGCGGCTCTTTAGAAGACCACTTCTTAGAGATAATGATTCCGTGGTTAAATAAAGTTATTACTTACTTAATTAGATCATTGCTCGTGTATAAACTTAAGCCGCATAAACCATACGCTCGACTTCAGGAAACCGAAAAAAAACACATCAAAGACAATAATTGCTCAGGCTTACCAGTCGAGATGCTGCTTCTGAAGGTCATCAAGTGTTCCAGAATCGCTTGAGACTTTTCAACCCTCTTACGCCTCAAGCAAGGGCAATTGAGTAAGCTCTTTTTTGAAAACGATGCCATCCGAAATCGGATTTCCAATGACTTTGACAAGCGGTGCATTTGTCAACAAAAAGCGCAATAAACAAACCAGCCATGAATTACAGAACAATCTTGATAGCAGCTGTATTTCATTTTGTACACCAAGTAGAAAAAGACAGTTTAAAGCATCATAAGATGACACGAAACTCTGTCAGCTCCAGCTATCAGTAAGCAAGTTTCCAGACGCTGCATAAGTTTTCCGCATGAACTCACCTGTCAAATTTTGACCAATCGGAACATAAGAATTGGACGTAGAGCGTGATCAATGCGTGACAGTGAGAAAAGTCAAAAGCGATTGCCTTCCCTGTATGTAAATGTAATAACCAGTTGAATTTTCGCGTCCGAGGTCAGTTCGAAATCAACATTTTAAAAGTGCTGCTCATGAACACGACTTATTTCATATGCTTTTTAAAAAAATTGAACTTGAGCCTACAACCATTTGAAAAGTATCAACTTGTCAGCGGATACCTTCAAAAAAACACTCGAACTCGGTGGGTCGATACCTGAGCCCGCGATACGGTCAGGCGATACTGGTTAGCAGAAACACTTTTTTGACAGTTTTCAATTAATCAAAACATGGATGTACAATATCAGGTTGTAGGCTCCTAAACTAGCTAGAAAGTGTGAGATTAAACATTGGTATGCCTGTGGTGAGGACGGACGGAAGGTCGGGTAGTCTGTGTACGGTCACGTGATTGCCGAATTTTCTAGGATGGATAGATTTTCTAAGCTATGGGGCTTCCAATTGAGCCCGTGATCAAATAAAATATCAACGCAAAACTTTAAACACTACGTGACCTCAATGGATAGAAAAATGAGCCCGCAATACACTCAGGTGATGATTGTCAGCGTATACTCTAGTTTGACAGCTGTTAATTAACCTTCATCAGAATGGCGAATATTCGAATTGACAGACTACGAGTGTGAGTAAGACATATTCGTCCGGCATGTAGTGGAAAATGCCAGATCGTGTACCTGAGCGAACCTGAACCTTCGATATTACTTTTCTGATAGTGGTCTGCACATGTCCCATTTTGACAGCTGTCAATTGAACTTAATTTGGCTTGCCAATATAACTTTAAACGACTGTCAGCCAACTGACAGCCTTGCCCGGCGTAGTTTCGTTTTTATGTTGAATTGGGAAGTGTGGCATATTGTATCAGCTTATATGTAGGGGCAAAACGACTGGTCTTTCATCTGAGCCCGCGAGATGGTCATGTGATAATTGTCAGCGGATGTCTGATTTTGACAGCTGGCAATCTAAACGTACTCATACGGATGGCTTACGTACTGAAAGGCTAGTCAAGTTGTGCAAGATCTATTGTGACATTTGACGTCGCCTTACATGAAGTGTGTGTACGGGTGGGCGGGCGTACGTTACGTCATAACCAAAAAATTTCTCGGTTGGATAGTTTACCAAATTTTCTTACCCATGGTGCTCCGCTGCGCGCGCGCTTCGCACTCGCGAGAGCTCCGCTATTAAAGAAGACAAAGGCCAAAACCAAGCAGATCTCCGTGTCATTGAAGAAGACTCAAAAGCCTATGAAGACTCAGACAGTGAAGAACAAAGCAGTCGCCCTTCCAAACTGAAACCTCTGCTGTGTTTTGTGAATTTAGAGTGTAGTTTGAATGAGGAGAAGGTATTTGAGGTTCATAGAGTGAGGTGGGCCTATGACGATGATGATACGTTTTTGGAAGCAGACACAGTCGAACAGTTTCTCGAAGATGCTAATTCAAAAACAGTGGTAGACGGGCAAGAACGGCAAGTGGTAGTGGTGGCGCATAATATGCGAGGGTTTGATGGAATGTTTATTCAAGGTACGTTGTATGAACAGGGTTGTAGTTTGGAAAAGATTTTAGTCAAGGGGCTAAAAATGTTGCCGTTTGAATAAGGTAATCTGGTGTTCTGCGACTCATTGAATTTCTTCAACACGACTTTGGAAAAGCTACCTGTGACCTTCAACCTCCGAGAGCTTCACAAGGGGTACTTTCCATACACATGGATCCGTCCCGAGTATTACAGCTATCGTGGCCCGTACCCTCCAGCAGACGCCTAATCCAGATCGTATGTCTGAGAAGAAAAGAAAGGCATTCTTAACCTGGCACAGAAAGAAAGTGGAAAGCGGAGCCATCTTTGACTATCAGAAAGAACTGTCAGCGTACCCCAAAAGTGACGTTCAAGTGTTGAAAGAAGCGTGTCTGGCCTTTGTGAGGGAAGTGGAAGACCTGACTGGTGTCAATCCATTAACCAATTGCGTCACCATTGCCAGTACAGCCTCTCATATATGGCGAAACCAGATCTGATTGCTTTGGAACCCCGCAACGGATGGCGTAAAAACCAAGGGAATCAAAGTCAGGAAGCTATTGAATGGTTGGAATTTGAAGATTCCAAGGTCGGTGGTATGAGACGCATTCAGCATGTAAGAACTTCTTTGAACGGTGAAGTAAAGGTCTTGGCCCCGGCGCAGACGTTTTGTGTGGATGGGTATGATTAGGAAACTTGGACAGTGTACGAGTTTCAAGGATTTTGGTTTCACGGATGTAAGCGGTGTTTTCCAGACAAGCGAAATATCTCAAGAAACTTTTACCCGGATCGAACCGAGGAAGAAGTTTATGAAGCCACTGTGAGAAAAGTGCAGATGTTGCGAGCGGCAGGTTACACGGTCGTGGAAATGTGGGAATGCGAGTACCAAGAAGAAAAGAAAACGAATGCAGCCCTGAAAGCCTTCCTGAGTCAGTACGAAGCCGTACCACCCTTGGAGCCTAGAGACGCGTTCTTTGGAGGACGAACTGGGGCTACTACATTGTACGCGAAAGCTGAACCAGGAGAGGAGATTCTCTTTAAAGATTTCACGAGTTTGTACCCGTGGATGAATAAGTACTGTGAGTATCCTGTTGGCTTTCCCGTGGTGTACCTGAACCCCTCCAATCAGGATATCCACAGCTACTTTGGACTCGCGCTCGTCGATGTGATTGCGCCCGAACGATTGTTCCACCCGGTCCCGCCTGTCCGAGAAGGGGGTAAACTGACGTTCCCGCTCTGTGCTAGCTGTGTCAAAGAAGAGCAAGAAAAACATTGGCTCGAGCGAAGCAACATGTGTGGTCACAGCACGAAAGAAAGAACTCTGCGCGGTACGTGGACAGCCCTTGAATCCGGTAGAGACAGGGTGTCACATCATCAACATCCATGAAGTGTGGCATTTTACCCCCGAAAACAGACGTGTCGGCGTGTTTAAAGACTATGTCAATACCTGGTTGAAACTCAAACAAGAAAGCGCGGGATGGACAACAGACTGTGCGACACCTGAGCACAAAGAAGAGTACGTGAAAGCCTATGAACAGCGTGAAGGGATCAAACTGGAGAATGTAGCAGAAACTCCTGGGCGGAAAGCGATTGCCAAAATGCTTTTGAACAGGTAAGTCTGCAATTAACTTGTTATTTTTTTACCGCTAGGAAGGAAAAATTATAATCTGCGGACCTCGGAGAAAACAATAACAAATTTATATGCGTAAAAAGTCTGCATTTAAGAAAATTAACTTGCAGTGTTTTCCTGCTACGAAACTTAGCAGAAATAAACGATATCGTGTTGTAGGGTATGCACACTAGCAACCAAGATTTACAAAGAAATGTATGGGGATGTTGCGTAAAAAGTCTGCAGTTAAGAAAAATAACTTGCAGTGTTTTCCTCCAAATAAGATTGTCTGAAATACATTAAACTCTGTCCTCACAAAACAACAATTTAAAAACATGTAGGTGACAGTGTTTTACCGCAACAGAGGGAAAATTTATAATCTGCGGACCTCTTAGAAAAAAATAACAAACGTATAATTTGGGTGAAACTGATCGTTTTATCCGTTTTTCTTTCTTGCAGCCTATGGGAAAAATTTGGCGAACGCCGAAACAAACCGCAGACCCATGTGATTACATCGTCCCACCAGTTGTTTAACATTCTCGACGATCCTGCCTACGAGATTTCCGCCGTACGTATATGGACTGAAGACGTGATGGAGCTCGTCACTGCGATGGCTAAAGAAGAATACGAACGCAGCTTTAAGACCAATGTGTTTATCGCAGCCTTCACGACCTCCCATGCACGATTAAAGCTGTACGATGCTATGGATGCGTTGAAAGAACAGGTGCTCTATTACGATACCGACAGTATGATCTACCGGTGCCAACCTTGACAAGTCAAGTTACCTCTGGGACGATTTTTAGGTGAATTTAAAGACCAACTTGGTGGGGACCCCATTGTGGAATTTGTCAGTGGAGGCGCGAAAAATTACGGCTACCTTACACGCAGTGGCAAAACCGAATGTAAAGTTCGTGGTTTTTGCCTTAAATTATGCTGCGTTGCAGAAACTGAATTACCAGACCATGAAAGAGAACATTCTGAAAGAATTGGATGACCCGCAAGATCAGCGCACAAACATTGACATTGTAACACCCGATTTCTTTGATCGTAACCAAACGACCAAGAAGATTCGCCTGATTGAGAGAGACAAAAAGTACGGACTGGTCTTTGACAAACGGTTATTGACGAAGCCACCCGCGTCTCCACACCGTACGGTTACAACTGGTTTGGAAACGAAGCGGAACTCTTGCTTTCTTTGTAGTGTTTTTTCCTCTAAAACTAGGTTAGGATCAGGTTGCATGGTGGCGCCCATTAAAGAACTTTTTGCATGCTTTCTGAACAAATTAGGTATTGTAACGTTTCATCGGTGAGGAGGTGAAATGACAGAATAAACTAAGTTGTGACTCAAAGTCTTGTGTGGTCTGTGACTATAAATAGAGGGCGTCCTAAGGGGTAACACTTATTCTTTATCGACATTATGTCGAATATTTACTTAACCCTCGTGAGCGACGTGACCAAAAGCTATGCTGGTAATGTGGTCAATCAATTTAAAGTCAAACCCCAGTTAATGTTACCGAGATAAGGATGGAAAGTGTCCATTGCCTCGGCGATTCTTCCTAAAATGGCTTCATTTAAAAACTTACAGAGTGCCAATGTGAATTTAATGAAATTATGGTCTGAGACTGAAAAAGCAGGTCAATCCGATGTGTGGCAAAATGGTTATGCCAATGCAGACGATTTACGTGAATGGGAGAAAGCAGGCGCCTGTCATGAAGGGGTGGATTTTTTTAATACGGTGAAACATAGAATAGAAGAAACAGCGCACGCTAGTTTGGATGATGGGTTTTGGTTTAATTCAGCCCGTTAGCATACCTTAGCGTGGAACAAAGATGGAGTGCAACCGGAACTCGTCTTAACTCATAGTCATGCGGATAATTTAATTTATATCTCAAACCGTTCGCGAAAACATTTCATTGGATGAAATCACAGACCAATCAAGCCGATAGCATGAGACCGAATTTGGAACATAGCTACCCCAATCATACTAAAGAAGCCAGTTCCTTGGAAACGGGAAAACCCAACAAAAATCTTGGCAATTGGCTTCATTTAAGTACTCTCTCCGATTGGCATTTTATTAACCTCAATCAAAGTTTTGAACAAGCCTTAAACCTCTACCCCAGACCCCTGGAAGTCACAGCCAAAGTAACCGCCGACAGCGTGACCGTCACGCAATCACTGAGTCAAGTGTACCATGCCCTAAAGGAAGACAGCGCTATGCGTTTACTCCCGTTCAAGAAACCTTTGAAGAGGTACAAGACAATCATTGGGATGAAGTGGAAATCACTCTCAAAGAATTGGATGGCAATCTAGCTCAATTTCAATCGGATAGTCAATGTGTGCTTTAGCTACATTTTGCTAAAAATTAAGACACTGTAAGTTTAAGAAAAACATGTTTTATTCAATAAAAAAGGCATTACAATTTGAGTTTTCTCTTGGCTTGCATAATTTTCTTGACCATGTGTTCTGTCATGGTTTTCTTGCCGGGTAACTTGGTAATGGTTGGGATCATCTTGTCATCGGCTTTCCACTTATCTTGCAAATTTTTGGCCTTGCTATACGCAATGTCATGTTTTTTGGCAATTTCGTCTAAGCGGTTGATGCCTTTATCACCGCGTTTTAATCTTTTCTGTAAATGTGTGCCAGGACCAGCATATCTGTAAGAAGGAATGTGAAACTCTATGCCAGTTTTTTCAATGGCTTTTTGAATATCGGACTTTCCCCCCCCCCTTCCGTCGTCACTTTCTGCGAGTTTTCGTACGTCTCCTCTTACCACTCTTTGCCATCAAGTTTACGTTTTGCGGGTGTGCCAAAGGGTTTCCAACGAGGGGCTGGTGCTAACTTTTTTTAACGCTCTTGCTGTGGTTTGTTTTAACGCAGATTTTGCTAAGCCGTCTTGTTTTCGTTTTTCACTCTGGGATTTGCGTGTACGTCTTCTTATGGCTCTGAGACTGTCTCTGGCTAATTCACTCGGACTTTTCCAAGGAGATTCGCCTACCTGATCCGAAAAAGGTAATTCTGAGGCTAATTCTTTTGAAGACTTTTCAGCTGTCTTGTAAGTAGGCGAACCAGATGACGGTTTCCTTCTGGGTGTTTCGCTTTTGGGAGTCTTGGGTGATAAACGCTTTCCTTTGGACCCAGTTTTAAAGGAAAACTTGGGTTTTTCCGCTGGGCGGAGTGTGGGGAGACTGTTTTAGAGCCAGTGGAATGGGTGTTTTCGGAGTAGCAGCCACTGCTTTCCTTTTTATACCTTTTTGAATTGTCGCGATATTTCCCCTTAATTGTTGGAAAGGGCCTACGGCTAAATTATGTCCATCCTCGTCATCTGTGTCGTCCTCATCACGCCCTATAGCACGTGTCCCTCCAGGCTGACGAATTTTTTTCGTCCATTGTCGTAATTGTCGGTTCACCGATTTTAAACGTGGTTCGTTCCAAGTGTCAGGGGCTGGACTTTCCAGCAACAGTTCTTGTTGAGCGGCTAACCCGGCTGCTCTGGTCAAACGACTATCCTCTAAGAGATCTGATTTATATCGATCACGTAACTTTAAAAATTGCACAGAGTTTTCGACCGGTGTACGGGATATCCCGTCCATCCTTCTAATGTGACCTCTCGGTTGTCAACAGGGGTACTTATAGGTTTTTGGGTCGACACCTCTCTTTTATTTTCTGCCTAAACTCTTTGATTATTTCAGCCAAGAAAAGAAAGTGGTTTAACAGACACAGCAATCGTTGTAGCAACAGACCCTTCATGTCTAGTAGCGGTATTGAGTTTTAGCGCAGCGATAACAACGGTTTAATTCTTTTCAAGCACCTGCTCCTATCTGTTGACTCATCAATTGTCTGCGCCTTTTTATACTCTGACGAGGATTCGCAATGAGACGAAGGTTTGAGGGCATGTACTGTTTTTCGGCCTGGACGTATTGCCCCACGCAAGGTATTCATAACCAGTTCACTCACAGCATTAATTTGATCGGCATTGGCATAGCGCAATTTTTGTTGCCGTTTGTGTTGGTTTGCTTCCTTTAAGTCATCGTTTAAAAAGGGGCTTTGCCTTGTCATACGGTTTGCCATCTTTAGGTTTCATTGTTCCATACTGGCGGCCGCACCTAATCCACCCTAACGGCGGCTTTTCCTCCTGCCACTAAAGCAGGAATGGCTGCAGCTAAGAAGGGTGCAATGCCTCCGCGTTGTCTTCCCACACCGGGTTTTCGCTTTCTGGTGGTACCGTGTCGTGCTTTTTCATTTTGAACCACGGGATGTACAAATAGACTGACTTTTTATATCCTCGTCAAACGTATGCAGCAGAGGTCTGCCCTCACGTTTGGTTAAGTGGCTCCAAATCCAAAAACGGTCATCGGAGGCCGGGTGTAAATCTAACTTAAAATAGCCAAAGGGACGGGCTGTGAGTTTTAAAAATAATCTTAGCACTCGACGCCATTTTTCAGGGTACACTTGCAACAGTAAATGACATATGCCTGTCTTATTCCTCGGCGATTTAAAACAAATCACATAGTGAGCGTTGCGGTTAATGGTTTTAGGAAATTTGCCAGGTGGAAAGAGATCTTGCGTGAGATACAGGGCGGTAATCCCGCGGTGACGCGAATCTTTGGTAAATAAATCTAAGACACGTTTATCATCGCCTGACTCTGCCATTAAATCATCCAAAATGAGAATCCCATGTTGGTCTGGTTTAAACCATTTCACTAACGCACCTTGAGGAGGAGAGCCCTTTGTAAAAAAGAACCCTGGATTGCTTTTTCATGCGATCAAATCGTGGTTGCCATCGGTCGTAACAATACACGACTTTTTTCGGTGGCGGATGAAACAAGGTTTTTTCTTTTAGGAGTTGTTCTACCAGTTCACTCTTGCCGCTGCCTGAAGGGCCGGCAATAATCACGCTAGCAGGTTGTCGAATCATTTTCGCCGTCTGTAATGTTGCACATTGTCTTTTATACCTTTCAAAGCCTGTTTGGCTAAAAACGCTCCCATTTTTGCAAAACTAGGGGAAGGACCTGATAGTCCCGTAGCCACCCCTTCGGCTATTTTATCCACAAGACGCGTTTTTCCTCGAAATCTTGCACCCCTTTTTGACCTTTTCGCTTCACTCTACGACGGGTTCGCCCTATAGTGTTTGATACACACGTGGAGACACAGACTGAGTAAGCGTTTGCATCTGTTCCCTTAAATATTTTTCCCCCATGGTGTCTATATGTTGTTTAGGTCCTCCCACTTGCTCGCTTGCGTTAAACATCGCACAAAATGCCAATGATACCCATCCCACATGATCAAGACAGTGAGTGACCCACTCATTGAAGTTGTCTTGCCAATAACACCATTCTTGTTCCGCTAAAGCTTTCAGTACGTTTTCAACATCACCCCGAGTTAACATGATTGAAATAAACCACACAGTGACCAGTGACACATTTTTATTGATAAAAATAGCAAAAGGTGCTGTGGCTTACATTGGATTGTTGACAACTCAAGTCGCTCCTCGTGAGCGCTGTTTTAATTAAACGTTGAATCTTTTCACCGACTCGTCTATCATTCAACACTAAACTGTGCGAATGCCATTGTGCTAAAAAATCTTGAAAAGAGACATTCCTGGCTTTGGCTTTTAAAAACAAAAGAGCATAATGCCCGCAGGTATAACTATCCATGGTTTCCAAGGTTTGATCGCTTGTAATCACTTCTTTCCATTGTTTAAACCAAGCTTGTAAGGTGGGGTTTTTGTAGCCAGAGAGTGGTAAACCATAAGTGTCAAACACTTGACACACTCGATTTCGTGTCCAAATCGCCAGCCAGTGTTCCCCGGGTTCTCCAGCAGGATCGGTGTTGACAATGTAAACATCACTTAAAAGTCTCCACTTAGGCACCGTGGGTAACTTGTCTGCTGGAAACACACCACGAAAATAGGGTTTTAACTCTGGATCTTCTCTGGCTAAGTAGTTGAAGACCGTATCACTCAGAGGTACGAACTCCATCTTAACTGTTGATGGAATAAAGAATGCCACCACACTGGTCTATTTCATAGATATTTTCATACTCGCTCCAGATCACCACGGTAATATTGTGACCCACCGCTGCGCGGAAGTCAATTTCATAGGGCACATTGCCTGTGAGTCTGGGGTTTCTGTAAGTAGGGTCATCCGCATCTCCTGCTACATTATTAAACTTGTACAAGATGCAATTTTTGCCTTGTCCCTAATCCCCTGGTAGCAGCATGGGTACTCTGTGGTGTTTGTAAGCCCCTGATGCGGTCAGGAAGCGGTCATACCCTACTAAATCTTCTGCGGAAGAATTGCCCGTCAGCTCCAAAGCTCTGCATGGGTCCTCTTCGCCGTCAATCGACTGTCGAACTCTTGTGATTCCAAACTTTTCATAGGCATAGGGGTAATGTTGCAGACTGCCATTGTAATTAGTGTAATGTATTAAACCAATAATGACCTTAATGGAAACCTTGTTCAAGAAAACATTGTCTTGTGACCATCGGGTGCTGTTGCCATCAAAGAATAGGTTCGAATTTCACTGCGAACAACAGGATACTGGACTTTCTTGGTTTTACTGAGGGTGCGTTCTTTCTGAGGGTTGTCCAATACACCCGCAACGTAACGGTCCGTATAAGCCATGTGTCGATCCGTACGGATCGAACGAATCGACAACAGGCGTATACGTTCTGTAAAGGGTGTTTTACGGTCCTTAAATCGCATCTTATTAGTGAGACGTAGAATATTTTCATGACAAGAGTGGTTATATACGGTTTGTCGATCCGTACGGATGAACGGATCGACAACAAGTGTATACGTTCTGTAAAGAGTGTTTTATGCTTCGTAAATCGCATCTCATTAGTGGGACTTAGAATATTTTCATGGCAAGAGTGGTTATATACGGTTTGTCGATCCGTACGGATGAACGGATCGACAACAAGTGTATACGTTCTGTAAAGAGTGTTTTATGCTTCGTAAATCGCATCTCATTAGTGGGACTTCGAATATTTTCATGGCAAGAGTAGGTATTTACCGTTTTCGATCTGTAAGGACGGTACGGACCGACGAAAGGGGTATACGGTCTTTGAAGAGATCTCTTCGGTCCGTAAAGTGCGCGAGGTTCACGTTGGCGATCATTGGGTCCCTATAACTTAGGAGGTAAATTAGAAGATAGATATTCAGTACTATGATGCTGTAAACTCGAGGTAGTCTAATTGCAAATATTATAATAATTTTACATTGGCTGTTATGTATACTCAGTGCCCTAACTGCAATATTTTACAATCTCTTGGCTAAAATTCTATCGTAACTATACTGCATTACAGTGTTCACTTTCTTTACTTTTTGCCCTTTTCAGCACGCGTTTTTTTTGTAGTATTATATCAAGATAGCGATTTGCCATAGTCGGTAAGCAATTTGAAGACGCTGTAAACGTGACTAGGGAACAGTGATGCTTCTGAAGTTTGAGATGGAAGCGTGGTTGAAGCGAAAGTTCCGTGCCGCTGTTTGATAGGCTACAGTAAAATGAATACTTTTTATTGGTCGATACCAGATATGCTTTGTCCAGTGAGATTTTTTTATTATTATTTTATTTCATTTGCTATTCCAAAGTACAACAATTACAATTATTATCACAAAGCATACATGCACAAACAGACTACACACCTAAGCACACGTGCAATTCCACAATCACCACACAAGGTATGCCTACTGTTATTTTACAAGTGCTATTCGAAAAAGAAGAAACTAATCATTTTTGTAAAAGAAGAAAAACTAACTAGATTACAGAGTCCATTTGTCCATTAATTTTTGTAAATTCTTATTCTTAGTGCAAATATATTTTTCTATTTCATATTTACCATTTATTCTAACTATAAAACTGTTTATGGTTGGGAGTAGTTCATTCCTTCTGCAACTCCATAAATATATTTTCCCTATAAGTAGAAGATAATTAAGCAAGGGGCATTCAGAAGATAAACAGCCGATCCAAATTTCCTTTAATGTTAGGAGAACTAGTTGTTTTCGCAACACAAAATAATATGATTCAGTACATTTCCAGAATGAATTCGAATAAGGGCAGTCCCAAAAGAAATGTCTAATAGTTTCTGATTCCCTTTTGCAAAAAGTGCACAAGTTGTCTGTCCTGTACCCAATCTTGAACAACTTTGAGTTGGTAAAAAGTATAGAATTACGTATTTTAAATTGAAAGGCTTTGACATAAGGTTCAAACGTGACAGAATGGGGCAAGAGAAATGCCTTTCTGAGATCATAATGCATAATTTGGGAGACAAGCCTTCTTTTTGATCAAAAAAGGATAATAATCTTTTGATTTCTTTTTTGCTATGTCGAAAACGTCGCCATTGATTTTAAAGGAAGGTATTGCATTAAAGGTACTCGAATCCGAGCGATTAAGAACTTTTAAGTTGGTTGGTATTGAATGTCTCATACTAGTCCATTCAAGGAAGTTTGTCTTCTTAACATTTTTTGCGATCTGCTCTTAGGATTCCGTATTACTGAGATCAAAATGTAAGTCTCCTATTTCCCAGATACCAATGTCGTAGAAAAAGGGCTTGTCGTCTACTCTAAAGTCTTCATTATTCCAAATTACATAATGCCAATCGTTATTAAGAGCATAATCTTCTCGGAGTTCCCACCACCATTTAAGTAGTTCTAAATAAAAGGTAGAGGTAATTTGAAGATCCTGAACATTATAATTGCATTTAAAAAGCATTAGACCTCCAGAATCTTTCAAGATGTATTCAAGGCAGTTTTTCCACGCGCCTGAGTTGTCACTAAATATTCGTTTAAGCCAGGAAAGACGGAGACATTTTATCAAACTTTCAATATCCACCATTTTGATGCCTCTTTCTTCATAATTATTTATTGTTGACGCTCTTGTTACTTTATCTTTACCTTTCCATAAAAACTTATATAATATATGATTTAAATCCTTGACAATGTGTTCCGGAGTAGGTAACAAAGAGGAGGTGTAAACGATATTAGGTATAAGAAGTGATTTGATTAGAGTAACCTTTCCGTAGACAGAAAGCCCCCTTGAGGACCAGTAATTGATTAGTTTTTTAATGTCGACGATTTTCTCTGAGAAATTCTTTGAGTGAGACAACTTATGGTCATAGGTAAAAAGGACACCAAGGGCTTTCATTGGCTCTGTGGGCCATTTGATTCCTAGAGGTTTATTTTCACTGTTCTTCAGTGATCCTATCCACATTCCTTCTGTCTTTGAACTATTTACCTTTAAGCCAGAAAGCTCCTTGAACTTATCAAGCAGTTGGAAGGGTTTTTGAGCTGATTCTAAATCAGCGAGTACACCAGTAGTATCATCAGCGTATTGAAGAAGTTTGGTCTCTTCTTGATTTATTACTATTCTTTTTATTTCTTCGTTAGCTCTGATAGCGATCGCTAAGGTTTCCACGGCCAAAAGAAAAAGATATGGGGAGAGAGGGTCGCCCTGCCTGACGCCAAGTGTCAGTTCAAAATAGTCTGAACACAACCCATTATTTACCACACAACTTTTAATATTTGCGTAAAAAGTGTTGATCCAGCGCTTAAAATTTGGACCAAAATTAAAGACACCTAGACAATTATACAGGAAGTTCCATTCTAAAGAATCAAACGCTTTTTCAAAATCAATAAATATCAACAGACCAGGCATATTTTCCTTATCTGTTAAATCCATGATATCGAAGATCGACCTAACCGTTTCACCAATATAGCATTCTTTTACGTAACCAGTTTGGTTATGGTGGATTATAGAAGGAAGTACATCTTTAATTCTGTTGCCAATCACTTTTGATATTATCTTAGCGTCAGCATTGACAAGTGATATGGGCCTCCAATTTTCTATTAATGTAATGTCCTGTGAGATTAATATACGGTCATCGTTCATTTATTGTATAACAAACTTTATTGTTTGGCGTAATATGAGAGGTCAGTGATTGTAAACAAGAAAGAAAATTATGATGGTAAGGGCTTTAAGAAGATGAGGGGTTTTTGTTGATCCGCCGATTTCACGTTGAAAATGACGTTTTGCTAGCCAGATTGTGCGCAAGAAAATGATGCGTAACAATGATAAGAGATGATGTTAGAAAAAATAAAATGTGAATAATAAATGCCCCGATGATATCTTAACAATGAGATGTGAAAAAATTATAAAGAAACAGAAAGGTGTGACAAAATCAAATGCTTAAAATTAGTAAACAGTCTATGGTGATTGGTTGCTACTATCGCACATACAGATTAACGCGTGGTTTCAAAAAAACATTTTCCCACTGTTGAATAATACTGAGAAACCATAACTCTGCTACTGTGAGAAGATGTCTTGGGTCAACGAATATAGAGAGACCATCAGATATCTGTCAAAGGCAGAAGTAATTGCAGAAAAAAGAGAACTCTGTGGCATCATAAATGGAGACGCCTTCTTCCCTCTAAGAAGCTGGCCGATAGATTTGAGGTTGGCGTTCTGGAAAAAGCCCATCGGCGACAGAGAAACCCTTAAACTTATGCTGTTCTGCTTGGGCAATGGTTGCTCCCTGCCCTTGATATGCAGATGGATCCTCCTTTCTCAAACGTGGGCCTCTAATAAAGCGGAGAAGAGGGCACGGCAGCTAGACTTCGTCTTAAATAGTGCAGAGGCAAAGAGAGGAACATGGTTCTACTTTGACCTAGACCACAACAAACTTTTGTATTTAAATGGAGTGACCGAAACAGAAGAAAAACCTAGAAAATCCAAGAAAAATCATAAAAGAAGAAAAAACCCTGTACTGCAGGACACAAAAAAGGGCTCTTTTACGAGCCACCAAAACAATAAAAGTCTCTAACCAATGAGAGTACTTCTTAAGTAGTATTTGACGACTACACTTCGTTGTCAAAATATGTTTGCATCAACATTGCTATTTCATAAACATCAGACGATTGTTCTTACAGTTTTACCGTAGAAAAGTTACATTTGAAGTGCGCTTGCTTTTGTTTTCGGCGAATAGAAAGAGGAAACTTAAATTGATATAGAGCATGTTTATCTTGGTTATACAAAGTACTGCGTGGTCATTGTGAAAAATTTCACAGCTTCTATAAAACGAGGCGATTGTTACATTTGAAGCGCGCGTGCGCTCGTTTGTGACATTGGAACGAGGAGCAGTTTTATAATGAATATTACATTTTTTTTGCAACAAACGTAGTAAGAAAAGCAAGCGAAGAACATTTGCATTTAAAGTGCGCTTGTTTTTGCTTTTGGCGTATAGAGAAGGAACATTAAATTTATATAGAGCATGCTTATCTCGGTTAGATAAAGAAATACTACGTTTGAATATTACATTTTTGGTGCTTGCTTATCTTGCCTTTACATTCGGTGCGTGCTTATATTAATTATAAACTTATTGACACAAGCATAAGACTTAGAGCATGCATACCATGGTTTTTGGGTTGTTTTGATTTACAGAAGAAGGAAAATTACATTTGGAACGTGCCTTTCTTGGTTTTTGCGCTTGTGTTGGTTTATAGTTTATAGAACGAGGAATGTTACAGTTGGAGTGTGCCTTTCTTGGTTTTTGCGCATGTGTTGATTTATGGTTTATAGAACGAGGAATATTACATTTGGAGTGCGCCTTTCTTGGTTTTTGCGCATGTGTTGATTTATGGTTTATAGAACGAGGAATATTACATTTGAAGTGCGCCTTTCTTGGTTTTTTGCGCTTGTGTTGGTTTATGGTTTATAGAACGAGGAATATTACATTTGGAGTGCGCTTTTCTTGGTTTTTGCGCTTGTGTTAGTTTATAGTTTATAGAACGAGGAATGTTACAGTTGGAGTGTACCTTTCTTGGTTTTTGCACTTGTGTTTCTTTTCGGTTTATAGAACGAGGAATATTACATTTGGAGTGCGCTTTTCTTGTTTTTTTGCGCTTGTGTTGGTTTATGGTTTATAGAACGAGGAATATTACATTTGGAGTGCGCCTTTCTTGGTTTTTGCACTTGTGTTGGTTTATGGCTTATAGAGCGAGGAATATTAGAGTTGGAGTGCGCCTTTTTTGCCATACGGACCGTACGGATCGAACGAACCTTATCGCATTGTGCCCTTATGTAATAATAAGATGCACGCTCCGTATGTCTACGGACCGTACGGATCAAACAAACCGTAACGCATTGTGCCCTGATGTAATAATGAGATGCACGCTCCGTATGTCTACGGACCGTACGGATCGAACGAACCGTAACGCATTGTGAACTCATGTAATAATGAGATGCTGCTCCGTATGTGCTCAGCATACGGACTGTGAGTAATAGTGACGGTTTGTGCAGAACGTACGCTCCGTCAACTGCTCTTAACGGTCCGTAACAGTGCGGCAGTATTGGACATGACTGTTCTTTCTGCAGTCTAGAATTCACGGAGGCATTCAGGGTCACTTTTTTCATCCACAGCGCACCAACCAATTCATTCTCTCCTAGGGTAGGAATCTTTTTGTTGACAGAGGTGGTGGTGTCTGGCGTACCAAAGAGAAACATGTTGCTGTCATTGAAATACAATTCCAAATCAATTTGCACTCCAGGTACAAGACATTTGCCTGTTCTGAACACAGCGATATGAGGTTTGATGCGTCTTACCCAGCAAGCGACTGGTTAACGCTTTGAGTCCTGTTTTTCCATTCCAGTAATTAGGATTGGGTGTATCATCATTAGCAGCATTGGTCGGGGTCAGTGAATCACGTACATTCAATTCATTTACCCATCCTTGAGCAGCCAAGGTCGTTTCTCCTTCTTGGCGATTATAATTCTGCAGGGTTTCTAGGTAAGCTTTCTGGTGATACGCATTGTTTTCTTCTGTCTTCAAGACCCCGTTGAAGGACACATTCATTTGATTGAAGAGAGAATGACCAAAATTGTTGACACAATACACGTATTTGGTGTTATTACTTCCCGAGGCACCTGTTTCATTGGCGGAAAGGCCATTGGTGCCTGCTGTGTGCATACGTACTTTCACTTCCAGCTTGGTTTCATTGAGATCATAATAATCATCGCTGGAGGGAACCGTAAAGAGAATAGGGCGTCTTCCGGTATTGGCAGGTTTGAAAGGAATCCACCGTTTGGCTTCATACCTATAGTTAATGCCAGGAACGTCAAACAGATCCAATGAAATGTTGACAGACTGATAGCTTACACTCGTGTGCGTCGCCTTTTTATACGTTTTCGGCCTTTTATCATCCAAGGATAGGTAACTTTATGCACTTTCCCTCCTTTTTGGTTTTCTCTTTGTCTAAGGGAACAAAGTATCATGGGGTCTACCCCATAAGGCTGATAGGAGGTCACAGCCCATGGATTCCTAGGACTAAAAATAGTGCCTCCTCGCTGATAGGGTGAGTTGTAACGACCAATAGATCGCTGATGTCTTACGCGGAATTGAGGTTTTGAAAATGCCAATCCACATAACGGGGTGAGAGAGAGATAGGATTGCCCATTCTCTATTTTGACTTTGAATAACGCGTTCCCTCCTAATACATCGCGTGGTGTAATACCGACAAAATGGTCTCCAAGCCACTGATACCGTTGATTGCTTCTGGTCGGTGGGGTGCGATCTGAATAGCTCACTTTGGGGAAGACATAGTCTAAATTCGGTCCTTATTGGTATTGGTTGGATTTGTCTTTGAATTAGAGTCCAAACTTTTCGGCCAAATCCACATGAAAACCTACAGAGGATAAAGGTTGGAAATTTAACTGGGCATCACGGGCATACACATCTTCATGAGCACCCCTTTCAAAATAAGCGTGTCTTTTTTCCATTCAAAGGTCGGTTTCCAAGTGGATTTCAAGGAGATGGTTGCTGCATTATTTTTGGAGGCTTTCCAGGCCGCCGAGGAAGCATTTAAATCTTCCATCATGGTTTGTTCCATATGAGTCACAATATTGTGCCATAATTGAATGCCTGAGGTGACAGGATACGAGGTTCCCATCACTTCTTTGAGGGTCACGTTTTTGTCTTTGGCTTGAAAACCAATCAACCAATCATTCGAACTGTCTTGATAACGTGAGGTAAAGGTGTAGCGATATTTCAGTAACGTGACGTCGTTATTGGTGTTAATGACGGCTGGACTTTGACCCACATCCACGACAGACATACTCCACAAACTGGTTTGCCATTGGTTGCCTTCTAAATTCAGTAGAACGGGTAAACGTACTTTAAAGTTGTTGTTTTTATTGTGGGGGTATTCATCCGTGGGATCACTGATCAACGTGATACGAAATTCCTTCATAACACTTGCAAATCTTTTTTCCACACCCAACTATTGCACTTTTTTGGCCACCCTTTCCGAGACACAAATACTTGTTTGCCTTTGCGTTTTAACACTTGATCAATGCGAAATAACACATCATCCGGCAACGAGACTTTTTGAACATCCTCTTCGTAAATGTGCCTTTTATAGGGGTCCCGTTCTATTCCGTCGATTTATACGTGACCACAGGTTGGGTGGTATAAATCTGTTGCACTAAGAACACTTCTTCGGTCCACACAGGCAAATAGCCTTTCTTAAACGGACGAAATTTTTTATTAAATCTTACTTTATCTCCTACTTGACATTTGGGTTTTTTCACTTGCGTACCCTTTTTTTTACCATACAAACGATACCAAATCTCATGTTCGTTTTTAGCGGTGACATTGACCGGTTTCTCTTGAATACTACGATGAAACGAATGATTGTAGGTTTTGACGAGAGCGGGTAACACATTGAAATAGTTCAAAATGTTTTTCGCCGTAAAATAGCGAAACATTTTCGTTTTCAACGTTCGATTCCAACATTCAACCACTGAGCCATGTGGGTCACCATGTGTAGAAAAATGATTCGCACCCTGTTTCTTGAAAAACGCTTTCACTTTCGCGTTGTAAAATTCACCGCCAGAATCCGTCTGTACTTTCTGAGGTTGGCGAGGACCTAACCTTGTCCATAGTCTTTCTAAGGCTTCTTCCAAGGCGGTGGCACTTTTACTCTTTAACGGTTCAACCCACGCGTATTTGGAGAACACATCAATTACGGTGAGTAAATATTTGTAGCCCTTGTTGTATTTGGCTAATTTTTGAAGATCGACCAAGTCCACAACAAATTGTTCATTGATGCTAAACACCTTGGTGGGTAAGGTAAGAAAACGTCGACGTCGAGGCTTATACAGCGTATAACTCAGAAGCTGTTCCAGCTGTTTTTGTGCTTGGGCTTGGGGTATCTTGTGTGCTTTCGCAAACGCATTCACGCCTCCTAACGATCCTGGTTCTGAGGGATCGACATAGGCTGTTGATTGTTTTTGCGACATGATACAATAGATATTGCTCGACTAAATATGGAAATGAATACATCCAGACGGGATAGTGAGTCTTTAAATAGCGAAACACGATACAACCTTGGGAAGGAAACTGTTGGTCCAACCAGGTCATGTAAATCGCATAACGACCCCAACACGCTTGTTGGTTCATCATACATGTAAATAAAGGAACAGGAGGAAAAATGTTTTGAGGGATGACAGAGTCTTGACAAAATTGCAGGCAGATCCACACATGGCTTCTATACTGTAGATTACCCATGGTTGTATGACTGACTTTAAAACAAATCATCCCTTTATACATGAATACGATGACGTCAACATCTAAAAATAAACCTAACCCCTAACCCTACACCAAGAAATATAACCAATTTGCGATTTGTAAAACGTTTTAATTTCCACCAAAAATGAAAAGATCTTATGGTAGCTCCTTGTTTGAGTCCTTCTAGAAATTGTTCATGACACTTAGGCAGTTCAGGTTCATGATGCACATTCACTGATTGGGCAAAAAATCGTTCCTGGGCTGCGGTTAAAAGACAACCCTTCTGTTTTCTTTTACGGCAATAGGAGGCTAAACTGCAGACTTTTTCAGGCAAGTCGCCTAAAGGCCAAGGACCATAGACAGATTTAGCGATAGCTGCTTCGTTCTTCTCAAACTTTTCCGCTCCTGGGGGAGGTTTCCACTCGTCATGTTTCTCACCATTCACACATGCTTGAAACTCGTGGTTGGCAATACTCTGAACCTCTTTCCACCCTTCGGTTTTCTTGTAGGTTTTGGCAATTTCTGGACTCCAAAAAAAGGTACTTGGCAAGGTGTTCTTCCACGGATTACTTGGCTTTGTCTAAGCTTCCCATTGTTCGTTTTGCTTTTGGGTGGATTCAGCAAACTGATTCAGCCATTCTTGTTGGTCTTTCCACATTTCCACATTCTTCTCGGCTTGTTGTAACCACTCAGTTTGGGTCTGTTTCGTAGCAAACTGGAGCTGCTGAATGGGTCTCCTGTCAGTAAAGAGTGGTGTGTGGATCCACTGAAAGTACTTACAGCGAGAATCTGCCGTAGCGGAAGCTCCACAGGTTAAGAAGACTTTCTTCGGGTTCCTGGCGGTTTTACTGAGTCGCATTTTAGGAATCAGCGAGCAATGACATTTTAACTGTCCCCATCTGGCATGCACTTCTTGATGAACAGTTTCTTTTAAGGCATGATAGACTTTCTTCTTATCCTTGATCTTGCCATAAAATCGAGGGCATGGATTGTTTCCTTCGATAAACAGAAACTGGGTGGTTAAAGGGTCCTTAGGAATAAAACAACCTGCGTTGACCATCTCAAGATCTCTGTTGAAACCTTCAGAACCCATGGTAGCGAATTCTATGGATAATAAAAATACAACGACATTTATAATAGAGTATTAAGTCCCCAGGGAGTTGAACATGTTGAGGTAATGACGTCATACTAGATCCCTAGGGGTCTTGGGCAAATCAAGACAAGTCTAATGAACTCACGTAGTCATGTTTTAATTTTGAAAAACAATCTTACAGCACTTTAAGCAAACTTCTTAAGGAAACATAAATCCTCCAATGGTTTCCTCCACTTTAGGACGTTTCTGCATTCTTTCTTGCACCACGTCATTCAAGCGTTTCTTTAAAGCAGAACGGGTGGCTGTTTTAGGGACATAGTTGGGTTTGGGTGGTTGATAAACCCACTGAAAATAACCACATCGCGTCTCCCTGGTCTTGGGACAGCTTAGGAACACTTTGTTCAGGTTTCTGGGGGTTTGACTCAGTTTCAGGATAGGGACTAATCCACAGTGACAGGCTAAGGTTCCCCACTGATTTAGTACTTTGGTATGAATCTCATAACATAAGGCGTCTAAAACGTTCTGCTGGTTTTCCAAACTGCCAAAGTACACAACGTTGATGTCAGAGCACAAAAAAGGGCTGATGGCGGGGCGAAAAACCTACCCCACCCCCGTAGGTAAGATTTAAACCATTTCAGGGCGTCTTAGGGCATGTGGATCTTTTTCCTTGTTGAGAAAGGACAAAGTGGGTGTGCAGTGGTTTGCTTGCATCAAACAGGTACTCTTGCAAAGTCACTTGCTCCAAGTCTGCTGACATGTCCAAGTCTGGCTGGGTTTCCATGGAACTAGGTCCACATTCAAGCATGTCTTGAAACATCATCTCTTCATACGTTGGGAGCCACTCTGAACCACTCTGTCCTTTTAAGGATGGACCAGGCATGGCAAGGTTGTGGGTTCTGTTTTCAACTTCTCATAGGGAAATGAAAAATGGTTGGCTATCTGCACCATGGTGTCAATTTCGGAAGGGGCGTACATGAAACCAGCGTGTTGTTCCTCTGGGTTGATCTGTTTGACTGGAGCTTCCTCTAGCGTTTCAGTCACTTAGATTCGTGTAGAGGGAGTCTTTTTCTGCTTTTTCGCTTTCTTGTTCTTGACTTCACCCGTCAGTCTTTTTTTTAATTTCTCCATTTTGTCAGGTTCTGAAATCAGAGACTGTGAAATCTTCAATGGTTTCACAGGCAGTTCTTGCAACTTGCACATTCTGACTGATCTGATCATCAACGAGCTCGTTTATAGCCAACTCAAGTCCTTAGGGAATTGAACATGTCTGGACAATGATGTCAGTCCTATCACGTTCTTTCTAGGCAGGGTATAAAAAGAGTGGGTTACGTCATACGCTATTTTATTCAACACAATGTCTCAGCCAAGCGCATCCTCGTTTTATGTAGCCTTAATAGGAGTAAAACGCAGGAATTTTATGACAATTCACCTTCCCATTTTCATTACCGTCTCCCTCAAACGTTATGGTTACCAGGCAAATGGAAAGTAGGGTTAGCGAGTTTGTTTTTACCTGGGACTCCCAACCCTATTCCGCATGTCGTCATTTCTCATACAACCGTGCGTCATGAAGCAGAACAACGCACCACCAAACCTTTTTCTTACCCATCTTTACTTCATCTCTACAAAGGCAGCTTTACCGACATTTTATTTCAAAAATATGCCAAAGCGTTCAGCAACAATCAATCGCAAGAGATTTTGTCCAAACTCAGAAAATCGGATTTGCAAGATGCATCGAATGGTTTTGAATTTATGGGTAAAGTCTTTCGCTGGATGGAGCAAGATTTAAACCAACAATTACCCACGGGCTATGCTTATAAAAGCCCTAATGACGTCTGGCGAATGACGATAACCGCTGAAGACAGTTACACAACATGGTTACTAAGTTTTACGGATATTGACACCACGAACCAAAAAAGTGTCCCCTATTTCGCCATCAATCTTCTACTAGCTCAACGAATGGGTTGGATCAAAGAAACAGCCGGTAATGTGTATGATGTAGGCTCCAATCTAATCATGGAACTTCAAAATAATCAAACCTCCACCAAACCTGATCCGGCGACCTGTAAGAATAGTAAATTTACGTTCACTAAACCCATTCATGCGGCAGATGGATTGGTCTATCTTTCCTCTACCTTTCTTTGGCGGTTTGTGAATTTAAATGAGGCTTTTGACAAAGCTATTCATCAACCCTATGAAACCCCTAAAACAGAAAGCAATGTCTTCAATCCCTGGATGACCAATGTCAAGTTATGGAAAACAGCCTCTGAACTGGACTTGGATGACTCCTTTGTGGACCTCCCTGTGTCTCCCCATTATTGGAAACCCACGACTCTCAGTGCGTCATTGTTAGAAGGGGTCAAGATGTGGATGGGGTGTCGAACGGCGAATACAATGGAGAACTGGAGATTGATATGAGCTCCCTAACCCAAAACAACACCTACACTGTGGCTTTCGAATTGTATCAAAAAGATGAATGGTTTTTTAATCGCTCCAACTTTTCGGCTGAAGGAACGGGTTTGGATCAGTCAGTTATTTGACCGTTCAAAAACATACTCATGAGCAGAACAAAACGCATTTGATTTATTATCATACACTGACGATTCAATTTACGAAATCTGTCAGAGGCAATGCCACCCTCAATGTTAAATTTGAAATTGGGTATCCACTGCTTGCTAAATACCCGGATGAATTGAAAGACAACACTTTTTTAGTTCTGCATGGGGTGGAAGGTCATGTGGAACAAGTCCCTGATGTGTACGATGACACCCAGTGATACACACCACCCACACAACGACAGAGACCATTACCACCGGTACAGGAGACAAGAAGGCTGCCATCACCCCCAAAAATCATGGAGAAGTCAACACACGTCCTCTGTTTCTGTATTGTAATTTAACCAAAAGTGTATATGGCAACAACACTATCATGAAAACTGTCGCTTATAATAACGAAAAAACATTGATTGAATGTAACCCACTTCAATTTTATTCTCTGCGAAGTCATTTGGTTGACATTTTGGAAGTCACCTTGACAGATGGAATAAAAGTATACCGGACTTTAATCAAGATAGTCCCGTTATTGTGACCCTGTTTTTTAAAAAGAAACTGGAAGAGCCCCAAAGAAAATACATTAGGATTGAAGAGTCAGTGGACCATGACCTGTCTATTTAAGCTGAAGACAAGGATCATGTCCAATCAGAATAAGTGAGGTCGAGTGGATCAGTGTGGCTGGCAAATCACTTCTCTATTGCGCTGAACTGTTAGACAACATGAAACGCCTCAAAGAGTTATTGGAGAACACGCAGAGGGAAGTCACTAGACTCAAGACAATGGTAAAAGAACCGCAGGAACAACATGGCTACGACACGATCCACTAAATTGGAATTGTTGTTACGAAACATGGTTCCTGGCCAATTTTCTTCCTACAAAGAATTTATGCGTGCTTTGCTGATTGAGACCTTGGCCAACACGAACTTTAGCTTTGATGAACTAAATTACGACCTGTATGCTTTGAACAAAGAAATATTTAATCAACTGAACAGAGAAACCACAGACTTTTTTAAGTTATTGGCCAACAAGCAACAAGCCTTCATTCCCGATGGACCGCAGTAAAAATGACGTGGATCAGCTACTACAAGCGATAGGCACTTCCAAGGTTCAAGGATATCAAGAGTTTCTGCATGACCTCATTGTAGAAGGCATTTCCCATCACGGGCTCACCTTTGAAACGTTAAACTCGTTGTTGTTTGAATTGAACAAAGAGATTTATGACGCTGTTTGTCAAAAAGCTATTTCTTACTATGACACGTATGCCACAAAGAAGATCAAGTCCTGTAGGAATTGAACATGTCTGGGCAATGACGTCACATCTCTCTTATTTAACCACGCTTTGCGTTTCCCTCTGACACACCCCAAGATGCTGCGTCCCACAACATTGACAGTGATCTCGGGTGGTGCTCTCGGTGTCGATTTAGAAGCAGAAAAGTTAGCAAGACACTTTAGTTTGAATGTACAAGTACATATTCCTCCTTGACACCCATGAAGAGAAACAGTTCAACCTTTAACACATCAACAACTGGGAGAAGCAATTCCCAACACAAAACAAGTTGCTGCTCGCCTGAACAAACAGTTAGAGAACCCCATCAGTTTACAGTATATTCATCGCAATTATCATGTGGTGAAAAAAGCCGACATGGTGCTCGCCTTTACTACCTTTCAACCTGAAAGTAATCTGTGCTTTGGTGGAACTGGTTGGACTGTGGAAATGACTAAAGTGCTCAAGAAAGTCCTGTATGTCTACGACGTGCAACGGCATATTTAGTTCTGGTATAACCATGAGCAACAGTTATTCTAAGCTTGTGATGAAATGTCTAAGGAACAGTTTGCTTTACCTCCTCTGGTACCCCGAACAGCCCTTGTGGTGTCAGGAACATTTACGATTATCCTGATGCTTTACTGGAACTGCAAGAGACTTTTAAACGAAGTCTACACCTCACTCAAACAGATGAAGATGTCAAGAAACTGTCTAAAACATTTTCGCTTAGTTTCAAACTGTAATTGACTATTATGCTCTTTGTAGGGTTTCTTTAAAGAAGACTCGCTTGCTCCTGTTGCTGGGCTTCTGTTGTCGGATAGAAAAACGCATCCACCTTAGCAGTGTTCGTCCACCATCTTGGATCCCCCTAAATCGATATGATTCATCATCGATTGAGTGCGTTATAAAATAAAGACCATTTTTTATAACTACCGTCTTTTTGTTACTGCGCATGCGTTGCGCACGCTCGGTTTTCACTCCCCAATCCCTCTATGTTCCCTAGAGAACGTTTCAAAACATTTTTACACAAGTTTGCCTACTGCGCATGCGTATTACCCAATTGATCATGGGACATCCCACATGTCTGACACTACACCTTCATACACCTATATAAACTCATCTTATCCCTTCTACTAATAACGAACATCACCCGAACCCGAACCCAAGGAACCCAGGATTTTGGAACGCTAAAATTGAAGAATTTTGGCTTATATGAAAAATGGAAAATGAAAAAATGAAAAATGATCAAGATCAATGATCTAAAATCTTCAAGTCACACAAGATCTCGAATTCAGGACTTTTGAATCCTAAAATCTTGAAGTCAGCCAAAATCTTGAACTTAGGATTTTTAAACGATATAATCTTAAAGTCAGGAAAAATCTAAAATTCAGGATTTTGTAACGTTCAAATGTTGAAGTCAGCAAAAATGTTGAATTCAGGATTTTGTGAAGCCGAAATCTTGAAATCTGCCAAAGTCTTGAATTCAGGATCGTGGAAAACCAAAATCTTGAGGTCACCCAACTTCATGAATTCACGATTTTGGAAAGCTAAAACCTTGAGGTCAGTCAATATCTTGAATTCAGGATTTTGAAACGTTAAAATCTTAAAGTAAGCCAAAATCTTGAATACAGGATTTTGGAAAGCCAAAATCTTGAATTCATGATTTTGGAATGTAAAATCTTAAACTGAGCAAACATCTTGATTTCAGGATTGTGGAAAGCCAAAATCTCAAATTTAGGATTTTAGAACGCTGAAGTCTAGAAGTTAGTCAAAATCTTGAATTTCGTATTTTTGAAACCCAAAATCTTAAAGTAAGCTAAAATTTTGAATTCAGGATTTTGGAACGCCAAAATCTTGAAGTCAGCCAAAGTCTTAAATTCAAGATTGTGGAAAACCAAAATCTTGAAGAAAGCCAAAATCTTCAATTCAGGATTTTAAAAAGCTAAAATCTAGAAGTCAGCCAAAATGTTGAATTCAGGATTTTGGAAATCTAAAATCTTGAAGTCACTTTTCTGGAAAGCCAGAATCTTGAGTTAAGCCAAAATCTAAAATTCAAGATATTAGAAGTCTAAAATCTTTAAGTCTACAAAAATCTTGAATTTATGATTTTTTAACGCGAAAATCTTCAAGTGACCCAAAATCTTGAAGTCAGGATTTTTGAACGCTAAAAAATCTTGAAGTCAGTCAAAATCTTGAATTCAGCAATTTGGAAAGCCAAAATCTGAAAATCAGCTTAAGTTTTGAATTCAGGATTGTGGAAAACCAAAATCTTGAGGTCACCCAAATTCTCAAGTTCGCGATTTTGGAACGCTGAAATCTTTAAGTCAGCCGAAATTTTAAATTCAGAATTTTGAAACGCTGGAATCTAGAGGTCATCCGAAATCATTAATTCAGGAGTTTAGAACGCTAAACTCTGGAAGTCAGTCAAAATCTTGAATTCAAGATTTCAGAAGTCTTAAATCTTGAAGTCAGCAAAAATCTTGATTTTAGGATTTTTTAACGCTTAAATCTTCAAGTCAACCAAAATTTTGAATTCAGGATTTTGGAACGCTAAAATCTTGAAGTCGGCCAAAATCTTGAAGTCAGCTTAAGTCTTGAATTCAGGATAGTGGAAAAAATCTTGAAGTCAGCGAAAATCTTCAATTCAGTATTTTGGAACGCTGAAATCTGTAAGTCAGACAAAATCTTAACTTAAGGATCTTGGAGTGCTGAAATTTAGAAGTCGGCCAAAATCTTAAAGGAAGCCAAAATCTTGAATTCACGATTTTGGAATGCAAAATCTTAAAGTCACCCAAAATATTGAATTCAGTTTTTTGAAACGTAAACAAAAAAAGTCAGCCAAATTCTTGAATTCAGTATTTGGAAAGCCGAAATCTTGGAGTAAGCGAAAGCCTTGAATTTAGGATTGTGGAAAACGAAAACCTTGAAGTCTCCCAAATTCTTAAATTCACTTTTTTGGAAAGCCAAAATCTTAAAGTCAGCTAAAATCCTGAATTCAGGATTTTGGAACGCTAAAACCCTTTAAGTGAGGCAAAATCTAAAATTAACCAATTGAGAAAGCTCAGTTCTATTTTGAAACGCTAAAATCTTGAATTTAGGATTTTTTAACGTAAGATCTGCAGGTCACCCAAAATCTTGAATTCAGATTTTTGGAACGCTAAAATCTTGAAGTCAGCCAAAATCTTGAATTCATGATTTTTAAACGCAGAATCTTAAAGTCATCCAAAATATTGAATTCAATATTTTGGAAAGCAAACAAAAAATGTCAGCCTAAAATCTATACTGAGGATTTTGGAAAGCCGAAATCTTGAAGTAAGCCAAAGTCTTGAATTTAGGATTGTGGAAAACCAAAATCTTGAAGTGTCCAAAATTCTTGAATTCAGGATTTTGGAGAGGCAAAATCTTGAAGTCAGCCCAAATCCTCAAATCAGGATTTTGGAACGCTAAAATCTTTACGAGCCCATGACTGTAAATATCGAGAATCGCTGGCCAGGCTAAAAAAAATCGAAAATTATGATAATTTGTCAGAAAATCCCCTTTGGAGAACTGTCTTCGAAAGAAATATTTTTAGCTTTCAAGAAACTATAGTTTTCGAGAAAATGAGGAAAAACTTAAATAGTGGTTTTTACACAATTAATTATGCAAAAATGAGAGTAAAAATGACCTACATTATCGCGTCTGTACCGAGGCAAAGCTATAAAACAGAAATATATATATTTTAAAGCATTCTATCTTTTCTTTCTATCCATGGTATGTTTTAAACCATAAACTTGGTTTTGAATTTTTTACGGTTTTTTAAAAACTACCACCAAGCGCACTTTTTAAAATAGCTAAAAAAGAGCAACTTCAGATGCAAAAAACTCACCTTGGTATGTGTGATACCTAGCCAAAATTTATACTGGGACAAAGTTCAGCTCTTATATTAACAGAATATGAAATAAAAAATCTGGGTACTCCTGATTCGCCTTACAAAATAAAAATTTTCGTGACCACCATTGGCAAAATGTCACAAATTTGTAGAGAAATGATGCCGCCTGAGTTTTCTTTGTAGTTTCGGTACGTGGTATATTCGAAACGTAGGAAAAAGGATGAAAGCGCCTTTAAATGAAGCTAAAATTAAGTAAAGGATCTGAAAAATTGATATCCGTGATAACAAATTCCTGTGAAGGTTGGTGACACAATGTGGCAAATTTGCACATAAATGCATCTGCACATTCCTATCGTACACAAGGACGGGTTTCAATACTGTTAGCATCACGCAATATTTGAGGCTTGAAATAGCATAACCAAGAGAATAGTTAATGCTAAATGTTTTGTAATTTGTATGTTAGTTGTTCTTAATTGTACGTTATAACATCAAGGTTGCTCAGCAATTGTTGTTGGGTGTTGGAGTACTGTATTCTGCGATTGCGTGAACGTTGTCTAACTCAGTACAGACTTTACTTTTACCGGTACGATAAAAAAATGTGAGCTTATAAAGTATCTAAAGAAATATTATTCATGTCAGATGACTTAACTTTACTTTATTCACCTGAATGAATTTCGCGCTCATACATCTTTCTTGGAGTGGGCACATGGTTAATGGTACCGATAGTTCATTCGTCAAGGCATTTTAGGGGATTTGCTATTAATAACACCATACATCAGATCCTATAAGTTTAATCCTATAAGAATAGTTAATTTTCTCAGTAGTTTTTCAAAGTTATATTTTGGTGAAATTACCGCGTCTCACATATTAAAAATAACGTAAGTAAAGACGAGATGAAAGTAATCATTTCCCCCTTTTCTCTCTTTTCTGAAATTCTTCCACCTCCTCTTTCTGCTTCTTCAATGTTCGTGCGTTCAACACTATTAAAAGAACAGTATCCCGTTACTGCGCATGCACCAAACTTTGATTTTTGGACAGGATGTCGCGAAAGCAAAAGATGCGAGGAGAGTAAGAGAACCTTGAAAAATCCGTTTGCATCGCGCTTGGCCGAGTTCAATACGACTCTAGAACTTCTCAGGATTTCAGATCAATGATATATTGTTCCCGTTAAGTTTCGATTGGGAAAAATCTGGATTTTTTTTGGCGTTACTTTTATTGCTGTTGGCCGGCGGACCAAAAGATTGGAAGCGCTTTGATGCCGATTGGAGGCTTATTTCTTCTGCTAGCTTCCATACAAGCTCAGATCATTGTGAAAGGAATACACAGAAATGAAACAGCAACAATAAAGACTGTAAGAAAGAAACCATTGGGACATTGATTGACTGAGGAGATCTTGTGGAGGGGAGCTTCGTAAAGCAGAATGTTTTGCAACGACGCGTTAGTAAACTTTTAAATGAACCTCCCTACGGCCCACAAAATCAAACAAACAGGCGTACATGTTTAGCAAAACAAGTGCCATGAAATCATAATATAATCTTAGACTAACCTTTATGATGATTCATAGCGTTGAGATTGCATTTTTATTTATTTTTTCAAACGTTTGAGGCTACAACGTGAGCAAATCAGGCAGATATTACTGGACTTGAAACAATTGACCTCTGACACGAATTTTAAATTAGAAAATGAGTTTTTAAAGCGAGTGGAACGAGATTTTCGGGTCGCGAGGCGGCCCTGCTAGCGATAAAATCGCGATGAGTCTTTTAACCGTGAGCCACATTTTTATATAAGACGAAAGACTTCTTCCAAAATCTAAAATATTACTTGAGAATATAAACAACAAATCTCCGTCGGCGGTGCGGTCCGGAAAGAAATCTTGTCTAGTCAACATGACAGTTCTATTGTATTTTGAAGAAAAAACAGATGACTCTCGCGCCCGGGCATAATCGGGACACTGTCCCTTTAAGACCAGACACGATTTCGAACACCCAAAGATGGTCAAACATCTCCAAGTGGAACGACCCGTAATTGTGCCATTGATGCGTTGAAACCTTCATTGAACGGACCCTCACGGATCCTTGCAATTGTCCTCTCAATAGAAAAAGTAAATCAGATGGAGGGAGTACTGCCGACACTGGAGTCGTTTTGGTGTTTTTTTTTGAACCATGAATATCCTTCATAAACCCATTTAGCTTTCCATCTATTCACCAAGGTTATAAACTGATCAAAATCAACAAGAATGGATTTTTCCACTGGTACCTCATTTAGCAAATTTTCTCCTATCTTCATGTACCTTGAGAGAGTTACACAAGCACAAAAAAGCAACATTTGGGGTAAAAAATCTACTTCCAATTTTTCTATTCACCTTCTATTCTCTACAGATTAATTAAATGTCCCTTTCGTGAAAAGTTAACCAGGCAAAATTCCAAGCAAACCAAAGACAGTGGGAAGACGATCCAGTGCCGGAGCAACAGAAGAAGAAAGGCAAAGGGAAAAAAGAGAGCGGGAGAGAAAGATCGATATAGGTTCGTAAGAGATGTCCAAATTTTGGCTTCTCTGAATGCGCCAAAAAAGCTTCTAAATTAGTGTGCGTCCAATTGAGCAGTCTTGTGTTGCAAATCTCTTTTTCAGCCATTCCCATTTTAAGCTAACTGGCTAGCCTGCGTAACAGGCCTGCATTTTTCAGGCGAGCGAAGGCAATTAAGCCCGAAGCCGGAGCGAATGCAAGCGCGAAGCGAGTGAGGAGAGCCATTAAGGGGTATGTCTGGGGCGGAATGCAAAAAAACAATGGTATGTGGACAGGCCGTTGTTTTTTCTGCGTCTTCCCCGTCGCGCTTGTCTGGTGCTTCTCTCTCACCTCGCGCTTGCCTTCGTTCTCCCGCAAAAACGCGAAAATATAACGCCTATTAGCAGGCTATCAACTGGTTGAAAGCCAGTCCAAAAAGGAGGATTTGGTCAAAAGGTGGGGTTTTCTTCTACTAAAATTGGCCGTCAAAAAAGGGTTAAAGAGGCTATGCCAAGCTAATTACTAGTTCACTTTAAAATGTTAATATGGTCTTCATTTTGCATCAATTTAGTTCCAAAAATTATGGTCCGGTTTTCTTATGTAAGACTAATTTAGGCACTGCAACTGTTTCCTTTCGCGTTCTGTTGCTACTGATGGCCAGGATGGACATGGACTGAAAATTGGAAAAATTGAGCCATCTTTTTGAAGTTTAAACGCATCACCCAAAAAGATATTTTTGGCGAGTGCTCCCCCATAAAATGATATCTTCTTCATACCCCACATGTAACTCTACACTGAACATTTTTTGACTGGGTAAAGGTAGTAAGTAATGACTTTAGCACAGAATCAACCTAAAACAGGAAATATACTGATTTGGGGTCTTCTTGACAAGAAGGGTCACAGGGAGCCCAGAACCTCCGCCTCAGACATTGACAATCTGTAACCAGCTGTTGTTACGTTTCGTTCCTGCGGATATATAATATTAGATACCGTCCAAACTTAAGGACACTGTAATTAGAGGGCCTGCTGCTAAGAGGGAAATATCTAAATATTGCATTTTTTTTTGCCTGGTATCACAAATGGCTAGAGCTAAAATTTTCATGGTCAAAATTCCAAACCAAGGAAAAAATGTATTTCGGTAATTTTTTTGGTAACGGCACATGTTATTCAGAAATTAAATAGCCCCCACCCCCTTGCATATGCCATAGCTAGACATCGATTTAAGAGCAGTTCATCGCATAACTCTTCTTTCCCTTTGTCTGAAGTTCTTTCCTTCTTTACTTTGGGAAACAGTTAGGCGTAAGTAAAACCGCCGATGCCGATTACTTACCTCGCTTTATGTAGCTCCTTGGTCGCTTTCAACTACCCAGCGAGCAAAGGCCCTTCGATCTTCCTAGATAAGTCGGGAAGGGGAAGAGAAGGGTAGCTATCAACTAAACAGTGATTGCAATGTGGACCGCTGGACCGTATGAACCGTATGAACTACGATCACTTAGCTGTTTCCTAGGGACTTTGGTAGCTGCGTAATTATACCTCTGTTTGTGAAAAAGTAAAGAAATTAACCAAGGGACGGTTTGTTGTTTGCAATACGTATTAAAAAAAATCAGATTTCAACATCTCTAACAAGAAAATGCTAACTTTTAGTGCATGACTGACAGGCATGCAAGGTTAGTGTCCGTTCTTTCTGAAAGGAAAATAAACTACTGAGAAACAAATGATGTTGCGAACAACGCATTGTCTGTTCAAAACAAAGTTTCCATAAAATTTCATAAGGAGAAAAAGTAAAAGGAAAAAGTAAAAGAAGGTGGAGCTGCTCGAGGCGCCGTTGCGTCACATTGTTACTCTAACTGTTAGTTTATGACTTCCTCTCACGCAGTGTATCCCGTTCGAAAAAAACCTCCTTCAAAAGAAAATTTCAAGGAAAATGTACCTACCTATTTTAGATATACCGGAGGCGAATTTACGATGATACAAATGGATGCTAATACAAGGTAGTTAGGAAAAAAAACGAGAGACATGGGATATAGTTTACATAATAATTCGGCGCTTTTATATAACGCTTCTTCGAGGCTGCCGCAACATTTCTCCAAAAATTTGACTTATGCAAATTTGTGACATTTTTCCACTGGTGGTCACGAAACTCTTTATTTTGTAAAGGCGAATCCTGAGTACCCAGATTTTTTATTCATGTTCTGTTAATATAAGAGCCGAACTTTGTCCTAGCATACATTTTGGCTAGGTATCACACATACCGAGATGAGTTTTTTGCCTCTAAAGTTGCTCTTTTTTTATCCATTTTAAAAAGTGTTGTTGATGGTAGTTTTTAAAAAACCATAAAAAATTCAAAATCAAGTTTATGGTTTAAAACATACCATGGATAGAAAGAAAAGATAGAATTCTTTTAAACAAAAATATTTCTGTTTTATAGCTTTGAATCTTGCCTCGGTACAGACGCGATAAAGTAGGTCATTTTTACTCTCATTTTTGCATAATTAATTGGGTAAAAACCACTATTTCGTTTTTCCTCATTTTCTCGAAAACTATAGATTTTTGAAAGTTGAAAATATTTTTTTCGAAGATAGTTCCCCAAAGGGGTTTTTCTAACAAATTATCAGAATTTTCGATTTTCTTAACCTGGCCAGAGATTCTCGATATCTACGGTCATGGGCTCTTAAGTGCGGCAAAATCTAAAATTGACCAATTTTGAAACCTAAATTCTTAAGGTCATCCAAAATCTTGAATTCAGTAAACATCTTCAATTCATGATTTTGGAAATCCAAAACCTTGAAGTCAGCGAAAATCTTGAATTCATGATTTTGGAACGCCAAAATCGCGAAGGCAGCAAAAATCTTCAATTAAATATTCTAGAAGGCTATAATCTTGAAGACAGCCAGATTCTTGAGTTCAGGATTTTGGAAAGCCAAAATCATGAAGTCAGCCAATATCTTGATTTCAGGATTTTGTAACACTGAAATCTTGAAGTCAGCCAAAATCATCAAATCAAGACTTTAGAAGGCCAAAATTTTGAATTGAGGATTTTGGAATGCTAAAATATTTAGCTCAGCAGAAATCTTGAATTTAGGGTTTTGAAAAGCCAAAATTTTGATCTTAGCCAAAATCTTGAATTCAAATTTTTGGAAAGCCAAAATGCTGAAGTTAGCCAAAATCTTAAATTAACGATTTTAGAAAATCAAAAACTTGAAGTCAGCCAAAATCTTGAATTCAGGATTTTAAAACCCTAAAATCTTCAAGTCAGGTAAAATCTTGAATTCACGATTTTGGAAAGCCAAAATCTTGAACTCAGGATTTTGGAAGGCTAAAATTTTGAATGAGCCAAAATCTATATTTCAGGATTTTAGAAAGCTAAAATCTTCAAGTCAGCAAAAATCTTCAATTCACGCTTGTTGAAAGCCAAAATCTTGAGGTCAGGGAAAATCTTCAATTCAGGATTTTGGAGCGCTGAAATCTAGAAGTCAGCCAAAATCTTAAAGTAAACCAAAATCTTAAATTCATGATTTTCGAAAGCCAAACTCTTCAAGTCAGTGAAAATCTTAAATTCACGTTTCTGGAACGCTAAAATCTTGAAGTCATGGAAAATCTTCTATTGAGGAATTTGGAATTCTAAAATAAAGACGTCAGCCAAGATGCTTAATTCAGGATTTTAGAACGCTAAAATCTGAAAGTCAGCCAAAATCTTAACTTCAAGATTTTGGAACGCTAAAATCTTGAGGTCACCCAAAATCTTAAATTCAGGATTTCGGAAAGCCAAACTCTTAAAACTACCAAAAATCTTAAATTCCCTTTTTTGGAAAGCCATAATCTTGAATTAAGAAGTTTGGAAAGTGAAAATCTTGAAGTCAGCCAAAATCTTTAGTTTAAGATTTTGGAAGGCTAAAATCTTGAGGTCAGCAAAAATCTTGAATTCAAAATTTTGGAATGCTTAAATCTTAAAGTGAGCCAAAATCTTGAAATCAAGCAAAATCTTCAATTCATGATTTCGGAACGCTAAAATATTGAAGTCAGCCAAAATCTTCAATTCGTCTGTTTGAAACGCTAAGATCTTGAAGTCAGCCGAAATCTTCAAATCAGGATTTTGGAACGCTTGAATCTTGAAGTCAGCCAAAATCTTCAATTCAGCCGTTTGAAACGCTAAAATCTTGAAGTCATGCAAAATCTTGTAATCAGGATTTTGGAAAACCAAAATTTTGAAATCAGCCACAATCTTGAAGTCAGCCAAAATCTTAAATTCAAGATATTGGGAAGCCAAAATGTTGATGTCAGCCAAAATCTTTAAGTCAGAGAAAATCTTCAATTGAGGATTTTGGGAAGCTAAAATGTTGAGCACTGCCAAAATCTTGAATTCAGGATTTTGGAAAACTAAATTCTTGAAGTCAGCGAAAATCTTGAATTGAGGATTTTTGTATGCTAAAATCTTGAAGTCAGCCAAAATCTTTAATCATCGCACCTTCTCATTATAGCAATGCTTGTCTGGTGTATATTTAGGCTAATTATGCTATATTCTTCAGACGGCCTAGGATCAGGCGTTACAGATGTCCTTGTGCATATTTTTCTAACACGTCGGTATCCTTTTATCCATTACTCATTGGTGATTTTTTATTTCAATTGAATCCTGGACCCAATGGAATCCCGGTGATTGTGTCAACACGCAGTAATCATAACCGTGAAACTCAACTGTCATCTTCGTCGCGGAATATTAGCAATTTAATTAGCGTTCGTCGTTATTCTGCATTGACTCCGATTGTTGCAGTCAAACACTTGTCGCTATATTTGCTAAATGCTCGTTCTGTTAAAAATAAGACCGCTGGCGATTTTGATTATGTAAGCGACTGCAAGGCTGACCTTGTTGCGATCACGCACACTTGGCTAACTACTGACGACACTGCTGTTAGAGCTAAATTGTTCTCGGTCGGATACAAAATTACTGATCGCCCACATACTGGTCGTCGTGCTGGCGAAGTGGGCTTGATATACCGTGATTTGCTATCTGTCAGAAGGATTGATGCTGGTGAGAAAGAATCCTTTGAATACTCTGAAAGGACCATCTCATCACCTTCGCTCAATCTTCGGCTTGTTTTTCTTTATCGTCCAACTTTTTCAGGTGACCACAGAGTCTCAGCTAATGATTTCTCCACGGAGTTCTCTACCTACCTTGAAACCAGACTTCTCTCCAAAGAGCATTTTGTGATTGCTGTTGACTTTAATATCCACGTCGATGTCCCCCACGATCATGACTCACTTAAACTTTTAGATCTTTTACAGTCTGTCGGCCTACGCAAATTCAGAGTCACACACTTGATGTCGTTATCACCCGTTGCAGTGATGACATCTTAAATAAGGTCTCTCTGTTGTTTACCGCTTTATCTCTTACCTCGCATTTGTTTATTGTACACTTCTGCCAGAAAGACCTTGCGTGACTGCTAAGAACGTTGTCTACAGAAAGCTGAAATCTTTTGCTCTGACATCTCTTAAGCGGGACTTACCTGACTCCTCGTTATGCAGTGATCCACCGAATTTGCAAGTGCATCTTCACTCAAAAGATCCACGTGACCTAGATGCTGTACCCAGCTACAACACTACACTTTCCAAACTCATTGATTGTCACGCTCCTCTTACGACTAAGACTGTTAAAGTTAGACCTGCCGTACCTTGGTAATATATAGATTTAGCCAGGGCTAAAAAGCGAAGCTCCCATTAATAAATATATAATTTAAATCAAACAATAAACTTGTAATAAGGGCACATTCATGTGGCTTTTGAGGGAAAAGCTAAGTGATTTTAGAGTGAAACATCTCACATCGAGTTGACTTATATGTTCTCCCAAAAAATAGCAATCATCTTCGATCACATTCGAGAGCCATAACGGCTCTTGATCACAGTAGATTAGGCCTGGAAAACAAATCAGGCAGAATCTTTTGCGTTCGATAAGTTTTCTTTACAAAATCTTGCCAACAAATCTGGAGGTGTGTAAACCAACCTTTTATACTCTCTATACATCACACCTGAGGTGAAACAGTACTATGAGGCGCTGTATTTATCATACAGACCTCGGACAGAATGCAGTCTTTCACTGTTTTTCATAGCAGCTGTACTTCATTTTATACATCCAGTGGAAAAAGACATTTAAAAACATCACAAGTTGACACAAAACTCTGCCAGCTTCAGCTGTCAAAGTAAACAAGTTTCAAGATGCTGCATAAATTTTCCGCATGAACTCAGCTGTCAAATTTTGACCAATCAGAGCATACAAATTGGACGTAGAGCATGACCAACGCCTGACGCCTGAAGTTTGAAGTCAAAATCTTAATAGTGCTCGGCCATGGTGACATAAACACGACATATTTCATATAAATTTTTAAAAAACAAACTTGAGCCTGCGATCATTTGATAAGTAGTAACTTGTCAGCGGATAACTTCAAAAAAATATTCGACCTCGATGGGTCGACACCTGAGCCCTCGATACGGTCGGGTGATACTGGTCAGCGGATACCCTGTTTTGACAGCTGTCAATTGATCACAGCATTGATGTGCAATCAGTTTTCTCCTGGGCTCACAAACTAGCTAGAAAGTCTGAGAGTAAACATTGGTATGCCTGTGGTGCGGACGGACGGTCGTTCGTTTGGTGTACGGTCACGTGATAACCAAATTTTCTGGGATGGGTAGATTTACTTAGCTATGGAGCTCCGCTACAAAGACGAGATAAAGGCCGCTAAATGCTTGAGACGTAAGGCTGAGAGAACCTGGAGAACGAGATCTCTGTCTGACTTCAATATATTCAAGTGTTACAGAAACCCAGTGACTTACCTCACGAACCAGGCCATGCTGACATTTTACACTAACTTTATTGATGAGAATAGCACAGACATAAAACGTTATTCAGAGGTACCAGACAACTCCTTGCTAGGAAGGAGGAGTTTTCGTTTCCCGATTATCAGGACAAGTCAAAACTAACCAATTACATCGGCAGTTTTTTCGTTCGAAAGATAGATAGAAGTCAATCTTATAGTGATGCGGTAGACATCGATCCAAGCACGCGCAATGCGCTACCTCCTGATCAGGAAGTAGATGTTGCGCATGCTTTTCATTCCCTCCAACCTTTCTCGGAAAACGACGTGTCTGCACTCATCCGTAAGTCTGCTGTGACGTCCTGCCCGTTAGATCCGATGCCGACTTCTGTGGTTGTTGGCTGCCTGAACGTGCTGTTGACTGTTGTTTCATGAATTATACATCTTTGGCTATCATGCGGCCATTTCTCGGAGGAATAGAGGAGCTCTGGTTACTCCGATTTTTAAGAAACCTGGCCTAGAGCCGACGCAGTTGAATAAGCCCCGCCCTGTCAGTAACTTGCACTTTAAATCAAAACTGACAGAGCGTGCTGTTTTCGACCAAATTCAGTCATATGAGTCGATTCGCCCTTTATCCAACCTCACAATCCGCTTACCGAGAGGGTCTCAGCACAGAAACAGCGCTCCTGTAGGTACAGAATGATATTCTCACGAATATGAATTGCAAGCATGTAACCCTTCTAGTTCTCCTAGATTTGAGCGCAACAATTGACACTGTTGACCGCAACATCCTGCTCTGAATTGGTTAACGTCTTACCTTAACGACAGGTCGCAAGGAGTCTCGCTAAATGGCTTTACATCTGACAGTTTTAAGCTTCCTTATGGCGTTCCACAAGGATTGGGTCTGGGGACATTGTTGTTTACCGTTTATTCCAGCAAATTCTTTGAAGTCATTAAATACCATCTACCTGCAGCATATGCCTATACTGATGACACTCAGCTTTACCTGCCGTTTAGTCCTGACTCGGCCACTAATCAGGATGGTCGATGCCATGGAACGCCGTATATCGGACATTCGTACGTGGATGCTTACGGATAAGATCAAACTTAATAATGACAAAACCGAATTCATGTTGATTGGTACAAAACAGCAACTTTCCAAAGTAAATATTGATAGCCATTGACGTTGCTCCTGTCACTGTGGGAAGAAATTCAGGGACACGGTTCGATTCTAACTTGAATCTCCAGGAACACATCCACAAAACCTGCAAATCTAGGTTTTTCTATTTATACAATATTGAGCGTATCCGAAAGTATTTGTCCCAGGAATCTACACGCATTTTGGTCCATGATTTTATCATTGGTCGTATAGATTACTGCAAAGGCCTTTTATTTGGTTTACCCTCTGTTCATCGACGTAAACTGCAACGCTTGCAGAATGCAGCTTCTCGGCTTATATCTAATGTTCCTCGCTACAGTCAAAATACACTAGTACTAAGTTCGTTACATTGGCCTCCTGTCAAATTTCGTACTGATTTAAAAATACTTCTTGTTACTTTTAAAGCTATCTACGATCATGCGCCTCGTTACCTAATCGATTTGATTACTATTAAAGAACAGCCGTGATATAATCTCGGTTCAGCTAGGGGTCTGAAAAAGACTTTAGGAGATCTTGCTTTGTCATGTGCTGCCCCTAATTTATGGAACAATCTGCCCCTTCACATCCGTCTTGAGAACTGTTTTGAACGTTTCAAATCTTTCTTTAAAACGCATCATTTTAGACTAGCTTTTGATATGTAATGTTTTTAACCTACTATGTAATATATTTAGTGTTTTCATCTTTATTAGCGTTGTTTACTTTTAGCCTTAATTAATATGCTTATTTTAGTTTTTCTTTCTTTTTCTTTTAACCTGTACCTTTTGTTACGCGCTTTCGATTATATTTGGATGGAAAAGGCGCGTTATATATTTTTAATTATTAGTCTGAGTCTGTTTAGCATCAAAGCGAGATTTCGCAGCTCTTACGGTGAAATTTTCACTTAACCCCACGACTCAAAAGATGCACAAATTTTCAAAATAAAGTCGCACGTCTTTGAATCATCGTATTTAGTTAGTATCACTCTGCTTATCATCAGAGCGACATTGTGGAGCTTTTACGGTGAAACTCTCACCTAACCCCATCTGGACTAAAAAGCTGACCACTTTGCAAAATGCTGTGAGACGTCTAAAAATCATCGCTTACCGCTGGCCTTACTGAGCTTATCATCAGAACGTCATTTTGGAGCTCTTACGGTGAAATGCTCACTTAACTCCACTACGACCCAAGAGATAGCCAATTTGCAAATCACTATCAGACGCCTCCAAATCACCGTTTTTAGCTATTCTCACAGTGCTTATCATTATGGCCACGTTTCTACGTTCTTAATGAGAAATATTCACTTAACCACATTAAAACTGAAAAGATGGCTAATTTGCAAGATACTGTCAGACGCTTCCAAATCATCGTTTTTATCTAGTCTCAGTGCTTAACGTTAGAGAAGCATTTCCGAGCTCTTACAGTAAAATCCTCACTCAATCCCATTACGACCAAAAAGGTAACCAATTTGCAAAATACTGTCACACGTCTCTAAATCACCGTTTTCAGCTAATCGTATGGTGCATATCACCAGAGCGACAGTTTGAAGCTCTTACGGTAAACTCCTCAATTAACGCTATTATGGCTAAAGAGGTGGCCAGTTTGCAAAATACTATCACTTGCCTCTGAATCATTATTTCTAGGTAGTCTTTCTGTGCGCATCACGAGAGCGATATATTAAAGCCCTTCCATTAAATTTATCACTCAACTCAATTACTTCTCAAGCGACCCAAAAGATGGCCAATCTGCAAAATACTGTCACACAACTCTTTTATAGAGTCTTTATTAATATCAATTAGGCTGATACGTAATTACATTTCTGGAATAGCAAATGCTTTGATGATCAGTATTCTACGAATCGAAGTAAGGCCTCTCCAGCTCCAACTCTGTAGCGAACCTCCAACATTTTGGTAGTTTTCCCGAAATTTCGATAAATGAAAGTCGTCGATAAACAACTTTTCCCAGTGCCCTAGCACTTCATTAAATCGAGGTTCTGCTGTACACATGTTTGTCAACGGCGATTTGTTCTAAGTGCCGGAGAAGTCATTCTCAGGCTGTTCAAAGACCTTCACAAGTCGATTTCTTAGAGTGCAAAGAAGAAACAACTTACAGACAACTTATTATTTTTAGGCCAAACGATTCGTTTCTTGCTGAGCTCGAAAATCGCATTAAGAAAGGAAAAGACGACGTTAAAGAGCGAGAGCGAGGTAAATTTCACTATATGTATAACCTCGACTCGGGGCTCTTTTCCCTGGCTTTCGAGAAAAGCGCCGTGGGGACGAGGTTGCTATATGTGCTGTTCAGCGATTTATTACCGGTATTCTTTATTTGCCTTGAATCATAGTTTATCAGTTGCAGAAATCTCCTCATATTTAAACTGAGACATCGTCAATATAAGCAGCGAACGTCACATCTTCGGAGACCCCGGCGAGTCGAAAGACTCCATTGTGAATCCTTTATAGTTTCTAGATCAGCCTGAGGAGACCTCTGGGATTTCCTGCTTAATATCCTACATCAAAAATGAGAGATGAAAAAAATATATCAAAAATGTGAAATTATTTTCCACAAATAAAAAAAGGAAAACGATAACAGGTGACATTTGAAAGATTGCGAATTCCCCATTCCAGATTCCAGATTCCTTACCTTCCACAAACCCTCCAAAAACATGGCAGATATGAAATAATGTCTATGCTTCACCGCTTTCTCCCTTCTTCGCTAGATTAAAACCGGAGCCACATAGAAAGCAGTGATTGAAAGCATGCAGTCATTGGGAATGGACAATTTTCGAGTGACATATACCCGATTCTTTGCTTTCTATTCTGGCAATCCCTCTGGGCATTCGCGATGGAGAAACGCTGGCGAAATGGCCAAGTAAGGCAAGTTTCGCCATCTACCCCTCGACCGAAACTGAATGGCGGCCAAAACGTTTAACACTATTCAGTACACAAAATGATATGCTAGAGAGCTGGTAAGTGTGAGCCACTTTTTCTGACCTTTGAGATTTCATCCACTGAATTTGGCTAAAATCGCATGTCTGGCTAAACGGGTCAAAGTGTGTTTCCTCCGATTTTCTATACAAAAAAGTGTCGATGATTCTGACCTGTATTATTTTAAAGATAAAGGTTCAGTTAAAATAGCTAGTACATTGAAAGCTTTGGCACGCACTCTCTATCCGGAGCGATCGGTTGAATTTTGACAAAATTCGCTTATTTCACAAGCATCTCAGGTCCTTATGTGGTGGCGAAAGAAAATTCGCCAAAAAAATTTACAGAAGCGAATTTCTCCAGTCTAGCTTCATATTTGTTATGTACTTGTTAACAGAGGTCTACAGAAAAATTTTGAGTGAAGCCTATTGTGGGCAAAACTCGATATGAGGATCTTACAGGGGATAGGCTGTCAATAGCTGAGTTTCTTAGGTAAAAGACTGAACATGAGAGACATTCTTAAATAGTTGTCTCTTAAGAGCCAATGTCTGTAATTTTCGAAAATCGGTTGACAGTCGTAAATTTTTGAATTTCTTGATATTTTGCCCAAATAATCTCTATAGTACACTTAATTTGGAAATCACATTAAAACTTGTAACGGTTTTTTATTTTTTCATTAATTGGGCAAAGTTTGAAAAACGCGAAATCGGCGCTCTTTCGAGTATGAAATTAGCGAAAATTAAGCATTTTCTCCGCGCTCGTACATAAAAACGGGATAAGATCTCTAAATGAAATCAAGACACAAAATAAACACAGACTTGCACTTTATAATTCATCAATAACCTTTAGATAAGTTGTTTAAATGTGACTGCGTGGGCACATTACGGGAACCTCTTAAAATCTTTTGAAAAATGCTTTTCAATTTCATAGTTATAAAAAAGAACTAAGAAGATTAACATTGCACTTAAACGACAACGCTGTTAAGTTCTTGTAGTGTAAATATTGACCTTGAGTTTCTGCACCTAAAATAACGCCGCTAGAAACGCTGTGCTAGCTCTGAATGGGACACTAGATCTATAAGCATTTACACTTACCACGGTCATTTCAACTGCAAGTGGCCACAGTTTACTGAAATCCGCCGTCGTTAAGCCTCGTGATGAAAGCCTCGTGTGTGATTTGAGTCTGGTCACGCAACTGTACAGACAAGGATAAATCATCGCACGAGTAAACAAGAAAAAATAAAATGACAATTAAAACTGTTCTTTATTACAAGTTTTATAACGACTTCCCAATTCACATGTTGAACTAAACTTGATTTTAAGATGTACAAGCCGAAACTCAAACCGAGAAAGAAAACAAATGGAGTAAGCATGGTCTGCAAAACTTTTCACACTAATTTTCTTTTATTTACAATTAGCCTTTTCTTGTAATAAACTAATCTTAACCCCGCTAGGCGTATAGACTTCTCTATCGCTTACCTCAGTATGAATTAAGGGATTTAGGTATACACGTACACCATTTGCAACATGAAGGTAGAGCAGGGAAATGGAGGCGAGTAAAACTGTTTAAAGAAAATGTATTGGCCAATGCTCCGCAAAAGAACATTCATGAAAAGAATAATCAATGTGCCTTTACAGATCCCTTTATGAGCAGCCAGGAGGCTGTTCTGAAACGCTACAACGTAATTGTGCTCCACCATCCGGAACCAAACATTTAGCGGAGGTGAGGAAAAACTTTTATTTTCATGCGCCAATTTTTTGGATCAAACAAAGTCTGCTAGCTGTAAATGTAGTGACAGACGTGAATTATTGTATGTTAACTTTATTTATTTTTTTAACTTTATTTATTTAAATTTGGAAATATAACAAAAAAAGAAATACATTGAGACTGGCCTGCAGTTAGCTAGGCTATTCGAGGCAGGCCAGGCTACATTATTGACTACAAACTAGACAAATACAAAGAGATTAGACGTTATATGAGTAAATATATTTTACAGTAAATAAATACTATTCTACTTGAATACAAGGACAATATTTAAGTGAAATTTTAGAAATAAAATAAAATGAAAATAAAGGACAAGAGAATTACTTTTTCATTTTCACAATAATCGTATCTACATCAATATAAGAGTCTTCAGTTTGAACGATATCGAGTAGCATTGCTTTTAGTGATCTTTTAAAAGTTTTTTGGGGTCTTTCTTTAAGAATTTGACGTATCCCATTCCAAATTTTGACCCCAACACGCGAAAAAGCATTTCGTTTGACATTGAGTCGACATTCTTTGTATAAAAATTTTCAGAGGTCGAGGCACGTGTATTGTAAGTATGAACACTAGAAATTCGTGAGAAGAGTTTCAAAATATTAGCCGGAACAGTCTTTTTATTTACATGTATAGGGTTGATCCTAATGGAGAACCCAATGCCAACCAACCCACCCATCTCCTCCTCCTGCCCTAAACTTAAACAAGCTAAGTAGGCTTTTCGTGACGTTAGCATAGTCACCTGAGACCTCTTGTGATGTTCACTAAAATAATAGCCAGCACCTTCGTAGCCTGTTCACAGACCCTCTACTTTTTCTTTAGAGATCGTCGATCTATTTTCTCTTTGGAGATCGTCGATTTGGCGTATTAAAATAAAAACCGCGGAGGATTTATCGACCACTAGCGCAAGAGGCGCTCACTCGCGCGCTCGCTTTGCTCGCGTACTCGTCTATTTTCAAAAAACCAAGAAGTGTAAAAGCTGCACCTTCGTCGTTCAGAAATCGTCTAAGTATGTCATTTTCTTCAGGCCATACGGAGTCATCAATCAATGTGCCTTTATACACCCCTTTATGAGCAGCCAGCAGGCTCTTCTGAAACGGCACCACGTGATTTGTTGCACCTCCACCCGGAAGCAAACATTTAGCGGTGGTGAGGAAAACTCTTATTTTCATGCGCCAATTTTGTGGATCAAACAAAGACACCTAAAGTAAACGCAGAAACCTTACTTTTATCATTAGCATGATACGGTTGATGTTTGCTCATTGCCCTACCTAGTCACGGGACTAAAAAGTGAGCATACCAAGTGAATCACGACATCTTTTCTATAATCGCAATACATTCAGCATTACGGGGGCACAGGCGTCACCAACGAAGTTTGAATATATGCGAGATGCTATACGAACATACAACAAAGATTTGTAAACAGTTATACCGTAAAATAGTTATACCAGGAAAAATACTGTCACATTCGTCTGAATCATCGTTTCTAGGTAGCCTAACGGTGCTTATTACAAAAGCGACATTTTGGAGCCCTTACAAAGAAATGTCTCACTTAGCCTCAGTAAGTCCAAAAACGTGGGCAATTTGCAAAATACTGTCACGCGTCTGAATAATCCCTTTCAGCTAGTCATATGGTGCTTATCATTAGAGCGACATTTTGGAGCTCCTACAGAGAAATCATAAGTTAACCGTATTACAACTCAAAAGATGGCCAATTTGCAAGATAATGTCAGACACCTCCAAATCCTCATTTTCAGCTAATCTTACGGTACTTATCATCAGAAAGACATTTTGGACTTCTTACGGTGAAACCTTAACTAAACCCAATTACGACTCAAAAGATGGCCAATTTCCAAGATACTTCCAAGACACAGTCAGACGCCTCCAAATTATCGTTTCAGCTAGTCCTACGATGGTTATCATCAGTGCGATATTTTGGAGCTCTTACGGTGAAATGTTCACTTAGTTTCATTTCGACCCAAACGATGGCAATTTTACAAAATAGTGTCACATGCTTCTGTATCAGCATTTCCAGGTAGTTTTTACTGTCCTTGTCACCAAAGCGACATTTTGGAGCTCTTAGGATGAAATGCTCACTTGACCCTATTACAAACCAAAAGTAGGCCAATTTGAAAAATATCCTTACATGCCCCTATATCATCCTTTCTAGGTAGTCTTAGTGTGCTTGTCACCAGAGCAACATTTTGGAGATCTTACGATGAAATCCTCACTTAACCTTACTACGACCCAAGACATGGCCAAGTTGCAAAATACAGTCGCATGCCTCTGAATTACCGTTTATAGATAGCCTTACTGTGCTCATCACCAGAGCGACATTTTCGAGCTCTTACGGCGAAATACTTACCTTACCTCATTACGAAACAATAGATGGTCAATTTGGAAAATACTGTCACACGCGTCTGAATAACTGTTAAAAGGTAAAACCTTTTTTTAAGTCAGCGAGACTGCAGTTTTACGACGTATGAAAAATTTGCATACTAAAGAAAACAAATAACGGAAGTAATTTTGGTTGGCCGATTCAGCAATTATCAATCAATCAAAAAGAGGGCGGCAGACATTTCGTTGAAGGTTTGTATCAGGCTGTTTTTTCGTTTTGCCTTGCCCGCCGGAATGTTTTTTTTTTAAGCAAAACGAAAATTGAGCCTGATCTCAAGGTAATCATTTTATGAGAGCAAAGATGGCCAATTTGCAAGATAGCCAGTATGACATTGCTTATCATGAGACTGACATGTTGGAGCTCTTACGGTGAAATGCTCACTTAACTTCATTGCGAGTTAAAAGATGGCCAATTTACAATATACTGTCACACGCGTCTTTAGCCAGTCTTATGGTTGTTATCACAAGAGGGACACTTGGAACTCTTACGGTGAGATACTCACTTAACCTTATTACGCCTCAAGAGACGGCTAAATTGCAAAATACTTTCCCGTCTCTAAAACATCGTTTTCAGCTAGCCTTATAGTACTTTTCATTCGAGAAACAAATTGGAACTCTTACGGTGAAATGTTCCCTTGGCCACATTACGGCCCAAAAGATGGCTAATCGGCAAGATACTGTCACAAGCCTTCAAGTCATCATTTTTAGCTTATCTTACTGTTTATCATCAGCTTATCATTACAGCAATAATTTGGAGCTCTTACTATGAAATGCTCAATTAACGCAATTACAAACCAAAGGAAGGGCAATTTGAAAAATACTCTCACATGCCTCTGAATCATCGTTTTTAGATAGTCTTACTATGCTTATCACATTTTGAAGCTCTAACGGTGAAATGCTCATTTAGCTTCATTTCCACCCAAACGATTGCAATTTTACAAAACAGAGTCACTTGCCTCTGAATCATCGTTTGCAAGTGGTTTTACTGTCCGTATTACCAGAGCGATGTTTTGGCGCTCTTAAAATACTCACTTAAAAATATTACAAACCAGAACAAGGCCAATTTGAAAAATACTCCCACATGGCTTTAAATCATCGTTTCTGCGTAGTCTTACTGTGCTTATCACCAGAGCAACATTTTGGAGCTCTTACGATGAAATGCTCACTTAACCTCATTACGACGCAAGAGATGGCCGATTTGCAAAATACTGTCGCATGCCTCTGAATCATCGTTTTTAGATAGTCTTACTGTGCTTATCACCAGAGCGACATTTTCGAGCTCTTACGGCAGTACCGTAAGTTAACCCTATTACGAGTCCAAAGATGGTCAATTTGCAAGATACTGTCAGATGCCTTTAAATCTAAATTTTTAAATTTTATCCAAATTTTGGTGATCACGAGAGCGACATTTAAGATCTCTTATGGTTAACAGGCAGTCTCCCTAAAAGCGGTCCACTCGATTTCGCGACAAAAAATACTTGTCCTTTATTTTTTATCGATTAAGAAGGTTTAGTAGGTATATACTAAAATCGCTAGTTTTGCTGTCAAATTCTTATACTTAGCTCTGCCACAAGCCAAAAACGAATTGAGTCCGTCTCGGTTTCTCAGAGAGTGCTTCAAAGACTAAAATTGATGGATTTTGAAAAGCGTGTTGCAAACAAACGAATGGCCGCACAAAAAATCTGTTCAATTCATTTTTTTTAGTTAACGTTCGATAGTTCACAGGCTAAATAAAAATTTCTTTGATCAAAACATGTTCAAGTTACAGTGGTTCAAAGAATACCTATTTTGCAGACTTAATCCAAACCCTGAAAGTAAAGTAGAGTTGAGGGAAAGTATCTCAAAAGTTGCGGCCTTAATCTGGTTTAAAAATCATATCAAAGTAAAGTTTTAAGCTTATTTTTTTAGTATATAGGCTCAGACTTGCGGTTATCTTCTGTTTTTGCATCCAACAGTAGATTATAATCTGCCATTTTGCGTATTTGCATAATTACTGGCCATGTCAGATGTCATGATTGTATAGGTTAAAAGTTCCATGAAACTGCCTCTTTCGACGCTTGAATTCGTCTCCGGCCTCTAAAAGAAAGTAATTAAGCTTCTTTAAGTACTTTTGAATCGAAAGAGATATATTAACAGGGATGGTCATGCATGTTATTGATTACCACGATCAACTGGCGGGCGCCGTCGTCTTGTAACTACCTGCACTGAACAGTAAACAATGTTTTTAATAGAATTTTCTAGATCAGAAGTTGATCCAAGCTCTCTAAGTAATGAAAATAAATATCACTACCCCGGGACACAAAACATGTACAAGAAAGGCAACGTAGAATTTTAAGTTCTTTCCGCAATTTCAGAGTGAATTTCACCACGGTGCATAAATTATTGTAATAATCAGGCTGTTTAAAAACGTTTGGCACACAACAAAAACAATTACAGTTGACTCCCGATAACTCGAACCCTCGCTAACTCCAACCTCGTGCTAACTCGAACCAAAATCGATTTCCCCTGGATTTCCGCCATACATTTACTGTAATTTTACCCTCGGTAACTCGACCCCTCGATAACTCGAACTCCCGCTAATTCGAACCAATTTTCGTTTCCCCTCAGGTCATTTTCTATAAAATTTTACCCTCGAAAACTCGAACCATGTTTTGAGCGCTTAAAAAGTCGGGAAAAACAGTGTACTAGCGTCCGAAACATTGGATTTTGAAGTCCCATTGACGTGTTGCAGATATAGTTCACTAGTGGAGACTGATGTTGATTCTCACAAATCTAACGTGAAACAGCTTTACTTTTCAAAACAGTAAAACGCAGGCTCCATTTAGACTATGTTTTGTTAGGTTATACGTTGTGATTTATAATCTGAAAGTATCTTTCAAATTTCACTTATCATTGCTACAATAAAATTTGATTAAAATGTTCACTGTACAGTAAAAACTGTTTTTCAAGTTACTTCCGGCTATTTTCTTCGAGCTCCCGATAACTCGAACTTTTTTCAATTTCCCTTGAAGAGTCGGGAATCGACTATAGTCATTTACCGTTTTTGTCTGTTCTCGGTAAATAAGACGCATATTTTTACTTTAGATTCTTGATGGAAGAAGTCTATCCAGCCAGCTGAAGTTATGCAGTTTCGTTAATTTTCAAAATCAAATCATAGCGTGATTTGTCATGTAATGTTATGGTCACGTGGCTACGGCACCCGTCGGCGGCCAAAATCTTCGTGATAAACGAAATTTCTGTTTCTCTCCAGAAAAAAAATTCCCTTATTGAATGAGTTTGTCCGCCTTAATTTGCACATAATGCGTATCACACCGAGGAATTTGTATTGGTAATGGATCAGTTTCTACGGCATGGTACCACTGGCCTTATTAATCTTAGCCCACTCAGGCTTTTTTTTTTAACGCGCGACCCGATGAGGAGGGGCAGGCAACCTCTCCCTTGGAATCTCTTTTTGACTTGCCCCAACTCTCGGTCAGTCGAAAGTTCAGATCGATTGCACAGCAAAATACGCCTTGCATGCTATATTAATCCCTTCCTTTAAAACGTTTTCAAAAATCAAGTAAGCGGAAGGCCAGCGAGCTGTAAGGTTGGCTTTAGGTGCTTTTTTCGAACCCTCTTTTATCCGTTCATTTCAAACCAGTTTTTTGTGATGACTATTTTGGCCTCTTATATGGTCATTTATAAAATCCACGCACAGTATAAAGGATTAGGGAGTTGACCTACCAACGCTTTTGCCCCAACCTGCCAGGTCGCTAATTGTAATTGGTGCACATGAGAATTCATTTCTCGGGCTTGACAAAGAATAACTTTAAGAGCAAAATTTGATTCTTGTTTTTCCAGTTTGTTGCTTAAAGAAATGAAATCGCCAGTGCAACCATTTAGATTAGGAACCTGGTGGGAGGGCCTGTGATGCCTGGTCTTCAATCTCTTATGCTGTCAAATTAGAATGTCCCATATAAGAGGCCAAAATAGTTAGTACGACCAAAAACGTTTCCAAAGAACGAATGCAATAATAGTCTTTAAAAAATGCACCTACAGGGTGCTGTAGAATATATTCCAGTACTTGTTGTAGGATCTGATGGGCCACCTAAGCCCCCAAAAAAATTAAGAAGTGCCACTGTCAATTTCCATCTGCGTCCCAAAATTTTTCTTGATGAAGCTTCAAGCTAAAAAGTGTAAAGAGCCACGGGTGTGTTTCGTAAAGCGACCCTCAGCTACCCCCTTTACGAATTGATCAACAAGCACTCAAAACAGTTCGTTCCTGGGGGCGGAGGTGTCTCCTCAGGAAATCGGTGCAGTGGACCTTGCGGCTATCTGCGTCGCTCTCCTACGTTCCTTCCTAGAGTACAATGTTGCGTGGCTTGATATAACGCCCTTCCTGCCCATCTGGCTAGTTCAATAGAGCGGGTCCAAATGCGAGCTTTAAGGATAATATACCTTCGGAAGCTTTACAATTTGCTAGAGTCGTTAGAGAACAGGCGCAGTGGGCTCTGTATGAGCACTATAAGCAAAGGCAGGACCTTGTCAACCTGTGATGGTGTGGAAGGGCGGAGTCCATGCCGTGAAAGTAATTCCTCGGTGTGATACGCATTTTGTGCAATTTAAGGAGGAAAAACTTATCAATTACGGCCTTTTTTTCTGGAGATAAACAGAAATTTTGTTTATCACAAAGATTTTGACCGCCGACGGCGCCCGCCAGTTGATCGTGGCATGACCATCCCTGTTGATATATCTCTTTCGATTCAAAAGTACTTAAAGAAGCTTGATTACTTTCTTTTAGAGGCCGGAGACGTATTCAAGTGTCAAAAGAGGCAATTTCGTGGAACTTTTAACCTGTACAATCATTACACCTGACACGGCCAGTAATTATACAAATACGCAAAATGGCAGATTATAATCTACTCTTGGTTGCAATCCCAGAAGATACCCCCAAGTCTGGGCCTATAAACCAAAACAATAAGCTTAGAACTTTACTTTGATATGATTTTTAAACCAGATTTAGGCCGCAACTTTTGAGATATTTTCCCTCAAATCTTCCTTACTTTCAGGGTTTTGAATTAAGCCTGCAAAATAGGTATTCTTTAAACCACTGTAACTTGAACATGTTTTGATCAACGGTATTTTTATTTAGCCTGTGAACTATCGAATGTTAACTAAAAAAACTGAAATGAACAGATTTTTTGTGGGGGCATTCGTTTGTTTGCAAAGCGTTTTTGAAAATCCATCAATTTTAGTCTTTGAAACACTCTCTGAGAAGCTGAGACGGACTCAATTCGTTTTTGGTTTGTAGCAGAGCTAAGAATAAGAAATTGACAGCAAAAATAGCGATTTTAGTATATACCTACTAAAATCTTCACCGACAAAAAATAAAGGAAAAGTATATTTTGTCGCGAAATCGAGTGAACTGCTTTTAGGGAATCTGCCTCTTAAATGCTCACTTACCAACATTACTGTTTGGCGTCTTCAAAGGATTGTTTTCAGCATGTTTCACAATCATTAGAGCGACAATTTTCTGAGGTCTTACTGTGAAATTCTTACTTAACCCCATTACGACTTAAAAGATGGCCAGTTTTCAAAATACTGTCGCGCGCCTCTGTATCATCGTTCGGGGCACTCTAACAGTTCTTATCACCAGAGCGACATAATAGAGCTTCTCCGTTGAAATTCTCACTTAAGCGCATTACTACTTAAAAGATGGCCAGTGCTCCTCTACGTCTCCAAATTATTGTTTTCACCTAGTCCTATGGTGGTTTTTATTAGAGCAACATTAATGAGCTCTTACCGTGAAATCCTTATTTTACGTTTTTTCAAAACCTGGCAAATTTGCAAAATAATGTCACGGGTCTTTATAATCGTTTCCAACCAGTCTTATGGTGCTTATCTATATTCTTTATTCTCAAAGACGGCAACCTTGAATAAGGAGCCAATAACAGACCATTGTCTTTTCTAACTGTTGCATCCAAAATGTGAGAAAATTATTTTGAATCAATTCAATATCTACCTTTAAGACAACAAACGCCTTACGTCCCACCAAAGCACACTCTACAGAGACCTTAAATATCCAGCTCACGAATAGTGTATTTGATGCAATGGACAAAAAGCAGATTACTGCTCTAGTCATACTAGACCTCTCGAAAGCTTTCGAGGGCATTGACCATGCAAGACTGCTTCACAAACTCTTCATCGTAGGAGCCTCGCCCTCGACTGTCAACTGGATACTCTGTCAATCACCCATGAAGTTCCTACGTTGATGATTCGAAGTTATTCCTGTCTCTTCTGCTGACAGAACTGGATGCAGCTATTGAAAACCTGGAAGAAGATCTTCTCAGCGTAGCCCAGTGGCGCTGTGAGAATCACTTACTCTTAAACCTAGATAAAACCAAGCTCCTCTTCCTTGGAACCCGACAGATGTTAAACAGGCTACCACAGAACGTCAGCGTGTCATTTCTCGGCGCGACATTAAAACCTGTCGCCTCAGTCAAGGAGTTGAGAGTTTTTAGATCCTCACTTGACTTACAACCATCATATTTCAAAAACAGTCTCTTCCTTGTTTTTTTACCTATATCAAATAAATAGAGTTAAAGAAAGCTTTGACAAACAGAAACTTAAGCTGTTGATTACATCATTAGTTTTTAGCCTGGTCCAATACTTCAACTCAAACTTGAACAAATTATTGTAAATTCAGAACTTTGCGAGCAAAATTGTAACGAATTCTGGGAAATTTGAGCACGTTCCCCCTCTAGTCCGCCAACTTAACTGGCTTTTTGTCAAACAATTACTCTATTATAGGGACTCAGTGTTAACTTACAAATATTTCAAGAACCTCGCCCTAAACATGTGGTAGAGAAACTAACTAAACGCTCCAGCATCTATGTTCGCTACACCCGCAAGCGTGATTTATTAGAGATATTATTGTATATGACTGCCTCTGGCCAACGCACATAGAGGAACTAGTATTTGGAACAATTTAGACAATGACATAAAGCAATGCGTTTCCTTGCAGTCTTTCAAGCAAGCTATGAAAGTGCAACTTTTAGAGCAAGTTTTTTCACAAAATTATTATTTTTTTATATTTATCATTTCTAACTCAAGCAGTTTAGTATTTGATAAATTCATACCATTGTAATTAGCGTGTGAAAACCTTTTGAGGATGATTCTATTAAAATTCTATTCTTGAGCTCTTACAGTGAAACCATACCTTAACTGTATTACAACTCAAAAGGTGGCTCATTTCCAAGATAGTGCCAGTCTCCTCCAAATCATAATTTTCAACTAGTCTTACGGTAGTTATCACCAGGAGGACATTTGGAGCTCTTACGGTAAAATCTTTACCTTTTCCCAAGAGATGGCGAATTTGTGAAATAGTGTCACACGTCTCTTAATCATCGTTTTCAGGTAGTCATAAGGTACGTATCATCACAGCGATATTTTCAAGCTGCTCCACCCCAAAACGACCCAAAAGATGGCCAAGATGCAAGATATCGTCGGACAACTCCAAATCATTGTTTTCAGCCAGTCTTACTGCGGTTATCATCAGCTTATTATGAGGGTGGTATTTTTTTATTTCAAAACATTGCCATACACCTTTGAATCATTGTTTTCAGCTAGTCTTGTGGTCCTTATCATTAGAACGACTTTTTAGATTTCTTACGGTGAAATCTTCAGTTAAACTTATTACCACTCAAATAAAGGACAATTTGCATAATGCTGTCAGACGCCTCCAAATGTTCGTTTTTAGCCAGTTTCAAAGTACTTATGATTATATCCACATTTGTGGCTCTAACCGTGAAATGGTCACTTAACGCCATATGGACCCAAAAGATAACCAATATGCTAGAATACTCTCAGATGGCTCCAAATCATCGTTTTCAGCCAGTCTAACAGTATTTTTCATTAGAGCGACATTTTGAAGGTTCACCTGTGAAATTGCATCTTAAACTCATAAAGACTGAAACGATGGCTAATCTGCAAGATGCTCTAAGACGCCTTCGAATAATTGTTTTAAGCTTGTATTATCAAAGTGACATTTTGGAGCTCTTCTATTGAAATTCTCATTTAACTGCATTGCTCGAAAAGATGGCCAATTTGGAAAATGCTCTCACACGTGTGCGACCGATTTTTTTCAGCTAGTTTCACAGCTCATCAGATTGACATTTTTCCGAGGTCTTACAGTGAAATTCTCAGGTAGTCCCATTACGACTTAAGAGATGGGCAATTTTCAAAACACCTTCGCACACCTCTGAATTATGGTTTCGAGTTACTCTTACTGGGCTTATCAGTCAGTAACATTTTTGAGCTCCTCCATTAAAATTCTTTCTTAAGGGCATTACTAATCAAACGATTGACAATGCTCCTCTATGTTTATAAATTATTGTTTTCAGCTACTGTAGTCTTATTGTACTTCTCATTGGAGCGACAGTTTTGAGCTCTTACTATGAAATACTGACTTGAGCCCATTACGACCAATAATATAGCCAGTTTGCAAATAGGGTTCTGACGCCTCCAAATCATCGTTTTGAGCTAGTATTGCTGTGCTCAGCTTATTATCAGACTGATATTTTGCAGCTCTTACGGTGAAATGCTCACTAAACCCTGTTACGACCCAAAAGATTGTCATTTTGCAAAATACTGTCACACACCTCTAAATCATTGTTTTGAGCTAGTCTTATGGTTCTTATCATTAGAGCGACACTTTGGAGCACTCACGGTGAAATCTTTACATAACCTCATTACCACTCAAGACATGGCCAATTTACAAAATGAAGTCAAACGCCCCCAAATTATTGTTTTCAGCCAGTCTCACAGTATTTATCATTAGCGCGACATTTTAAGGCTGTTACCGTGAAATCCTCACTTAACCCATAACGACCCAAAAGATGGCCAATTAACAAGACAGTGTCACATGCCTCCAAACATCGTTTTTGGCTATTTTCACATTTATTCTCAACAAAGCGACATTTTAAAGCTATTTTTGAGAAATCGTCAGTTAACCTCATAACGACTCAGAAAATGCTGCCAGGCGTTTTCAAATCATCGTTTTCAGCTAGTCTCACAGTGCTTATCATTAGAGTGAAATTTTTGAGCTCGTACGGTAAAATCGTCACTTAACCTTATTACGTCCCAAGAGATGCCCAATTTGCAAAATACTGTCGCACACCTTTGAATCATCGTTTTCAGCTAGCCTTATGGTTCTTCTTATCACAGAAACATTTTTGAGGTCTCACCGTGAAGTGCTCACTTTGTTCAATTACGACCCTCTGCTATCCTGTCAGTCAGTGTGATGACCAGCCACTGACCCTTCATCTCTACCAATGTGTGGCCAGTCGGGTTGACCTCCAACTCTTCTAGCATTTCAGAAAATGTGTCCACCAGCACCAGGAATTCCTTTTTGGCCAATGTGTCGGGAACTATCTACTTCCTCCACCACAGCCAGCCTGTCAGCCAGTGTGTTGCAAAGGAGTCTCGACCCCCACCTCTGCTAGCCTCTCAACGACAGTGTCGACTTTGCCTCTGTCCAATTGTCTCGGCCTCCGCCTCCGGTGGACTGTAATCGAGAATGTCCTCCAGTGTCTCAGCCCTTAGATTACCCAGTGTGTCACCAAGAGTCTCCACCTTCGCCTCTGCTGAATTCTCAAACAGCGTGTCGACCAATGCCTGGACCTGCACATAGCCCAATGTGTCCACAAATGTCTTGGCCTCTGCCTCTGCTTGCGTGTGATCTAGCGTGTTGATCGGTACGTTGGCCTCCACATCGCCCATTTTGTCGCAAAGTGTCTCGGCCTCCGTCTCTGTAAGCTTCTCTGCCACAGCGTCGACCAGTGTTTCGGCTTCTTCATTAATTAGTGTGTCACCAAGAGTCTTGACGTCCACCTCCACCCCCGCTAGTAAGTCAGCCAGTGTGTCGTCCAGTGCATAATGCAACACATCCCCCAGTGTGTAGTGAAGTGTCTCGGACTTTGCCTTTGCTAGAGTGATACCCAGCGTGTCGACCAGTGCCTTGGCCTGCACATCGCCCAGTGTGTGACCGAGAGTCTCGGCCTCCGCCCCTGCTAGTTTCTTACCCATCTGTCGACAAGTGCCTCAGTGTCCACATGGCCAAGTGTGTCCGCAAGAGTCCTGGCCTCCACTACTGCTACCATGTCAGCCAGTGTGTCACCCAGTCCCTCGCTCTTCCCGTGTGCTAGAGTGTCAACCGGCGTGTCGACCAGTGCCTCGGCCTCCACCTTGCCCAATGTTTCGCCAAGTTTCTTGGCTTTCGCCTCTGCTAGCGTGTCAGCTACCTTTTGACTAGTCCCCTGGCGTCTACATCACCCAGTGTGGCGAAAAGTCTCTCAAACTCTGCCTCTGTTAGTGTGTCAGCCTCCATCCAGATCGAAGGTGTCTCGGGTTGTACCTCTGCGAGCGTCTGCAAGCGTGTCAGGAAGCTTGTCGACCAGTGCCTCAGCCCCTACATCGATCAGTATTTCGACCAGTGAGCCACAACGCTCACTGTGTCGCCGAGTGTCTTTGCTTTCGCCTCCTCTGGCGTGTTGGGCAGCGTGTCCACTAGTGCCTCGGCGATCACATCTACCTGTGTGTCAGCAAGTGTTCCGGCCTTCGCCTCTGCTGATTTTCTGGCAAGCGTGTCGACCATTGTCTCGGCCCTCACATCGCCCATTGTGTCGGAAGGTGTTCGGCCTCCCACCTCTTCTAGCCCGGCAGCCAGCGTACCGACCAGTGCCTTGCACTGCACATCGCTTAGTGTGTCGCCAAGTGCCTCTGCCTCCACCTCTGGTAGCTCGTTAGTCAGCGAGTTACCAACTGCCTCTGCGGCCACATCGCCTAGTATTTAGCCCAGTGTCTTGGGTTTCGCCTCGGCTAGCTTATCAGGTAGCCTCGCCTTAAGTAACCAGTGCTTGCCCCTACATCGCCCAAAGTGTTGCCAAGTTTGTCGGCCCCTTCCTCCGCAAAAGTGTAAGCCAGTCTGTGGACCAATAACTCAGTTTTCGCCACGCCCGGTGTGACGCAAAATGTCGCAGCCTTCTCCTGTGCTAGCGTGTCAGCCAGCTGTTGGACCAGTGCATCGCCCTTCACATGGCCCAGTTTTTCGCCCCGTTTCTCGGCCTCCGCCTATGCTTCCGTGTCATTCAGCGCGTAGATTAGTACCTCGGCCTCCACTTTGCCCAATGTGTATTAAAGTGTTTGTGTCTCTTTCAGCGTGTTAGCCAGCGTCTCGCCCATCTCCTGGGCCTTCACTTCGCCCAGTGTGTATGCTAAGTGTCATAACCTTGGCCTTTTGTAGCGTCACAGCCAAGGAGTCGATTAGTGCCTTGGCCTCACAATCGCCCGGTTTGTTGTCAAGTGTCTCGGCCGCTACCTCTGCTACAGTGTTAGCCGGCGTGACGAGCAGTGCCTTGGTCCACCACAACGCCCAGTGTTTGGACGAGTGACTCGTCGACCACATAGCCCAGTTTGCCGCTCAGAGTCTCGCCTCTGCTAGAGTGTTAGCCTGCCTTCGATTAGTGCTTCGACGGTTCTCTCCCCCAGTGTTTTGGCAAGAGTGCCGACCTCCGCCTCTGTCAGCCTGTGACCCAGCGTGTCGACTAGTGTCTCGTCCTTCACTTTGCCTATGGCCTCGCTCATTGTTTCAGCCTGTGCATCTGCTACTCTTCATCGCCCAGTGTGTCGAGAAGTGTTTCGTTTTTCGACAAAATACTCGGCGTCTGCTCATCGCCGAGTCTGTCGCAAATCGTCTCAACGTTTGCATCACCTACCATGTAAGTAATGTTGACTAGTGCATCGGCTTCCCTATTCCCCAGTGTGTAACAGCGTATCAACCAGACTCTCGAGCAATGCATCGGCCACCACCCTACGAAGTGTGTTGCCTAGAGTCGCAACCTCCGTCTCTATTAGCGTGTGAGGCAGTGCGTCGACTAATGCCTCTTCTTCCTGATGGCCTAGTGTGTCTCCAAGTAACGCATTCCGCGTCTTCACTCGTTTCAACCGGCGTGTCCCCTAGTGCCTCAGCGTTCGCATTACCTAGTGTGTCGCCAAGACTCTCGGCCTCCTCCTTTGCCAGTGTGTCACCCAGCTTGTTGACCAATCCTTCGAATTTAACATCTCTCAGTTTGTCGCCAACCATTGTAGCCTCTGCCTTTGCTTGCGTGTCAGCCAGAACGTCGACCACCTGCTCAGCCACCACACCGCCTACTATACCACCAATTGTCTCGGTTTCCACCTTTGCTAGAGTGTCAGCCAGCGTGTCGACTAGTGCTTCAGCCCCCTTATCGCTCGGTGTGTCGCACAGTGTCTCGACGTTTGCCCCTATTACTTTATCAGCCAGCTCTCGACTAGTGAGCGTCCACATCGCAAAGTGTGTCGGCAAGACTCCTAGCCTCGACCTGCGCTGTGGTGTCCGCCAGTGTGTTAACCAGTGCCTTGGCTTCTACATTGTCCATTGTACCTCTATCTTCTACTATGCTAAAGTGTGAACCTGGGTGTCTAGATGCTTCTCCGTTTCCACCTTGGCCAATGTTTCGCCAGGTTTCTCGGCTTTCGCTTCTGCTAGCGTGTCGACTAGCCTTTGACTAGTGCCTTCGCATCCACATTGTCTGGTGTGGCGAAAAGTCTCATGGCTTCCGTCTCTGCGTGACAGGTAGTGCGTCGACTTTTACATCGCACAGTGTGCGGCCAAGTTTCTTTGCCACCGAAACTGCTACCGTGTCAGCGAGCGTGTCGATCAGCGCCTCGCCCTGTACATCGCCAAGTATGTTGGCAAGTGTCGCGGCCTTCACCTCTGGTAGCGTTTGACCCATGGTGTTGACCAGTACCTAGGCCAGCTTATCACCCAGTGTGCCAACAAGTGACTGGTCGAACACAGCCAACTTGTCAACCAGTGCTTTGGCACTATACTTACAAGTGTGTGACCAGGTGTCTCGCTTCCGCCTCTGCGAGATTGTCAGCCAACGTGTCGACCAGTACCATGAACCGCACATCGCCTAGTGTTTCGACCAGAGATTCGTCGACCACATCATCTAGTGTGTTACAAGGTGCCTCAACCTTGCTCTCTGCAATCGTGCCTTCTTGGGAGTCGACAAGTGTCTTGGCCCCCACATCGCCCAGTTTGTCGAGCAGTGAGTGGTCGACTACATCTCTCAGTTTGTCAGCAAGTTCGTTGGTCTTTATTGCTGCTAGCGTGTGAGGCAGCGTGTCGATTAAACTTTACAAATATGGTGTCCATGGAGACTTGCTAAATTGATGTAGAGATTATTCAACAGAACGTCAACAGCGTGTTGTAGTGAAAGGAGAGGCTTCTGACTGGTTATTTGTAACCTCTGGTGTCCCAAAAGGTTCTTTGTTGGGACCATTATTCTTCATAGTCTACATCAACGATTACAGGGGGTAATTAGTAAGGACAGTTCAATTGCTCTGTATGCTGATGACAGTAAAATGTATAGGGTTATTAGTACTCAAGAAGATCTGTCTACTTTTCAAAGTGACATAGACAAAATTTCAGATTGGTGTAAGATGAATAAGATGAGAATTAATACCAAGAAATATAAGATCATGCGAATAACCAGAAAAAAGCCACCCTTAGTTGGGGAGTATAATATTGAAGGTCAACCTTTGGAAAGTGTTGATGTGTATAAAGATTGAGGATTATTTACTGCTAGTAATCTTTCATGGAAACAACACGTAGATAAAATAACTGCTAAGGCTAATAGGGTTTTAGGGTTGGTTAAGAGGACTTGTAGGGACTTAAAGGATATTGATACCATGAACACACTTTATTGTAGTCTTGTGAGACCCTTATTACAATATTCATGCGAAACTTGGAACCCTCATACTAAACGTAACATTGATAAACTGGAGGCTGTTCAGCGAAGAGCTACCAGATGGATCACTAGGTCTGATGATGATTATGATACTAGACTATCTAAGCTAAAATTGTTGTCATTATCTAATAGGAGATTCACTAGAGATGTTTCATTTCTTAAATGTAATTAATGGACATTATGATATTGACGTTTCAAATAAGCTCATATTTTGTAAGGACAGAAATACAGGTTATAACTTGAGGAAAAATGACACACAGCACCTTGTTCCAAATTTTAGTAGAACTGATGGTGTTAAATATAGTTTTTTTTAAACGTGTTGTAGATGAATGGAATGGTTTACCCAATCATATTAGAGAATCAAAAAGTATTGCAACTTTTAAAAGAAATGTTTTAAGCTTTATTAAGGATAACTAGAACATTCATATTTCTATATGTATATATTTGTCTTATATGTTAATTAGTGGGGGCATCCGTAGTATGGCGCATTGGTGCTTTTGGTTGTCTCCTTCTCCACAACTTTTTTTCTTTCTTTTTTCTTATAGTAGTGTTAGCTTATTTCATTTCATTATTTGCTTGTAATGCAGTGGAGTGAATCTGTAATAAATAAATTAGCTACCTCTGGTAGCTTGTCACCCAATCTGTCAAACATTGCTCCGGCCCCCACATCGCTAAACTATCGTCAGTTATATCGGCCTTTCGCCTTTGCTAGAGTCTGAGCCAGTGTGTCAGCTATTTACTTGGCCTTCACTATGCCCAATGTGTCGTTAAGTGTCTCGGTCTCCTCTTCTGCCAACCTCTAAGCCCGCGTGACGACCAGTGGATATGCTTCCATATGCCCTCGAAGTTGACCAAGTGTCTCGGCCTACGCCTCTCCTAAAAGTGTCAGCCAGTCTCTTGAGAACTGCCTCGTGCCCTTTTTCTGTTCAAGTGTCAACAAGTCTTTCCACTAATGACTTGGCCTCCGTAACCTCCAGTGTGTTGATAAATTTACAATGGAGGACAAAAATCCTTGGAACGGTTATGGAAAACCTTCCTTCCACATCCTTAACTTATCAAATGTTCAGATGTAGCATAATGTACACTTCTCTAACCACTTGGATACCGCGACTGGCCCTCCCCTTCCCCCTCCAAACAATGTTGGGATGAAAAAACACTTTTAGGACAGGGTAAAGTGTACAGGGGTGCACAAACTACAACATTGCCTAGGGGAGAGGGGGAAAGGGGGAAAAATTAAGGCAGATCGTGTTAATTGTCCTAAGAATTTTGTCCTCCATTGTCTGAATACTGCCTAACGCACAAAGGTGCTATTAACGTTTTGAAAAATAGAAAATAAACACCATAATAAGACAAGGAATTGTTATTTACAATGTGAAAGGATATATGGCGTGACCAAAAGTAATGTTTGCTTGAGCTTTAGCAGAGTTCGAAAACGGTATCGAGTGTGACGTTGTTCAACTTTCCATGAAAAATTACTCCTCGTCTGGTTTGGGAATAATTGCATGTACACGCAAGTATGGTTTTTACCCAACAAACCGCAGCCAAGAAAAGGGCTTTTGCCTGGTACCTGAGAACATACAGTAAATTTTCTTACCGAAGAATCGCTGACGAATGTGGTATATCAAAATCGTCTGCGCACCGAATTTGCAGTAATGAGTTTCAACATGGAAGTTTGACGAGGATGCCAAGTGACAAGAAGCGGGGAAGACCACGAAATGTTAGCGAAAGAAAGATGCGTTTACTGATTCTTACCTTAAAGTCTTTTAGACGGAATAATGTACACGTTACTGTGAGAAGTTTAGTTGAAGAGAGTGATCTTAGTTTTAAAGTGGCCAGTAGGAGGACGTTTTCGCGCTATTTGAATGAACTTGGATACTATTATTTTTCGGCTCGGAGAAAGGGGATTCTTAGTGACAGTGATAAAAAGGTGCGACTGCAATTTTCACGTAAGATGAAGCAAGAGCTGATTAGAAATCCTGATTTCTGGAAAAATGAAATTTCATTTTACTTGGACGGGGTATCGTTTGTTTACAAGTATAACCCGAAAAGTGGTGCGGCCTCTAACAGAGCCAGGGTGTGGCGAAAACGAGAGGAAGGGCTTCAACTTACAACCATGGGATGTAAAGATTTAGCGGGTGGACGGCGTTTGCATGTTATCGTCGCCATAGCATACGGAAAAGGAGTCGTCTTAAAAGTACCGTACGAGAAAATGACAGGTGAATTTTTTGCAACATTTATTCGGGAACATCTCAACCTTACTTTTGCAAAAGCTGGTCCAAAAGCAGATGGTCGACGCTTATTTGTTATGGACAACGACCCCTCACAGACCAGTCGGGCAGCGAAACTCGCCCTTGAAGATATTGAGGGAAGCTTTCATGAAATCCCACCCCGGTCACCAGATCTGAATCCCATAGAGAATATTTTCCATCTTGTTAAGCGCTACTTAGATCAGGAGGCAATCTCTAGAAACATTGTGAGGGAATCCTTTGATGAATTTAACGTTCGAGTTTTGGAAGAATTTGGGAATATTCCCGTTGAAACTATAGATAAAACTATCTCTAGTATGAACCGAAGGATTACAGCTATTCTCGCCTCCAAGGGCGAAAGAATAAAATATTAATCACGCAATTGAATGTCACCTTTATACTATTTTTCTTATACTAAAACAATGAAGTCTCATTTTTCCGAACCACAGCTACTTTGATTGATAATCATGAATGAATGAACTTTTTACCTTACAAAATAGTTGCCACTTGTATTAAATCATAATGTTTTTTTGGAAAAGAGCACAGAATTGCGTTACATTGAGTCGGTGCTTTTTTTTAACATATAACATTTCTCGGACACAGTTCTCGGCTACATTATGTGAAATATCGCGCTAAAGAATGTTGATCTATGATCCAGCTGTATAAAAACAGTAATAAAATGTTTCATTGCCACTGAATGTTGTACAAGTGATGTATAAAGCACATGGGTTTTGCGATTTACAACAGTTCTCGGGTTAAACATTTAAAAAGAGATTGTTAACGTTTCATTTCTTTATTAGTTTAAGGCGAGAACTGTTGCCAAAATCGTTGTCCGCGTATAATTCCTTATCTAAAACCAATATTTACAGGGGTAACTCGAGCAAAAATAATTACAAGTACATAACTGGATTGTACGGGCCGTCAAAACAGCATAAAAAAAGTTTTTTAGCCCGAGAACTGTACGTGAGAACTGTGACAACAGTTGTTTTTCTAATGACAAGTTTTAGTCACGCAAGGTAAAAAAGGGTCACATCAGCCACGCAGTTCACGCAAAATAAATTTTGCGAAGCAAAATCTACACGGGGAAATATCCTCCTGTTCTGCATGTGGTATTTGCTTGCAGAAATTGAAAAAAACCCATCGGCAGCTCATCATTTCTGTATTCACGCAGTCGATCGCACCCCCTTTCACTAGCACCAACGGGGCATCCGGGGTCGCAAAAAACGGGGTATCTTTTGATAGCTCAATATCTTTGCTACATAAATTTTTGGGCGCCAGTAAGTGAACTGTATCCCCTTCTAGAGCTTGCAGAAAATCGGCCCAGGCGATGATCTTAGGATGCCACCGAAAATCATTAAGATATATAATCTCGGCCTCTTCAGCACCTATCCAGGCAAATGAACCCGTGGCGCGATTCGAGAAAGCCTGGTAAATAACTTTTAGTAGCGATACAATAAACGATTTCCCGCAATTTGCAGGACCATGTATATAAACATTGCGATACTTCCCTCTACCTTTTTCCAGTGCACTGTAAATTGCATTGCAAAATGAACGCTTTTCGATCTCGTGGCGCTGGAGTAACTTCCGCAGCTGTAACCCATCTCCCTTCACAACCCTCAATGCAGTCCCCGGTCAGCTCCTCTTCTAGCAGTTCAATGCGAATTTTTTTAGACCTATTTAAACGTGTTTCGGCCTCGGCAAATTCCTTCGCTAACTGAATCGCTTCATCGACCGCTTTACTTCCCCGGTTGGCAGTAAATTCGGCCAACGCGGTTTTCCCTTCTCTAACTTGAGCCGCCGCTTAAGACACAAGCTCTAAGCGTGAGCTTATGGATTTGGCTTGCACTAGCTGACACACGTCAAAAGTGCTCAGGCGATCAGCTCCTCTTTTCTTAGACTTACGGCGCTGTTGCTTAGCCTTCGTTTTCCTCTTTTTCGTGGCCACAGCAGATTCGGTTTGAGGGAGGAACGTCCGTTAAATCTGGATGGCAAGGCGAGTGCAAAGCGTCCTTGTCTTCTTTCGTGACGCAACGGTACGCGCTGTAGTAGGTGGTGTGATAATCGCTGAAGTTCACCTTTATCCCGAAGTTCTCGTCTAAATAATTTCGTACTTGAAACCACCGGACCCTCTTTTCCAGTTTTATAGCCATGTGATAATGGTATAGATTCATCTCCTGCCCAGTTTCGGCATTATCTGTGTTGTGATGAGCCTCAATACACGTTACCCACTATTCAACTCTAACGCCAAAATTCTGCCAAGCTTGTAATACAGCATTGGAAAAACTTTCTTTAGAAGGAAACTTAACAACATCTGCTCGACTATATGTAATTAAATACACAACGCGTTGTCTCCCAGCTTGCAGACATTCCATTTTTACTCTGCGATGGCGAATATCACGCTCCCGACAAAGACCGTTAGAAAAATGCGCTTAGCCTGGGAACGAATTTCGAAGCACATGCCCCCTCCCCACCCACTTTAAGCTCTTTGGATTCAATAACAAGATTTCAGGCATGAAAACCAGACAATCTCAGACTGTGAATTTAAATCACTCTCTTTTGCATTGACAAGGATGGTTTTAAGACATAAAAAAAGAATAGATAATAATAATATAATGAAACGACACGACTCTTTGTATCATATATCACACCATGGTGTTCCCCTACCTGCCCCCATCTCCGACTCGTTTTCAAAACAGGCACACAGTAAGGTACCTCCCATAGCCTACTTCTAAAAATGGAAAGAGAGAATACTGGTCTCCCCACTTTAGACTATAATATTCCTTCCAAATTTCATATATACCACCTGGAATGTTGTTCAGACAATGGAGGAAAAAAATCCTTGGAACGGTTATGGAAAACCTTCCTTCCACATCCTTAACTTATCAAATGTTCAGATGTAGCATAATGTACACTTCTCTAGCCACTTGCATACCGCGACTGGCCCTCCCCTTCCCCCTCCAAACAATGTTGGGATGAAGAAACACTTTTAGGACAGGGTAAAGTGTACAGGGGTGCAGAAACTACAACATTGCTTAGGGGAGAGGGGGAAAGGGGGAAAAATTAAGGCAGATCGTGTTAATTGTTCTAAGAATTTTGTCCTCTATTCTAGCACCTTTCGCTTCTGCTTGCTTGACTGCCAGAGTTTCAACCAGTGCTGCGACGTCCATATAGCCTAGTTTGTCGCCAATGTCTTGGCATCTGCATTTGCTTACGTTTCAGCCAACGTGTCGACCTGTGCCGGGGCCTGCCGAGTGGCGAGTGTGTCGCCAGATGTCTCGGCCTTCGCATCTGTTAGCATGGCAGTATTGTCGACCACTACAACGGAGTACCTAGCGTGTCAGCTTTCTTTTCCATTACTACCTTGGCTTACACATCGCCCAGTTTTTCACCAGGTGTCCCGCCCTACACCTCCTCTAATACTGCTTCCGCCTTCACATCACCCAGTTTGTTGCCAAGTGTCGCAGCCTCAGCCTCTGCTAGCGTCTCACCCAGCTTCTCGACCTATGAAAAGGGCCTCTACGTTGCTTAGTTCCGGCATCGTTCATTGTCCAATTGTTTCTGTTTCCGCCAACTGCCGCGGCCTTCGCCTCTTGCAGGGTCTCAGGAAACGTGTTGTCCAGTGTATTTGCTTCTACATCGATGAGTGTGTTGCGAAGTGTCGCGGCCTCAGCTTCTGCTAGCGTGTCCGTCAGCTTCGATCACTGCGTCAACCTCTACATCGCTCATTGTGTCAAGTGTCTCGGCCAACGCTCATGGAACCTTTATCACTCAGCTTGTCGAGCAGTGCGTCAATCTCCACTTTGCCCATTGTGTTGAGAAGTATCTTGGTCTTCGCCCCTGCTTACGTGTCAGCCATCGTGTGAACTAGTGCCTTGGCCTCTAATTCGACCATTGTGTTGCAAGGTATCTCTGCCTGCCCGTTTGCTAAAGTGTCCTCTTACGTATCAACCAATGCCTCTTGCTTCACATTTCTTAGCGTGTCGCCAAGTCTCCCATGCTGCACATCGCTTATTGTGTCCCAAAGTTTTTCGACTTGTTTCTCTGCCAGCGGGGCAGCTACCGTGTCGACAAGTGCCTTGGCCTCCTCATTTTCCAGTGTGTCACCGGGTACCTTCACCTTTGACTCTTCTAAAATGTTGGCTAGTGTGTCGATTAGTTTGTAGGCCTTTACATCACCCAGTGTGTTGCCAAATATCGCGTCTTCTAGCGTGGCGACTAGTGCCCCTACTTCACATAGTGTGTTGTTAAGTGTAAATTCCTTCGTGTCTGCAAGCTTTTTGACAGGGGTCTCTTCTTCCACATCACTTACTGTGTAGCAGGGTTTCCCGCCCTCCGCCCAGGCTAACGTGTTTCCCAGCGTGTCAACCAGTGCCTCTCCCTCCAGGTCGCCCAGTTTGTCGCCAAATGTTTCGGACTTCGCCTCTGCTATTCTGGCAGCCAACTTGTTGACTAGTTTCTCTGCGTTGTGTCCGACCAGGGACTCGCCTTTCACATCGCACACTGTATCGCAAGTTACTCGGCTTCGGCCTTTGTAGCGTCAAAGCTACAAGCTTTCGACTACTGCGTAGGCGTCCACATCGGCGAGTGTGTTGTTAAGTGTCGCGGCCTTCTGCTTTTGTAGAGTGTAAGCCAGCGTGTCGTCCAAAGTGTTTGCTCCCACAGCGCTCATTGTGACGCAAAGTTTCTCAGCTTCCGCCTCTGCTAGTTTTACACCCATTGTTTCGTCCATGCCCCTATATCGCCCAGTGTGTCGCAAAATGTGCCGGCCTTTGTCTCACCTAGCTTGTTACCCAGCGTGTCAACCAGTGCCTTGGCCTTCAAATTGACCAGTGTGTTGCCAAGTTTCTCGGCCTTTCTCTCTGCTATCTGTGTCACTCAGCGTGTGAAATAGAGCCTCGTCCTCCACATGGCCCAGTGTGTTGCAAAGAGTCGCGGCCTCAGCTTCTCCCAGCTTGGTTGTCAGATGGTCGACCAGCGCCTCGCACTTCAGATCGCCCGCTTTGTCAAAAATTTCAACAACCTTTGTCTCTGCGACCGTGTTAGCCAGCGTGTCAACTAATACCTCGGCGTGCTCATCGCTCAATATGTCTCCAATGGTGCCGGCTTCCGCTTCTTCTAGCGTGTCAGCATACCGTTTGATACGTGCCTCTGCCTCCAAATGTCCCAGAACTGGCCATGCGTCTCGGCCTACGCTTTTGCGAGAGTGTCAGCCAGTGCTTGGCCTCCATATCGCCCAGGGTTTCGCCAACTGTCTTGGTATCAGCCTCTTCTTTCGTCTCAGCTAGCCTGTCAACTAGTGTCCCGGCGTCTTCATCACCCAGTTTCTCGACAATTCTCTTGGCCCTCTGGTAGCCAGTCTACCAGCTTGTCGACCGGTGCCTTGGCCTCCACTTTACTTAGTGTGTCGCCAAGAGTCCCTGCCTCCGCCTCTGCTATCGTGTGAGGCAGCGGTGGACTAGTGCTTTGGCGACCACTTTACACGGTGTTTTGCGAACTATCTCGGCCTTTGCCTTTGCTATAGTTTTAGCCACCGTGTTCACTACTGCCTCGACGTCTGCATCACCCAGTGTCTCGATAGTTTATCTACCCCCGCCTCTGCTTGCGTGTTAGCCACCGTGTGGACTAGTGCCTTGGCCTCCACTTTGCCTACGTTATGGGCTAGAGTGTGGGCATCTCGACCAGTTGCAGCCTTCGCCTCTTCTTTTTATTACCAGCGTGTCGCTAAGTGCCTAGGCGAATACATTGCCCACTGTTTTCCTAAGTGGTTCGTCATTCACTTCTGCAAGTTTCTGAGCCATCGAGTCGATCTCCTCCTGTCTTGCCCCCCCAGTTTGCCCAGTGTGTCTCCAAGTGTTTAGGACGGTGCCTTTGCTAACGTGTCAGCCAGCCTCTCAATAAGTGCTACGGTTACCACATTGGCTATTGCTTCGGCAAGTGTCCGTCCCTTGCTCTAAACCATTTCAGCCAGCGTGTCGACCAGTACCTCTAATTTGACCTGTGTGTCGCAGTGTCTCGACCTCTGCCTTTCCTAGAGTAACAGCAGGCGTATCGGCCATTGCCTCGGCCTTCACATTGAAGTGTGTCTCGGCTTCCGCTTCTTCTATCGAGTCAGCCAGCGTGTTGACTAGCCCTTTGCCCTCTACATCACCAAGTGTGTTCATAAGTGTTGCGGCCTTGCCCTTAGTAGAGTGGCAGCCAGGGCGTAGAGCAGTATCTAGGCCCCCACATCTCCCTTCTGGTTGCCAAGAGTCTCGACCTACACCGCTTCTAGAGTGTCAGCAAGCGTGTCGACCGATGCCACCGACTCCACATCTCCCAGTTTATAGCTAGGTAACGCTCCCTCATAGTCTCCTGACATCTCCACTAGCTTTTTCACTAGTTCCTCGCACTTCACATCAACCAGTGTGTCGCCACCTGTCTCGAGCTTCGACTCTGCAATCGTGTCAACCAGCCTGTCAACTAGTGTCTCGGCTTCCAGATTACCCAGTGTAGTACCAAGTGTTCCGACCTACGCCTCCTCTGACGTATGAGCCAGTGTGCGGATCAGTGTGCACGCCTCCATATCCTCCAGTATGTGGCCAAGTGTCTTGGATCTTGCTCTGTGTCAGTGTCAGCCAGTTTAGGCACAAGATCCTCGGCCTCCACATCCCCTAATGTGTCGAAAAGTGTTGTGGCCTTCACCTCTACTAGCCTGTCAGCAAACCTGTCCCTCCTCGGCCCCACCTAACCCAGTTTGTCAAAGTGTCTCTTAATCTGCCTCTGCTAGACTGTCAGCCAGGGCGACATCCGGTGCCGTCTGTCTTAACATTTCTTAATGTATCGCCAACTGTCTTGAGCTGGAAGTCAAGAAGCTGCTGGATACACTGGGGGACAGGCTAGCAGAAATACAAGTTGAGACGACACGCTAACAAAGAGGCTAGTCCAACACAGTTTGCAAGATACTGTACAAGGTCAATGCTAAATCGATAATCGAGGCACTGGTTAAAAGGCAAGCAAAGGTGGAGAACAAGACACTTGGAAAAAGAGTAGCTGAAGTAGGGCCCAAGCCCACACTGGCGGACAGGCTGGTAGCGGTAGAGGTCGACACACTTGGGCACAAACTGTGCATGGTTAAGACTAAAGCGCTCGTGGACACACTTGCTTACAGGGTAAGAGAGGTGGATTTCCAGGCCCTATGCTACACACTTGCCGAGCGTCTGCACTAGTTTTTCGACTAGTTCCTCGCCCTTCACATCAACCAGTGTGTTGCCAAGTGCCTTGGCTACCATATCGCCAAGTGTGTCGCCACCTGTCTCGAACATCGACTCTGCTATCGTGTCAACCAGCCTGTCGACTAGTGTTTCGGCTTCCAGATTACCCGGTGTATTACGAAGTGTCCCAACCTTCGCTTCCGCTGACATATGAGCCAGTGTGTGGATCAGTGGGCCCACCTCCACATCCTCCACTATGTGGCCAAGTGTCTTGGATCTTGCTCTGTGTCAGTGTCAGCCAGTTTGGGCACAAGATCCTCGGCCTCCACATTCCCTAATGTGTCGAAAAGTGTTTTGGCCTTCAACTCTCCTAGCCTGTCAGCAAACCTGCCTCCCCTCGGCTCCATCTGGCCCACTTTGTGTCAACGTGTCTCTTAATCTGCCTCTGCTAGACTGTCAGCCAAAGCAACATCCGGTGCCTTCGGCCTTAACATTTCTTAATGTGTCGCCAATTGTCTCCAGCTGGAAACCAAGAAGCTGCTGGATACACTGGGTGACAGGCTAGCAGAAATGCAACTTGAGACGACACACTAACAAAGAGGATACTCCGACACAGCTTGCGAGATATTGTACGAGGTGAAGGCTAAAGCGATAATCGAAGCACTGGTTAATAAAAGGCAAGCAAAGGTGGAAAACAAGACACCTGGCGAAAGACTAGCTGAAGTGGAGGCCAACTCCACACTGGAGGACAGGCTGGTAGGGGTAAAGCTCGACACACTTGGGGACAAACTGTCCACTGATGCGCTGGTGGACACACTTGCTTACAGGGTAAAAGAGGTGGATGTCCAGGCCCTATGCTACACATTTGCCAAGGTGGACGCCGAGACGCTTATATACGCACTGGCTGACAGGCTACCAGTGGTGGAGGAAGAAAAAGTTGGCAACACGCCGGCCAAAGTGGAGTGCAAAGCGGTTCTTGACACACTGGCAGCCACAGAAACAGAGCTTAAGGTCCACACACTTGGCGACACACTGTCCGACCTAAAGGGCATAGAAACGCTACACACATTGAGTGACACGGTAGCAAAGAATGAGTTCAAGTCACTTGGCGACACACAGCTTGAGGTAGACGCCAAGGCGCTTGACTACCCAATGGCTGACAGGCAAGCAGAAGTTTGAGAAACTTGGCGACACTAGCCAACGCCGAAAATGATGCACTGGTGAACATACCGGCTGACAGGCTAGCAGAGGTGGAGGTCGAGATACTTGGCGAAGGACAGGCCAAGCAGGAGGCCGAGGCACAAGCAGACACACTTGCTGAAAATGTAACAGATGGGCAAGTCCACACATTTGGCGACTTACTGTCCATGGTGGAGGCTGACGCCCAACCGAGACATTAGCCTGCAGGCTTGCAGAGGAAGAGGTCCACACACTTGGCTAAACATTAGGCGAGGTGAAGACCTAGTCTTTGGACTACACATTAACTGACAGGCCACCAGAGTTGAAGGTCGGGACACTTGACCCCCCCGTGGCTGAGGCAGAGGCTGACGTGCTGGTCGACGGACTGACTCACAGGCTAGCAGTTGCGAAAGTCGAGACACTTGCTTACACTCTGGCGAACTGAAAACGCAAGCCACTCGTAGACACACTGGCTATCAGGCTAGCAGAAGTTTAGTTCCAGGCACTTGGCAAAAGACTGGCCGAGATACAGGCCCAGAGGCTGGTCAAACAACTGGCTGACAAGCTAGCAGAGGTGTAGCTCAACACTCTACGCCAGACACTGGCCAAAGTAAAGTCTTAGGCGCTTGTGAACACACACGATAATAGTCTAGCAGACGTATGGGTCGGGGCACTTAGCGACAAACTGAGCTAGGTCACTAACTAGTTAAGAGGCTAGTCGACACACTGACTAATAGCCTAAAAGAGTTAGAGGTAAGACACTAAGTAACACACTAGCTAAGGGGTAGGCCTAGGCGTAGGTGACATAATGGCTGACAGGCTAGCAGAAATGGAGGTCAGGACACTAAGCCACACACTTGCCGTGTTGGATGCAAACGCGCTGGTCGTCACCCTAACTGAGAGGCTTGAAGAGGTTGTGGTAAACACAATTGGCAACAAATATTTCCAAGTTGGAGGCTCACGCGCTGGTGGAGATACTGTCTGGGTAGCTAGAAAAAGACTGGCCTAGGGGGAAGCCAAAGCGCAGGTAGACACACTGGCTGAAGGGCTAGCGGAGGCGGAGGTCAAGACACTCCGCGACACCCTCGTTAAGGTAGGGTCCTAAGGAAAGGCTGGTCAAACAATAAGAGCACAAGCTAGCAAAGTTCTACAGGAAGTCAAAACTTTGCGAGACACTGACATAGGTGCAGACCAAGAAACTGGTCGACACTCCCTCTAAGAGCCTACCAAAGTTGAAGGTTAAGACACTTGTCCACATACTAACTGACATGCTAAATAAGGTAGCAGTTGGGACACATGGCTTCACACTGACAAAGAAGCAGGTCAAGGCGCTAGTCAACACACTGGCCGGCAGTCGAAAAGAGGTGGACTTCGAGACACTGAGGAACACATTAATCAAGGTGCAGGCCTTGCCTAGGTCTAACCACGTGTACACACGCTGCAAGCGACTCTTCAACAAATCGGATTATTTGCTCAAAATAGTGCGTTCAACGATGGAAAATTCTACGCTAAGGGATTGTTTATCATATGATAGTACTTTAAATTACTTGCTTTGGTCAAGTAATGTTGACTCACTCAAGATTTTGGTGTCGGAAATTTTGATGAACACGGCGATTGCTTCAGCCGAGGTGAACGAAGTTAAACATCACAAAATGGTCTCGTTCAAGGCCGCGGACTGCATAATTAAATTGTACACTACTACAAAGAAGATCATTATTCAAGGTTCTGGCAGTACAAGTTTGACAAAGGCATTCTCCGACTTTTTGAACGTTAAAGACAACGGATATGAAGCAATGAATAGTAATAATGGCGGCCAGCAAAGCGAAGCTTCGGCAGCAGATGAACATATTGAGACGTATGCAATAGAACAATTAGATCCGACGGATGCTTTGACTACTACAAGTCAGGATGAGGTAAAATCTGATTTACAACTAATAAAAGAGGAGATAAAGAGGATGAAAAATGATATCTCGTATATTTTGAATAATGACGGGAAAATTAACATATCTTCTGCTGGTGCTTCTGACAATCTGAATTTCAAATTACAGGAAGAGAATAATCTACTTCGTTATCAACTGAAAGTTGCGAAAGATAATCTAGCCGAGCTGAAGGAAGTGATAGGAACCCTTGAAAGCGAAGAACCAACTCTTATTTCAACGATAAGAATTCTCCAACGAAATGATTTAAAGCTTAGTCAAGAAGAGGCATATAATTTTACGGCTGTTGACAAAAGCTGTCACGCCATCAGAAGCAGTCACGCAAACAAGTATCTCTGTTGTTAAGCCTGCAAAGACAACCAATCAAAACGGCAAATAGAACCACAGCCAGAAGAAGAACCAGAAAGGCAGTGGCAACAGAAAAGATAAGAAAAAAGAGCAGGAGCACGGCCCGCAGAATACATTGTTAGAATCAAGTAACTCATGGCCCGGCACAATTAGCTTCAATCGGCAATCTGAGGAACAAGATTCAGAAAATCGGGTAGTTATTCTTGGCGATTCTACTGTGAAGGGATTAAAATGGTGGAAAATGTCAAAAAATAACACTAAAGTTTAGATGAGGTGTTTCCCGGGTGCTACAGTGAGCGATATGGAAAGCTATGCCATCCCAACTGTTCGTACCGACCTAAATGAGATCATACTACATGTTGGCACGAACGATCTTCGCAACAGATCTCCTCGTGAAGTCGCAGAAGATATTATAAATCTGTGCGAAGACAAATCGCAGAATACCACAGCTAGTGTAACCATTTCAGGCCTCACTCATAGAACAGACGAGCCAAGCATGGGGGACAAAGTAACAGAAACGAACAGGATTATCAAGTCATTTGTAAGTGGCCGTGACTTAAGTTTTATCGACAACAGCAAAATAGGAAGCAGCATGCTGAACAGTAGTGGCCTGCACCTAAATCAGAAAGGTAGCGCAGCACTTGCCGAGAATATTTTGAATCATATTAGTAATTGTTATTGATTTAAAGAAGTCGACAGTTTCTTTGCCTGAATGTGAACCAAATTGTTATGATGATATGACCTCTGCCTTGAAAGTAAGGGGCTTTAAAATTGCGAGTATTAATGTTGCAAGTCTCCCGCTACATATTGAAGAGCTTCGACAAATTATGGCTGATCAGTGTCTTGATCTGCTAGCTGTTAATGAGACTAGACTCGATTCTACAATAACTGACAACTTGGTTCATATTGACGGCTATTGGATCCTAAGAAAGGATCGAAACCGTAATGGCGGCGGCGTGTGCATTTATCTTCGATCGAATATTAATTATTGCCTTAGAAATGAAATAATTCCCAATAACGAGTATGAAATGTTAAGTGTTGAAATAAAAAAGCCTAATAGTAAAGCTTTTAACGTAACTGCGGCTTACGGGCCCCCTAGCTGTACGGTTGGCTTCTTTAAAGCTTTAGAAGCTATTGTTCGCATTATTGACATGGAATCTAAGGAACAAATTATCTTAGGCGATTTAAATTGCAACTATCTATCGAATAGAAATAACATGCACCTGTCTCAGTTGAAGCAATTAAGTTTGACCTATCAGTTTCAACAACTAATCAATGAACCTACTAGAATCACGCCAAATTCTAGTACACTTATTGATATAATATTATCAAATGAACCCTCAAGGATTTTAAAATCAGGAGTGGTGCATATGGGATTAAGTGACCATAGTATGGTCTATGCAGTACGCAAGTTTGCCATTTCGTCTAAATACACTCATAAGCATGTGACCACTCGTCTTTTAAAAACTTTAATGCAAGTGCTTTCAGAGAAGACCTAAGGTCAGCGTCCTGGGATAGCCTAAGAAATTGTACTACTCCCGATGAAATGGTTGAAATCTGGGAAAATACGTTTTTAAAAATAGCTGACGCTCATGCGGCCATAAGAACGCGGCGAGTAAGAAATAAAAAATCCCCTTGGATTACTACTGAGCTGAGGGAGCTGATAACAGGTCGAAACAGACTGAAAAGGCAGGTTATACAGTAATAGCCCGCGTACAAGAACCTAAATTTTTCAATTTAGCCTAAATAGGTTCTTATATAAATGGTACTTAAAGCAAATTTAGGCTACCGAGGTTCTTAAAATAGGTTCTTATATTTTCATATGAATTTCATCTGAATATACTATATATATTATAAATATCATCTCATAATACAGTATAAATCATTTATTTGTACCATATAGCAAGGCCTATAGGCAGTTCAGTGCAGGTACAGCATATGTCCTTAACAAAACATAACAAAGAAACTCATGTTGATACTAAATTCATAACAAGCTCAAGCAATGAGGAGAAATGAAAAACAAAAATAAATTAAAAACTGTATAGCTCTAGCCCCTGAGGTTTTATCATATCATCATCCGAGCCATCAGCTGTCATCAGACAACCAGTCTTCATGAACAGTTTCTTAGCAAACATCTTGTCTGAGGAGAGCTTTCTCCATGCCTCCCAGTCCATTGTGTCATGAGGATCTTCCTTTGCTTCCCACTTAAGCTGTCATGCCACATGTCCAAATTCTCGTCCTCCTCAAGCCATTTCTCCATTGCTTCGCCAATCTTTGCCTTCATCTGTTTTCCAAACCCAGCATCCATAGGCTGAACTTTGTCTGTATGATTTTCTGGGAGCAGATAAATGATGGCATTGATCTCCTTTCTGCACATTTCATGAAAGCCCTTCTCTTGTTGAAATCCAACATTGTCAGCAAATATTACTTTCCCTTTGGGGGAAGTTCCAATCCCAGGTATCAATGTCCTTTTTACCCATTCCTGCTTCAACTGGCTGTCCATCCAGGCAGAAGTTTGAAAGAACACATCAACATCTTGATCATATTGGGTTTTCTCCGCACTTGACACGTTTCCTTTACCTCGGAACACAATTGCGGGTTTTACATGTTGATCTCCCTCTGCCCGTATGCACAGCTGCAGTGTAGCCTGCCTCTTGTTAAGACCAGAAGAGGGTTGAGAAACCCAAACTTGCTTGTTACCTGTTACATCATAGGTTTTTTCTTGATCTACAACAAAGGGCAGAGGAAGTTGATCTATATTGTATCTGTTCTTTGGAGTCCATCGCCCATACTTCACATCCTGCGTTGAATGAAGTCGTCTTCTCCTTGACTTAACAGCCTCCCTTAGGTCACGGTGAAATTTCTGGATAGTTTGTCTGCCATCATCAGCTGCCTGTTTTTTCTTGTTTTTTCTTCTCCTGAATAAAATACCATGTCGTTTCTTAAATCTCTGAAACCAGTTTTGACTTCCTTTAAACTTAGAAGCTTCTTCTTTTCCATAGCATTCTTCAATGTAGGATTTCATTTTTTTCTTTAGCCATAGTTTTTATACTTTGCATCCTTTTACTCTTCTTAATTTAAAATCAACAAAGACTCGTGCTGATGCTAAGGGATATTTCTCACTGTTCTTTGCTTTGTCACCTATAAGCTTTCTCCTTTGTCTTGTTGCCTTCACACCCCCAGAATTTTCCTTTCGCTTGTTGCGCTCAGATTCGGCTTTGATCTTGTTCCTATTTTTGTTCCATTTTACAACAAGCGACTTGCTAACTCCCCGTTCTTCTGCAACCTTTTCCCACTTGTTTTTAACCTTTAGTTCACTGAAAAGGTCTAGACGTTCAAGAGTCTTTGCCTTGAATTCAACTGTGTATGACTTTCTGCGGCTGCTTCCTTTCCTATTGTCAGGTTTTGTCACCTCGTGCTTTCTCGTATCCACCACATCCAGGTCATCTAGCACAAGTGTGCACTCACTTTCAGTGTAGCTGGGCGTAGACACTGGTTTAGATTTGAACTTTACATCGCCGCCATGTTTCTATCGTACATGTGAATCAAGGTACTTCTTCGCCGCGAAGGATTCATTGCAAATCTCACATTCGACTGGCCTTTTTGGTAAATTTACAGACTTTGGTAACACACTTGTGATGTCAAACTTTTCTCCTTTTCTTGTCTCTATAGATTTCTTGATTCCACAGTCAAAAAGCGTACGATTCATGTCTACTTTCTTCTCTACACGAGGCTGAAGAAGCCCGCGAAGTTTGTTTGTTTTGGAAATACGGCCTTGAGCCCGCGAACTAAATTCTTTGTTTTGAGCCCACGGTTTGTCCCTGTAATAAAGTTTTCCCAGACCGACGTATTGGTCAGCGATCAATACGCACCGCCACTGAATGCCCGCCATCTTTATTGTGATCTTGAGGGAAATCAGAAGGAAAATTTGTCTTTCAAACTTACTTTAATTGAAGACCGGAAACCTGATTATGTTTGAAATGTATATAGAAGCTATTGTGCGAGGCTACCATGCATATCTTGATAATGCATCTGTTCGGATTAATGAAATATTGGCATGCGAAATGGAGCTCGACAATTCTCACGACAAATATGCTGTGACGGTCAAAAACCAAGATGAAAACCTGGTTGGACATGTACCAAAGGAATTATCGAGGCTCTTTCATAAGTTCCTAAATGATTTTGGAGAACTTGAGGCAGAATGCATTGGAAATAGGCTCAATGTAGGGAAAGGAAAAGGAGTTGAAATCCCTGTGGACTACAGACTTGTGGCCAATGATTCATATCTGGGAAAGTTCAAGAGGAAATTATCTAAGAAGGACTTTGCTGATGACATCAACATCAGTGAAATTCAGCGAATCACAGAAAACTCAACAAGATAAAAAACGCTCATTGTTCATATATCTATCTATCAGCCACAAGCAAAAACAAATATTGATATGCTGTATCTAAAGGATCTATCACTTTAAATGACCTCACATAGACTTGAGAAGCTGAGGTATTGCTCATTGGGAGCTTTCGTTGTTTTGATATTTTGCAATTATTTATTTCATGGGGATATATTTTGATACTTTACATTTAATAATGTGATTGTGTAATGTGATTTTCACAGAGTTGGAGATGGTAAAAAAGCTTTCTTTGATACTGTAGTAGAGTACACTACTTGCAAATACTTGGGGAATTATTTGAATGGCAAACACAATAGACATACAACATGGTACTTAAGCTTGAAAGAAAAAAAAATTATGTCAAGTTACTTTTAAATAGATGATGATCTTAATTCAGCAGTTTCCACCTATACACTTTTAGAGCATCCCCGCTGATAAGAACCTAACTTAAAATTTTAGCCTAAATAGGTTCTTATGTGGAGGGGGCTTAAAATGAAAATTTTAGCCTAACATGTTCTTAAAACCCAGGTTCTTATACGCGGGCTATTACTGTATTAACAAAACAGCCATCTATCTGGGCTAAATATAGAAAAGAAAGAAATAGAATATATAACGAGATTAAAATGGCAAAAGCGAATTATTATAAATCAGAAGTGGGGTAACCCGAAGGAAATATGGAGGACAATCAATGAGTTAATATATCGTAAGTGCACTAGTAACTCTTCAATAAGTGAACTAAAAAGTGGTGATAATACCTTCACAAAACCCGCAGAAATCTGTGAGATTTTAAATGACCATTTTACATCTGTCGGTCCAAACCTAGCCTCAACACTGCCTAGTGGAAGTACAAGTTTTGACTCTTACATAAAGCCTGTTTCCGCGACTTTTAATATACAACATACCTCTATAACTGAAGTTTTAAAGTTATTAGGTAAATTATCTCCGAACAATGCCACTGGCCGTGATTACATCTCATGTCGGTTTCTAAAAGAAGCTGGCCCAATTATTGCCACTTCTTTAACCTGTATCATAAACAAAGCCATAGATACTGGCCTCGTTCCTTCACGGTGGAAAATGGCTAAAGTATTTCCTTTGTATAAAAAGGATGATTGCACAGATGCACAAAACTATAGACCAATATCTGTCTTGCCAGCCATTTCTAAGATTTGTGAAATGGTAGTCTACGATCAACTATACGGGTACTTAAATTCAAATGGCCTGTTGACAAAAAAAAAACCAGTCTGGATTTCGTTCCCTTCACTTTACAGTGACAGCGCTGTTACATTTAACAAATAATTGGTATCTTTACATTGACAAAGGCATGACCAATTTGATTGTGCTTCTCGATCTTGCGAAAGTCTTTGATACCGTTTCACATAATATTTTATTAAAAAAGCTTGAGCTCTATGGTCTGAAGGGTGTAACGTTCGACTGGTTTTCATCGTACTTATCAGATAGGCAACAGCAGTGTGTAGTAGAGGGCTGTGTATCTAAGCCCCAGTTGATAAGTTGTGGAGTTCCACAGGGTTCAATTTTAGGCCCTTTGTTTTTTATATATATCAATGATCTCCCTGGATGTCTTCTCCATATCAAAGCACACATGTATGCCAATGATACCACGATATATGCGTCCTCTGTATCCACTGCTGAATAAATGCCAAAGTAAATAATGACCTAACTCGCGTTAGGGAGTGGCTTCTTGCAAATAAGTTAAGCTTAAATGTCACTAAAACGGAGTATATGTTCTTAACAACTACCTTGAAATTATATAACTTAGGAAGAGACTTTCCAATTAAGATTGGCAACAATCATGTTAAACGAGTCCAAACAACAAAATATTTAGGAATCCACTTAGATGAAAATCTTAAATGGAACGAGCATGTCGACAAACTTTGTTCAAAAGTCAATCGATCCATCAGTTGTCTAAATACTATTTACAAGTCTCTTATCCAGCCTGTGTTCGACTACTGCGACGTTGTTTGGGACAATTTAGACCAGGGACTTGCACTGGGATCCAGAAATTACAAAATTGTGCTGCACGCATAATAACCTTTCAAGGTTATGACGTTCGTTCAGCACAAAGACGAAAACAACTAAACTGGGAAGAGCTTGCCTCAAGGTGTCAAAGGCACTTAAGTCTATTAATGTATGATACAGTGAATGGAAATGTACCTAGTCACTTAAGCGATCTTTTCTCGAATGTCTGTGAGAACAACCCTTATAAGTCTTTGCTAAGAAATACGGAATATAATGTTGTAATAGACCACGTTACAAAAATAGAATATTATAAGGGGTCTTTCTCATACCAAGGAGGAATGCTGTGGAATTCATTACCAAATGACATAAAAGCGTCCGAATCTATAGCTATCTTTAAAAGAAAACTGGCGAGTAGGCAGGCAAACTGTTGACTACATTTTACTATATTCTATTATTTGTACATATTTTTACTGTAGTTGTACAGTATTTACTTCTGTTTCTATACGGCTTTCATGTGAAGAAGTTATGTAACTTATGAAATTACCGTATTCAAATAAAAGTAAATCAATCAATCAACACTATCCGAAAGGTTAGTAGTATTAGAGGTGGAGACACTTAGCAAAAGACTGGCCGAGGTAGAAGCCAGGAGGCTGGTTGACCTACTGGCTGACAGGCTAGCAGAAAAGCAAGTTGACACACTTGACGAAACACTAGCCGAGGTTAGGCTTTGCACTTCAGACTAACTAATAGGCTATCATAGGTAAAGCTCGAATAACTTCTCTAGACACTGTCGGAGTTCGAGACGCTAGGCGACCCACTGGCCGGGCTGAAAGCCATGGCGATGTTGGATGCTGGATGCTCTGCGCTCAACGTACTTGGCTACACACTGTCTGAGGTAGAGATTGACACGCTGGTTGACACTCTAGTTGAGAGGCAAGCAAGAATGCATGTAAGTCACTTGAAAACGCACTAGCCAAAAGGGAGAAGAGAAAGCGGCGCTGCTCGACATATTGGTTACTAAGCTATCAGAGGTGTAGGTTGAGAAAACTTGCGAGTCACTGGCTGAGATCGAGGTCCAGGCGCCAGTCGACACGCTGCCTGGAAGGGAAAAACGGGTAGAGGTCAAGTCAGTTTAGAACACGTTGTTCGAGGTGGGGCCAGGACACTGGTAGACACACTGGCTGAAAGGCTAACAGTGGCGAAGATCAAAACAGTCGGCTAAACACACTGCCAAAGTAAAGTACCAGGCGCTGGTAAACAAACTGTCTGCAAGACTAGCAGACGTCGAATTTGATACTATTAACCATAAATTGGTGTAGGTCACGGCAATCAACACATTGGCTGACATGCTAACTGTCTAAGAGAGATTGCCTTTGAGACACTAGGCTACCGACTAGCTGAAGCGCAGACCTTGGCGCAGGTCTACACACTGGCTGACAGCCAAGCAGAGTGGGAGGTCGAGACATTTAGCGTCACAGTGACCGAGCTGGAGGCCGAGAAGCTGCTGCATACACTAGGTGACAGGCAAGCAGAAATGCAAGTTGAGACGACACGCGAACAAAGAGGCTACTCCAAGTGGAGGTCAACACAGTTTGCGAGATACTGTAAGAGGTGAAGGCTAAAGCGATAATCGAGGCACTGGTTAAAAGGCAAGCAAAGGTGGACAACAAGACACTGAAGACTAGCTGAAGTGGAGGCCAGGGCCACACTGGCGGACATGCTGTTAGCGGTAGAGGTCGACACACTTGGGGACAAACTGTACACGGTAAAGAATAAAGCGCTGGTGGAAAAACTTGATTACAGAGTGATAGAGGTGGATGTCCGGGCGCTATGCTACACGCTTCCCGAAGTGGACGCCGAGACGCTTATATACGCACTGACTGACAGACTACCAGTGGTGGAGGAATATAAAGTTGGCAACATGCCGGTCAAGGTAGAGTGCAAAGCGGTGCTTGACACACTGGCAGACAGAAAAACAGAGATCAAGGTCCATACACTTGGCGACACACTGTCCGAACTGAAGTGTATGGAAACGTTACACACATTAAGTGACACGGTAGCAGAGAATGAGGTCCAGTCACTTGGCGACACACAGCTTGAGCTAAACGCCAAGGCCCTGCACTACCAAATGGTTACTAGGCAAGCAGGAGCAAAGGTCGAGAAACTTGGCGACACTAGCGTATGCGAAAATGACGCACTGGTAAACAAACTGGCTAAGTGGCTAGTAGACGTGGAGGTCGAGACACTTGGCGAAAGAAAAACCTAGAAGGAGAGCGAGGCAAAGGTAGGCACACTGACTGACAGGAGAGCAGAGGTGGAGGTCGAGACACTTAGCTACACAGTGGCCGTGCTGGAGGCCAAGAGGCTGCTGGATACACTGAGTGAAAGGTTAGCAAAAATGCAAGTGGATACAACACCCTAACAAAGACGCTAGTCGAAGTGGAGGTTAACACATTTTGCCAGATACTGTAGAAAGTAAAGGCTAAAGCGATAATCGAGGCACGAGTTAAAAGGCAAGAAAAGGTGGAGAACAAGACACTTGGCGAAAGAGTAGCTTAAGTGGAGGCCAAGGCCACACTGGCGGACATGTTGGTTGCAATAGAGGTGGACACCATTTAGGACAAACTGTCCGTAGTAAAAACTAAAGCGGTGGTTGACACACTTGCTTACAGAGTAAAAGAGGTGGATGTCCTGGCGCTATGCTACACAGATGCCGAGCTGGACGCCGAGACGCTTATATACGCACTGACTGACAGGCTACCAGTGGTGGAGAAAGAAAAAGTTGGCAACATCCCGGCCAAGATGGAGTGCAAAATGGTGCTAAACACACTAGCAGCCAGACAAACAGAGGTTAAGGTCCACACATTTGGCAACACACCGTCCGAGCTAAAGGGCATGGAAACGTTACACACATTGAAGGACACGGTAGCAGAGAATGAGATCCAGTCTTTTGCGACACACAGCTTGAGGAAAACGCCAAGGCGCTGCACTACCAAATGGTTGCTAGGCAAGCAGAAGTAAGGGTCGAGAAACTTGGTGACACTAGCCAACGCCGAAGATGATGCACTGGTAAACACACCGGCTGACAGGCTAGCAGACGTGAAGGTCGAGACACTTGACGAAGAAAAAGCAAGGAAGTAGGGCGAGGCACAAGTAGGCACACTGGCTCAAAAGCGTGCAGAGGTAGAGGTCAAGCGGTGCTTGACGCACTGGCAGCCAGAGAAAAGGAAGTTAAAGTCCGCACACTGTCCGAGCTGAAGGGCATGGAAACGTTAGACCCATCTAATGACAAGGTAGCAGAGAATGAGGTCGAGTGACTTGGCGACACACAGGTTAAGGTAAACGCCAAGGCGCTGGACTAGTTGGCAACATGCCGGCCAAGGTAGAGTGCAAAGCGGTGCTTGACACACTGGCAGACAGAGAAACAGAGGTTAAAGTCCACTCACTTGGCGACACAGTGTCCGAGCTCAAGGTTATGGAAACGTTACACACATTGAGTGTCACAGTAGCAGAAAATGAGGTCGAGTCACTTGGCGATACAAAGATTGAGGTAAACACCAACGCGCTAGACTACCGAATGACTGATAGGCAAACAGAAGCGAAGGTCGAGAAACTTGGCAACACTTGCCAACTCCGAAAATGATGCACTAGTAAAAACACTGGCTGACAGGCTAGCAGAGGTGGAAGTCGAGACACTTGACGAAAGAAAAGCCAACAAGTAGGCCGAGGCAAAGTAGACACACTGCCTGAAAAGGTAACAGAGTGGCAAGTTAACATATTTGGCCACTTACTGTTCGTGGTGGAGGCTGACACCCAACTGAGACACTACCCTACAGGCTTGCGGAGAAGGAGGTTCACACACTTGGCAAAACATTAGGCCGGGTGGAGACCTAGTTTTGGGACAAAGATAGAGGTCAGGGCACTAAGCGACACACTGGCCGTGTTGGATACAAACGCACTGGTTACCACCGTAACTAAGAGGCTTGCAGAGGTGGAGGTAAGCAGTCTTAGCAACATATCTTCCAATGTTGAGGCTGACACGCTGGTGGAGACACTATTTGCATAGCTAGCAGGGGAGACATCAAGAAAATTACCAAAAGAATGGCCTAGATGGAAGCCAAAGCGCTTGTAGACACACTGGCTAAAGGAATAGCGAAGGCGGAGATCAAGATACTCCGCGACGCCCTCGGGAAGGTAGAGCAGAGTAGCTAGCAGAGTTGTAAAGAAAGTCGACAAACTTGGCGAGACACTGGCCCAGGTGGAGGCGGAGAAGCTGGTCGACTCTGGCTCTATGAGCTTACCAAAAGTTGGAGGTCAAGACACTTGTCCACACACTGACTGACATGCTAAAAGAGGTAGATTTGGGACACTTGGCTTCACACTCACTGAAAAAGAAGCAAGCCAAGGCGCTAGTCAACATTATGGCTAACAGAGAAAGAAGGGTGGACTTCGAGACACTGAGCAACTTACTAATCCAGGTGGAGGCCTTGCCTAGGTCGAGACACTACCATAAACGTTAGTAGTATTGGGGGAAGAGACACTTAGCAAAAGACAGGCCTAGGCGGAGGCCAGAGGCCGGTTGACGTACTGGCTGACAGGCTAGCCGAAGAGCAAGTTGACACACTTGACGAAACACTAGCCGAGGTTAGGCTTTGCACTTGCGACTAACTAATCGGCTATCATTGGTTGAGCGTGAATACTTTCTTTACACACTGTCCAAGTCCGAGACGCTAGGCGACTTACTGGCCGGGCTGAAGGCCATGGGGATAGTTGATGCTGTGTACTCAACATACTTGGCGACACACTGTCTGAGGTGAAGATTGACACACTGGTTGACACTGAAGTTAAGAGGCAAGCAAGGAAAAACACTAGCCAAAACGGAGAAAGCGGCGCTGCTCGACACATTGGTTGCTAGGCTATCAGAGGTGTAGGTTGAAAAACCTTGCGAGTCACTGGCCGAGGTGGATTTCCAGGCGCTGGTCGACACGCTGCCTGGAAGAGAAAAACGGGTAGAGGTCAAGACAGTTTAGAACACATTGTTTGAGATGAGGAGCAAGACACTGGTCGACACACTGGCTGACAGGCTATCAGTGGTGAAGGTCGAAGCAGTCGGCTAGACACTGGCCAAAGTAAAGTACCAAGCGGTGGTAAACAAACTGTCAGCGGCTAGCAAAGGTAGAAGTCGATACTATTAACCATACAGTGGTGTAGGTGACAGCAGTCAACACATTGGCTGACATGCTAATAGTCTAAGAGTGATCGCCCTTGAGACACAAAGCAACAGACTGGTGCATACACTGAGTGACAGGCTAGCAGAAATGCAAGTTGAGACGACACGCGAGCAAAGAGGCTAATTCAAGTGCAGGTCAACACAGTTTGCGAGATACATTACGAGATACAGGCAAAAGCGATAATCGAGGCACTGGTTAAAAGCCAGGCAAAGGTGGAGAACAAGACACTTGGAGGACAGGCTGGTAGCGGTAAAGCTTGACACACTTGGGGACCAACTGTCCACTAATGCGTTGGTGGAAACACTTGCTGACAGGGTAAAAGAGGTGGATGTCTAGGCCCTATGCTACACATTTGCGAAAATATATGCCGAGACGCTTCTATACGCACGTAGGCTACCAGTAGTGGAGAAAGAAAAAGTTGCAAACACGCCAACTAAAGTGGAGTGCACAGCGGTTCTTGACACACTGGCAGCCACAAAAACAGAGGTTAAGGTCCACACACAGTCCGAGCTAAAGGGCAAAGAAACGTTTTACAGATTGAGTGAAACGGAAGCAGAGAATGAGGTCAAGTGACTTGGCGACACAAAGCTGGAGGTAGACGCGAAGGCGCTTGACAGCCCAATGGCTGACAGGCAAGCAGAGGTAAGGGTTAAGAAACTTGGCGACAATAGCTAGCGCCAAAAATGATGAACACACCGGCTGACAGGCTAGCGGAGGTGGAGGTCGAGACACTTGGCGAAGGACAGGCTAAGCAGGAGGCCGAGGCACAAGAAGACACACCGGCTAAAAAGGTAACAGATTGGGAAGTCAACACATTTGGCGACTTACGGTCCGTGGTGGAGGCTGAAATCCAACCGAGACATTAGCCTGCAGGCTTGGGGAGGGAGAGGTCCACACACTTGGCTAAGCATTAGGCGAGGTGAAGACCTAGTCTTTGGACTACACATTAACTGACAGGCCACCAGAGTTAAGGTTCGCGACACCTGACACCGTGGCTGAGGCAGAGGCTGACGTGCTGGTCGACGGACTGACTCATAGGCTAGCAGTTGCGAAAGTCGAGACACTTGCTTACACTCTGGCGAACTGAAAACGCAAGCCACTCGTAGACACACTGGCTCTCAGGCTAGCAGAAGTTAAGCTCCAGACACTTGGCAAAAGGCTGGCCGAGGTACAGGCCCATTGGCTGGTCACACAATTGGCTGACAAGGTAGCAGAGGTGTAGCTCGACACTCTACGCCAGACACTGGCCAAAATAAAGTCTTAGGCGCTTGTGAACACACACGATAATAGTCTAGCAGACGTATGGGTCGAGGCACCTAGCAACAAACTAAGCTAGGTCTCTATTTAGTTAAGAGGCTAGTCGACACATTAACTAATAGCCTAACAGAGTTAGAGTTAAGACACTAAGCAACACACTAGCTAAGAGGCAGGCCTGGGCGTAAGTCGACATAATGGCTGACAGGCTAGTAGAAATGGAGGTCAGGACACTAAGCCACACACTTGCCGTGTTGGATGAAAACGCGCTGATCGTCACTTTAACTAAGAGGCTTAAAGAGGTTGTGTAAACACAAGTGGCAACAAATATTTCCAAGTTGGAGGCTCACGCGCTGGTGGAGATACTGTCTGGATAGCTAGCAAAGGTGGACATCGAGGAAATTAGGAAAAGACTGGCCTAGGAGAAAGCCAAAGCGCCTGTAAACACACTGGCTGAAAGGCTAGCGGAGGCGGAGGTCAAGACACTCTGCGACACCTTCGTTAAGGTAGGATCCTAAGGAAAGGCTGGTGAAGCTAGCAGAAGCACAAGCTAGCAGAATTCTACAGGAAGTGCAAACTTTGCGAAACACTGACATAGGTGCAGACCAAGAGGCTGGACGACACTCCCTCTAAGAGCCTACCAAAGTTGAAGGCCGAGACACTTGTCCACACTGTAGCAGTTGAGACACTTGCCTTTACACTGACAAAGACGCAGGTCAAGGCGCTAGTCAACACACTTGCCAGCAGTCAAAAAGAAGATGACCTCGAGACACTGAGCAACACATCAAGAAAGGTGCAGGCCTTACCTAGATCGAGACACTAACCGAGAGGTTAGTAGTATTGGAGGTGGAGACACTTAGCAAAAGTCTGGCCGAGGTAGAAGCCAGGAGGCTGGTTGACCTACTGGCTGACAGGCTAGCAGAAAAGCAATTTGACACACTTGACGAAACACTAGCCGAGGTTAGGCTTTGCACTTAAGACTAACTAATAGGCTATCATAGGTAAAGCTCGAATAACTTCTCTTTACACTGTTCAGGTTCGAGACGCTAGGCGACTCACTGCCCAGGTTTAAAGCCATGGCGATGCTGAATGCCGGATGCTCTACGCTTAACGCACTTGGCGACACACTGTCTAAGGTGGAGATTGAAACGCTGGTTGACAGCCTAGTCTAGAGGCAAGCAAGGATGCATGTAAAGTCGCTTGAAAAGACACTAGCCAAAGGGGAGAAGGCGGCGCTACTCGACAAATTGGTTGCTTGGCTATCAGACGTGTAGGCTGAGAAAAGTTGCGAGTCACTGGCTGAGATCGAGGTCCAATCGGTAGTCGACACGCTGCCTGGAAGGGAAAAACGAGTAAAGATCGAGACAGTTTAGAACACGTTGTTCGTGGTGGGGCCAGGACACTGGTAGACACACTGGCTGAAAGGCTAGCAGTGAAGAAGATCGAAACAGTAGACCTCACACTGCCAAAGAGAAGTATCAGGCGCTGGTAAACAAACTTTCCGCAAGACTAGCAGACGTCGAATTTGATACTATTAACCATAAATTGGTGTAGGTCATGGCAATTAACACATTGGCTGACACGCTAACTGTCTAAGAGAGACTGCCTTTGAGACACTAGGCTACCAACTAGCTGAGGCGCAGACCTTGGCGCAGGTCTACGCACTGGATGACTGCACAGCAGAGTGGGAGGTCGAGACATTTAGCGTCACAGTGACCGAGCTGGAGGCCGAGAAGCTGCTGCATACACTAGGTGACAGGCTAGCAGTAATACAAGTTTGAGACGACACGCGAACAAAGAGGCTACTGCAAGTGGAGGTCAACACAGTTTGCGAGATACTGTAAGAGGTGAAGGCTAAAGCTATAATCGAGCCACTGGTTAAAAGGCAAGCAAAGGTGGAGAACAAAACACTGAAGACTAGCTGAAGTGGAGGGGAGGCCACACTGGCGGACATGCTGTTAGCGGTAGAGGTCGAGACACTTGGGGACAAACTGTACCTGGTAAAGAATAAGGCGCTGTTCGAAAAACTTGATTACAGAGTGGTAATGGTGGATGTCTAGGCGCTATGGTACACGCTTCACGAGGTGGACGCCGAAACGCTTATATACGCACTGAATGAAAGACTACCAGTTTTTGGAGGAATACAAAGTTGGCATTATGCCGGTCAAGGTAGAGTGGAAAGAAGTGCTTCACACACTGGCAGACAGAGAAACAGAGGTCAAGGTCCAAACACTTGGCGACACACTTTCCAAGCTGAAGAGTATGGAAACGTTAAACACATTGAGTGAAACGGTAGCAGAGAATGAGTTCCAGTCACTTAGCGACAGGCAGCTTAAGGTAAACACCAAGGCGCTGCACTACCAAATGGTTGCTAGGCAAGCAGAAGTAATGGTCGAGTTACTTGGCGACACACAGCTTGAGGTACACACCAAGGCACTTGGCCACAGAATAACTGATGGGGCAGCAGAAGTAAAGGTCGAGAAACTTGGCGACACCATTCAACGCCGAAAATGATGCACTGGTAAACACACTGGCTGACAGGGCAGCAGAGGTGGAGGTCAAGACACTTGGCGTAGGAAAAGCCAAGAAGTAGGCCGAGGCAAAGTAGACACACTGGCTCAATAAGTAACAGAGTGGAAAGTCAATACATTTGGCCACTTACTGTTCGTGGTTGAAGCTGACACCCAACTGAGACACTAGCCCACAGGCTTGCGGAGAAAGAGGTTCACACACTTGTCCAAACATTAGGCGGGGTGGAGACCTACTTTTGGGACAAAGATAGAGCTCAGGACACAAAGCGACACACTGGCCGTGTTGGATGCAAACGCACTTGTTACCACCGTAACTAAGAGGCTTTCAGAGGTGGAGGTAAGCAGTCTTAACAACATATTTTCCAATGTTGAGGCCGCCACGCTGGTGGAGACACTATCTGCATAGCCAGCAAGTGTAGACATCAAGAAAATTACCAAAAGAATGGCCTAGATGGAAGCCAAAGCGCTTGTAGACACACTGGCTAAAGGAATAGCGAAGGCGGAGATCAAGATACTCCGCGACGCCCTCGGGAAGGTAGAGCAGAGTAGCTAGCAGAGTTGTAAAGAAAGTCGACAAACTTGGCGAGACACTGGCCCAGGTGGAGGCGGAGAGGCTGGTCGACTCTGGTTCTATGAGCTTACCAAAGTTGGAGGTCAAGACACTTGTCCACACACTGACTGACATGCTAAAAGAGGTAGATTTGGGACACTTGGCTTCACACTCACTGACAAAGAAGCAAGCCAAGGCGCTAGTCAACATTATGGCGAACAGAGAAAGAAGGGTGGACTTTGAGACACTAAACAACACCCTAATGAAGGTGGACGCCTTGCCGAGGTCGAGACACTACCATAAAGGTTAGTAGTATTGGGGGTAGAGACACTTAGCAAAAGACAGGCCGAGGCGGAGGCCAGAGGCCGGTTGACGTACTGGCTGACAGGCTAGCCGAAGAGCAAGTTGACACACTTGACGAAACACTAGCCGAGGTTAGGCTTTGCACTTGCGACTAACTAATCGGCTATTATAGGTTGAGCGTGAATACTTTCTTTACACACTGTCCAAGTCCGAGACGCTAGGCGACTTACTGGCCGGGCTGAAGGCCATGGGGATAGTTGATGCTGTGTACTCAACATACTTGGCGACACACTGTCTGAGGTGAAGATTGACACACTGGTTGACACTGAAGTTAAGAGGCAAGCAAGGAGGCAGGTAAGCTCACTTGAAAACACACTAGCCAAAACGGAGAAAGCGGCGCTGCTCGACACATTGGTTGCTAGGCTATCAGAGGTGTAGGTTGAAAAACCTTGCGAGTCACTGGCCGAGGTGGATTTCCAGGCGCTGGTCGACACGCTGCCTGGAAGAGAAAAACGGGTAGAGGTCAAGACAGTTTAGAACACATTGTTTGAGATGAGGAGCAAGACACTGGTCGACACACTGGCTGACAGGCTATCAGTGGTGAAGGTCGAAGCAGTCGGCTAGACACTGGCCAAAGTAAAGTACCAAGCGGTGGTAAACAAACTGTCAGCGGCTAGTAAAGGTAGAACTCGATACTATTAACCATACAGTGGTGTAGGTGACGGGAGTCAACACATTGGCTGACATGCTAATAGTCTAAGAGTGATCGCCCTTGAGACACAAAGCAACAGACTGGTGCATACACTGAGTGACAGGCTAGCAGAAATGCAAGTTGAGACGACACGCGAGCAAAGAGGCTAATTCAAGTGCAGGTCAACACAGTTTGCGAGATACATTACGAGATACAGGCAAAAGCGATAATCGAGGCACTGGTTAAAAGCCAGGCAAAGGTGGAGAACAAGGCACTTGGAGGACAGGCTGGTAGCGGTAAAGCTTGACACACTTGGGGACCAACTGTCCACTAATGCGTTGGTGGAAACACTTGCTGACAGGGTAAAAGAGGTGGATGTCTCGGCCCTATGCTACACATTTGCGAAAGTGGATGCCGAGACGCTTCTATACGCACGTAGGCTACCAGTAGTGGAGAAAGAAAAAGTTGCAAACACGCCAACTAAAGTGGAGTGCACAGCGGTTCTTGACACACTGGCAGCCACAGAAACAGAGGTTAAGGTCCACATACAGTCCGAGGTAAAGGGCAAAGAAACGTTTTACGCATTGAGTGACACGGTAGCAAAGAATGAGGTCAAGTCACGTGGCGACACAGCTTCAGGTAGACGCAAAGGCGCTTAACAACCCAATGGCTGACAGGCAAGCAGACGTAAAGGTTAAGAAACTTGGCGACAATAGCTAGCGCCAAAAATGATGAACTGGTGAACACACCGGCTGACGGGCTTGCAGAGGTGGAGGTCGAGACACTTGGCGAAGGAGATACCAAGCAGGAGGCTTAGGCACAAGAAGACACAATGGCTAAAAAGGTAAAAGATTGGGAAGTCAACACATTTGGCGACTTACGGTCCGTGGTGGAGGCTGAAATCCAACCGAGACACTAGGGTGCAGGCTTGCTGAGGAAGAGGTCCACACACTTGGCTAAGCATTAGGCGAGGTGAAGACCTAGACTTTGGACTACACATTAACTGACAGGCCACCAGAATTGAAAGTTTGCGACACTTGACACTGTGGCTGAGGCAGAGGCTGACGTACCATGGAAACCTATACATTTTGATACCTCTTAACCAACGGTTAGCGCTAACCATGCTTTGAGAACGCGGCCCCTGGGCGACGGACTGACTCACAAGCTAGCAGTTGAGAAAGTCGAGACACTTGCTTACACTCTGACGAACTGAAAACGCAAGCCACTCGTAGACACACTGGCTCTCAGGCTAGCAGAAGTTAAGCTCCAGACACTTGGCAAAAGGCTAGCCGAGGAACAGGCCAAGAGGCTGTTCACACAATTGGCTGACAGGCTAGCAGAGGTGTAGCTCGACACTCTACGCAGAACACTGGTCAAAATAAAGTGTTAGGCGCTTGTGAACACACACGATAATAGTCTAGCAGACGTATGGGTCATGGCACTTAGCCAACGCCAAATATGATGTACTGGTAAATGGACTGGCTAGCACACGTGGAGGTTTTGAGACAGCGACACCGCAGCCGAGCCAGTGGCCAAAAAGCTGCTAGATACGCCAAGTGAAAGGCTACCAGACACGCAAGTTAATTCCACATTCTAACAAACAGACTAGTCCAATTGGAGGTCAACACAGTTTGCGAAATACTGTATGAGGTACAGGGTAAAGCGATAATCAAGGCACTGGTTAAAAGGCAATAAAAGGTGGGGAACAAGACACCTGGCGAAAGACTAGTTGAAGTGGAGACCTAGGCTATACTGGCAGACATACTTGTAGCGGTAGAGGTCGACACACTTAAGGACACACTGTCCGTAGTACAGACTAAACCGCTGGTGGACACACTTGCTTACAGAGTAGAAGACGTCGATGTCCAGGCACTATACTACACACTTGCTAAGGTGGACGCCGAGACACTTATATACTCACTGAATAACAGGCTACCAGTGGTGAAAAAAGAAAAAGTTAGCAACATCCCCGCCAAGCAAAGCGGTGTTTGACACACTGGCAGCCAGAGACAGAGGATAAGGTCCACACACTTTGGCGGCCCACTGTGCAAGCTAGAGGGCATAGAAACGTTGCATACATTGAGTGACATGGCAGCGGAGAATGAGGTCAACTGACTTGGCGACACACAAGTTGAGGAAAACAGCAAGGCGCTGGAATAGGAAATGGCTGATAGGCAAGCAGAAGTAAGGGTTAAGAAACTTGGCGATACTAGCCAAGGCCGAAAATGATGCATTGTTAAAAACACAAGCTGCCAGGCTAGAAGAGGTGGAGGTCGAGACACTTTACGAAGATCAGACCAAGAAGAAGGCCGAGGCAAAGTAAACACACTGGCTGAAAAGGTAACTGAGTAGAAAGTCAACACATTTGGCGACTTACTGTTCGTGGTTGAGACTGAGCCCAACTGCGACACTAGGCTACAGGCTTGCGGAGAAAGAGGTTTACACATCTCGCCAAACATTAGCCGAGGTAAAGAGTTAGTTTTTGGACTACACATTAACTGACAGCCTATCAAAGTTGAAGGTCGAGACACTTGACACCACCGTAGCTAAATCAGAGGGTTACTTGCTGGCCCGATTAACTTGCTGACAGGCTAGCAGTTGCCAAAGCCGACACACTTGCTTAAACACTGGCCAACTGAAAACGGTAGTTACAGTAGCTGTCAGGCTAGCAGAAGTTTAGTTCCAGACAGTCGGCGCAAGACTGGCCGAAGTACAGGCCCTGAAGCTAGTTAACCAACTTGCTGACAAGCTAGGAGAGGTGTAGCTCAACACTCTTTTCCAGACCCTGGCCAATGTAAAGTCGTGGGCGCTTGTGAAGACACTCGATTATAGGCTAGGAGACGTGGGCTCAAAGCACCTAACAAAACACTGACCTAAGTAGGGGCTAAAACGGCTAGTCGACAGACTAACTAATAGCATTACAGAGTTTAAGGTTAGACATTAAGCAACACACTTGCTAAGAGGCAGGCCTAGGGGTAAGCCGACATACTGGCTGAAAGGCTAGCACGAATAGAGGTCAGGAAAGTAAGCGACACACTGGCAGTGTTAGTTGCAAACGCGCTGGTCGACACCCTAACTAAGATACTTGCAGAGCCAAGGTCGAGGCTGACGCTCTAATATAGACGCTATCTGCATAGATAGCAAGGTGGACATCAAGAAAATTGCCAAAATAATCGCCTAGATAGAAGCCAAAGCGCTTATAGACACACTGGCTGAAGGGCTAGCGAAGGCCGAGGTCAAGACACTCCACGACACCCTGGTGAAGTTAGAGTCCTAGAGAGAGGCTGAAAAAAAAAAACACAAGAGCACAAGGTAGCAGAGTTGTAAACAAAGTCGACAAACTTGGCGAGTCACTGGCTTAGGTGAAGGCGGAGAGGCTGGTTGACACTCTTTATGAGCCTACCAAAGTTGGAGGTCAAGACACTTGTCCACACTGACTGACATGCTAAAAGAGGTGGAGTTGCGGAACTTGGCTTCACACTTACTGACAAAGAAGCAAGCCAGGGCGCTAGTCAACACACTGGCCAACAGAAAAAGAGAGGTGGACTTCGAGACACTAACCAACACACTAATCAAGGTGCAGGCCTTTCTAGGTCGAGACACTACCCGAAAGGTTAGTAGTATTGAAGGTTGAGAAACTTAGCAAAAGACAGGCCGAGTTGGAGGCCAGAGGCCTGTTAACGTGCTGGCTTACAGGCTAGCAGAGGAGCAAGTTGACACACTTGAGCAAACTATAGCTTGAATAACTTCTCTACACACTGTCCAAGTTCGAGAAGCTAGGCAAGGCCGGGCAAAAGTTCATGGCAATGCTTTATGCTGTATGCTTAACATAATTGACGAAACACTGTCTGAGGTGGAGATTGACAGGCTGGATGAAACTCTGGTTACGAGGCAAGCAAGGATACAGGTAGGATCACTTGAAAACACACTAGCGAAAAAAGAGAAATTGGCGCTGCTCGACACATTGGTTGCTAGGCTATTAGAAGTGTAGGTTAAAAAAACCTTGCGAGTCACTGGCCGAGATGGAGTTCCAGGCGCTGATCCACACGCTATCTGGAACGGAAAAATGGGTAGAGGTTAAAACACTTTAGAACACATTGTTCGAGATGGGGACCAAGACACTGGTCGACACACTGGCTGACGGGGTATCAGTGGTGAAATTCGAAGCAGTCAGCTAGACACTGGTCAAAGTAAATTACAAGGCGGTGTTACACAAACTGTCGGCGACTAGCAGAGGTAGATTTTGATACTATTAACAATACAGTGGTGTAGGTGACGGAATTCAACACATTTGCTAGCATGGTAATTGCCTAAGAGTGGTTGTCTTTGAGGCACTAAGCAACACACTAGCCGAGGTGCAGACCTCGGCTTAGGTCAACACACCAGCTGAAAGAGAAGTAGAGGAGGGGGTCGAGACACTAATTGATACAGTGGGCGAGCTAAAGGGCATGGAAACGTTACACACACTAAAGGACACGGTAGCAGAGAATGAGATGTAGTCACTTTGGCGACACACAACTTGACGGAAACGCCAAGGCGCTGGACTTCCAAATTATCGCTAGGCAAGCAGAAGTAAAGGTCGAGAAACTTGGCGACACTAGACAACGCCGAAAATGATGCATTGGTAAACACACCGGCTGACAGGCTAGCAAACGTAAAGGTCGAGACACTTGGCGAAGAAAGAGCCAAAGAGTAGGGTGTCGCACAAGTAGCACACTGGCTGAAAGACGAGCAGAGGTGGAGTTCGAGAAAGTTAGCGACACAGTAGCCGACCTAGAGGCCAAGAAGCTGGTGCATACACTGAGTGACAGGCTAGTGGAAATGCAAGTTGAGACGACGCACGAACAATGACGCTAGTCAAAGTGCAGGTCAACAGAAATTGGGAGACACTGTAAGAGGTAGAGACAAAAGCGATAATCGAGGCACCGGTTAAAAACCAAGCAAAGGTGGAGAACAAGACACTTCGCAAAAGACTTACTGAAGTGAAAGTGAAGGCCACACTGGCAGACATGCTGGTAGCAGTAGAGGTCTACACACTTTGGGTCAAACTTTCCATGGTAAAGACCTAAAGCGGTTGTGGACACACTTGCTTACAGGGTAAGACAGGTGGATGTCCGGACACTAAGCTACCCACTTGTCAAGGTGGACGCCAAGAGGCTTCTATACGCACTGACTGACCGGCTACTTGTGGTGGAAGAAAATAAAGTTGGCAAGGAAGAGTGCCAAGGGGTGCTTGACACACCTGCAGACAGAAAATCAGAGGTTGAGGTCCACTCATTTGGCGACACACTGTCCGAGCTAAAAGGTATGGAAACGTTACACACATTGAGCGTCACAGTAGCAGAAAATAAGGTCGAGTTACTTGGCGACACACAGCTTGAGGTAAATACCAAGGCACTTGGCTACCGAATAACTGATACGGAAGTAGAAGTAAAGGTCAAGAAACTTGGCGACACGAGCCAACGCCGAAAATGATGCACTTCTAAACACACTGGGTGAAAGGGCAGCAGAGGTGGAGGTCGTGACACTTGGCGTAGGAGAAGCCAAGAAGTAGGCCGAGGCAAAGTAGACACACTGGCTGAAAAGGTAACAGAGTGGCATGTCAAAACATTTGGCCACTTTCAGTTCGTGATGGATGCTGACACGCAACTGAGACACTAGCTTATAGGCTTGCGAAAAAAGAGGTTCACACACTTGGCCAAACATTAGGCGGGGTGGAGACCTAGTTTTGGGACAAAGATAGAGGTCAGGACACTAAGCGACACACTGGCCGTGTTGGATGCAAACGCACTGCTCCACACCCTAATTAAGAGGGTTGCCGAGGTGGAGATAAGCACTCTTAGCAACATTTTCCAATGTCGAGGCTGACGCTCTAGTGGAGACACTATCTGCATCTGCATAGCTAGCAAAGGTGGACATCAATAAAATTACCAAAATAATCGCCTAGATAAAAGCCAAAGCGCTTGTAGACACACTGGCTGAAGGGCTAGCGAAGGCTGAGGTCAAGACACTCCACGACACCCTCGTGAAAATAGAGTCCTAGGGAGGCTGGTCAAACAACAAAAGCACAAGCTAGCAAAGTTGTAAAGAAAGTCGACAAACTTGGCGAGACACTGGCCTAGGTGGAGGGAGAGACTGTCTCTCCAAGAGCTTACCAAAGTTTGCGGTCAAGACACTTGCCCACACACTGACTAATAGCCTATCATAGGAGAAGCTCCAATGTCTTCTTTACACACTGTCCGAGTCCGTGACGGTAAGCGGCTCACTGGCCAGGCTAAAGGCTATGACGATGCTTGATGGTGTATGCTTAGCAAACTTGGCGACACAGCGTCTGAGGTGGAGATTGACACGCTGGTTGATACTCTAGTTTAAAGGCGAGCAAGGATGCAGGTAAAGTAACTTGAAAACACACTAGCGAAAACGGATAAAGCGCGGCTGATTGACACATTGGTTGCTACGGTATCAGACGTGTAGGTTGAAAAACTTTGAGAGTCACTGGCCGAGTTGGAGTTCCAGGCGCTGGTCGACACGCTGCCTGAAAGGGAAAAACGCGTAGAGGTCAAGATAGTTTACAACACATTGTTTGAGATGGGGAGCAAGACACTGGTCGACACACTGGCTGACAGGCTATCTGTGGTGAAAGTCCAAACAGTTGGCTTCACACTGGCCAAAGTAAAGTACCAAGAGGTTTTAAACAAACTGTCAGCGGCTAGCAGAGGTAAAATTTGATACTATTAACCACACAGTGGTGTAGTTGACGACAGTCGTCACATTAGCTAAAATGCTAATTGTCGAAGAGTGATTGTCTTTGAAAAACTAAGAAACAGACTAGCCGAGGTGTAAACCTTGGCGCAGGTCAAAAAAAAACAAGCTGACAGGCGAGCAGAGGTGGAGGTCGAGACACTTAGCGTCTCAGTGGCCGAGCTTGAGGCCATGAAACTGGTGGATACACTGAATGACAGGCTAGCAGAAATGCAAGTTGAGACGACACACGAACAAGGAGGCTAATCCAAGTGAAGGTTAACACAGTTTGCGAGATACCTAACGAGATACTGGCAAAAGCGATAATCGGGGCACTGGTTAAAAGCCAAGGAAAAGTGAAGAACAAAACACTTGGCGAAAGACTAGCTGAAGTGGACGGCTTGTCGACACTGACGGACTCGCTGGTAGCGGTAGAGGTCGACACACTGGGAGAGAAACTGTCCATGGCAAAAACTAAAGCGCTGGTGGACACACTTGCTTATAGAGTAAAAGAGGTGGATTTCCAGGCACTATGCTACACACTAGCCAAGGTAGACTCCGAGATATACATATAAACGCACTGACTAACAGGTTACGAGTGGTGCAGAAAAAAAATCTAGCAACATGTTGGCCAAGGTGAAGTGCAAAGCGGTGCTTGACACACTAGCACCCAGAGAAACAAAAGTTAAGTCCCACACTCTTGGCGACACACTGTGCAAGCTAAAGGGCATCCAAACGTTGCACACATTAAAACACACTGTAGCAGAGTATGAGGTGCAGTCACTTGGCGAAACACAGGTTTAGGTAACCATTAAGGTGCAAGGCTACCAAATGGTTAATAGCCAAGAAGAAGTAAAGATCGAAAATTTGATGTACTGGTAAAGGGACTGGCTGACAGGCTAGCAGACGTGGAGGTTTTGACACAGCGACACCGCGGCCGAGCTAGTGGCCAAAAAGCTGCTAGATACGCCAAGTGAAAGGCTACCAGACACGCAAGTTAATTCCACATTCTAACAAACAGGCTAGTCCAATTGCAGGTCAACACAGTTTGCGAAATACTGTATGAGGTACAGGTTAAAGCGATAAGCAAGGCACTGGTTAAAAGGCAAAAAAAGGTGGGGAACAAGACACCTGGCGAAAGACTAGTCGAAGTGGAGACCTAGGCTATACTGGCAGACATACTGGTAGCGGTAGAGGTCGACACACTTAAGGACACACTGTCGGTAGTACAGACTAAACCGCTGCTGGACACACTTACTTACAGAGTAGAAGACGTCGATGTCCAGGCACTATACTACACACTTGCTAAGGTGGACGCCGAGACACTTATATACTCACTGAATAACAGGCTACCAGTGGTGAAAAAAGAAAAAGTTAGCAACATCCCCGCCAAGCAAAGCGGTGTTTGACACACTGGCAGCCAGAGACAAAGGTTAAGGTCCACGCACTTTGGCGGCCCACTGTGCAAGCTAGAGGGCATAGAAACGTTGCATACATTGAGTGACATGGCAGCGGAGAATGACGTCAAGTGACTTGGCGACACACAGGTTGAGGAAAACAGCAAGGCGCTGGAATACGAAATGGCTGATAGGCAAGCAGAAGTAAGGGTTAAGAAACTTGGCGACACTAGCCAACGCCGAAAATGATGCATTGTTAAAAACACCAGCTGACAGGCTAGTAGAGGTGGAGGTCTAGACTTTACGAAGGACAGGCCAAGAAGAAGGGCGAGGCAAAGTAGACACATTGGCTGAAAAGGTTACTGAGTGGAAAGTCAACACAGTTGGCGACTTACTGTTTGTGGTTGAGACTGAGCCCAACTGCGACACTAGGCTACAGGCTTGCGGAGAAAGAGGTTTACACATCTCGCCAAACATTAGGCGAGGTAAAGAGTTAGTTTTTGGACTACACATTAACTGACAACCTACCAAACTTGAAGGTCGAGACACTTGACACCACCGTAGCTAAGTCAAAGGCTTACTTGCTGGTCCGATTAACTTGCTGACAGGCTAGCAGTTGCCAAAGCCGACACACTTGCTTAAACACTGGCCAACTGAAAACGGTAGTTACACTAGCTGTCAGGCTAGCAGAAGTTTAGTTCCAGACAGTCGGCGCAAGACTGGCCGAAGTACAGGCCCTGAAGCTAGTTAACCAAGTTGCTGACAAGCTAGGAGAGGTGTAGCTCGACACTCTTTTCCAGACCCCGGCCAATGTAAAGTCGTGGGCGCTTGTGAAGACACTCGATTATAGGCAAGGAGGCGTGGGGTCGAGGCACCTAACAAAACACTGACCTAAGTAGAGGCAAAATTGGCTAGTCGACAGACTAACTAATAGCATTACAGAGTTTAAGGTTAGACATTAAGCAACACACTTGCTAAGAGGCAGGCCTAGGGGTAAGCCGACATACTGGCTGAAAGGCTAGCACGAATAGAGGTCAGGAAAGTAAGCGACACACTGGCAAAGTTAGATGCAAACGCGCTGGTCGAAACCCTAACTAAGATGCTTGCAGAGCCAAGGTCGAGGCTGACGCTCTAATATAGACACTATCTGCATAGATAGCAAGGTGGACATCAAGAAAATTGCCAAAAAAATCGCCTAGATAGAAGCCAAAGCGCTTATAGACACACTGGCTGAAGGGCTAGCGAAGGCCGAGGTCAAGACACTCCACGACATCCTGGTGAAGTTAGAGTTCTAGAGAGAGGCTGGTCAAAACACAAGAGCACAAGGTAGAAGACTTGTAAACAAAGTCGACAAACTTGGCGAGACACTGGCCTAGGTGAAGGCGGAGAGGCTGGTTGACACTCTCTATGAGCCTACCAAAGTTGGAGGTCAAGACACTTGTCCACACACTGACTGACATGCTAAAAGAGGTGGAGTTGCGGAACTTGGCTTCACACTCACTGACAAAGAAGCAAGCCAGGGCGCTAGTCAACACACTGGCCAACAGACAAAGAGAGGTGGACTTCGAGACACTAACCAACACACTAATTAAGGTGCAGGCCTTGCCTAGGTCGAGACACTACCCGAAAGGTTAGTAGTATTGAAGGTTGAGAAACTTAGCAAAAGACAGGCCGAGTTGGAGGCCAGAGGCCTGTTAACGTGCTGGCTTACAGGCTAGCAGAGGAGCAAGTTGACACACTTGAGCAAACTATAGCTTGAATAACTTCTCTACACACTGTCCAAGTTCGAGACGCTAGGCAAGGCCGGGCAAAAGTTCATGGCAATGCTTTATGCTGTATGCTTAACACAATTGGCGAAACACTGTCTGAGGTGGAGATTGACAGGCTGGATGAAACTCTGGTTACGAGGCAAGCAAGGAAGCAGGTAGCGTCACTTGTAAACACACTAGCGAAAACAGAGAAATCGGCGCTGCTCGACACATTGGTTGCTAGGCTATAAGGAGTGTAGGTTAAAAAAACCTTGCGAGTCACTGGCCGAGACGGAGTTCCAGGCGCTGATCCACACGCTGTCTGGAAGGGAAAAATGGGTAGAGGTAAAAACACTTTAGAACACATTGTTCGAGGTGGGGAACAAGACACTGGTCGACACACTGGCTGACAGGCTATCAGTGGTGAAATTCGAAGCAGTCAGTTAGACACTGGTCAAAGTAAATTACAAGGCGGTGTTACACAAACTGTCAGCGGCTAGAAGAGGTAGATTTTGATACTATTAACAATACAGTGGTGTAGCTGACGGAATTCAACACATTGGCTAGCATGGTAATTGTCTAAGAGTCATTGCCTTTGAGGCACTAAGCAACACACTAGCCGAGGTGCAGACTTCGGCTTAGGTCGACACCCAAGCTGACAGGGAAGTAGAGGTGGGGGTCGAGCCACTAAGCGATACAGTGGGCGAGCTAAAGGGCATGGAAACGTTACACACACTAAAGGACACGGTACCAGAGAATGAGATCCAGTCACTTGGCGACACACAGCTTGAGGGAAGCGCCAAGGCGCTGTACTACCAAATTATTGCTAGGCAAGCAGAAGTAAAGGTCGAGAAACTTGGCGACACTACACAACGCCGAAAGTGATGCATTCGTAAACACACCGGCTGACACGCTTGCAAACTTGAAGGTCGAGACACTTGACAAAAAAAAGCCAAAAAGTAGGATGACGCACAAGTAGCACACTGGTTGAAAGACGAGCAGAGGTGGAGTTCGAGAAAGTTAGCGACACAGTAGCCGACCTAGAGGCCAAGAAGCTTCTGCATACTGAGTGACAGGCTAGCAGAAATGGAAGTTGAGACGACGCACGAACAATGACGCTAGTCCAAGTGCAGGTCAACAAAGTTTGCGAGACACTGTACGAGGTAGAGACAAAAGCGAAAATCGAGGCACCGGTTAAAAGCCAAGCAAAGGTGGAGAACAAGACACTTCGCAAAAGAACTACTGAAGTGAAAGCCAAGGCCACACTGGCAGACATGCTGGTAGCAGTAGAGGTCTTAAGTACTTTGAGTCAAACTTTCCATGGTAAAGACCTAAAGCGGTGGTGGACACACTTGCTTACAGGGTAAGACAGGTGGATGTCAAGGCACTATGCTACCCACTTGTCAAGGTGGACGTCGAGAGGCTTATATACGCACTGACTGACAGGCTACGAGTGGTGGAGAAAAATAAAGTTGGCAACTTGCCGGCGAAGGTAGAGGGCAAAGCCGTGCTTGACACACCTGCAGACAGAAAATCAGAGGTTGATGTCCACTCATTTGGCGACACACTGTCCGAGCTAAAAGGTATGGAAACGTTACACACATTGAGAGTGACAGTAGCAGAAAATAAGGTCGAGTTACTTGGCGACACACAGCTTGAGGTGAACACCAAGGCACTTGGCTACCGAATAACTGATACGGAAGTAGAAGTAAAGGTCGAGAAACTTGGCGACACCAGCCAACGCCGAAAACGATGCACTGGTAAACACACTGGGTGAAAGGGCAGCAGAGGTGGAGGTCGAGAGACTTGGCGTAGGAGAAGCCAAGAAGTAGGACGAGGCAAAGTAGACACACTGGCTGAAAAGGTAACAGAGTGGCGAGTCAAATTGTTTGGCCACTTACTGTTCGTGGTGGAAGCTGAAACGCAACTGAGACACTAGCCAACAGTCTTGCGGAGAATGAGGTTCACAGACTTGGCCAAACATTAGGCGGGGTGGAGACCTTGTTTTGGGACAAAGATAGAGGTGAGGACACTAAGCGACAAACTGGCCGTGTTGGATGCAAACGCACTCATCCAAACTCTCATAAAGAGGCTTCCAGAGGTGGAGATTAGCACTCTTAGCAACATATTTTCCAATGTCGAGGCTGACGCCCTGGTGGAGACACTATCCGCATAGCTAGTAAATGTGGACATCAAGAAAATTACGAAAATAATCGCATAGATAGAAGCCAAGGGAAGGGAAGAATGGGTAGAGGTAAACACTTTAGAACGCATTGTTAGAGGTGGGGACCAAGACACTGGTCGACACACTGACTGACAGGCTATCAGTGGTGAAATTCGAAGCAGTCGGCTAGACACTGCCCAAAGTAAAGTACAAAGCGGTGTTACACAAACTGTCAGCGGCTAGCAGAGGTAGATTTTTATACTATTAACAATACAGTGGTGTAGGTGACGGAATTCAACACATTGGCTAGCATGGTAATTGTCTAAGAGTGATTATCTTTGAGGCACTAAGCAACACACTAGCCGAGGTGCAGACCTCAGCTTAGGTCGACACACCAGCTGACAGGGAAGTAGAGGTGGGGGTCGAGACACTAAGCGATAAAGTGTTCGAGGTTAAGGGCATGGAAACGTTACACACACTAAAGGACACGGTACCAGAGAATGAGATCCAGTCACTTGGCGACACACAGCTTGAGGGAAATGCCAAGGCGCTGGACTACCAAATTATTGCTAGGCAAGGAGAAGTAAAGGTCGGCAAACTTGGCGACATTAGACAAAGCCGAAAATGATGCATTCGTAAACACACCGGCTGACAGTCTAGCAAACGTAAAAATCGAGACACTTGGCGAACAAAAAGCCAAGAAGTAGGCCGAGGCAAAGTAGGCACACTGGCTGAAAATGTAACAGAGTGGCAAGTCAACACATTTGGCCTCTTACTGTTCGTGGTCGAAGATAACACCCAACTGAGACACTAGCTTACATGCTTGCGGAAAAAGAGGTTCACACACTTGGCCAAACATTAGGCGGGGAGAAGACCTAGTTTTGGGATAAAGATTGAGGTCAGGATACTAAGCGACACACTGGCCGTGTTGGATGCAAACGCACTTGTCCACACCCTAATTAAGAGGCTTGCAGAGATGGAGATAAGCACTGCTAGCAACATTTTTCAATGACGAGTTTGACGCCCTGGCGGAGACACTATCTACATCTGCATAGCTTGCAAAGGTGGACATCAAGAAAATTACCAAAATAATCGCCTAGATAAAAGCCAAAGCGCTTGTAGACACACTGGCTAAAGGGCTACCGAAGGCCGAGGTCAGGACACTCCACGACACCCTCGTGAAAGTAGGGTCCTAGGGAGAGGCTGGTCAAACAACAAAAGCACAAGCTACAGTCTCAGTCAAAATGGGTTGGACACTTGGGGTCTCCTTGTCCCCTCAATGTTGGTGTACAAGATTTGGTGACCAAACCTCGAGAAACAACTTTGAGAGGGACGAGGGAAGCACGAGAAGGGAAAAAACAGCGTTTGGTTAAAGTGTCCCAACTATTTTTGTCTGAGACTGTGTCAGGGAGGAATTTGAATGCGTGATGACAGATACAGAGGTTAATCTGTAGGTCGGTCACAAGCGACGGGCTTTTGGTTTGTTGGGTATCCATTGTGTTTCGCGAACGTTTCTATAGCGGTGAACTAAGTTATTTGGGCATAACAACATAACACAAAGAAAGACCAGTTCGCAGAAATTTCTTGGGCAGAGTAGAGTATTGTAAAATAAAAGGAACGGAGTGTGCACTAAACCGTACACAAATAGCTTTCTTGTGGCCGATTGATAGCGTGACAATATAGCACGTGCATACTAGCTACGTAAGATTCAGGGTTTTAATATACAGAGAGGCGCTCGAATGTGCCACATTTCTCAAAAAAATGTGTGGAGAATAATAGAGAAGGCCTCTTTGCCAAGAAAGAGTGTACGAACAAGGCTCAAAAGGACGCATTTCTAACTTAAGGGCAAGAGGCGAAAGATAGCTGATAAAGCGATTAAGCGATTTCGAGAGAAAGGGGGAAACTTTTCCTCAGTTTGGAGGAAAATGCAACAAGCCAGGATTATTCCCAAGACCTATCAGCGAGAGCAGTATCCCGCTTTCTAAATTTCTAAAGATTCTATGGACTACAAGCGCGTAAAAAGGGTGTCCAACAATAGTGCAACTGTTTGGTCCGACGCCAAAAAGTTTCTCAATGATATTCCAGGCTACTGCTGTTAAATTGACAACTTTTTATAAGTTGTTTACAACATATGTTAATTGGGCCTTGCGCCAAATGGTGACATCGGTTTTCATTCTTGACCCGAAATATAAACCTTCCTGAATAACTCTAAAACAAACTACTGTGCCATAAATGTGGGACTTGAGGTACAAAACATGAATCATATAAAACGAGGACACTACCTATCGTTGAAACCTCCAAAAAAGCGTTCTACTCGACGTGTACACGGGTCACCGTACATTAATTCAATTAAGATATTTATAAGTTTCTTTCAGCGACCAATCGTGTCACCATGATCAAAGATTTAATAACTTGTCTTACATGTATCAAGGCGATATAAACCTTGGCTATTTTAATTAAGTATGAAAGTACCTTATCCTTTTCTTTCTTAATCCATTATATATACCAGAGAGCTCTTAGAAAACACCCTAGATAGTATGGTGACCCGTCCAATCGTGTCTCCACCGGTGCAAGATATTCCCGGCAAGATACACAGCCTGCGACATAATGCGAGCAGTTTTTACTCATCCGTTGTTCACTCTTTAACCCTAATGCGTAGAAACCTTTTTTAATACCGTGGTATGTTGTAATTAAAGAAAAAAAGACTTCTTTCCTCTATTAATTGTCTTCTCTCTTTCTATCCTTGAAATCTTTAATGTTTTTCCCGAAAAAATGGCTCCGAAACGTGCATATACCTGCCTAGCGATTTCCCGCCACTAGAGCCAACGAGGACTCACATAACTAAAATTCCTCAAAAACACAGTCTTAGTCAAAATGGTTGGGACACTTGGGGTCTGCTTGTCCCCTCAATGTTGGTGTACAAGATTTCGTGACCAAACCTCGATAAACAACTTTGAGATAGACGAGGGGAGCAGGAGAAGGGAAAAACAGCGTTTGGTTAAAGTGTCCCAACTATTTTTGTCTGAGACTGTAGCAAAGTTGTAAAGAAAGTCGACAAACTTGGCGAGACACTGGCCTAGGTGGAGGGGGAGAGGCTTGTCGACTGTCTCTCCATGAGCTTACCAAAGTTTGAGGTCAAGACACTTGCCCACACACTCACTAATATCCTATTATAGCTGGAGCTCGAATACCTTCTTTGCACACTGTCCAAGAAAAAGACGCTAAGCGGCTCACTGGCCTGGCTAAAGGCCATGACGATGCTTGATGCTGTATCCTTAACAAACTTGGCGACACAGTGTCTGAGGTGGAGATTGACACGCTGGCTGACACTCTAGTTTAGAGGCGAGCAAGGATGCAGGTAAAGTAACTTGAAAACACACTAGCGAAAACGGATAAAGCGCGGCTGATTGACACATTGGTTGCTAGGCTATCAGACGTGTAGGTTGAAAAACTTTGCGAGTCACTGGCCAAGGTGGAGTTCCAGGCGCTGGTCGACACGCTGCCTAAAAGGGAAAAACGGGTAAAAGTCAAGACAGTCTAGAACACATTTTTTGAGATGGGGAGCAAGACACTGGTCGACACACTGGCTGACAGGCTGTCAGTGGTGAAAGTCGAAACTGAGGGCTTCACACTGGCCAAAGTAAAGTACCAAGAGGTGTTAAACAAACTGTCAGCGGCTAACAGAAATGAAATTTGATACTATTAACCATACAGTGGAAAAGGTGACGACAGTCGTCACATTGGCTAACATGCTAATTGTCGAAGAGTGATTGTCTTTGAAACACTAAGAAACAGACTAGCCGAGGTGCAAACCTTGGCCCAGGTCAAAAAAACCGGCTGACAAGCGAGCAGAGGTGGAGGTCAAGACACTTAGTGCGTCAGTGGCCGATCTGGAGGCCAAGAAACTGGTGCATACACTGAATGAAAGGCTAACAGAAATGCAAGTTGACACAACACACGAATAAAGAGGCTAATCCAAGTGAAGGTTAACACAGTTTGCGAGATACATTACGAGATACAGGCAAAGGCGATAATCGAGGCACTGGTTAAAAGCCAAGGAAAAGTGGAGAACAAAACACTTGGCGAAAGACTAGCTGAAGTGGAGGGCTTGTGCACACTGGCGGACATGGTGGTAGCGGAAAAGGTCGACACACTGGAGGAGAAACTGTCCATGGTAAACACTAAAGCGCTGGTGGACACACTTGCTTATAGAGTAAAAGAGGTGGATTTACAGGCACTATGCTTCACACTAGCCAAGGCAGACGCCGAAATATATATTTATACGCACTGACTAACAGGTTACGAGTGGTGAAAAAAGAAAAAGTTGGCAACATGTTGGCCAAGGTGGAGTGCAAAGCGGTTTTTGACAGACTAGCAGCCAGAGAAACAGAAGTTAAGGCCTACACTCTTGGCGACGCACTGTGCTAGCTAATGGGCATGCAAGCGTTACTCACGTTAAAGGACACGGTAGCAGAGAATGAGGTGGAGTCACTTGGCGAAACACAGGATAAAGTAACCATTAAGGTGCTAGACTACAAAATGGTTGATAGGCAAGAAGAAGTAAAAATCGACAAAACTTCTCGACAGTAGTCAACGCCAAATATGATGTACTGGTAAACGGACTAGCTGACAGGTTAGCAGACGTGGAGGTCGAGACACAGCGACACCGCAGCCGAGCTAGAGGCCAAAAAGCTGCTAGATAGGCCAAGTGAATGGTTACCAGAAATGCAAGTTAATTCCACACCCTAACAAAGACACAAGGCGAAAGACTGGCTGAAGTGGAGGCCTAGGCCTAGGCTATACTGGCAGACATGCTGGTAGCGGTAGAGGTCGACACACTTAAGGAGAAACTGACCGTAGTAAAGACTAAAGCGCTGGTGGACACGTTTGCTTACAGAGTAAATGACGTCGATGTCCAGGAAATATACTACACACCTGCTAAGGGGGACGCCAAGACACTTACACACTCACTGACTGACAGGCTACTAGTGGTGGAAAAAGAAAAAGTTAGCAATATGCTGACCAAGGTGGAGTGCAAAGCGGTGCTTGCCACACTGGCAGCCAGAGAAACAGAGGTTAAGGTCGACACACTTTAGCGGCACACTGTGCAAGCTAAAGGGCTAAGAAACGTTGCATACATTGAGCGACATGACAGCGGAGAATGAGGTCGAGTCACTTAGCGACACACAGGTTGAGGAAAACAGCAAGGCGCTGGAATACGGTATAACTAATAGGCAAGCAAAAGTAAAGGTTAAGAAAGTTGGCGACACTAGCCAACGCCAGAAATATTGCATTGTTGAAAACACCGGCTGACAGGCTAGCAGAGGTGGAGGTCGAGAAACTTTGGGAAGGACAGGCCAAGAAGGAGGTTGAGACAAAGTAGACACACTGGCTGAAAAGGTAACTGAGTGGCAAGTCAACACAGTTGGCGACTTACTGTTCGTGGTGGAGACTGACGCCCAACTGCGACACTAGGATACAGGATTGTTGAGAAAGAGGTTTACACATCTCGCCGAACATTAGGCGAGGTGAAGAGTTAGTTTTTGGACTACACATTAACTGACAGGCCACCAAAGTTGAAGGTCGAAACACTTGACACCACTGTAGCTAAAAAAAAGGCTGACTTGCTCGTCCGATTAACTTGCTGTTAGGCTAGCAGTTGCCAAAGCCGACACACTTGCTTAAACACTGGCCAACAGAAAACGGTAGTTACAGTGGCTGTCAGTCTAGCAGAAGTATAGTTCCAGACATTCGGCGCAAGACTGGCCGAAGTACAGGCTCTGAAGCTGGTTAAACAACTGGCTGACAAGCTAGAAGAGGTGTAGCTCGACACTCTTTTCCAGACTCCGGCCAATATAAAGTCTTGGGCGCTTGTAAAGGCAATGGATTTTAGAGGCTAAGAGGCTAAGAGGCTAGTCGACACACTAACTAATAGCATTACAGAGTTAGACGTTAGACACTAAGCAACACACTAGTTAAGAGGCAGGCCTAGGGGTAAGCCGACATACTGGCTGAAACGCTAGCAGGAATAGAGGTCAGGAAAGTAAGCGACACACTGCCCGTGGTGGATGCGCTGGTGACAGTCTAACAAACTTGCTAAAGGGCTAGCGAGGCCAGTTAAAGACTCTCCGCGGCGCCCTCGTGAAGATAGCGTCCTAGGGAGAGGCTCGCCAAAACACAAAAGCACAAGCTAGCAGAACTGTAAAGAAAGTGGACAAACTTGGCGAGACACTGGCCTAAGTGAAGTCAAAGAGGCTGGTTGACACTCTCTATGAGCCTGCCAAGGTTAGAGGTCAAGACTCTTGTCCACACACTGTCTATAATGCTAAAAGAGGTGGAGTTGGGGAAGTTGGCTTCACACTGACAAAGAAGCAAGCCAAAGCGCTAGTCAACACACTGGACAACAGACAAAGAGAGATGGACTTCTAGACACTAAGTAACACACTAATCAAGGTGCAGGCCTTGCCTAGGTCAAGACACTACCTAAAAGGTTAGAGACACTTAGCAAAGAACAAGCAGGGGTGGAAACCAGAGGGTGGTTAACGTGCTGGCTGACAGGCTAGCGGAGAAGCAAGTTAACGCACTTGACGAAAATCGAGGTCAAGTACCTTCTCTACACAATTTCCAAGTTGGAGACGTTAGGCAAGGCCGGGTGAAGTTTATGGCGATGCTTTACACTGTCTGAGGTGGAAATTGACACTCGCTGAGACTGTGGTCGAGAAGAAAGCAAGGATGCGGGTAGGGTCACTTGAAAACAAACTAGAAAAAACCGAGAAATGCACTGCTCGACATATTAGTTGGTAGGCTATTAGCGGTGTAAGTTGAAAAACCTTGCGAGTCACTGGCCGAGGTGGAGTTTCAGAAGCTGGTCGATACACTGCCTGGAAGAGAAAAATGGGCAGAGGTCAAGACACTTTAGAACACATTGTTTGAGGTGGGGACCAAGACGCTAGTCGACACCCTGGCTTACAGACTGTCAGTGGTAAAATTTGAAGTAGTTGGCTACACACAGGCCAAAGTAAAGTACTACGCGATGTTAAACAAACTGTCAGCGGCTAGGGAAGGTAGATTTTGATTCTTTTAAATCAACACAGTGGTTGATATGGTAATTGTCTTAGATTGATTGTCTTTAAGGCACTTAGCAAAAGACTAGCCGAGGTGCAGACCTTGGCTTAGGTCGACACACTAGCTGACAGGGAAGCAGATAGGAGGTCGAGACACTTAGCTAAACAGTGGCCGAGCAGGAGTCTAAGAAGCTGCTCGATAGATTAGGTGACAAGCTAGAAGAAATGCAAGTTGCGACGACACACTAACAAAAAGGCTAGTCAAAGTGCAGGTCAACAGAGTTTGCGAGATATTGTACGAGGAACATGCTACACCGATAATCGAGGCACTGGTTAAAATGCAAGCAAAGGTGAAAAAGAAGACACTTGGCGAAAGACTTGCTCATGTGGAAGCCAATGCCCTAGAGGCAGAGAAATAGAGGTTAAGGTCTACAGACTTGACGAGACACTGTTAGAGGTAAGGTGTATAGAAACTTTACACACATAGAGTGACGGGATAGCAGAGAATGAGGTGGGGGCACTTGGCGAAACAGGTTAAGGTAAACGCCAAGGCGCTGGACAACCAAGTTGCTGATAGGCAAGCAGCAGCAATGGTTGAGAAACTTGGTGACACTAGCCAACGGAAAAAATGATGCGCTGGTAAACACACACTGAGAGGTTGCCAGAGGTGAAAGTCGAGGTACTTAGCGTCACAGTGGCGGAACTGGAGGCCAAAAGGCTGCTCGATACACTAGGTGACAGGGTAGAACAAATGCAACTTGGAAAGACACACTAACAAAGAGGCTAGTCCAAGCGCATGTCCAAACAGTTTGCGAGATACTTTACGAGGTAAAGGCTAAAGCGATAATCGAGGCAATGGTTTTCAGGCAAGCAAAGGTGGAGAAGAAGACACTTGGCGAAAGACTAGCTTAACTGTAGGCCAAAGCTACACTGGCGGACATGCTGGCAGGGGTAGAGAGTCGAGACACTTAAAGACAAATTGTTTATAGTACAGCGTAAATCGCTAGTGGACACAGCTGCTTACAGAGTAAAAAAAGTGGATTTCGAGGCGCTATGCTACACATTTCCCAAGGTGGACGCTGAGAGGCTTATATCCGAACTGTCTGACAAGCTACCGGTGGTGAAGGAAGAAAAAGTTGGCAACAACCCAGCCAAAGTGGAGTGAAAAGCGGTGCTTAACACACTGGTAGCCACAGAAACAGAGGTTAACGTCCACACATTTGGCGACTTACTGTCGGTGGTGGGGGCTGACCGAGAGACTTGCCTACAGGCTGGCAGAAAAAGAGGTCCACAACTTTGGTCAAATAATACGCGAGGTGAATAGCTATTGTTTGGACTACACATTAACTGACAGGCTACCAGAGTTGAAAGTCGATACAGTAGAAACCACCGATGCTTAGGCCGAGGCCCACATGCTACTCGACGGACTGACTGACATGCTATCAGTTGCGAAATTTGAGACAGTTGCCTACACTCAAGCCAACTCAAAACGAAGGGCACTGTTGGACGCATTGCAAAAGTTTTAGTTCCAGACACTTGGCGAAAGTCTGGCCAAAGTACAGGCCTAGAGGCTAATCAAACAACTGGCCGAAAAGCTAGCAGAGGTGTAGCTCGACTCTCTTCGCCAGAAAATGGCTAAAGTGAAGTGTTACGCGTTTGTAAACACACTAGTTTATAGGATAGCAGACGTGGGGGTCGAACTACTTAGCGACACTGACCTAGGTAGAAGCTAAGAGGCTAGTCGACAGACTAATGAACAGCCTAACACACTTAGAGGTAAGACACTAAGCAACACACTAGCTAAGAGGCAGGCCAAGGGGTAACTCGAAATATTAACTTACAAGCAAGCAAAGATGGAGGTCAGGACATTAAGGGACTCACTGGCCGTGTTGGATGAAAAAAAGGTGGTGTAGTTTCCCAGGCTCTTGGCGACACGCTGGTAAAAAGGGTAGAAGAGGCATAATTGCAGAACTTCAAATAACAGTACGTTTTGTTGCAGACGCCAAGACACTAGTCGACAAACTGGAAGAAATGATTGCAATAGCGAAGGCAACACACCACTAGATCTGCAGACGGGAAAGGCCGAAACTTGGAGACTATGGCGCCTCTGGTTGGTGACAAAGTAGGCGTTGTATTTTTTGAGTCAGTAGTTAAGAGGCGGCATGACAGTCAACCAGTGGAGAAGCCAGTGACACTTGCGAAGACACTGGGCGACCTGGCGCCTGCAGCACTAATGCACACGCTGCTTCATATAGTAGGAAAGAAAAACCCCAGACTCTACGAAAAAAACTGAGCAACTATGTCCGTAAAGCACCTGGCGACACACTGGCTAACAAGCTAAAAGAAAGAGTAGCTGAGGCTTTTGGCGACATACTGATCGACGTGAAGGTCAACACACTTTGCGACTCGCTTGCTGCCACGCAAGCAGACGCAATAGGCAGAACAAGGCGCTAGTAGACAAATTTATTAACACTTAATGAAAGGCGAAAAGCAAGACCCTTCTTGAAATACTGGGCGATAAGCAGGCATTGGCATTTGTTGACAATTTGGCTGACACGATGGTAGAGGCGAAGGCCAAAACACGTGCAAGTAATCTGGGCAAAATGGAAGTTGAGGACTAATCAACCCGCTGCCTGAAAAAGCAGAAAGGCTAAGGCCGGGACAATTGCGAACACGATGAATGGTGCAAACGCAGAGAGATTTGTATGACGCGTTGGCTGACAGTATACAGAAGGTTTAGGCTTTAATAATTTGCAGTACACTAGGAGAAGAAAAGGCCCGAGAAAGTAGTTGACACTAAGTTTAACGCTAGCATAGGTGGAGACCGAGACACTTAATGACACAGAGGGTATATGCACGTTAAGGCACTCGTCAATACGGTAGCAGACATGCTAAGCAGAGAGAAAGGGAATGATACTTGTTATAACAGTGGGAAAGAGATAGGAGTCGAGGTACTGGCTGCGAGACTGGCTGGGACGCTAAGAAACGCGGAGTGCCTGGTTTAAACACTAAGTGATACGGTCACCGATGCACCTGGTTGCACGGTGGCTAACAAGCTAGAACAGAGGCAGGCCGAGGCACTAGTAAACACGTTTGTTGCCTCGCTAGAAAAGAAGGAAGGACAAAAAAACCCTTGGTGACAACGAGCGATATGCAAACGTAGACACTCTGAGACACCATCGCTGACCCGGAAGCAGCGCGGACGCATAGACACTTGTCTTGACTCGTATCACATTTATCATGTCAGTCAGTGTATGGACAAGTGTCTTGACGTTTAACTTTGGTAGGCTCTTTGTAAGAGTGTCAACCAGTCTCCGCCTATACTTAGGCCAGTGTCTCGCCAAGTTTGTCGACTTCCTGTACAACTCTGCTAGCTTGTCCCCTTGTTTTTTGACCAGCCTTTCTCTAGGCTTTTACCCTTCGAGAGTGCCTCGACCCCAGGTAAGGTAGCTTATAGTCAAGAGTGAGCACCAGCGCCTAAGACTTTGCTTTGGCCAGTGTCTGGTACGAGTGTCCAATTACACCTCTGCTATCTTGTCAGCCAATCGTTTTACCAGTCTTTGGGCCTATACCTCGCCCAGTCTTTCGCGAAGTGTCTGGAACTACATTTTGGCTAGCCAGACAGCCAGTGTGTCAACCAGTGTTGTGCGTGTTCAGTTGGTCAGAGTGTAGGCAAGTCTCTCGACTTTCGCAACTGGTAGCCTTTCAGTCAGTTTGTCGACCAGCACGTTGGGCTTTGCCATAGCATTCCAGCCATTGTGTCGACCAGCACCTGGACCTCCACCTAAGATAGTGACTCGCAACGTTTCTCAACTTATTCCTCTCATAGCTAAGCAGCCAATGTGTCGAGCAGCTTCTCTTTCACCCTTTTCGTTCGTGTGTTTTTAAGTGACTTTACCTCCAGCTTTGCTTGCCTCTTTACCAGAGTGTCAACCAGCGTGTGAATCTCAACCGCAGACATGTTGTCGCCAAGTATGTTGAGCATACAGCGTGCAGCATCCAGCATCGCAATGGCCTTAAGCTTTGCCAGTAACTTGCCTAGCGTTTTGAAATTGGACGGTGGTAGTGAAGTCATTCGACTGTTTCCTATGATAGCCTATTAGTTAGTGGCAGTGCAAAGCTTGACTAGTGCTTTGTAAAATGAATTAACTTTTCCTCTGCTATCAATTCAGCCAGTACGCCAACGAGCCTCCTGGTAACAGCATCGGCAAGTCTTTTCCTAAGTGTCTCCCCATTCAATACTTTTAACTTTTCAGTCATTGTCTTAACCTAGGCAATAGCCACATGATTATTGTGTCGCTCAGTTTGTCAACGTTTACCTCACTTTGACTGTTGGCCAGTGTGTTGATTAGCGTGTTGGCGTCTTTCCTTGTCAATGTGAAGCCAAGTGACTCTAGTCTCACCTGTTTTAGCATGTCAGTAAGTGTGTAGACAAGTGTCTTGACCTCCAACCTTGGTAGGGTTATAGACAGAGTGTTGACCAGCCTCTCCGCCTCCAGCTAGGACAGTTGTCTTGACAGGACTGTCGACTATCTGTAGAACTCTGCTAGCTTGTCCTCTTGATGTTTAACCAGCCTCTCTCTAGGCCTCTATTTTTCCGAGGGTGTTGCCAAATGCCTTGACCTCGGCCTCGGCTTCCTCTTCATCCATTGTTTCTACTACTACTTTAAGTTTCACTTTTGTCAGTCTTTTGCCAATTCCTTTGACGTCCTTCTTTGCTAGTTATCCAAAGAGTGTTTCCACTAGCTTGTGAGCCTCCACCTTCAAAAATATGTTACCAAGTAAGTTTACTTCCATCTCTGCAAGCCTCGCAGTTAGGGTGTCGAGCAGCGTGTTTGCATCCAAAACGGCCAGTCTCGCTCAGTGTCGTGACCTCTATTTCTGGTAGCCTGTCACTCATTATCTTCACTTACCTAAGGCCTCACTCTTGGCTAGTGTGTTGCTTAGTGTCTAACCTGTAACTCTGTTAGGCTATTACTTAGTGTGCCAACTAGCCTGTCAGCATCTACCTACGTCCGTGTGATGCTATTTGTTTTCGACGCGCACTTTTGCAAGCGCATAGTTGAGTTTCTTCACAAGCGCCTAAGACTTTACTTTGGCCAGTGTCTAGCGAAGGCTGTCAACCTACACCTGTCCTAGCTTTTCAGCCAGTTGTTTGGCCGGCCTCTGGGGCTGCAGCTCGCCCAGTCTTTCGCCATGTGTCTGGAACTAAACTTCTGCTAGCCTGACAGCCAGTGAGTCTACCAGTGCCTTGCGTTTTCAGTTGGTAAGAGTGTAAGCACGTGCCTCGACTTTCGCAACTGGTAGGCTGTCAATCAGTTCGTCGTCGGCTTCTGCCTTAATCGCAGTGGTGTCAACTGTGTTGATCTTAAAGTGTGATAGCCTCTCGGTTAATGTGAAGTCCAAAGTCTAGGTCTTCACCTCTCTTATTATTTTGCTAAGTGTGTAGACTTTTTTCTCTGCAAGCGTGTAGGGTTTTGTCTTGGTTGGCCGTCAGCCTTTACCACCGAGAGTAAGTCACCAAATGTGTTGACTTGCCACTCTGCCACGTTTCCGCTTAGTATGTCAACCTCTGCTTTGGCCTTCCTCTTGGCCTGGTCCTCGCAAGTGTTTCACCGTCCACCTCTGCTAGCCTGTCAGCTAGTGAGTTCCCCAGTGCATCATTTTTTGGCGTTTGCTAGTATCGCCAAGTTGGTCGACCTTTACTTCTGCTTTCCTGTCAGCCATTTAATAGTAGTACAGCGACTTGGCGTTTACTTTAACTTGTTTGTCGCCAAGTGACTCGACCTCATTTACTGTCACCTTGTCACTAGATGTGTCTAACATTTCCATGCCCCTTAGCTCGGACAGTGTGTGGACCTTAACTTCTGTTTCTTTGGCTGCGAGTGTGTTAAGCACCGGTTTGCACTCCACGTTGGGCGCAATGTTGGCCACTTTTTCTTTTTTTACCGCTGGTTGCCTGTTAGCCTGTGCGTAAATAACAGTCTAGGCGTCCAGTTTGGCAATTGTATAGAAAACGGTTTAAACATTTACCTCTTCCACCCTGTAAGCAAGTGTAACAACTAGCGCTTCAGTCTTTACCATGGACAGTTTTTCTCCAAGTAGGTCGACCTCTATGACTACCAGCCTGTCCACTGGTCTGGCGTTGGCCTCCACTTTAGCTAGTCTTTCGCCAAGTTTCTCGTTCTCCACCTTTGTTTGCCTTTCCACCAGTGCCTCGATTATCACGTTAGCCTTCACCTCTTGCAATATCTCGCAAACTGTGTTAACCTCCACTTGGACTAGCAACTTTCTTTCTGTGTCGTGTGAACTTGCATTTCTGCTAGCTTTTCACCCAGTGTCTCCAGCACTTTCCTGGCCTCTAGCTTAACCACTGATTCGCCAAGTGTCTCGACCTCTACCTCATCTAGCCTGTCAGCCGGTTTGTCGACCTGCACCAAGGTCGGCGCCTTAATTAAAGTGCTTCTTAGTGTCTTAAAGAGAATCTGTTCTGGAGAAATACTATGGCAGCCAATGTTTTGACTACACTACAATACTATATGGTTAACAGCATTAAATTCCACCTATGCTTGCCTTGCAGACAGTTTGTTTACAAGCGCCTTCTACTTTACTTTGGCTAGTGTCCAGCCAACTCTCTCGACCTTTACCACTGCAAGCCTGTCACTCAGCGTCTCGAACAGCGTCTGGACCTCCACTTCAGCAAGTGACTACCAAGGTTTCTTAACCTACACGTCGGATATTCTAGCTGCCAATGTGTCGAGAAGCGCCTCATTTTCCTTTTTAACTAGTGTGTTTTAAAGTTACTTTAACTCTGGCCTTGCTTGATTTTCAACAACGCGTGTCAATCTCCACCACAGAAAGTGTGTCGCCAAGTATGTTGAGCATACAACATTTAGCATCTAGCATCGCCATTGCCGTCAGCTCGGCCAGTGTGTTGCCTCGCGTCTTGAACTCGGATAGTGTTTTTGTGAGGTTATTCGACTTTAACTTATGATAGCGTATTAGTTAGTGTAAAGTCCTTTGTAAAGTATGTCAATTTGCCTCTTATAGCCTGTCATCCACTCTGTCAACCAGCCTTCTGGTCTCCACCTTAGCCAGTGTTTTCCTAAGTGTCAGCCTCCAAGAATACTAACCTTTTTGTTAATTTCTCGATTAGGCAAGGCCTACACCTCAATTAATGTATTGCTTAGTGTCTCGACCTTCACCTCTTTTAAACTGTTGCCCAGTGTGTTGACTAGCGCCGTGCATTTGTTGTTTGTTAGTGTGAGGGCAAGTGCCGACGGCCTCCTCTTTGGACTGTCCTTGGCTAAGTGTGTTGACCACCACCTCCTCCAGCCTGTCAGCCAGTGTGTCTACCAGCGAATCATTTTTGGCACCAACTAGTGTCACCAAGTTTCTTGACTGGCACGTCTGGAGCCTATAGTCGAGTTTGTTCAGAAGTGCCTAAGACTTTACTTTGGCCGGTGCCTGGCTAAGAGTGTCGAACTACACGTCTGCTTGGTTGTCAGCCAGTTGTTTGACGAGCCTCTGGAACTGTACCTCGCTCAGTCTTTTGCTAATGTCTGGAAATAAACTTTTGCTAGCCTGACAGCCAGTTTGTCTACCAGTGCTTTGCGTTTTCAGTTGGTCAGAGTGTAAATGTTTCGACTTTTGCAACTGGTAGCCAGTCAAGGCTACAGTGTATCTTGAACTGTCTAAGCCACCGCTTCTCCTTGAGTATCAGACTGTTCTTGACTAGTTCTTAGGCGTCCACGTCACCCAAATTTTTGAACATTGTCCCTGCCTTCTCTACTCTTAGCTTCTCAGCCATTGTGTCATTCTTTTTCGTGCCTTGCAGACTGCCCAAGACGTGACCAGAGGTCTTTGCCGCCATCATGGCCAAAATTTCGGCGCTAATGTGGAGAAGTGCGGCAGCCCCCACTTTGCCAAGTGTGTCGTAAGTGTTGCGGAATAGTGCTCTGATAGGGTTTCAGCCGGCGTTTTGACCGGTGCCTTAATATCTATATCGCTTAGTCTCTCACAAGCGTGTCGACCTTTGCCTCTGGCAACGTGTCAGTGATCGTGTCCGTTAGTGTCTCAACCTTTACATCGCCGTTCAGGCAGCGTGTCACAAGTGCTTTAACGTCCAGATTGTCTCGCGTGTTGCAATGTGTCCCTCTCTTTGTCTTATTTACTTTGTCAGCTGGCGTGTCAAGAAATGCTTTTACCAGAAAAAACTCTATTTTCTTGCTAAGTGTTCATGAGTCTGCTGCTGGTAGCGCATCTGCGACGGTGTCCAAGAGTTTCTACGTTAGCACATCGCTCGTTGTGTCCCAAAGTGTTTTGTCCTTCCTTTTTTACTAGCAGGGCAACGAACGTGTTTACAAGTGCCTCGGCAGTGCAACCAGGTGAATCGGTGACCGCATCACTTGGTGTTTCAACCAGGCACTCCGCCTTTGTTAGCGTCACAGCAAGCCTCTCAGCAAGTACCTCGACTACTATATCACTCTTTGTGATACCAAGTATCACGGCCTTCGTCTCTGCTAGCGTGTCCTCTACGGTGTCGACGAGTGCCTTACCGTGCATATACCCTGTTTGTCGCGAAGTGTCTTGGCCTGCAAGTATGATAGCGTGAAACTTAGAGTGTCCATACACTTTAGTTCAAACAGTGTCTGGTCAAGTCTGTAGACCTTAACCTCAGTTTCTCTGACTGCCAGTCTGTAAAGCCATGCTTTGCACTCCACCTTGGGCGGCGAGTTGCCTACTTTATTTTCCTTCACCACTGGTAGCCTGTCATTTAGTGCGTATACAAGCGTCTCGGCGTCCACATCGGCAAATCTGTAGCATAGCGCCTGGATATCCACCTCTTTTACTGTGTCAACCAGTGCTTTAGTTTTTACCACGGACAGTTTGTCCTTAATTGTGTCGACCTCTACCGCTACCAGCATGTTCGCCACTAGGGCCTTGGCTTCCACTTGAGCAAGTCTTTCGCCAAGTGTCTTCTTTTCCACCTTTGCTTGTATTTTAACCAGTGCCTGGATTTTCGGTGTAGCCTGTACCTCGTACAATGTCTCGCTAACTCTGTTGAGCTGCACTTTGATTATCCTCTTTGTTAGTCTGTTGGCGCAACTCGCATTAGTGCTAGGTTGTCACCTAATGTATCGAGCAGCTTCTTGGCCTCCTGCTCGGCCACTGTGTCGCTAGGCGTCTCGACCTCCTATCTTCTTGCCTGTCAGCTGGTGTGTCGACCTAAGCCAACGTCTGCCCCTTAACTAGTTTGTTGCTTAGTGCCTTAAAGACAATCACTCTTAGACAATTACCATGTCAGCCAATGTGTTTATTTAATAGTGTCAAAATCTACCTCTAATCACCGCTGACAGTTAGTTTAACACCACTCGGTACTTTACTTTGGCCAGTGTGTAGACAACTGCTTCGACTTTTACCACTGAAAGCCTGTCAGCCAGTGTGTCGACCATTGTCTTGGTCACCACCTCGAACAATGTGTTCTAAAGTGTGTTAACCTCTACCAATTTTTCTCTTCCAAGCAGTGTGTCGACCAGCGCCTGGAACTCCACCTCGGCCAGCGACTCGCAAAGTTTTTCAACCTACACCCCTAATAGCCTACCCACCAATGTGTCGAGCAGCGCCGATCTCTCCGTTTTCGCTAGTTTGTTTTCAAGTGACACTACCTGCATCCTTGCTTGCTTCTACACCAGAGTTTCAGCCAGCTTGTCAATCCCCACCTCAGACAGTGTTTCGCCAAATGTGTTAAGCATACAGCATAAAGCATCGCCATGAACTTCAGCCCGGCCTTGCCTAACGTCTTGAACTTGGACAGTGTGTAGAGAAGGTATTTGAGCTTGATTTTCGTCAAGTGGGTCAACTTGCTCCTCTGCAAGCCTTTCAGCCAGCACGTCAACCAGCCTTTGGCCTCGACCTCGGCTTGTCTTTCGCTAAGTGTTTCAACCTTAAATAATTCTAACCTTTCGGGTAGTGTCTTGACCTAGGCAAGGCCTGCACCTTGATTAGTGTGTTGCTAAGTGTCTCGAAGTCCACCCCTCTTTCTCTGTTGGCCAGTGTGTTGACTATCTCTTTTGGCCTGCCTCTTTGTGAATGTGATGCCAAATGTCCCAGTGGACAAGTGTCTTGACCTCCAACTTTGGTAGGCTTATAGAGAGTGTCGACCAGCTTCTCTCCCTCCACCTAGGCCAGTGTCTCGCCAAGTTTGTCGACTTTCTTTACAACTCTGGTAGCTTGTTTTCTTGTGTTTTGACCAGCCTCTCCCTAGGACTCTACGTTCACGAGGAGGCCGCGGAGTGTCTTAAACTGGCTTCGCTAGCCCTTCAGCAAGTGTGTCTACATTCTTTTGGTAATTTTCTTGATGTCTACCTTTGCTAGCTATGCAGATAGTATCTCTATGAGCGCGTCAGCCTCGACCTTCGCTCTGCAAGCATCTTAGTAAGGGGGTCGACCAGCGCGTTTGCACTCAACAAGGCCAGTGTGTCGCTTACTTTCCTGACCGCTATTTCTGCTAGCCTTTCAGCCAGTATGTCGGCTAACCCCTACGCCTGCCTCTTAACTAGTGTGTTGCTTAGTGTCTTACTTCTAACTCTGTAATGCTATTACTTGGTGTGTCGGCTAGCCTCTTAGCCTCTACCTAGGTCAGTGTTATGCTAAGTGCCTCGACCGCCACGTCTGCTAGCCTATAATCGAGTGCCTTCACAATGGCCCAAGACTTTTCTTTGGCCAGTTTCTGGGAAAGAGTGTGGAGCTACACCTCTCCTAGCTTGTCAGCCTGTTGTTTAACCAGCTTCTGGGCCTGTACATTAGCCAGTCTTGCGCCGAGTGTCTGGAGCTGAACTTCTGCTAGCATGACAGCCAGTGTGTCTATCATTTTCAGTTGGCCAGCAAGTTTCTTGGCTTTGGCAACTGCTAGCCTGTAAGCAAGTTGGTTGGGACCAGCAAGTCAGCCTTTGTTTTAGCTACGGTGGTGTCAAGTATCTCGACCTTCAGGTTTGGTAGCCTGTCAGTTAATGTGTAGTCTAAAAACTAACTCTTAGTCTCGCTAAATGTTTAGAGAGATTTGTGAACCTCTTTTTTCCGCAAGCCTGTAGCCCAGTGTCGCAGTTGGGCGTCAGTCTGCACAAGGGACACTGAGTCGCCAACTGTATTGGCTTGCCACTCAGTTACCTTTGCCGCCAGTGTTTCTACTTTGCCTCGGCCTCCTTCTTGGCCTGTCCTTCGCAAAGTGTCTCGACCTCCACCTCTGCTAGCCTGTCAGCCGGTGTTTTCAACAATGCATCATTTTCGGCGTTGGCTAGTGTAGCCAAGTTTTTCAACCTTTACTTCTGCTTGCCTATCATGCATTTCGTAGTCCAGTGCCTTGCTGCTTTCCTCAACCTGTGTGTCACCAAGTGACTCGACCTTATTCTCCGCTGCCATTTCACTTAATGTGTGCAACGTTTCTATGCCCTTTAGCTCGCACAGTGTGCCGCAAAAGTGTGTGGAACTTAACCTCTGTTTCTCTGGCTGCCAGTGTGTCAAGCACCGCTTTGCATTCCAAGTTGGCCGGGTTGTTGTAAACTTTTTCTTCCTCTACCACTCACAGTGAGTCTATAAGTGTCTCGGCGTCCACCTTAGCAAGTGTGTAGCATAGTGCCTGGACATCGACGTCTCTTACTCTGTAAGCAAGTGTGTCCACCAGCGCTTTACTCTTTACCACGGACAGTTTGTCCTAAACTGTGTCGACATCTACCGCTACCAGCATTCCTGCTAGTACATTCTAGGCCTCCACTTCAGCTAGTCTTTCGCCAGGTGTCTTGTTCTCCACCTTTGCTTGCCTTTTAATCAGTGCCTGGTTTATTGCTTTAGCCTGTACCTCAAACAGTATTTCGCAAACTGTGTTGACCTTAAGTTGGACTAGACTCTTTGTTAGGGTGTGGAATTAACTTGCATTTTCTTTAGCATAGCACTTGGCGTATCTAGCAGCTTTTTGGCCTCTAGCTAGGCCGCTGTGTCACCAGGTTTCTCGACCTCCAAGTCTACTAGTTTGTCAGCCAGTCTGTTTGAAAGTACATCATATTTGAGGTTGGGTAGTGTCGCCAAGTTTCTCGATCTTTAATTTTCCTTGCCTATCAACCATTTGGTAGTCTAGCATTTTAATGTTTACCTTAACCTGTGTTTCGCCAAGTATCTCGAACAAATTCTTTGCTACCGTGTCCTTTAATAAGGGTAACGTTTCCATGCCCTTTACCCACCACAGTGCCACCCAGTGTTATGCGAAGTGTTGCGGGCGCTGCCTCTAATACCCTGGGAAAAGGGTGTCCTCTAGAGCCTAGGCAACTCGACCAGCGCATTTTCATCCAACACGGCCAGTGTAGTACTAGGCGCTGGTAAACAAACTGTTACCAAGGTTAGCAAAGGTGGAAATTTATACTCTTCACCATCGCTACTGTTCCTTAACCAATTTGCTCCTGGAGATTTTGCCAAAAAACGCGTAATGAAGCTAGTGGAGTTGTTTTCTGGTCACTGTCGGGCTATAAAGAGCTAAGACTTACCACAAAGCGATTTACAGGTCGTACACTTCGTAACCTTCTGACTCAGATGCAAAATATCAGCTTCCAAGGTTCGGGCATGAACAGAAAGTGACACACCAGTCTTGACTTTTACTTTTCGCTTTCTCTCCTCACTTCCTTTTTCGCTTTTATTTTCTTTTGCTGGGCATTTAATAGGCTTCATTTTGGTGGGAAGAGTTTTTAGGAAAGGTTTTAGGATCTTAAGATTAGGTGAAAGGAAAGGTAGGTGAGCAATGGATCAAGACTTTTACGCAGATTTCCAGGTCAATGCCACGTGGTTTTTGGCTTCTATCTTTGGTGTCCTTCACTGAATTGTTCTTATTCTGGTATGGTTTCATATCATTTGGTATGGTTCTTCTTTCGGTACAAGTTCGCAAAAATATTGTCCTTGGCTGTTAAAGCTGATGACGTCACAAAGTGTAGAAAGCACCTTGATCCAAACGGGCGGTAACGGGTGGTTCAGGAGTGAAAGGGTTTAGCCACCCAACACCTTGGCCATCATGCTCTAAGAGAGATTGCTTTTGAGACACTTAGCGAAACACAAGCCGAAGCGCAGATTATCGCGCAGGTTGACACAACACCTGACAGGCGAGCAGAGTTGGAGGCCCAGATACTTAGCGGCACAGTGGCGGAGCTGGAGCCCGAGAAGCAACCAAATCCACTAGGTTACAGGCTAGCAGAAATGCAAGTTCACAACGGACACTAACAAAGAAGCTAGTGCAAGTGAAGGCTAACAAAGTTTACGTGATACTGACTCTATGCTTAAATCGTGCCGAGGTTTACGCCAAGAGGCTTATATACACACTGGCTGACAGGCTACTAGTGGTGGAGGAAAAAAAAGTAGGCAACACGCCGGCGAAGGTGGAGTGCAAAGCAATCCTTAACACACTGGCAGCCAGAGAAAAAGAGATTAAGGCGCACACACTTGGCGACACACTCTCCGAGCTAAAGTGCATGGAAATGTTTGACATATTGAGCGACACGGTAGCATTAAATGAGGTCGAATCACTTGGCGACACACAGTCTAAAGTAAATGCTAAGGCGCTGGACTATCAAATGGCTGACAAGAAAGCAGAGGTTAATTCGACAAACTTGGTGACACTGGCCAACGCCAAAAAATAATGCACTGCTGAAAACACTGGCTCATGTATAAGCAGAGGTGGACGGCGAAACACTTGGCTAGGACCAAGCAAAGAAGAAGGCCGAACCACAGGTAGACATACTGGCTGGAAAGGTAGCATAGTTGCAAGAGTGGCATGGGTGGCACACATTTGGCGACTTACTCTCGGTGGTAAAGGCTGACGGCCAACTAGGACACTAGCCTGCAGCCTCGCGGAGAAAAAGGTCTTCACACTTGGCTAAATGTTAGGCGAGGTTAAGACCTAGACTTTAGACTACACATTAACTCACAGGCTATTACATTTAAGGATCAACACAGTTGACAGCACCGTGGCTAAGGCAGAGACCGACGTGCCGGTCGTCGAACTGACTGACTGGCTACCAGTTGCGAAAGTCGAAACATTTACACTCTGACCAACTGAAAACGCAAAGCACTGGTAGACAAACTGGCTGTCAGGCTAGCAAAAGTTTATTTCCAGACATTAGCGAAAGACTGAGCGAGGTACATTTCCAGAGGCTCGTCAAACAACTGGCTGACAACCAAGCAGAGGTGTAGTTCGACACTCTTCGCCAGGCACCGGCCAAAGTAAAGTCTTAGGCACATCTGAACAAACTCGACTATAGGCTCCAGACGTGCCGGTCAAGAAACTTGGTGACACTAGTTGGTGCCGAAAATGATTCGCTGGTAGACACACTGGGCCAACTGCGACACTGGGCTACAGGCTTGCGGAAAAAAAGGTTCACAAATCTCTCTAAACATTAAGCGAGACTAAGAGTTAGTTTTTAGACTACACATTTACTGACAGGCTACCAAACCTGAAGGTCGAGATACTTGACACCACCGTAGTTAAAACAAAGGCTGACTTGCTGGTCCCGACCAACTTGCTTACAGGCTAGCAGTTGCTAAAGCCAAGAAACTTGCTGGCCAACTGAAAATGATAGACACACTGGCTGTCAGGCTAGCAGAAGTTCAGCTCCAGACACTCGGCGCAAGACTTGCCAATGTACAGGCCCAGAAGCTGGTTATTCAACTGGCTGACAAGCTAGGAGAGGTGTAGCTCCACACTCTTTCCCAGAAACTGGCCAAAGAAAAGTCTTGGGCCATTGCGAAGGCACTCGATTATAGGCTAGCAGACGTGGCGGTCGAGGCACTTAGCATAACACTAACCTAGGTAGAGGCTAAGAGGCTAGCCGACACACCAAGTAATAGCATTACAGAGTTAGAAGTAAGACACTAAGCAACACACTAGTTAAGAGGCAGGCGTAGGGGTTAGCCGACATACTGGCTGAAAGGCTAGCAGAAATAGCGGTCAGGAAAGTAAGCGACACACTGGCCTTGTTGAGTGCAAACGCGCTGGTCGACCCCCTTACTAAGATGCTTGCAGAGCGAAGGTCGAGGCTGACGCGCTCATAGAGATACTATCTGCATAGCTAGCAAAGGTAGACATCAAGAAAATTACCAAAAGAATGTAGACACACTTGCTGAAGGGCTAGCGAAGCCAGTTTAAGACACTCCGCGGCCTCCTCGTGAACGTAGAGTCCTAGGGAGAGGCTGGTCAAAACACAAGAAAACAAGCTACCAGAGTTGTAAAGAAAGTCGACAAACTTGGCGAGACACTGGCCTAGGTGGAGGGAGAGAAGCTGGTCGACACTCTCTATAAGCCTACCAAAGTTGGAGGTCAAGACACTTGTCCACTGGGACATTTGGCATCACATTCACAAAGAGGCAGGCCAAAAGAGATAGTCAACACACTGTCCAACAGAGAAAGAGGGGTGGACTTCGAGACACTTAGCAACACACTAATCAAGGTGCAGGCCTTGCCTAGGTCAAGACACTACCCGAAAGGTTAGAATTATTTAAGGTTGAAACACTTAGCGAAAGACAAGCCGAGGTCGAGGCCAAAGGCTGGTTGACGTGCTAGCTGAAAGGCTTGCAGAGGAGCAAGTTGACCCACTTGACGAAACTCAAGCTCAAATACCTTCTCTACACTCTGTCCAAGTTCAAGACGTTAGGCAAGGCCGGGCTGAAGTTCATGGCGATGCTTTATGCTGTATGCTTAACACATTTGGCGAAAAACTGTCGGTGGTGGAGATTGACAAGCTGGCTGAAACTCTGGTGTAGAAGCAAGCAAGGATGCAGGTAGTGTCACTTGAAAAGAAACTAGCGAAAACGGAGAGATCGGCGCTGCTCGACACATTGGTGGGTAGGCTATTAGGGGTGTAGGTTGAAAAACTTTGCGAGTCGCTGGCCGAGGTGGAGTTCCAGGCGCTGGTCGACACGCTGCCTGGAAGAGAAAAATTGGTGGAGGTTAACACACTTTAGAACACATTGTTCGAGGTGGTGACCAAGACAATGGTCGACGCACTGGCTGACAGGCTGTCAGTGGTAAAAGTCGAAGCAGTTGTCTACACACTGGCCAAAGTAAAGTACCGAGTGGTGTTAAACTAACTGTCAGCGGTGATTAGAGGTAGATTTTGATACTATTAAATAAACACATTGGCTGACATGGTAATTGTCTTAGAGTGATTGTCTTTAAGGCACTAAGCAACAAACTAGTTGAGGTGCAGGCGTTGGCTTAGGTCGACACACCAGCTGACAGGCAAGAAGATAGGAGGTCGAGACGCTTAGCGACACAGTGGCCGAGCAGGAGGCCAAGAAGCTGGTCGATACATTAGGTGACAACCTAGCACTAATGCAAGTTGCGACAACACACTAACAAAGAGGATAATCAAAGTGCAGCTCAACAGAGTTAGCGAGACATTGTACGAGGTACAGGCTACACCGAAAATCCAGGCACTGGTTAAAATACAAGCAAAGGTGGAAAAGAAGACACTTGGCGAAAGACTTGCTCAAGTGGAAGCCAAGGCCCTAGTGGCGAACATGCTGGTAGCGGTAGAGGTCGACACAATTAAGGACAAACTGTCCGTGGTAAAAACTAAAGCACTGGTTGACACAGTAAAAGAGGTGGATATCCAGGCGCTATGCTACAGATTTGCCGATGTGGACGCCGAGACGCTTGTATACGCACTAAATGACAGGCTACCAGTGGTGAAGGAAAATAAAGTAGGCAACACGCCGCCCAAGGTGGAGTGCAAAGCATGGCTTTACAGACTGGCAGTCAGAGAAACTGAGGTTAAGGTCTACAGACTTGACCAGACACTGTTTGAACTAAAGTGTATGGACACTCTAAGTTTCACGCTATCATACTTGCAGGCCAAGACACTTCGCGACAAACAGGGTATATGCACGGTAAGGCACTCGTCGACACCGTAGAGGACACGCTAGCAGAGACGAAGGCCGTGATACTTGGTATCACAAAGAGTGATATAGTAGTCGAGGTACTTGCTGAGAGGCTTGCTGTGACGCTAACAAAGGCGGAGTGCCTGGTTGAAACACTAAGTGATGCGGTCACCGATTCACCTGGTTGCACTGCCGAGGCACTTGTAAACACGTTCGTTGCCCTGCTAGTAAAAAAGGAAGGACAAAACACTTTGGGACACAACGAGCGATGTGCTAACGTAGAAACTCTTGGACACCGTCGCAGATGCGCTACCAGCAGCAGACTCATGAACACTTAGCAAGAAAATAGAGTTTTTTCTGGTAAAAGCATTTCTTGACACGCCAGCTGACAAAGTAAATAAGACAAAGAGAGGGACACATTGCAACACGCGAGACAATCTGGACGTTAAAGCACTTGTGACACGCTGCCTGAACGGCGATGTAAAGGTTGAGACACTAACGGACACGATCACTGACACGTTGCCAGAGGCAAAGGTCGACACGCTTGTGAGAGACTAAGCGATATAGATATTAAGGCACCGGTCAAAACGCCGGCTGAAACCCTATCAGAGCACTATTCCGCAACACTTACGACACACTTGGCAAAGTGGGGGCTGCCGCACTTCTCCACATTAGCGCTGAAATTTTGGCCATGATGGCGGCAAAGACCTCTGGTCACGTCTTGGGCAGTCTGCAAGGCACGAAAAAGAATGACACAATGGCTGAGAAGCTAAGAGTAGAGAAGGCCGGGACAATGTTCAAAAATTTGGGCGACGTGGACGCGTAAGCACTAGTCAAGAACAGTCTGATACTCAAGCAGAAGCGGTGGCTTAGACAGTTCAAGATACACTGTAGCATTTAGCCATCAATGCACTAAACAGGATGCTGTGTGACACGGTAAAAAACGCGAATGCCAGAAAAACTGGCGACACAATACTCAAGGTGGAGTTTAATACACAAGCTGGCTGGCTGGCTGACACGCTTTAACCTAATTTCAGCTAGTGTTTTGTCAAGTATGTGAACTTGCTCCTTTGCTAGCCTGTCAGCCAGCACGTCAACCAGCCTTCTGGTCTGCACCTCGGCCACTCTTTTACTAACTGTCTCAATCTCCAATACTACTAACGTTTCAGTTAGTGTCTCGACCTCGGCAAAGCCTGCACCTCAAGTAAAGTTTTGCGCAGTGTCTACACGTCCACGTCGCTTTGACTCTCGGCCAGTGTTTTGTTTAAAGCCTTGGCCTGCTTTTTTTTTAATATAAAGGCAATTGTCTTGACTGCTATTACATTTAGCATGTCTGTCAGTGTGCGGACAAGTGTCTTGACCTCCAGCTTTAGTTGGCTCTTAGAGAGAGTGTTGACAAGCCTCTTAACCTTCACGCAGGCGAGTGTCTCGCCAAGTTTGTCGACTTTCTCTACAACTCTGGTAGCTTGTCCTATTGTTGTTTGACCGGCCTTTTTCGAGGCTTCTACCTTTACGGGGGTGTTGCCGAGTGTCTTAACCTCCGCCTCCCCTTGCCCTTCAACAAGAGAGTCTCCCAGTGCTTTAACTTCTACTTAGGCCTGCCTTTTGCCAATTCCCTTGTTATACTAGCCTAGGGGCCTGTACCTCGCCAAGTGTCTGGAACAACTAAACTTTCGGTAGCGTCACAGAAAGTGTGTCTACCAGTGCCTTGCGTTTTCAGTTGGTCAGAGTGTAGGCAAGTGTGTCGACTTTCGCAAGCCTGTCAGTCAGTTTGTTGACCAGCACGTCGGCCTCTGCCAAAGCCACGGTGGTGACAACTGTTTTGCTGTGTAGCTGAGGTAGCCTGTCAGTTAAAGTGTATTCCAAAGTCTAGGTCTTTACCTCCCCTAACATTTGGCAAAGTGTGTGGACCGTTCTCTCTGCAAGCCTGTAGGTTGGTATCTTGGTTAGGCGTGAGCCCTTACCACCAAGAGTAAGTCGCCAAAAGTGTTGACTTGCGACTTTGTTACGTTTTCAGAACCTTTGTCTTCTTGTGCTTTGGCCTTCTTCTTCGACTGTTCTTTGCCTAGTTCGTCACCCTCAACCTTTGCTAGCCTGTCAGCCAGTGAAATCACAAGTTCATCATTTGGCTTTGGCTTAGTGTCGCCAAGTTTGTCGACCTTTACTTCTGCTTTCTTGTCAGCCATGTGTTAGTCCAGCGTTTTCGCGTTTACTTTAACCTGTTTGTCGCCAAGTGACTAGAACTTGTTGATTGCTACCGTGTCACTCAGTGTGTGTAACATTTTCATTTTTGCGTATATAAGCGTGTTACGCCGCAAAATGTAATATTAACGCAAAATGTAATAAGAATCGCCGCAAAATGTAATACTAACGCAAAATGTAATAACATTGACGCAAAATGTAATAAAATTTTCAACGCAAAATGTAATAATCTTTCAACGCAAATTGTAATAACTTTTCTAACGCATAATGTAATAACGCAAAATGTAATAATTTCCGAAATAATGACGTGCATGCTATTTCAAAATCGGTATTGTTGCTCAGTAATCAGTAGCTGATCCAGATCTTCATGTGAATTATTATTATTATTATTACTATTATTATTATTATTATTATTATTATCAATATTGATATTAATAATAGTAATAATATTTATTTTCTTCTGCTTCTTCTTCTTCTTCGTCTTATCACTATTAATGAAATAACGGTTGAAACGTCGTGTCACTTCCGTGCTGAGCTAGTCTCTCTCGATCGCGGCCGTGTTTTGTCTCGTCACGCAACACTCTTCCCCGACAAAGGAGGAGGAGCATTGTGTGACGAGACAAAAATGGCTGCAAGAGCTTCCTGTACTGTACCACAACTGTAGCAACTGAGAGACTTGGTTTAATTTCAGGTGTTGAATTTAATTCAGTCAAATAAAATAGCTGTTGTCGAAAACAAGTAATAGAATCAACTTCCAAAGCGTAATTCAAATGCATTTAAAATATAAGATATCTGTCACACTTTTTTTCATGAGAACCAGACAACTTTGGCTGTAGCTTACTCTTAAGTTCTCATTTAATAGAGGCTGAATTGTTCTTAATGCTGTTTTTTAGGTCCAAGTTTCTTTTATGTTGAAGTTTCTAAGCTTTGCAAAGTCAAATCAGTTTGCCTTGTAAGGCAGTTGTCGTTTGCCCAGAACAGATCGCGCAAAATTTTTTTAGTTAGCCCAGTAACGCATTTTTGATTGCAGTAGAGCTAATCTGATGCACAAAAACATTGAATTTGCCTGGCAAGGCAGTTGTGATTAGAAGACAGGCCATCCTCTTTTTTTTCTCCGTGTAGCGTCGTCCGACCGACCCAAAGTTTTGGCATTTTCACAAAAAAAGTAACGACCTAGTTAAACCATTTTTCACTTGAAATAGTTCTATTAATCTGAAAAATGAGCATAGTAACAGCATAGAGAAAAACAGGAACAAAGACATAAACATTTTTTACAGTATATTGTGTATCTTGTTAATCCAAATATGTGAATGTTAACTTTTAACGTCGTCCTTGGGTACCAGGGCCTCCTATTCCGAGACTTCTTGTGATTTTGTTTTTAGGTTTTTTTTTTCAATCCGACCGACCGACTCAATATCAGGAAACGCATTCGACGCTAAACGAAACCTTGAATTTGCTCAGCAACGCAATCGCCATTGGCTTAGAGTTGACGGCGCCAAATCTTGAACTGGGAGATCCATAAAGAGTGCGCAATTTCGTCTTTTTAGGGCCGACCTTTTTTGACCACTTGAGGGGGGAGGGTGTATGGGTAATTTGGTTTGGGTTAGAATTTTTGGATAATTATGGGAAACTGTCTACATAAGCCTCCCCTAAGCCAGCATTAACACTTATTTCTTACTTAGGGCGAAATGTTGGCTTAGGACGGCTAGGTGGGCACCTTATTGGGACCTGTATTACGTTCAAATCAGCGGAAACAAACGTCCCATTCGGTTCTCTAAAGATGATTACATCTCCTCATTTCAACTGTTTCATTGTAATATTAGCAATAATAATAATAATAATAATAATTAATATTAATAGTAATATTAATATTATTAATAATGTTAATATTAATATTAATATCAATAATAATAATAGCTTATAATTTAATTGAAGATGTGAATTCGCTACTACCGATGACTGAGCAACAATACCGATTTTGAAATAGCATGCACGTCATTCGGAAATTATTACATTTTGCGCTATTACATTATGCGTTAGAAAAGTTATTACAATTTGCGTTGAAAGATTATTACATTTTGCGTTGAAAATTTTATTACATTTTGCGTCAATGTTATTACATTTTGCGTTAGTATTACATTTTGCGGCGATTCTTATTACATTTTGCGTTAATATTACATTTTGCGGCGATTATTACATTTTGCGGCGTAACATAAGCGTCTCGGCATCCACCTCGGCAAGTGTGTAGCATATACTTTGGACATCAACCTGTTTTAGCTTGTAAGCAACTGTAGCCACAAGCGCTTCAGTCTTTACAATGCACACAATGTCTGCAAGTGTGTCAAATCTCTACCGCTACCAGCCTGTCCGCCAGTAGTGATTTGGCCTCCATTTTAGCTAGTCTTTCGCCAAGTTTCTTGTTCTGCACCTTTGCTTCCCTTTTAACCAGTGCCTTGATTATCAGCTCTCCTTCGACTAGCCTCTTTGTTAGTGTGTCGTCTCAATTTAAATTTCTGCTCGCCTGACAACCATTGAGCCAAGAGCTTGTTTCTCGGCAATTTTGTAGGCTAGTTTCTTTGTTGGGCGTCAGCCTCCACCACGGACATTAAGTCGCCAAATGTGTTGACTTACGACTCTGTTACGTTTGCATCCAGTGTGTCTACTTATGCCTTGGCCTCCTCTTCAGCCTGTTCTTCGCAAATTGTCTTGACCTCTACCTCGGTAGCCTCTTAGCCAGTGTTTTCAGCAGTGCATCAATTTCGGCGTTGGCTAGTGTCACCAAGCTTGTCGACCTTTACCCCTGCTTGCCTGTCAGCGTTTAGGTAGTCTAAGGCCTTTGCGTTTACCTTAACTTGTGTGTTGCCAAGTGACTAGACCTTATTCTCTTCTATCGTGTCACACAATTTGTCTAACGTTTCTATGCCCCTTAGCTCGAACAGCGTGTCGCCAAGTGTATGGAATTTAATCTCTTTTTTTCTGGCTGCACAGTGTCAAGCACCACTTTGCATTCCACCTTAAACTTCGTGCTGCCTAACTCTTTCTTTCTCCACCACTGCTGGCTTGTACGTATATAAGCGTCTCGGCGTCTATTTCAACATTTGTGTAGCATAGGGTCTCGACATCCACCTCTTTTACCCCGCAAGCAACTATGTCCATCAGCGCTTCAGTCTTTACCACCAGTGCGATCAGCTAGTCTTTCGCCAAGTGTCCTTTTCTCCACTTTTTCGCCTTTTTGCACCAGTGCCGCAATTATCGCTTTACCCTTCACTTCGTACAGTATCTCGCAAAATGTGTTGATCTTCACTTCGACTAGCCTCTTTGTTAGTGTGTCGTCTCAGCTTGCATTTCTGCTAGCTTGTCACCCAGTGCATCCAGAAGCTACTTGGTCTCCAGCTTGGCCACTGTGTCGCTAAGTGTCCCGACCTCTACCTGTTGTTCTCTTCCAGGCTGCGTGACGACCAGCGCCTGAACCTGCACCTAAGCCAGTGCCTCGCAAGGTGTCCCATCCGTCACCTCTGATAGCCTAGTAGCTAAGTTGTCGTGCGGCGCCTCTTTTTTGGTTTTTACTAGTGTGTTTTCAAGTGACTTTAATTCCACGTTTGCATCCCTCTTAACTAGAGTGTTAACCAGCATGTCAATATCCACGTAAGACAGTGTGTCGCAAAGTATTTTGAGCATACAGTATACAGTTTCTGGCATCGCCATGGCCTCTAGTTCGGCCAGTAAGTCGCCTAGTGTCTCGAACTCAGACAGTGTGTAGTGAAGTTATAACACCTTTACTTATAATAGCCTATTAGTTAATGTAAAGCGCGAAGCGTTACCTCCACTTGTGTTTCGTGAAGTGTGTGAACCTCCCCCTCTGCTAGTCTGTCAGCCAGTAGGTCAACTAGCCTCGTGGGCTAAGCCTTGGCCATTCTTTTGCTAAGTGTCTCCACCTCTAATACTACCAACCTTTTAGTTAGTGTCTTAACCTTGGCAAGGACTGAACTTTGATTAATGTTTTCCTTAGTGTCTCAACGTCCACCGCTTTTTGACTGTTGGCCAGTGTGTTGACTAACGCCCTGGCTTTTTTTCTTTGTCAGTGTGAAGCCAAAAGTCTCGACTCCTACCTCTTTTAGCATGTCAATCAGTATGTAGAGAAGTGTCTTGACCTCCAGCTTTTGTAGGCTTTTAGAGGGAGTTCCGACCAGACTTTCCGCCTCTACCTAGGTTAGTGTGTCGCCAATTTTGTCGATTTCTTTACCACTCTGCTAGCTTCTCCTCTTGTTGTTTGACTAGCTTCTCGTCAGGCCTCTACCTTAACGAGGGTGTCGCCGAGTGTCTTAACATCCGCCTCCGCTAGCACTTCAGCCAGTGTGTCTACTTCCGTTTTAGCTTCCACTTAGGACAGTCTTTTCGTCAATTGTCTTGATCTCCACCTTTCCTAGTTATCCAGACATGGTCTCCACAAGCGCGTCAGCTGTTGCCAAATGTGTTTACTTTCATCTCCCCAAGCCTCTCAGTTAGGTTTTCCACCTGGGAGTTTGCATCCAACACGGCCAGTGTTGCTTAGTCTGCTGACCTTCATCTCTGCTAGCCTGTCAGCCATTATGTTGACTTACGCATAAGCCTGCCTTTTACCTAGTGTTTTACTCAGTGTCTAACCTAGGCTATTAGGCTATTAGTTAGTGTGTCGAGTAGCCTCTTAACCTCTACCTAGGTCAGTGTGTCACTAAGTGCCTTGACCCCACCTCTGTAGCCTATAGTCGAGCGCTATTCCAAGCGTCTAAGAGTTTACTTTCGCCATTGTCTAGCGAACAGTTTCAAGTTACACCTCTTATTGCTTGTCAGCCAGTTGTTTGACCAGCCTCTAGACCTGTACCTCATCCAGTCTTTTGGCAACAATCTGGAACTAACCGTCTGCTAGCCTGACAGCCGGTCTGTTTACCAGTGCTTTTCGTATTCAGTTGGCGAGAATGTGGGCACAGTGTTTCGACTATCGCAACTGGATATATATTAGTCAGTCCGACGACCAGCACGTCGGCTTCTGCCTTAGCAACGGTGGTCAACTGCGTAGACCTTTAATTCTGGTAGCCTGTCAGTTAATAGGAAGTCCAAATACTAGGTCTTCACCTCGCTTAATGTTTGGCCAAGTGTGTGAACACCTACCTCCGCAAGCTTGTAGGCTAGTGTTTTCGTTGCGCGTCAGCCGCTACCACAGACAGACAATAACTAAGCAAATGAGATTAATTGCCACTCTCTTACCTTTTCAGCCAGTGGCTTTACTTGTGCCTTGGCGTTTGACTTTGCCTTTTCTTTGCCAAACGTCTCGACCTCCGCTTTCACTAGCCTGTCAGCCAGTTTGTTCAGCAGTTCATTATTTTCGGCGTCGACTATTGTTGACAAGTTTGTCAACCTTTACTAATGTATTCCTGTCAGCCATTTGGTAGTCCAGCGCCTTGGCGTTTACCTCAATTTGTGTGTCGCCAAGTGACTCATTCTCTGCAATGTCTCTAACTCTTCTATGCCCTTGAGCTTGAACAATGTGTCACCAAGTGTTTGCACCTTAACCTTTGTTTGTTTGGGTGCAAGAGTATCAAGCACTGCTTTGCACTCCACCTTGGCCGGCGTGTTGCCAACTTTTTCTTCTTCTACCACTGGTAGCCTCTCAGCTAGTGTGTATATAAGCGTCTCAGCGTCAACCTCGGCAACTGTGTAGTATAGAGTCTTAAAATCCACTTTTTTTAGCCTGTAAGCAAGTGCGTCCACCAGCGCTTTAGTCTTTACCATGGACAGTTTTTCACTAATTGTGTCGACCTCTAACGCTACCAGCCTACCGTGTGTTGGTCTCCACCTTTCGTTGCCTTTCCACCAGTGCCTTCATTATCTCTTTAGCTTTTACCTCTTACAGCATCTCGCAGACTGTATTGACGTCCAATTGGTTGTTAGTGTGTTGTGTGAAACTTCCCTTTCTGCTACCCTTAAACCCAGTGTATCCACCACTTCTTTGCCTCTAGCTCCGCCACTGATTCGCGAAATGTCTCGACCTTTACTTATGCTCACCTGTCAGCCAGTGTGTCGACCTGCACCAAGATGGGTGCCCTAATTAACGGTTGCTTAGTGTCTTAAAGGCAATTTCTCTTAGACAGTTATCATGTCAGCCAATGTGTTGACTGCCTTGACCTACTCCACTGTATGGTTCAGCTCTGACACTGTGTCGCTCAGTGTCCCGATCTACACCCCTGCTCGCCGGTCAGCCAAAGAGTCGACCTGCACCAACGATGGCGTCTCAGCTAGTGTTTTGCTTAGTGTCTAAAAATGGATCTGTTTTAGAGAGGTAGCATGTGAGCCAAGATGTTGACTTCCGTCATCTCCACTACTGTATGGTTAAGAGTATCATATTCTGCTTCTGTTAGCCTTGCCACAGTTTCTTTACGAGCGACTGCTAACTCCACTTTGGGTGGTGTGTAGCCAACTGTCTCGACCTTTACCACTTGAAGCCTTTCAGCCAGTGTGTCTACCAGCATCTCAGCCACTACCTCGAACTTTGTCTTTTAAACTATCTCGACCTCTACCTATTTCTCCCTTTCGGCCAGCGTGTTGACAAGAGCCTGGAACTCCATCTCAGCCAGTGACTCGGAAGGTTTCTCAACCTTCACCTCTGATAGCCTAGTCGCCAATTTCTCAAGCAGCGCAGCTTTCTCTTTCTTCGCCAGTGTTTTTTCGTGTGAATTTATCTCCATCCTTGCTTCTGTCTCAACTAGAGTGTCAACCAGCCTGTCAATCTCCACCTCAAACAGTGTGTCGCCAAGTATGATAAGCACACAGCTTCCAGCATCCATTATCGCCATAGCCTTAACCTCGGCCAGTAAGTCATCTAGCGTTTTGAACTCGGACACTGTCTAGTGAAGTTATTTGACCTTTCCTGAAGTTGACCTGAAGTTATTCGATCTCCGCCTTTGGTAGTTAGCTTGAATGTGTCTCCACCAGCGCGTCAGCCTCGACATTGGAAAAAATATCTTGCCGAGTGTATTTACCTCCACCTTTGTAAGCCTCTCAGTTAGGGTGTTGGCCAGTGTCTCGCTTAGTGTCGCGACCTCCATATCCGCTAGGCTGTGACCCATTATGTTGATTTACGTCTGGGCCTGACTCTTAGCTGGTGTTTGGCTTAGTGTCTTACCTGTAACTCTGTTAGGCTATTACTTAGTGTGCCGACTCTCCTCTCAGCTTTTACCTGCGTCCGTGTAATGCTATTTGCCTCGACCCGCTCCTCTGGTAGGCTAAAGTTGAGATTTTTCAGAAGCGCCTAAGACTTTTCTATGGCCAGTGTCGCGCGAACAGTGTCGAACTACACCTCTGATAGCTTTTCAGCCACTTGCTTAACCAGCCTCTGGGCCTGTACCTCGCAGAGTCTTTCGCCAATGTCTGGAACTAAACTTCTGCTAGCCTGACAGCCAGTGTCTAACTGCGCCTTGCGTTTTCAGTGGTCAGAGTGTAAGCAAAAGTCTCGAGTTTACAACTGGAAGCCTGTCAGTCATTTCGTTGACCAGCAAGTCGGCGTCTGCCTTAGCGACGGTTGTTTTAACTGTGTTGATCTTTAAGTGTGGCAGCCTGTGAGATAATGTGTAGTCTAAAAACTAGGTCTTTACCTCGCCTAACATTTGGCGAAGTGTGTGGATCTTTTCCTCCAAAAGCCTGTAAGCTAGTGTCTCGGTTAGCCGTCAGCCTTTACCACCGACAGTAAATCGCCAAATATGATGACTTGCCACTCTGTTACGTTTCTAACCAGTATCTCTACTTGTGCTTCGGCCTTCTTCTTGGCCTGTTCCTCGCCAAGTGTCTCGCCCTTCACCTCTGCTAGCCCGACAGCCAGTGTGTTCCCCAGTGAAACATTTTTTGTTGTTGGCTAGTCTCGCCAAGTTTGTCGACCGTTACTTCTGCTTGCCTATCACTTATTTGGTAAACCAGCGTCTTGGTGTTTACTTTAACTTCCGTGTCATTAAGTGACTCGAACACATTCACTGCTACCTTGTCGCTCAATGTGTCTAACATTTTAATGCTCTTTAGCTCGGACAGTGTGTAGCCAAGTATGTGGTCCTTAACTTCTGTTTCTAGGGCTACCAGTGTGTCACCCACCGCTTTCCACTCCACCTTGGCCGGCATGGTCCCAACTTTTTCTTCCCCACTACTAGTAGCCTGTCAGCCTGTGCGTGTATAAGCGCCACTACTAGTAGCCTGTCAGCCTGTGCGTATATAATGTCTCGACGTTCAACTCGTCAATTGTATAGCATACCGTCTGGAAATCCACCTCTTTTACCCTGTAAGCATGTGTGTCCACTAGCGCTTCGGTCTTTACCACGGACAGTTTGTCTCCAAGTCTGTTGACCCCTATCGCTACCAACCTGTCCCCTAGTCTTGCTTTGGCCTTTACTTCAGCTAGTCTTTCGATAAGTGTCTTGTTCCCTACCTTCGCTTGCCTTTCCTCCAGTGCCTCGATTATCGCTTTAGTCTTCACCTCGTACAGTACGTTCTTATCTCCACTTCAACTAGCCTCCCTGTTAGTGTCCGTTGTCAACTTGCATTTCTGCTAGCCTATAATCTATTGTATCCAGCTGCTTCTTGGCCTACAGCTCGTTCACTGTGTTGCCAAGTGTCTCGACGTTCACCTCTCCTCGCCTGTCACCCGGTTCGTCGACCTGCGCGAAGGCCTGCGCCTCGGCTAGTGTGTAGCTTTGTGTCTCAAAGGCAATCTATCTTAGAGAGTTAGCATGAAAGCTAGCCTTGCAGACAGTTTGTTGACCAGTGCCCGGTACTCCACTTTGGCCAGTGTGTAGCCAACTGTCTCGACCTTGACCACTTCTAGTGTTTCTGCCGGTGTGTCTACCAGTGCCTTGCGTTTTCAGTTGCTTAGTGTGTAGCCAAGTGTTTCAACTTTCGCAACTGCCAGCCTGTGCGTTAGCCACGCTGGTGTCAACTGTTTTGATCTTTAACTGTGGTAGCCTGCCAGTTAATGTGTAGTCCAAATTCTCCGTCTTACCTCGCCTAATGTTTGGGCAAGTGTTTGAACCTTTTCCTCCGCAAGCCTGTAGGCTGGTGTGTCGGTTAGGGGTCAGCATATACCACCGAGAGTATGTCGCCAAATGTGTTGACTTGCCACTCTGTTACGTTTTCGTGTCTACTTGTGCTTCGGCCTTCTTCTTGGGCTGTTCTTTGGCTAGTGCCTCGCCCCCCACTTGTGGCAGCTTGTCAGCTAGTGTGTTCACCAATTTATCATTACTTAGCGTTGGCTAGTGTCGCCAAGTTTGTCGACCTTCACATCTGCTTCCCTGTCCGCCATTTGGTAGTCCAGCGCATTAATGATTACTTTAACTTACTTTTACTCTTTGGCTGCCAGTGTGTCAACCACCGCTTTGCACTTTTCCTTGGCAAGCGTGTTGCAAATTTTTTCTTCCAACACCACAGGTTGCCTGTCAGCCACCGCGTATATAAGCTTCTCGGCGTCCACCTCCGCAAGTGTGTAGCATAGAGTCTGGACAACCACCTCTAACACCCTGTGAGCAACAGTGTCCGCCGCCGCAACAGTTTTTACCGTGGACAGTCCGTCCCCAAGTGTCTCCACTTGTATCGCTACGAGCCTATCCGCCAGTATGGCCTTGGCCTTCACTTTAGCTAGTCTTTCGCAAAGTTTTTTTTTCTCCACTATTGCTTGCTTTTTCACCAGTGCCTCGTTTATCGATTTAGCTTTAACGTGGTACAGTATATCGGAAATGCGTTGACCTCCAGTTGGACTAGCCTCTTTGTTAGTCTGTCGTCCCAAATTGGATTTCTGCTATCCTGTCACTTAGTGTACGAAGCAGCTACTTCGCCTCCAGCTTGGCCATTGTGCCGCTAACTGTCTCAACCTCCACTTCTGCTCGCCTGTCAACAGGTGTGTTTACGTGCACTAAAGTCAGCGCCTTGGCTAGTGTGTTGCTTAGTGTCTCAAAGGCAATCTCTTAGACAATTAGCATGTCAGCCAATGTGTTAACTGCGTCACCAACAGCACTGTTCATTAACAGTATCAAATCCCACGTCTGCTAGCCTGGCAGACAGTTTGTTTAAAGGTTCCTGGTACTCCACTTTGGCTGGTGTGCAGCAACCTTTCTCGACTTTCACCCCTTTTAGCCTGTCAGCCAGCGTGTCGACCAGCGCCTGGACCTCCACTTTAGCCAAGGACTCGCAAGGTTTCTCAACCTTCAACTCGGATATCCAAGCAACCAATGTTTTAACCAGCGCCTGTTTTTTCCTTTTCACTAGTCTGTTTTCAAGTGATTTTACCTACAGCCTTGCTTCCCTCTCAACGAGAGTCTCACTAAGCGTGTCAATCTCCACCCTCAGACAGTGTGTCGCCAACTATGTTGAGCATATATCATTTAGCATCTTGCATCGCCATGGCCTTCAGCCCGGCCAGTGTGTCGCCTAACGTCTCGAACTCAAGTGTATCCAGGAGCTTCTTTCTTCCCAATTTTGTAGGCTAGTGTCTTGAATGGGCGTCAGCCTTTACCACGGACAGTAGGTCACCTAACATGTTGTTCTTTCAGCCAGTGTGTCTACTTATGCCTTGCCCTCCTCCAGGGCCTGTTCTTCACAAAGTGTCTCGACCTCTATCTCGGCAAACCTGTCTTCCACTGTGATCACCAGTGCATCATTTATGGCGTTAGCTAGTGTCACCAAGTTTGTCGACCCCAACTTCTGCTTGTTTGTCAGCCATTAGGTAGACTAGCGCCTTCGCGTTTACCTTAACCTGTGTGTCGCCAAGTGACTAGAAGTTTTTTTCTCCTACCGTGTCACACAATTTGCCTAACATTTCCATGCCCTCTAGCTCGGATAGTATGTCGCCAAGTGTCGCACATTAACCTCTGTTTCTCTGGTTGCAGTGTGTGAAGCAACACTTTGCACTCCACCTTAGACGGCGTGCTACCAATTTTTTCTTTTTCCACCACTGGTAGCCTGTCAGGTAGTGCGTATATAAGCGTCTCAGGGTCTATCTCCGCAAGTGTGTATCATAGGGTCTGGACATCCACCTCTTTTACCCCTTAAACGACTGTGACCACCAGCGCTTTAGTCTTAAGCAGCAGTGTTGCCATGGTCTTCACTTCAGCTAGTCTTTCTTTCCAAGTGTATTGCTCTCCTTCTTATCTGGCCTGTTAACCAATGCCTAAATTATCGCTTTAGCGTTCACTTCGTAGAGTATCTCGCAAAACGTGTTGACCTTCACTTGGACTAGCTTGTTTGTTAGTGTGTCGTCCCAGCTTGCATTTCTGCTAGCTTGTTACCCAGTGTATCCAGCAGCTACTTCGCCTCCAGCTCGGTCACTGTGCCGCCAAGTGTCTCGACCTCTACCTTTTTTTCTCTTCCAGGTAGCGTGTGGACCAGCGCCTAAGCCTGGGCCTAAGCCAGTGACTCGCAAGGTGTCTCAACCTACACCTCTGATAGCCTAGCAGCCAATGTGTCGAGCAGCGCCTCTTTGTCTATTTTCAAAAGACTTTAACCCCACCCTCGCTTGCCTTTTAACCAGAGTGTCAACCAGCGTGTCAATCTCCACCTCAAACAGTGTGTCGCTAAGTATTTTAAGCATAGAGCCCCCAGCATCGCCATGGCCTTCAGTTCGGCCAGTAAGTCGCCTATCGTCTCAGACAGTGAGTAGAGAAGTTATTCGACCGTTACTTATGATAGCCTATTAGTTAGTGCAAAGTGCAAAGCCTAACCTCCACTGGTGTTTCGTGAAGTGTGTCAACTTCCTCCTCTGCTAGCCTTTCAGCCAGTAGGTGAACCAGCGTCGTGGCTTTCGCCTCGGCCAGTCTTTTGCTAAGTGTCTCAACCTCCAATACTAATAACCTTTCAGTTAGTGTCTTAACCTAGGCAAGGCCTGCACCTTGATCAATGTGTTGCTCAGTGTCTCGACGTCCACCTCTTTTCGACTGTTGGCCAGTTTGTTAACCAACGCCTTGGCCTTTTTCTTTGTCAGTGTGAAGCCAAGAGTCTCGACTCCTACCTCTTTAAGCATGTTAGTCAGTGTGTAGAGATGTGTCTTGATCCCCAACTTTTCTAGCCTCTTAGAGAGAGTCTCGACCAGTTTCTCCGCCTCCACCTACGACAGTGTCTTGCCAAGTTTCTCGACTTCTTTACCACTCTGCTAGCTTGTCCTCTTGTTGTTTGACCAGCCTCTCGTCAAGCCTCTACTTTCACAAGGACGTCGCCGAGTGTCTCGACATCTATTTTCAATCGAAAGTTTTACTTGTATTTTAAAGAAGATAAGATATTACATAATTCCCAAAACGGCTTTTTGCCTTAACACCGCACTGCAGACAAAGTTTTAACTCTAAGGACCATAGTAAATAAATATGTGCATTATCACAAGGAAAAAGTCTACGCTTGTTTCGTACATTTCTGCAAAGCGTTTGACTCTTTTTGGCACGAAGAGTTGTTTTATAAGCTGCTAAAAACGAATATAGGAGGAAACTTGTACAACCTCATGAAAAGCCTTTATTCCAACTTATCATGTTCCCCAAAATCTGTGAAAACAAAACACAGCCTTTTTCATATTCCAGAGGTGTACGTCAAGGCTGTATTTTAAGTCCTCTTTTATTTAACCTGTATTTAAACAATCTACCCTAGTTATTTGAAAACACCTTATCTGACCCATTTGTTCTTCCAAATGAGAAAAAAATAAATTCACTTCCCTGCTCAAATGTTTTAGTTATTCTATCAAGATCAAAAACTGGATTACAGAACTGTTTAAATTCGCTTTCCTTGTATTGTGACAAATGGAAACTAGAAATTAATTTGAGGAAAACAAAAATCCTGACATTCCAGGAACGGGCAAAAAAAATCTATTGATATCAAATTTAACATAGGCGGTAAGTCAATTGAAATTGTCCAACAATACACTTATTTAAGTACACGTTTAACTCTAACGTGAAACTTTACACTTGCATTCGAACACTTAAAAGAAAAGGCCCTTCACGCGTTGTCTAGTATTCGGAAGCGGACAATTCCTTACAAACTTAATCCTAATACTGCATTCCAAATTTTTGACACCATGGTATTCCTAATCTTGAGTTACAACAGCGTGGTATGGGGAATGTATACCAAGCAAAATTTTAAAAAATGGGATAGCTCCTTAATAGAAAAACTCCACCTCAAATTCTGTAAACGTTACTTAGAGGTCAACAATAAGGCCTCTAACATAGCTTGCAGAGCTGAACTTGATAGATTGCCGCTGCTTATCCCGATAAATCAGAAAATTATAAAATGTTTTGTTTACCTCAACAACAAAGATAATAACTCTACCGTCAAAAAGTCTTTCGTTATGTCAAAGAATCTACACTCTCTGAATAATTCAGGATATTTTTCCCATTTCATAAACATGTTTGAACAATACAATCTAAGCAGTTTAGATGTTAAATCTCTAGATAATGAAGAAATTAGACGATATACCACAGAAATGAGAGAGAAATATCTATCTTTTTGGCGGCACAGCCTTAAAAATTCCAAAAAAAAAAGAATTTTTTATAAACCTTTTAAAGATTAATATTCTACATCTGATTATCTCCACCAAGTAAGACATTATGACGAGCGAGAAAATTTTCTTAAATTTAAAAAGAGTAATCACAAACTTATGATTGAACATAGTCGATACCAAATCGATCATTTGCCAAGAAAATATCGATTATGTCCCTTATGTAACTCAAATCAGGTAATAGATGACATTCATTTCCTCTTTCAATGTAACAAAGTACAGAGACAGGCATTTATTAATAAAATCAATAAAATAATACCTAACGTTGAAAAGAAATCATTTCCAGAAAGCATAAAACTGATAATAAATTCGAAAGACCATCATTTAATTAAGTTAGTTATGAAAATACAAAAATACGTTGCCAAGTGTGTTTCCCTTTACCTCCACAAGCCCTCAGTTTGGTTTTCCACCAGGGCGTTTGCATCCAACACGACCAGTGTGTTGCTTAGTGTCCTGACCTCCAACTCTGCCAGCCTGTCAGCCATTATGTTAACTTACGCGTTAGCTTGCCTCTTAGCTCGTGTGTTCCTCAGTGTCTTACCTAGGCGATAATGCTATTTGTTAGTGTGTCGACTAGCCTCTTAACCTCTACCTAGTTCAGTGTGTTGCTTAGTGCCCTGACCCCCACCTCTGCTAGGCTATATTCTAGTGTGTTAACAAGCGCTTAAGACTTTACTTTGGCCTCTGTCTGGCGAAGAGTGTCAAGCTAAAACTCTGCTAGCCTGTCAGTTACTTGACCAGCCTCTGCCCCTTTACCTCGACCAGTCTTTCGGCAAGTATCTTTAACTAAACTTCTGCTAGCCTGACAGCCAGTGTGTTTACCAATGCCTTGTGTTTTCAGTTGGCGAGAGTGCGGCCAGGTGTCTCGACTTTCGCAACTGCAAACATGTCAGTCCGTTCGACGACCAGCACGTCGGCTTCTGCCTCAGCCACGGTTGTGTCAACTGTGTAGACTTTTAAATCTAGTAGCCTGTCAGTTAATGTGTAGTCTAAAGACTAGGTCTTCACCTCGCCTAATGATTGGCCAAGTGTCCAGACGCCTACCTCTGCAAGCCTGTAGGGTAGTGTCTCCGTTGCGCGTCAGCCTCTAACACAGACAGTAAGCCGCCAAATGTGTTGACTTGTCGCTCTGTTCCCTTTTCAGCCAGTGTGTCTACTTGTCCCTTGGCGTCCGCCTTGGCTTGTTCTTCTGCTAGCCTGTCAGCTAGTATGTCAACCAGCCTCCTGCAATCCACCTCGGCCAGTCTTTTGCCAAGTGTCTCCACCTTCATTCTCTTAACTTTTTAGATATTGTCTTAACCTAGACAATGCCTGCACCTTGATTGCTCAGTGTTACGGCGTCCACCTCTTTTTGACTATTGGCCACTGTGTTGATTAGCCTCTTGGCTTTCGTCTCTTTTAGTGTGAAGCCAAGTGTCTCAACTCCTACCTCTTTTGGCATGTCAGTCAGTGTGTAGATAAGTGTCTTGACCTCCAACTTTAGTAGACTCTTAGAGAGTGTCGACCAGCCTCTCTGCCTCCACCAAGACCAGTGTCTCACCAAGATTGTCGATTTTCCCTAAAACTCTGATAGCTTGTCCTCTTGATGTCTCACCAGCCTCTTTGTAGGCCTCTACCTTCACGAGTGTGTCGCCGATTCTCTTGACCTCCGCCTCTGCTTGCCCTTCAGCCAGTGTGTCTACAAGCGCTTTGGCTTTCATCTAGGTCATTCTTTTGGAAATTTTCTTGATGTGTACCTTTGCTAGTTTTCCAGAAAGTGTCTCCACCAGCGCGTCAGTGTCCACATTCGTAAAATATGTTGCCAAGTGGGTTTTCCTTCATCTGTGCAAGCCTCTCAGTTAGGATGTCGACCAGCGTGTTTGTATCCAAAACAGTCAGCGTCTCGCTTAGTGTCGTGACCTCTATCTTTGCCAGCCTGTCACCCACTATGTTGACTTACGCCTGGGCCTGACTCTTAGCTAGTGTATTGCTTAGTGTCTTAGCTGTAACTCTGTTAGGGTATTATTACTAGCCTCTCAGCATCTAACTACGTCCGTGTGTTGCTAATTGCCTCGACCCGCACGACTGGTAGCCTATAGTCGAGTTTTCAAAAGCGCCTATGACTTTACTTTGGTCAGTGTCTGGCGAAGAGTGTCCCACTACACCTCTACTGGCTTGTTCAAGTTTGTTCATTTTTACTTCTGCTTTCCTGTCAGCCATTTGGTAGACCAGCGCGTTGGCGTTTAGTTTAGCCTGTGTGACGCGAAGTGATTCAACCTCAATTACTGCTACCTGTCGCTCATGTGTCGAACATTTCCATCCCTTTAGCTCGATAGTGTGTCGCAAAGTTTCAATCCTAAACCTCTGTTTCTCCGGCTGCCAGTGTATCAACCACCGCTTTGCACTCCACCTTGGCCGGCGTGTTGCCAACTTTTTCTTTCTCCACCACTGGTAGCCTGTAAGCCAGTGTGTATATAAGCCTCTCGGTGTTCACCTCGGCAAGTGTGTAGCATAGAGTCAGTATCTCGCAAACTCTGTTGACTTCCACTTGGACTAGCCTATTTGTTAGTGTTTCTTGTCAACTAGCATTTCTGCTACCCTGTCGCCTAGTGTATTCAGCTGCTTCTTGGCCTCCAGCTCGACCACTGTGTCGCTAAGTGTCACAACCTCAACCTTTGCTCGCCTGAAAGGTGGTGTGTCGACCTGCGCGAAGGTCTGCGCCTCGGCTAGTGTGTTGCTTAGTTTCTCAAAGGCAATCTCTCTTAGAGAATAAGCATGACAGCCAATGTGTTGACTGCGTTAAGGAACACCAGTGTATGGTTAAAAGTATTAAATTCCACCTCTGCTAGCCTTGCAGACAGTTTGTTTACCAGCGCCTAGTACTCCACTGGCCGTGTTGGATGAAAACTCGCTGGCCGAGTTGCTCAAGCTCTTGACGACACCCATGCAGAAGCCAAGACACTAGTCGAAAAACTGGAAGACATGATAGCAATAGCGAAGGCAACACGCTACTAGATGTGCAGACGGAAGAGCTCGTCGACATACTGGCTCACACGCAAGATTAGGTAAAGGCCGACACTCTTGCAGACCATCGCCGTAATGTAAAGGCTTAGCGACTGGTCGACACGCTGGCTAACATGCTTTAAAGGACGTCAAACATACTCCTTGCTACACAGTAGGCGTTGTATTTTCCGCGTCACTAGTTAAGAGGCGGCATGACACTCAAGCAGAGGAGAAGCCAGAGAGACTTGCAAAGACACTGGGCGATCTGAAGCCTGCAGCACTAAAGGACACACTGCTTCACAAGGTAGGAGAGGAGAATCCCGGGAAACTAGAAGAAACACTGAGCAACTATGTCCGTAAAGCACATGGCGACACACTGGCTAACAAGCTAGAAGTGAGAATAGCTGAGGCTTTTGGCAACATACTAAGCGACGTGAAGGCCAACACACTATGAGAATCGCTTGCTGCCACGCAAGCAGAGGCTGGAGCTGCAACAATCGGCAAGAGACTGCGCAAAGCAAGGCGCTAGTGGACAAATTCATTGACACTTAATGAAAGGCGGAGGCTAGACCCTTCTTGAAACACTGGGCGATAAGCAGGCATTGGCGTTGGTCGACACTTTGGCTGACACGAAGGTAGAGGCGAAGGCCAAAACACCTACCATTAATCTGAGCAATATGCAAGTTGAGGACTAATCAACACGCTGCCTGAAAAGGCTAAAGCCGGGACAATTGTTAACATGATCAAAGAAGCCAACGCTGAGAGATTGTTTGACACGTTGGCTGACACTATACAGAAGACTTAGGCTTTAATACTTGGCAAGACACTAGGCGAAGAAGAGACCGAGGAAGTAGTTGACACACTGGCATAGGTGGAGGCCAAGACACTTGGCGACAAAGAGGGTATATGCACGTTAAGGCACTTGTCGACACGGTAGCAACCACCCTAGCAGAGACGAAAGCCGTGATACTTGCCATCACAATGGGTGATATAGTAGTCGAAGCACTGGCTGAGAGACTGGCTGTCACGCTAAAAAAGGCTGAGTGCCAGGTTGAAACACTAAGTGATGCGGTCACCGATGCACCTAGTTGCAGAGTGGCTAACAAGCTAGAAGAGAGGGAGGCCGAGGCACTTGTAAAACACGTTCGTTGCCCCGCTAGAAAAAAAGGAAAAACAAAACACTTTGGAACACAACGAGCGATGTGCAAACTTAGAAACTCTTGTACACCGTCGCTGACCCGCCAGCAGTGGCGGACGCATAGACACTTGGCAAAAAACTGGTTTTTTTTAAAGGTAAAAGCATTTCTCGAGATGCCAGCTGACAAAGTAAATAAGACAAAGAGAGGGAGACATTGCCACACGCGAGACAATCTGGACCCTAAAGCACAAGTTGATAAGCTGCGTGACAGGCGATGTAAAGACTGAGACACTAAAGGACACGATCACTGACACGTTACCAGAGGCAAAAGTCGACTCACTTGTGACAGACTAAGCGATATAGATATTAAGACACCGGTCAAGACCCCGGCTTTAACACCATCAGAGCTTGAGGCCGCAACACTTTGCCCCTCAGTCCGCAACATGGGGACTGCCGCACCTCTCCACATAGTGGCTGAAATTTTAGCAGGAATGAAGGCTAAGACCTCTGGCCACGTCCTGGGCAGTGTGCAAGCCACGACAAAGGTTGACACACTGGCTGGCAAGCTACAAGAAGAGAAGGCCAGGACCATGTTCGAAAATCTGGACGACGTGGATGCCTAAGCACTACTCAACGACAGGCTGAAACGCTAGAAAAGGCGGAGGCCGAAACATTTTAAGATAGACAATAGCATGTAGCAATTAAGGCACTAAAGAAGATGCTGCGTGAAACGGTAGCAGACGCGAACGCCAGAAGAACTGGCGACACAATAGGTAAGGTGGAGCTTGTGACACAAGTTGGCTGGCTAGCTGACACGCTTTTGCAGGGGCAGAGAAGTTGGTGAAGCACTACTACATGTAGGGGCCAAGCAACTACTAGAGACGTTTCCTTAGACCCTAGCAGGTTGCCAGCACACTAAGCCTTGTGAAGGTTAAGGAACTAGTCGACATTTTAGCTGATAAGCTTGCAAAGGCGAAGCCAGAATACACTGTGTCTCGACCTCCACCTCTGCTCGCCTTTCAGCCGGTGTGTCAACCTGCATTAAGGTCTCTGCCTCGGCTAGTGAGTTGTTTAGTGTCTTAAAGGCAACCTCTCTTATACAGTTAGCATGTCAGCCAGTCTCGACTGCTGTCACCTACACCACTCTATGGTTAAGAGTATCAAATTCCACCTTTAATAACCTTGCAGACAGTTTGTTTACCAGCGCCTGCTACTCCACTTTAACCAGTGTGTAGGCAGCTGTCTCTATCTTCACCATTGCTAGCCTGTCAGCCAGTGTGTCTACCAGACTAACCTCGGCTAGTGTTTTGGCAAGTGTGTCAACTTGCTCCTCTGCTAGCCTTTCAGCCAGTACGTAAACCAGCCTTCTGACCTCCACCTCGGTCAGTCTTTTGCTAAGTGTCTCCACCTCTAATACTACTTACATTTCAACTACTGTCTTAACCTAGGCAAGGCCTCCACCTCGATTAATGTGTACTTAGTATCTCGACGTCCACCGTTTTTTGACTGTTGGCCAGTGTGTTAATTAACGCCTTGGCCTTTTTCTTTGTCAGTGTCAAGCCAAATATCACGACTCCTATTAGATTTAGCATGTCAGTTAGTGTGTAGGGAAGTGTCTTGACCTCCAACTTTTGTGGGCTCTTAGAGAGAGTGTCGACCAGACCCTCCCCGCCTCCACCAAGGCCAGTGTCTCGCCAAGTTTCTCGACTTCTTTACCACTCTGCTAGCTTATCCTCTCGTTGTTTGACCAGCCTTTCTCCAGGCGATTACCTTCACGAGGGTTTCGCCGTGTCTTGACATCTGCCTTCGCTCGCAGTTCAGCTAGTGTGTCTAGTACCGCTTTTGCTTCCACTTAGGACAGTCTTTCGTCAACTGCCTCGATCTCCACCTTTGCTAGTTATTCAGACAGTATTTCCCGTAGCGCGCCAGACTCCACCTTCAAAAATATGTTGCAAAGTGTGATTACTTTTACCTTTGCAAGCCTCTCACTTAGGTTTTCCACAAGGGCGTTTGCATCCAACACCGTTAGTGTGTTCCTTAGTGTGCTGACCTTCATCTCTGCTAGCCTGTCAGCCATTATGTTGAATTACACGTAAGCCTGTCTCTTAGCTAGTGTGTCACTCAGTGTCTTTCCTAGGCTATTAGTGTATCGACTAGCCTCTTAACCTCTACCTAGGTCAGTGTGTTGCTAAGTGCCTCGACCCCCACCTCTGCTAGCCTATAGTCGAGTGCAATTACAACCGCCTAAGACTTTACTTTGGCCATTGTCCGGCGAAGAATGTCAAGCTACACCTTTGCTAGCTTGTCAGCCAGTTGTTTGACCAGCTTCTGGGCCTGTACCTCGGCCAGTCATTCGGGAGATGTCTGCAACTAAACGTCTGGTAGCCTGACAGCCGGTCTGTTTACCAGTGCCTTGCGTTTTCAGTTGGCGGAGTGTAGGCAAAAGTCTCGACTTTTGCAACTGCAAATATGTCAGTCAGTCCGACGACCAGCACGTCGGCTTCTGCCAGACCTGCCTAGGCCGTAGTCAGTTGATACGGTGTTGTCAACTGTGTAGAATTCTGGTAGCCTGTCGGTTAATGTGTAGTCCAAAGACTAGGTCTTTAGTTCACCTAATATTTGGCCGAGTGTGAGGACGCCTACCTCCGCAAGCGTGTAGACTAGTGTCGCCGTTGCGCGTTAGCCTCTACCACAGAAAGTAGGTCACCAAATGTGTTGACCTTTTACTCTGTTACCTTTTCAGTCAGGGTGTGTACTTGTTCCTTGGCGTCCGCCTTGGCCTGTCCTTTGCCAAGTATCTCCACCTCAACCTGCACTAGCCTCTCAGCAAGTCTGTTCAGCAGTGCATTATTTTCGGCGTTCGCTAGTGTCACCAAGTTTGTCGACCATTACTTCTGCTTCCCTGTCAGCCATTTGGTAGTAGAGCGCCTTGGCGTTTACCTCAATTTGTGTGTCGGCCAGTGACTCGACCTCATTCTCTGCTACCGGATGACTCAGTGTCTCAAACGTTTTGTGCCCTTTAGCTTGGACAGTGTGTCACCAAGTGTGTGGACCTTAACCTCTATCTCTTTGGCTGCAAGTGTGTCAAGCACCGCTTTGCTTTCCACCTTGGCCGGCGTGTTGCCCACTTTGTCTTCCTCCACTACTGGTAGCCTGTCAGCCAGTGTGTATATAAGCGTCTCGGCATCCACCTCGTCAACTGTGTAGTAAAGAGTCCCAACATCCACTTCTTTTACTCTGCAAGCAAGTGCGTCCACTAGCGCCTCAGTCTTTATTATGGACAGTTTGTCCCCAAGTCTGTCGACCTCTACCGCTACCAGCCTGTCCGCCAGTGTGGCCCTAGACTCGACTTTAGCTAGTCTTTTGCCTTATGTGTTGGTCTTCACTTTTTGTTGCCTTTCCACCACTGCCTCGTTTATCGCTTTAGCTTTCACCTCTTACAGTATCTACCAAACTGTATTTACCTCCACTTAAGCTAGCCTCTTTGTTAATGTGTCGTGTCAAACCTGAATTTCCGCTAGTCTGTCACCCAGTGAATCCAGGACCTTTTTGGCCTCTAGCACGGCCACTAATTCGCTAAGTGTCTCGACCTCCACTTATGCTCGCCTGTCAGCCGGTGGGTCGACCTGCGCCATGCTAAGAGCTCAATTAGTGTGTTGCATGGTGTCTTAAAGTTAATCTCTCTTAGACAAATACCATGTTAGCTAGTGTGTTGACTGCCTTGACCTATTCCACTGTATGGTTCAGCTCGGCCACTTTGTCTCGACCTCCATCTCTGCTCGCCCTGCGCCAAGCTTGGCGCCTCGGCTAGTGTGTTGGTTAGTTTCTCAAAATCGATCTGTTTTAGACAGGTAGGTGTTGACTTCCGTCACCTACACTACTCTATGGCTAAGAGTATCAAATTCCACCTCTGTTAGCCTTGCAGACATTTTGTTTTACGAGCGCCTGCTAATCCACTTTGGCCGGTGTATAAACAACTGTCCCGACCTTCACCACTGCTAGCCTGTCACCCAGTGTGTCTTCCAGTATCTCCGCCACAACCTCAAGCAATGTGTTCTAAACTGTATCGACGTCTACCTGTTTCTAACTTCCGGCCAGCGTGTCGACCAGAGCCTGGACCTCCATCTCAGCCAGTGACTCGCAAGCTTTCTTAACCTACACCTCTGATACCCTGGTAGCCAATTTGTCAAGCAGCACTGCTTTCTCTTTTTTCGCTAATGTGTTTTCGAGTGACCTTATCTGCATTCTTGCTTGCCTCTAAACTAAAGTGTCAACCCGCGTGTCTTGCGAAGAATGATGAGCACACAGCTTCCAGCATCCAGCATCGCCATTGCTTTTAGCTCGGCCAAAAAGTCGCCTAGCGTTTTGACCTCGGACACTGTGTAGTGAAGTTATTCGACCTTTACCTATGATAGCCTATTAGTTAGTGTGAAGTGCGACGCCTAACCTTGGCCAGTGTTTTGTAAAGTGTGTTAACTAGTTCCTCTGCTAGTCTGTCAGCCAGTAGATCAACAAGCCTCCTGGCATCCACCTCGGCCAGTCTTTTGCCAAGGGTTTCCACCTTTAATACTATTAACTTTTACGTTATTGTCTTAACCTAGACAATGCCTGCACCTCGATTGCTCAGTGTTCCGACGTCCACCTCTCTTTGACTGTTGGCCAGTGTGTTGACTAGCGCCTTGGCTTTCGTCTCTGTTAGTGTGAAGCAAGGTGTCCCGAATCCTACCTTCTTTTAGCATGTCAGTCAGTGTGAGGACGTGTCTTCACCTCCAATTCTAGCAGGCTATTACTTAGTGTGCCGACTAGCCTCTCAGCATCTACCTACGTCCGTGTGTTGCTATTTGTCTCGAACCGCACATCTGGTAGCCTATAGTCGAGTTTGTTAACAAGCGCCTAGGACTTTACTTTGGCCAGTCTCTGGCGAAGAGTGTCGAACTACACCTCTGCTAGCTTGTCAGTTAGTTAGTGTGTCGACTAGCCTCTTAACCTCTACCTAGGTCAGTGTGTTGCTAAGTGCCTCGACCCCCACTTCTGCTAACCTATAGTCAAGTGTGTTTACAAAAGCCTAAGACTTTACTTTTGCCATTGTCTGGCGAAGAATGTCAAGCTACACCTCTGCTAGCTTGTCAGCCAGTTGTTTGACCAGCTTCTGGGCCTGTACCTCGGCCAGTCATTCGGGAGATGTCTGGAACTAAACGTCTGGTAGCCTGACAGCCGGTCTGTTTACCAGTGCCTTGCGTTCTTGCGTCAGCCAGTTGTTTGACGAACGTCTGGGCCTGTACCTCGCCCAGTCTTTCGCCAATGTCTGTAACTAAACTTCTGTTAGCCTGACATTCAGTGTGTCTACCAGTGCCTTGCGTTTTCAGTTGGTCAGAGTGTAAGCAAGTGTCTCGACGTTCGCAACTAATGGCTTGTCAGTCACTTCGTCGATCAGCACGTCGGCCTCTGCCTTAGCGACGGTGGTGTCAACTGTGTTGATCTTTAATTTTGGTAGCCTGTGAGTTAACGTGTAGTCCAAAGTCTAGGTCTTCACCTCGCCTAACATTTAACTAAGTGTGTAGACCTTTTCCTCCGCAAGCCTGTAGGGAAGTGTCTCGGTTGGCCGTCAGCCTTTACCACGGACAGTAAGTCCAACTAGAGTGTCAACCAGAGTGTCAATCTCCACCTCAGACAGTGTTTCGCCAAGTATGATAAGCACACAGCTTTCAGCATCCAGCATCGCCCTAACCTTAAGCTCGGCCAGTAAGACAGACAGAGTGTCGCCAAGTATGTTAAGCATAAAGCATCAAGCATCCCCATGGCCTTTAGCCCGGCCAGGGAGTCGCCAAGCGTCTTGAACTCGGACAGTGTGTAGTGAGGTTATTCGACCTTTACTTATGATAGCTTATTAGTTAGTCTGAAGTGCAAAGCCTAACCTCCGTTAGTGTTTTGTGAAGTGTGTCAACATGCCTCTCTGCTACCAGGCTCCTGATTTCCACCTCGGCCAGTCTTTTGCTAAGTGTCTCCACCTCCAATACTATTAACCTTTCAATTAGTGTTTCGACCAAGGCAAGGACTGAACCTCGACTGATGTGTTGCTCAGTGTCTTAGCGTCCATTTCTCTTTGATTTCTGGTTAGTGTGTTGAATATCGCCTTGCCCTTTTCCTTTGTCAGTGTGAGGCCAAGTGTCTCAACTCATACCTCATTTAGCATGTCAGTCAGTGTACGGAAAAGTGTCCTGACCTAAAATTTGGTAGGCTCTTAGAGAGAGTGTCGACCAGCCTCTTCGCCTGCACCTACGAAAGTTTCGCGGCAAGTTTGTCAACTTCCTCTACAACTCTGCTAGCTTGTCTTTTTGTTGTTTCACTTGCGTCTCCCTAGGCCTCTTCCTTCACGAGGGTGTCGCCGAGTGTTTAGAGGTCAGCCTGGGCTTGCCCTTCAGCCAGTGTGTCCACCAGGGCCTTAGCTTCCACTAAGGCCATTCTTTTGCCAATTACTTCGATCTTAACCTTTGCTAGTTATTTAGACAGTGTTGCCAAATGTGTTTACCTCCACCTCTGTAGACCTGTCAGTTAGTGTGTCGACCAACGCCTTTGCATCCAACATTGCCAGTGTGTCGCTTAGTGTCCTGACCTCCATATCTCCTAGCCAACCACTCGTTATGTTGACTTACGCGTAAGACTACCTCTTAGCTAGTGTGTTACTCAGTGTCTTACCTCTAACTCTGTTAGGCTATTAGTGTTTCGACTAGCTTCTTAGCCTCTACCTAGGTTAGTCAGTCGCTAAGTGCCTCGACCCGCATGTCTAGTAGCTTATAGTCCAGTGTGTTCACAAGCGCCTAAGACTTTACTTTGGCCAGTGCCTGGCAGGGTGTGTAAAATTACACCTCTGCTACCTTGCTAGCTAGTAGTTTGACCAGCCGCTGGGCATGTACCTCCCCCAGTCTTTCACCAAGTGTCTAGAACTAAACTTTTGCTAGCCCAACAGCTAGTGTGTCTAACAGTGCCTTGCGTTTTAAGTTCGTCAGAGTGTAGGCAAGCGTCTCGATTTTCGCAACGGCTAGCCTGCCAGTCAGTTCTTCGACCAGCATGTCGGCCTCTGCCTTAGCCACGGTGGTGTCAACTGTCTTTGATCTTTAACTGTGGTAGCCTGAGAGTTAATGTGTAGTCCATTCTCTAGGTCTTCACCTCGCCTAACATTTGGCCAAGTGTGTGGACCATAACCTCTTTTTCTCTGGCTGCCAGGGTGACAAGCACCGCCTGGCACTCCACCGCGTGTTGCCAACTTTTTCTTCCGCGACTACTGGTTTCCTGTCAGCCAATGCGTATATAAGCGTCTTAGTTTCCACCACCGCAAGTGTGTGGCATAGAGTCTGGACTATTATTAACCTTTCAGTTATTGTCTTAAACTAGGCAACGCCTGCACCTCGATTAATGTGTTGCTCAGTGTCTCGACGTCGACCTCTCTTTGACTGTTGGCCAGTCTGTTGACAAGAGTTTTGGCGTCCTTCTTTGTCAGTGTGAAGTCAAGTGTCTCGAGTCCTACCTCATTTAGCATGTCAGTAAGTGTGTGGATAATTGTCTTGACCTCCAACTTTGGTACGTTCTTGGAGAGAGTGTCGACCAGCCTCTCTGCCCCCAACCTAGGCCAGTGTCTCGCCAAGTTTGTCAACTTTCTCTACAACTCTGCTACCTTGTCCTTTTCTTGTTTGACCAGCGTCTCCATAAGGCCATACCTTAGCGAGGGTGTTGCCGAGTATCTTGACCTTCGCCTCGGCTTGCACTTCAGCCAGTCTGTCTTCTACCGCCTTAACTTTCACTTAGGCCAGTCTTTTGCCAATTCCTTTGATGTCCACCTTTGCTAGTTATTCAGACAGTGTCTCCACCAGCGCGTCACCCTCCACCTTCGAAAATATGTCACCTTGTAAGTTTACTTCAACCTCGGAAAGCCTCTCAGTTAGGGTGTCGACCAGCACGTTTGTATCCAACACTGCCAGTGCCTTGCTTAGTGTCCTGACCTTCATCTCTGTGATCCTCTAAGCCATTATGTTGACGTACGCATCGGCCTGCCTCTTAGCTAGTGTGTCGCTTAGTGTCTTACCTGTAACTCTGTTAGGCTATTAGTGAGTGTGTCGTCTAGCCTCTCAGCATCAACCTAGCTCAGTGTTTCGCTAAGTGCCTCGACCCCCACCTCTGCTAGCCTATAGTCAAGTATGTCCACAAGCGCCTAAGACATTACTTTGGCCAGTGTCTGGGGAAGAGTGTCGAGCTACACCTCTGCAAGCTTGTCAGCCAGTTGTTTCACCAGCCTCTGGGACTGTACCTCGGCCAGTCCCTCGTTAAGTCTCTGCAACTAAACGTCTGCTAGCCTGACAGCCAGTGTTTCCACCAGTGCCTTCCGTTTTCAGTTGGCGAGAGTGTGGGTAAGTGTCTCGACTTTCACAACTGCAAGCCTGTCAGTCAGTCCGTCCACCAGCACGTTGGCTTCTGCTTCAGCCACGGTGTTGTCAACTGTGTGGACCTTTAACTCTGGTAGCCTGTCGGTTAATGTATTCCAAAGACTAGTTCTTCACCTCGCCTAATGTTTCACCAAGTGTGTGGACGTCTTTCTCCGCAAGCCTGTAGGCTAGTGTCTCCATTGGGCGTCAGCCTCCACCTTGGACAGTAAGTCACCAAATGTCTTAACATGCCACTCTGTTAGGTTTCCAGCCAGTGTGTGCACTTACGCCTTGGCCCTCTCCTCGGCCTGTACTTCGCGAAGTGTCTCGACCTCTACCTCGGCTGGCCTGTCAGCCAGTGTGTTCACCAGTGCATCACTTTCCGTGTTGGCCATTGTCGCCAAGTTTCTCGGCCTTTACTTTTGCTTGCCTGTAAGCCATTAGGTAGTCCAGCGCCTTCGCGTTTACCTTAACCTGTGTGTTGCCAAGTAACTCGACCTCACTCCCTCCTACCATGTCACTCAATATTTCTAACGTTTCTACGCCCGGAAGGTGTGTGTCCAAGTGTGTGGACCAAAACGTCTGTTTCTCTGGCTGCCAGTGTGTCGAGCACCGCTTTGCACTTTACCTTGGCAAGCGTGTTGAAAATTTTTCTTCCCCCCCCACTCGTAGCTTGCCAGCCAGTGCGTATATATGCCTCTCGGCATCCACCTTGGCAAGTGTGAAGCATAGAGTCTGGACATCCACCTCTATTACCCTATGAGCAACAGTGTTGGCCAGCGCTACAGTCTTTACCATAGACCGTTTGTCCGCAAGTGTGTCGACCTCTACCGCTACCAACCTATCCACCACTGTGGCCTTAGCCTCCACTTTATCTAGTCTTTTGCCAAGTCTGTTGTTCTCCACTATTGCTTGCTTTTCCACCAGTGCCTCGTTTATCGCCTTAGCCTTCACCTTCTACAGTATCCCGCAAAATGTGTTGACCTCCAATTGCACTAGCCTAGTTGTTAGTGTGTCGTTGCAACTTGCCTTTTGCTAGCCTGTCACCCAGTGTATAAAGCAGCCACTTGGCCTCCAGCTCGACCACTGTGTCGCTGAGTGTCTTGACCTTCACCTCTGCTCCCCTGTGAGCAGATGTGTAGACGTGCACTAAGGTCGGCTGCTTGCCTAGTGTGTTGGTTAGTGTCTCAAAGGCAATCTCTCTTAGACAGTTAGCATGTCAGCCAATGTGTTGACTGCCCTCACCAACACCAATGTATGGTTAAGAGTATCAAATTCCATCTCTGCTAGCCTGGCAGACAGTTTGTTTACAAGCGCCTAGTTCTCCACTTTTTCTGGTGTGCAGCAACCTGTCTTGATCTTCATCCCTGTTAGCCTGTCAGCCAGCGGTTCGACCAGCGTCTGGACCTCACCTTTAGCCAAGGACACGCAAGGTTTCTCAACCTACACCTCAGATATCCTAGCAGGCAATCTGTCAAGGAACGCCTCTTCCTCCCTTTTTATTAGTCTGTTTTCAAGTGATTTTACTTCCAGCCTTGCTTGCTCCTCAACGAGAGTGTCCACAAGCGTGTCAATCTCCACCTCAGACAGTGTGTCGCCAAGTATGTTGAGCATACAGCATTTAGCATCCAGCATAGCCATGGCCTTTAACTCGGCCAGTGTGTCGCCTAGCGTCTCGAACTCCGACGGTGTGTGGTGAAGTTATTCGACTTTTAGCTATGATAACCTATTAGTTAGTCTGAAGTGCAAAGCCTAACCTTGGCTAGTGCTTTGTGAAGTGCGCCAAATTGCCTCTCTGTTAGTCTGTCAGTAACTACGTCAAACATCCTCCTGGTCTCCACCTCGGCCAGTGTTTTGCTAAGTGTCTGCACCTCCAATACTACTAACCTTTCAGTTAGTTTCTCGATCTTGGCAAGGCCTGTTCCTCAATTAATGTGTTGCTTAGTGTCTCGACCTCTTTTTAACTGTTGCCAGTGTGTTGACAAGCGCTTTGTCCTCCTTCTTTGTCAGTGTAAAGCCAAGTTTTTAGACCTTAATCTTTGTTTCTCTGGCCCCCAGTGTGTCAAGGCGCCACTTTGCACTCCACCTTGGCCGGCGTGTTGCCAACTTTTTCTTCCTCCACCACTGGTAGCCTGTCAGCCAGTGTGTATATAACCGTCTCGGCGTCTATCTCCGCAAGTGTGTAGCATAGGGTCTAGACATCCACCTCCTCTACACCGTGAGCGACTGTGTCCACTAGCGCTTCAGTCTCTAGTGCCAGTGCTGCCATGGCCTTCACTTCAGCCAGTCTTTTGCCAAGTGTCTTGTTCTCCACCTTTTGTTGTCTTTTTACCAGTGCCTTAATTATCGTTTTAGCCTTTACTTCGTACAGTATCTCGCAAATTGTGTTGACCTTCACTTGGGCTAGCCTCTTTGTTAGTGTGTCGTCTTAACTTGCATTTCTGCTAACCTGTCACCCAGTGTATCCAGCAACTACTTGGCCCCCAGCTCGACCACTGTGTCGCTAAGTGTCTCGACCGCTACCTGTTTTTCTCTTCCAGCCAGCGTGTCTACCAGCGCGTCTGAGCCTGCACCTCAGCAAGTGACTCGCAAGGTTTCTCAACCTACACCTCTGATAGCCTATCAGCCAGTGTGTCGAGCAGCGCTTCTTTCTCTCTTCTTACTAGTGTGTTTTCAAGTGACTTAATTCCACCCTTGCTTGCCTCTCAACCAGATTGTCAACAAGCGTGTCAATTTCCACCTCAGACAGTGTGTCGCTAAGTATTTTGAGCATACAGTAGCCAGCATCCAGCATCGCCATGGCCTTCATTTCGGCCAGTGAGTCGCCTAGCGTCTCGAACTCAGACAGTGTGAAGCGAAGTTATTCGACCTTTACTTATGATAGCCTATTAGTTAGTCGGAAGTGCAAAGACTAACCTCCGCTAGTTTTTCGTGAAGTGTGTCAACTTGCTCCTCTGCTACATTCGGTGACCAAATGAGTTGAGACACTTCGCCCAAAAGTGGGCTTTTTTACGTGTTATGAACTTCAAAAGGAGGAAATATAGCTTTGCTTCCCCATCCCCTCCGTGCAATGTTGTGCCCTTGTTCTAGCTACCTACAGAAAACAACAAACACCCCAACTTTGAATGGAGGGGACTGGGGAGGGGTGCGTATTCTTTTGTCTCAACAATTTTGTCGCCGATTGTAGCCTGTAAGCAGTAGGTCAACCAGCCTCATAGACTCCACCTCGGCCAGTCTTTTGCTAAGTGTCTCCACCTCCAACACTACTAACCTTTCAGTTAGTGTCTCCACCTAGACAAGGCCTGCACCTCGATTAATGTCTTGTTTACTGTCTCGACGTTTACCTCTTTTTGACTGTTGGCCAGTGTGATGACTAAAGCCTTGACCTTTTTCTTTGTCAGTGTGAAGCCAAATCTCTCGACTCCTACCGCTTTTAGTTTTTCGACTTGTTTACCACTCTGCTAGCTTTCCTCTAATTGTTTGACCAGCCTCTCCCCAGGCCTCTACCTTCACGAGGGTGTCGCCGAGTGTCTTGACATCGGCCTCCGCTTGCACTTCAGACAGTATGTCTACTACCGCTTTCGCTTCCACTTAGGACAGTCTTTCGTCATTTGCCTTGATCTCCACTTTTGCTAGTTATCCAGACAGTGTCTCCACAAGCGCGTCAGCCTCCACCTTCGAAAATATGTTGGAGGGTGTGTTTACCTCCACCTCTGGAAGCCCTTCAGTTGGGTTGTCCACCAGGCCGTTTGCATCCACTGCGGCCAGTGTGTTGCTTAGTGTCCTGACCTCCATCTCTGCTAGCCTGTCAGCCATTATGTTGACTTACTCGTAAGCCTGCCTCTTAGCTAGTGTGTTACTCAGTGTCTTACCTAGGCTATTAGGCTATTAGTTAGTGTGTCGACTAGCCTCTTAACCTCTACCTAGGTCAGTGCCTCGACCCCCACCTCTGCTAGCCTACAGTCGAGTTTGTTTACAAGCGCCTAACACTTTACTTTGGCCATTGTTTGGCGAAAAGTGTCAAGCTACACCTCTGCTAGCTTGTCAGCCAGTTGTTTGACCAGTTTCTGGGCCTGTACCTCAACCAGTCTTTCCGGAAGTGTCTGGAACTAAACTTCTGCTCGCCTGACAGCCGGTGTGTTTACCAGTGCCTTGCGTTTTCAGTTGGCGAGAGTGAGGGCAAGTGTCTCGACTTTCGCAACTGCAAATATGTCAGTTAGTCGGACGACCAGCACGTCGGCTTCTACCTCAGCCACGGTGGTGTCAACTATGTAGACTTATAATTCTGGTAGCCTGTCAGTTAATGTGTAGTCCAAAGACTAGGTTTTCACCTCGCCTAATGTTTGGCCAAGTGTGTGGACACCTACCTGCGCAGGCCTGTAGGCGAATGTCTCCGTTGCGCGTCAGCCTCGACTACCACACAAAGTAAGTCGCCAAATGTGTTGACTTGCCACTCTGTTACCTTTTCAGCAAGTGTGTCTACTTCTGCTTTGGCGTTCGTCTTGGCCTGTTCTTCGCAAAGTGTTTCGACCTCTAACGGCATTAGCCTGTCACCCAGTCTGTTCAGCAGTGCATTATTTTCAGCGTTGGCTAGTGTCGCCAAGTTTTTCGACATTGACTTCTGCTTTCCTGTCGGCCATTTGGTAGTCCAGCGCCTTGGCGTTTACCTCAATTTGTGTGTCGCCAAGTGACTCCACCACATTCTCTGCTACCGTGTCACTCAAAGTCGCCAAATGTGTTGACTTGCCACTCCTTCACGTTTCCAGCCAGTGTGTCTACTTATGCCTCGTCCTCCTTCTGGGCCTGTTCTTCGCCAAAGGCTTCGACCTCTACCTCGGCTAGCATGTCAGCCAGTGCGATCACCAGTGCATCATTTTCGGCGTTGGCTAGTGTCGCCAAGTTTCTCGACCTTGACTTCTGCTTCCCTTTTAGCCATTAGGTAGTCTAGCCCCTTGGCGTTTACCTTAACTTGTGTGTCGCCAAGTGTCAATATGTCTAACGTTTCTATACCCTTTAGCTTCTACTGCTCCACTTCAGCTAGTTTTTCGCCAAGTCGCGCTTCCCTCTTTACCATGGACAGTTTGTCGCGACGTGTGTCGACCTCTACTGCTCCACTGCAGCTAGTTTTTCGCCAAGTCTATTGTTCTCCACCTTTGCTTGCCTTTCAAACAGTGCCTCAATTCTCGCTTTAGCCTTTACCTCGTACAGTATCTCGCAAACTGTGTTGACTTTCACTTAGACGATCCTCTTTGTTAGTGTGTCGTGTCAACTTGCATTCTGCTAGCCTGTCACCCAGTGTATTCACCACTTTCTTGGCCTCTAGCTCGGCTACTATGTCGCTAAGTGTCTCGAACTCAACCTTTGCTCGCCTGTCAGCCAGTGTGTCGACCTGCGCCAAGGTCGTCGCCTCGGCTAGTATGTTGCTTATTACCTGAACATTGATCTCTTTTACACAGTTAGCATGTCAGCCAATGTATTGACTGTCGTCACCTACACCACTGTATGGTTAAGAGTATCAAATTTCATCTTCCCTAGCCTTGCAGACGGCTTGTCTACCAGCGCCTGCTACTCCACTTTGGCCAGTGTGTAGCCCACTGTCTCGACCTTCACCACTGCTAGCCTTTCAGCCAGTGTGTCTACCACTTTCCTTGCCCCACCGTAAACAATGTGTTCTAAACTGTCTCGACTTCAACCTGTTTTTTCCTTCCAGCCAGCGTGTCGACCAACTCCTGGAACTCCACCTCAGCCAAGGACTCGCAAGGTTTATCAAGGCACAACTCTGATAGCCAAGCAGCCAATGTGTCGAGTAGCATCTCTTTCTTCTTTTTCTCATGTGTGTTTTTAAGTGACTTTACCACCACCGTTGCTTGCCTCTCAACCAGAGTGTCAACCATCGTGTCAATCTGCACCTCAGACAGTGTGTCGCCAAGTATGGTGAGCATAAGGCATTTAGCATTCAGCATCGCCATGGCCTTCAGCTCGGCCAGTGAGTCGCTTAACGTCTCGAACTCGGACAGTGTGTAGTGAAGTTATTCGACCTTTACCTTTGATAGCCTATTAGTCTGAAGTGCAAAGCCTACCTCGGCTAGTGTTTTGTGAAGTGTGTCAACTTGCCCTTCTGCTATCCTGCCAGCCAGTACGTCAACCAGCCTCCTGGACTCCACCTCGGCCAGTCTTTTGCTAAGTGTCTCCACCTCCGATACTACTAACCTTTCGGTTAGTGTCTCGAGCTAGGCAAGGCTTGCACCTCGATTAATGTGTTGCTTAGTGTCTCGACGTCCACCTGTCTTGGACTCTTGGAAAGTGTTTTGACTAGCGCCTTTGCCTTTTTCTTTGTCAATGTGAAGCCGAGTGTCTCGATTCCTGCCTCTTTTAGCATGTCAGTCAGTGTGTGGACAAGTGTCTTGACCTACAACTTTTGTTGGCTCTTAGAGAGAGTGTTGACCAGCCTCTCCGCCTCCACTTAGGCCAGTGTCTCTCAAGTCTTTTTTTTACTTCAGACAACATTGATTCGGGGGGTCGGGGATTTACGGCGTTTAAAAGGAATGAAACCATAAATGAATTAAATGTTTGTTAAAAGCACCCGTTTTAAACAAGTGTGTCAACTACTTTTGTCCCTGATTGTCTGAAATATGTATCTGTGTTTTCCGGCTAGATTTTTGACGCTGCTGAATCTTTGTGCCATGACGTTACTCTATGGGCCAAATTGTTTGTTTTAAAACATCAATTTATAAAGTTTCGTCCTGATTTGTAGTATACGTAGAGTAAAATGTACGAGGCGTATGTCATTACTTAATCTTGTACTCCCGCGCGCATTCCTGATACCCTGTCGGGTCGAGACGTGAAATGATTCGTGTTGAAATCAATGCTGTTGCTGCGGATGTAATGTTTTCACAAGTATTATCAATAGTGGAAAAAGGATGTAAAACATTAACGTACAATGAAAATTGTTCCGTTAAATTGTTAACTTAAGCGAATGAAGTACGGCAGAGTAACAGAGGGGACATTGACCTTTGCCATTAGTGAAAGGACGTGAACAATATACAGGTTATGAACCTCATAAATGATGGGCCGGCCGTTTGTGCTATGCCCTATATATAGATCTATTTTTTATTTTTTTTGAGACCTTTTCTAACCTAACTGATCCAAACCTTTAGCGTAGGTAGGCGTCGAACAGCTTAGACCAGGTTAGGAATGTACTTTTTTAATGATTTTACATGACCGCCTGCCATTTATTCAGTGGCATGATTGTTTATTGATGTTAGACGGACAACTATTTCATTTCCCAGCTCGTAAATCACAGAATGCCAAAGAAATTGTTTTCAAGATAGACACACCAGTTTGTATCATCGCCAAAACAGCAATTACTTTGGCCCAGAAGTTCACTTGATGACAAGCAAAGCGGGATAACACGTGATCGATGACGGTCGAGCGCTGGAAAATTTTCCTTTTTTATGCGCTAATTCCTCACAAAAGGCAAAAGAAGATTCCGCTACGTAGAAAGTGCTTCGCAATACGTATCCTTGGCGAGAAAAATTCCAGCGATGTGGTGCAGATAAGGAGTTTCAACGGTTAACCAGGAGAATACATATTGACATTAAGAGGTCATAACAGACTAATGTTACTTTCTGTTTGCCGAAACGTGGTTAACCGTTGTAACAAGAAGGAAGCAGTGTTTTCCTCAGTTTGAGCTGTCGTTCTCTTTGAGAGTCAAATACCAGTTCACGTTTCAAAGCTCTCTTTTGATTTTCTCTGCCGACAATAGACATAAACACAGGGTTTCTCTTAAGAAATGCAGTCGAAATACACAGACATATACGCTTATGTCACGCTATTTGCGTTGCGTTATCATGTCACACAGGGTGTCACGAGGTGAGATTGAAAGTAATCGTTTTCGTGTACACTTGCAATGTTTGCTACGCTGTCCTTAGTTTTTTATTGAATTGGCCATGAATTTACCTTCACTTTTCCGTAGTTTCGATATTGAACGCAGTGACGGCCGCTCCTCACTAACGCTCCATATTTCCGTGGCCGGCCAGTGACTATCCCCACATTTCAATCCTTACCCTATCCGTGATTGTTTGGGCCTTAACAATCGGATAAAGTGAAGAACGAGAAATATTCACTTTATTAAAAATATTTTCAGTACGCACCCCCTTGAAATTTATCAAAAGTTGTACATAGGCACGAGTTTCAGCGTCAGTTTTTAGCTTGTAAACCATATCGACGTTAATTCTGGATATCGCAGCCCTTTTATTACGTCATCGTGTAATTCGAATTGGCCCTATAATTCGGTCGTCAATAAGTCTGTCACCCCCACTACCAATAACATAATTATGTCATTGATTCCTTTTAGTTCAGTTAAAATCAGTGTCATACGCCGCTCAACTTGTGTGCAGTAGCACAATTTTGCATTCAGACAATGAGGGACAAAAGTGTTGACACACTTCCGTAAAATGGCCCCTTTTTGCATAGTGGATATACTTATCCCCTTCCCCTGTCTACCCCAACCAAAATCAATGTTGAATTTTGGACCCTCAAGTCTTTTTTTTACTTCAGACAACATTGATTCAGGGGGTCGGGGGATTTACGGCGTTTAAAAGGAATGAAATAATAAATGAATTAAATGTTTGTTAAAAGCACCCGTTTTAAACAAGTGTGTCAACTAGTTTTGGCCCACATTGTAGCCTTTTAGCCATTATGTCGACTTACGCCTAGGCCTGCCTTTTAGCTAGTGTGTTGCTTAGTGTCTTACCTCTAACTCATTTAGGCTATTAGTTAGTGTGTCGGCTGCCCTCTCAGGCTCTACCTAGGTCAGTGTGTCGCTAAGTGCCTCGACCCCTTACTTCTGCTAGCCTGTAATCGAGTGTGTTCACAAGCGCCTAACACTTTACTTTGGCCAGTGTCTGGGGAGGAGTCTCGAGCTACACCTCTGCTAGCTTGTCAGTTAGTTGTTTGACCAGGCTCTGGGCGTGTACCTCGGCCAGTATTTTGCCAAGTGTCTGGAACTAAACTTATGCTAGCATGACAGCCATTGTTTCTACGAGTGGCTTGCGTTTTCAGTTGGCCAGAGAGTAGCCAAGTGTCTCGAGTTCCGCAACTGCTAGCCTGTTAGTTTGTCCGTCGACCAGCACGTCGGCCTCTGTCTCAGCCACGGTGGTGTCAAGTGTCGCAGCCTTCAAATCTTGTAGCCTGTCAGTTAAAGTGTAGTGCAAAGACTAGGTTTTAAACTCGCTTAATGTTTGGCCAAGTGTGCTTCCTAAGCAAGCCTGTAGGCTAGTGTCTCGGTTGGGCGTCAGCCTCTACCACGGACAGTAAGTCGCCAAATGTGTTGACTTGCCACTCCCTTAAATTTTCGACCGGTGATCTACTTATGCCTCGGCATCGTCCTTGGCCTGTCCTTCGCCAAGTGTCTCGATCTCCACCTTTGCTAGCCTGTCAGCCAGTGTGTTCACCACTGCATCATTTTCGGCGTTGGCTAGTGTCGCCGAGTTTCTCGACTTTCACTTCTGCTTTCCTGTCAGCCATTTGCTAGTCCAGCGCCTTGGCGTTTACCTCAACCTATGTGTTGACAAGTGACTCGACCTCATTCTCTGCTACCTCGTCATTAGATGTGTCTAACGTTTCCATGCCATTCAGCTCGGACAGTGTGTGGACTTTAACTTTTTTTCTCTGGCTGCCAGTGCCTCAAGCACCGCTTTGCACTCTACCTTGGCCGGCATGATGCCAACTTTTTCTTCCTCCACTACTGGTAGCCTGTCAGTCAGTGCGTATATAAGCGTCTCGGCGTCCACCTCGGCAAGTATGTAGCATAGAGTCTGGACATCCACCTCTTTTACCTGTAAGCAAGTGTGTTTACCAGCGCTTCAGTCTTTACCATGGACAGTTTGTCCCCAAGTGTGTCGACCTCTACCGCTCATAGCCTGTCTGCCACTGTGTCTACCAGCGCGTTGGCCACCACCTAGGTCAGTCGTTTGTTAAGTGTCTCGTCGTTTATTTCTGCTAGACTTTTAGCCAATGTGTCGAACACCTCCTCGAACTTCACCTAGGTTAGTGTGCCTCCGACTGTCTCGACCTCCACTTCTGGTAACTTGTTAGCAAATGTGATGACCCTCACTTCGCCCTCCATATCGGTTAATGTGAAGTGATACATCTCGCTTGACCTTCTTTTTTTCTAGCCTTTCAGCTTGTGTGTTTCTACTAGCGCCTCGACTTCCAACTCGGCCAGTCTTTCGTCAAGTGGGTCGACGTCCATTTCTGTTAGCCTTTCACCTGGTGTGTCGACCAGCGCCTTTGACTGAACCTAGGCCAGTGTTTCACCAACTCTGTCGACCTCCAGCTGTGGTAGCCTGTCAGCCAGTGTGTTACGAACGCGTGGCCCTCCAAATTGCCCTTTGTGTATGCAAGTGTTTTTACCTCCACAGCTGCTAGCCTGTCAGGCAGTGTGTTGACCTAAGGCTAGGCCTGCACGTTACCAATTGTATTGCCTAGAGTCACGACCTTTAATTCTGTTATGCTGTCAGCCACAGTGATGACCAGCCCGTCGGCGTTCACCTCGGCCAGTGTTTCGCCATGTGTCTCGACCTTCACCTCCGCTAGTCTGTCAGCCAGTGTCTCCTCCAGCGCGATAGCTTCCACCTCGGACAGTGTGTCACTAAGTGTGTCGAACTCGTTTTCTACGGCCTTTTCTGCCAGTGTGTCTACTAGCGCCTAGGCATCCAACTCGCCAGTTCTTTTACCTTTACTTTTACTAGCCATTCAGCAATTGCGTTAATAAGCGCCTCGCCCTTAAGATCGGCCAGAGTGTAAGCAAGTGTCTCGACATTCTCTTTATCTAGCAGGTCAGCCAGTGTGTTGACTTTCGCCTCCTTGTTTACCTCTTCCAGTGTGTCGCAAAGTGTGTTTGACCTCCCTCTTGGACCACACCTCAGCCAGTGTGCTGACAAGGTCCTCACCCTCCAATTCGGCTAGTGTGTAGGCAAGTGTGTCGACCTTCTCCTCTTTTACCCATTCAGCAAGTGTGTCTCCGAGAGCTTTGGGCTACTGTGTCACTCATTGTGTCAAGCAGCGCCCTTCCCTGCTAGTCGAAAGGGTGTCGGCTAGTATCTCGACCTCCACCTCTGCTAGACTATCCGCCAGACTGTTGACCAGCGCCTCCGTGTCTACCTCTTCAAGTGTGTCGCCAAGTTTATTGACCTCCCTCTTGGACTACACCTCAGCCAGTGTGTTGACCGGCGCCTCACCCTCCAAATTGGTTAGTGTTTAGGCAAGTGTGTCGACCTTCTCCTCTCTTAGCCTGTTATTGAGATAAAGAAACAAAAGAATAAAGCGCAAAATTGAAGATTTTCGACGATGGTGCATGTGCTCACATATTCAGCTTAATTCGGTATTATTAAATTAAAATATAGTGATCTTACTTGAACTTGTCAGCTAATTTCTGGGAGTAGGACTGAGAAGAAGGTTCACGATTTTCTTGTTCTTGATTGGTATCGTTACTCAAAAGGCGTATAGCCTGATTCAGTTACGAGGAAACCGTTTCTTGCCTATTAGCGGCCATTTTGATCGAACTCACGGTGTGGAGTTCCCAGCAGACAACGCGAGTTCAGTCCCTACGGAAGTCTCCTGCCCTTTAGCGAGATGTCTTTTTGTTTTCCGTTTTTCAGTGCTACCTTTTGACATTTTGCAGTCTTCCCTTTTGTGTGTTGCCTTTTTTGCGTTATGCCTCTTTGTGTGATTCGTGTTTGCGTGTTGCCTCTTTGCATGATGCCTTTTTGCGTGTTGGCTCTTTGCAAGATGCCTTATGGCGTGTTGGCTCTTTGCGGGATGCCTCTTTCCGTGTTGCCTTTTAGCATCATGCCATTTACCGTGATGCCTTTTTGCGCATAATACCCATATGATAGTGGCTCTTTTAGTATTTCTTCCTTTTACCGTGGCCTTTTTTTACCAGATTTGACTTAACCCTTTTTACTTTTAGGTTATTGAATTTTGTCATAGATATACCCTCATAAGGTAAACACTGAGTCGCTGGACTAAACACTTGCCGTTAGGGTAGCAGAGGTGAAGGTCGACCAACTTGATCAAACACTGGCTGAGGTGGAGGGCGAGGCGCTGGTCAACACACTGGCTTTTAGTCATGGAACTGTGGAGGTCAACACAAATGGCGAGACACTAGGGGAGATGGAGTGAGAGGCGATCGTCCCGACACTTGCTAACAGGTTAAAAGAGTCGGAGGCCGAGCCATTAGGCCAAAGTGCAGCCCTGGGTCGACACAATGGCTGACAGGCCAGCAGAGGCGCAGGTCGAAAAACGTGGCGATAGAGTTGGTTAGGGTGAAGGATGAGGAGCTAGTCATTACGCTGGCTAACAGAGTATTGGAGGTGGATATCCAGTTACTTTGCGACACACTGGCCAAAGTGGAGACTGAGACGCCGATAAACACACTGGCTGACAGTCTAGCATGGGTACAGAAAGAGACAGTTTATAACACATTGGCCAAGGTGGAGTTCGAGACACTTGTCTTTACATTGGCCGCTTTGGAGTGCAAGGCGCTGATCGACGCACTGGCTGAAAGAGTAGCAGAAGTATATTTCCAGACACATGGTGATGTACTAATTGACGATTTCAGTACTTTTTTGACAAAACAACTTAATTTCAAGCAAAGCCACAGTTGCCCAAGGTTTAGCTAAAACGGGCGGATCGATATTTCCTGCTGTTTTTGATAACACAATCAAACTTAGGCAAATTTACAGTTGCGCGCGCTGTTTTGTCCAAGTCTTAGTTGAAAAACGAGCCAATTTAGAAAAAGTTACCGTTGCACGCGTAGTTCCACTAGTTTTAGCTCGACGATTTATTCAGTGCTAACAATGTGGACTTTGGAAATTACATCAGCGCAATTTACCCGTAGGAATTGGAACTTAAGGACACTTCCACATCATCTACTGAAGTGTGTTATCTCGACACTAATATCAGTACTGGCGAAAACACACCTCTCCGTATCAGCATCTACGATAAGAAAGAGGACTTTGCATTTCGGATTGTCAACTTTCCTCATATGGACAGCAACATTCCCGCCAATCCAGCTTACGGTGTTTATATATCTCAACTGGTGAGATATGCTAGAATTTGCACGTCCAAAGTTGACTTCATCAATAGACTCCGTGGGCTTTCATTACGACTCAGACAGCAAGGCGTTGAAACCAATCTACTTCAGAAATCATTTAACAAATTCTTCAGTCGCCATGGTCTCATCGTCGAGAAGTATGGTGCAGCCCTGCGGGAGATGAGATTAGCAATCCAGGCTTGTATTGCACCACCGTATCCTTACATTACTTATTTATTGCATAGTGTTGTATTTCAGTTGTATCTCGGTACGTTTGCGCGTACAATTTTATTTTGAGCGCACGCATGATTTGTTTATTTATTTAATTGACGTGTACATTTAGTTCGTTTATTAACGTCTTAATTTTACTTTGCGTTATTTTCCTCACTTATACATTGTCCGTGACTGTGCTTACATGGTGGCTGGCTCCTCCTAAAATGTTCTGCAATTGGTATAGGATTTAATGGAGCCAACACCAAATGTGGAATTACACGCATTTTAGTCATCCTACTGATGAACAGTTGCGACACGTAGATATATATTTTTTAGCAACTAAGATAATTTGCAGTCTGTCTTCTTTGAATTTCTTGTCAAATTGATGCTTTCTTTACGTTTTTGAAAAAAAAAGTCGATTTCAAACAAATTAACAGTTGTGGATATTCTTTTGCACAAATTTCACGTAAAACGGCACATCAATTCTTACTGCACTTTTTTGACAAAACCCGTCAATTTCAAGCAAGTACATAGTTGCGCACGCTGATTTCCAGTAGTTTAAGCTGAAATAGAGCGCTTTCTTATCAAATTGACACTTCCTGTATTTTTTTCTATAATTTAATTTCAAGCAAAGCCACAGTTGCGCACGCAGATTTACACAAGTTTCACCTAAAACGGTGCATCGATCTTTCCTGATTTGAGAAACCAGTTCAGCCAAATTTAGACTTGCGCGCACTGTTTTGCACAAGTTTTAGCTCAAATAGCCCGACTTGTTCTCAAGTTGATGTTTTCCGAACTTTTTTGAGAAAAGAAGCGAATTTCAAGCAAGTTCAAAGTTGAATGTGCTTTTTAAAGAGGTTTTTGCACAAACCTGGGAATTTCTTGTAAACCTGATGTTTTCGGCACGTTTTTGATAAAACAAGTCAAATTCACGAAAAGACCACAGTTGTGCAGGTTGTTTTTCTCAAGTTTCGCCCAAAACAGTGAATCAATCTTTGCGGCACGTTTTTGACAAAACGACATAATTTCGAGCAAAGTCACAGTTGCACAAGTTTCACCAAAAACAGCGTATCTGCATGTTTTTGAGAAAACAAGCCAATGTGGGCAAACTTACAGTTGCAATTGCTGTTTTACACAAGTTTAATCTCTAAAAGGGTGAACTCTTGTTGAACTGGTATTGTCTGCACTTGTTTGACAAAATAAGCCAATTTTGAGCAAAGTCACAGTTGCTATTGTTTTTTTGCACAAGTCTCACTGAACACGGCGGATGAATGTTTTCTGCACGTTATTTATAAAACCGCCCAATTAAAAGCAAATTCACTCTTGCTTATACAGTTCTGCACAAGTTTCAGCTCAAATCGAGCAGTTTCTTGTCAACTTGACGCTTTCTGTACCATTTCTCCAGAACAACTAAATTTTAAGCAAAATTACAGTTACGCGCGCTGTTTTCCACAAGTTTTAGCTCAAACAGCCCACTTCTTTTTTAATTGATTTTTTCTGCACCTTTTTGACAAAATAGGCCAATTTCAACCTAATTCACAGTTAAGGTATCATCCAGGGTAAAAAATTATAATTTTTCGAAATTGCAATTTCAAATGATTAAATAGAGCTAATCAAGAACTTTCTTTTAAAAAAAATTCCAGGGAAAAATGTTTTTTCTTTGCAGACTTATGGAGCAATAAAGTTTTTTTCCATCCTAATTATTTTAATTGATCGTTGACAAGTCCTGTCATACTTGATACGCATGTCGCTGTTGAACCAAGCTAACATTACGCAATTTGACAGAAATCGTGGTATAGAAGTATAGTATTTACTGTTTTTCCCTGGCTTTTGGAAGTGAATGCCTTCAAAGAAGGAAAAAAGCTTGTCCGTTTTCATACACGACTCTAGTGGGCTTCGCAATAAGCAGAAAGCGACAAGGGCTACTACTACAATCAAGAAAAATGGCTACAAGATGACAAAGCTCCTGAAGAACCATTGAAACCACCGTGGAATAGAGTTTAACGAGTTTCTTAGCGAGCGGGGCAAGCTTTTTTGGCCGCCAAGCGGTCAGGCGGGCGACGAAATCGCGAGAGGTCCCGCGCCATATAAAAATCGGACGAGGGACTGTTTGGAAAGTCTATTGTAGCGGGAGAGAAGCTTCAAGAAAAACTCCAGGAAGCGGTTTGTTGTCAAATTTTCCAGGGAAGTGTCGAACTTTTAGAAAATGTATCGAGTTAAATTGGGCTTAGCTCAACTTAGCTTGCCCGGTGCGAAAATGAAAACTGCCCGTCGCAAATAAGTAATGATGCAACAGTAAGGATCGAACAGAACAGAGCCTTTAAAACAAAATGTCGTCGGGTTTCGTTTTTAACCTTTTCCTGCTGTGTCACTATTGTTGTGCCTTCTCTGGTATGCATCAACATTGACAGCTTTGGTGTTATAATCTGTTATAATCTCGTCACGCGTAATACGCCGCCAAAACTCTTTCTCCACTGTTTCCTCGAAATGAAAATCAGGGCAAGTTGAGGGTACGTTTTAAACTCCAAGTCGGCAATCCGTGTACCAATTGGGCTGAAATTTGGCCAACTTACTGTCAGATAGTTTTTCTAAAAAACCATGTCTACGAATTTTGATTTCTTTTTTCGTTTTCGATCTAGAGAAGTTTTTTCACAGGTAGTGCGAATGATTTGCTATCCCTAACTTCAGCTGCTTGTAACAAAAGAACAAACGCACTTGACAAAATCTGAGACACGGTTTTTAAGTCAAACGTGTTAAGAAGCGAATGCGATCTTAATTGGCTTCTTCCGTTTATTTTTGGCTGGCCTGGACTTAAATTTACAGTCAGTGACACCCACTTTCACAAAAACCTTCTCATTTCTAAATCGCGCTAAAATCTTGATTTTTTAAAAGGAATAAGCAATAATCTGGAACTATTAAGCTTTCAGAAAATGTACGGTTTATGGGGGTATTTATTAAAAGCAAAAGCGCTAGCGCCGATCAACGCGATGAGGGTGCTTGAGGGTGGATGATACCTTAAGCGTGGCTTTTGCGAAAACGAGCTTATTGGTTGTACGCACTTTTTACACTAGTTTTAGCTCCAACAGAGTCATTTCTTGTATAATTCCTGCTTCCTTTGCGTTTTTGACGAAACAAGTCAATTTCAAACAAATGAACAGTTGTGCAAGTTCTTATACACAAATTTCACATGAAACGGCGCATCCATAACGCATTTTTTTGACGAAACCGATCAATTTTAAGCAAGTACTTAGTTGCGCACGCTGATTTCCAGTAGTTTAAGCTGAAACAGAGCGCTTTCTTGTCAAATTGACACTTTCTGTATTTTTCTACAATTTAATTTCAAGCAAAGCCACAGTTGCGCATGCAGTTTTCCACAAGCTAAAACAAAACTCTTTCTTGTCAACTTGACGCTTTCTATACGTTTTCTACAAAACAACTAAATTTCACGCAAAGTTACAATTACGCTCGCTGTTTTTCACAAGTTTAAGCTCAAACATTGCGATTTCTAATCAAATTGATCCTTTGTGTACGTTTTTTACAAAACAACTTTATTTCAAGCAAAGTCATAGTTGCGCACGCTATTTAGCATTAATTTCACCTTCAACAGTGCATCTATGTTTCATGCTTGTTTTTAATATAACAAGCTAGTTAGGAAAATATACCATTGCGTGCGCGGTTTTGCAAAAGTTTTAACTCAAGCAGTTCTAGTTCTTGTCAAATCGATTTTTTCCGAACGTATTTAACAAAACAAATAAATTTCAAGCAAATTCACAGTTTCGCGCGTTTTTTTGCTCAAGTTCTCCCTGAAACAGGGCATCGATGTTTTCTGGATGTTTTTGACAAAAACAAGCCCATTAAGGCAAATTTAATTTCAAGCAAACAAGCCCAGTTGCGCAGGCTGTTTCGCAGAAGTTTGAAGTAATACGGCGAATTAATCTTTCCTGCTTGTGTTTGATAAAACAATCCAATTGTAGCAAATTTACATTTGCAGAAGCTGTTTTGTAGAGGTTTGAGCTTAAACAGTGCGATTTCTTGTGAAATTGATTGATGCTTTCTGTACGTTTTTGACAAAAAAACTTAATTCTGAGCAAACTCACAGTTGGGCAAGCTATTTAGCACAAGGCTCATTTACAACGGTGCATCTATGCTTTCTCCTTGGTTTTGATAAAACGAGCCAATTTAGGCAAATTTACATTTGCACACGCTGTTTTGCACTAGTTTAAGCTCATATAGAGCGCTTTTTTTGTCAAATTGACGCTATCTGTTCGCTTTTCACAAAACAAGTTTATTTCAAGCAAAGTCACAGCTGCATATAACGTTTTCCACACCTTTCACCTAAAACGATTAATCGTTGTTTTCCGCATGTTTTTGACAAAACGAGCCAATTTAGGCAAATTTACAGTTGTAATCGCCGTTCTACACAAGTGTTAGCTTAAACCGACCGACGTCTTGTTTCATTGATTTTTTCTGCACTTCTTTGCCAAAATAAGCAACTTAATTTCAACCAACGTCACAGTTGCGCACGCTATTTATGACAAGTGTCACCTGCAATTGTCCATCGATGTTTCATGCCTGTTTTTGAAAAATAAACAAGTTGCGTACTCTGTTTTTCAAAAGTTTTAGCTCAAACAGTTCGATTTCATGTCAAATTGGTTCTTTGTGAACGTATTTAACAGAACAAATACATTTCAAACAAATTCAAGTTTTCGCACGATATTTTGCACAAGCTTTACCTAAAACGGCACATCAATGTTTTCTAGATGTTTTTGACAAAACAAGCCCATTTTTGCAAACTCAGTTTCAAGCACAAAACCACAGTTGCGCAGGCTGTTTCGCACAAGTTTGACCAAAAATAGGGATTCGAAGTTTGCTACATGTTTTTGATAAAACGAGCCATTTAAGGCAACTTTTCCATCTGCGCACCCTTTTTTGCTGAAGGTTAAGCTTAAACTAAATGCTTTTGTGCTAAAGTGACGCTTTCTGTACGTTTTAGACAAAACAACCTAATTTCAAGCAAAGTGACAGTGGAGCACGCTGTTTAGCGCAAGTTTCAATTACAACGGTGTATCAATATTTTCTTTTTGTTTTTGATAAAACGAGCCAATTTAGGCAAATTTACATTTGCACACGCTGTTTTGAACAAGTTTCACCTAAAACGGTGAATAGATGTTCTCTGCTGGTTTTTCACAAAACAAACCAATTTAGGCAAATTGACAGTTGTGATCGCTTGTTTACACAAGTTTGAGCTCAAACCGGCTGACGTCTTGTTTAATTGATGTTGTCTGCACTTCTTTGACGAAATAGGCCAATTTTAACCAAATTCACAGGTAAGCGTGGGTTTTTGGCAAAAACGAGCCAATTCAAGCAAATTTACAATTGCAGGCCCTTTTTGCAAAACTTGTAGCTCTTTAACACTTCGATTTCTTGTCAAATTGATGATTTCTGTACGTTTTTTGACAAAACAACTTTATGTTAAGCAAAGTTCCAGTTGCGCACCCTTTTTCCCCCAAGTTTCACCTAAGACGGAGCATCGATGTTTGTTGCTTTTTCTGGATAAAACAAGTCAATTTAGTCACATTTTACAGTTCCGCACACGGTTTTTCCACAAGGGTTAGCTCAAACAACTCCATTTCTTGTCAAACTGATTTTGTCTGCACCTTTTTGACAAAATAAGCCCATTTCAATCTAATTTACAGTTAAACGTAGGTTTTTGGAAACGAGGCAGTTTAGTCAAAGTCACAGTTCCATGCGTTTTTTGCTATAGTCTTAGCTCTAACAGTGCGATTTCTTGTCAAATTGATGCTTTATGTACGTTTTTGACAAAACAACTTAATTTCAAGCAAAGTGACAGTTGCGCACCCTATTTAGTACAAGTTTCACTTGCAACAGTGCATGAATGTTTCATGCTTGTTTTGATGAAGAAACCTTTTGCGTACGCTGTTTTGCAAGAGTTTTAGCTCAAAGAGTTCGATTTCTTGTCAACTTGGTTCTTTGTGAACGTATTTAACAGAACAAATAAATTTCAAGCGAATTCACAGTTTCGCACGTTGTTTTGCACACGTTTCACCTAAAACGGCGCATCGGTGTTTTCTGAACTTTTTTCGAGAAAAGAATTTCCATTTGCGCACGCTTTTTTGCTGAAGTTTAAGCTTAAACTAAGTGATTTGGTATTAAAGTGACGCTTTCTGTACGTTTTTGACAAAACAACTTAATTTCAAGCAAAGTGACAGTTGAGGACGTTAGGTGCATGGCTGTTTTCTCCTTGTTTGAGCCTGCTGTTTGAACAAGTTTTTGCTCAAACAGCGCAATTTCTCGTCAATTTTATGTCTTCTGAGCGTTTTTGACAAAACATTTTAACTTCAAACAACCAACCACAGTTGCGCAGGTTGTTTCGCACCATTTTGACCTAAAACGGCTTATCGATGTTTTCTACATTTTTTTGACAAACCAAGGCAATTAAGGCAAATTTACAGTTGGACGCGCTGTCTTGCTTACGTTTAAGCTCAAACAGAGCGCTATCTGTACGTTTTTGAGAAAATAACTTTATTTCAAGCAAAGTCACAACTGTGCACGCCATTTAGCCCAAGTTTTACGTACAACGGTACATCGATGTTTCCTGCATGTTTTTGACAAAATAACACAATTTAGGGAAATGTACAGTTTTGCTCGCTGTTTTGCACAAGTTTTAGCTCAAACAGCCCGACTTCTTGTCAAATGAGGTTGTATGCATTTTTTGAGAAAAGAAGACAATTGCAAGCCTTTTCAGAGCTGAGCTTGCTGTTTGAACACCTTTTTTGCCCAAGGAGCGAAATTTTTTGTCAATTTGATGTGTTCTGCGCGTTTTTGACAAAACAATTAAATTTAGAGCAAAAAACCACGGTTAGACCGGTTTTTCGCACAAGTTTGACCTAAAACAGCGAATCGATGTTTTTTGCATTTTTTGACTAAACAAGCCAACTTACGCAAACTTACAGTTGCGTGCGTATTTTTCCTCAAGTTTTACCTTAAACAGCGCAACTTCTTTTCAAATTGATGTTTCGGCACGTTTTGGCTAAAGCAAGCCAACTTGAAGCAAAAGTCAGGTTTTTCACACTATTCTGCAGAAGTCTTAGCTCAAACAGCCTGACTTCTTGTCTTGTTCTTGTCTAAGAAAAGCAACCAATTTCAAGCAAATTCACAGTTGCTATTGCTTGTTTGCGCAAGTCTCACGTAAGACGGCGCATCAATGTTTCTTGCACGTTTTTGACAAAACGTATCAATTTCAAGCAAAACACACCTTTGCGCACGCTGTTTTGCACAAGTTTAAGCGCCAGCAAAGCGCTTTCTTCAACAGAACAATTTAATTTCACGCAAAGTCACAGTTGTGCACGCTGTTTTGCACAAGTTTCACCTGAAACGGTGCATCGATGCTTCCTGCATTTTTGATAAAACAGGCCAATTTAGGCAAATTTACGTGCATCTGTCACAAAAAACCGACCACATGTATGTGGGCAATGAAATTCGAAATCCTTCATTCTCACGATTTTTTGTGGAATGATAGCATTACATGTACTGATTACACAGAACATAAAAGTTTGGCAAGCTGCTCTTAATAAGCCAAGATATTGGGCAGCCTTTTTTCCGTAATCCGAGGACTAAATTTTATCATCAAAAATAACAAAAATGGGGCACATTTCATTCTTTTTTTCTACATAGTTAAGAGAAGATGACATCCTTCCTTGGCAATATATGGAAATGGCGACGTATATGCTCCAAGGCAATATCATTAAAATCACCTACCATATAAAGGTAAAAAATTCAGAGGTGATCAAAAGTGATATCTATGTTAATTTTCAGATACCAACATTTTCCACTTTTTTTAAAAATGCCACAACTGTATGTTCCAGTAGTCCAGAGGTTTTATTTATATATGGGCTTAAAGTAGATGGCCCCAGCTTCCGAAAGCTACCAAGAACTTAATGGGCAATAGCATATTATGTGTCTCATGAGCTGCGTCTTCTACCTCTATTTTGTAAACTAAAGGAAAAAAGGTGTATTTTAATGTCTTAACAACTTGTTGTCCTTGAGAAGTTTTAAGAGATTTAAAATATCCTAAACGTTTGAGAAGACGTTTCCTGTCACAATCACATTATTTTTGATGTTTCCATTACTTTTTTTTTGCAGATAATATAAAAAAAACTGAGTTTTTGGAATTTATTAGAAGAGGGGAAGTGGGGTGGGGGGAAGGCAGAAAGTGTCTCTTTACCTCCAAAAGTAAATATGCTATTGAGTAGCAACCTTTTTGAAATGTTAAGTGCCCTGAACCTCTTAAGTTCATTGTAGCAACGTTTTAGCCGTGACGTCATATTTCGTCACATGACGTCATCAACTTCAAAATCCGCCCTTTCGAAATTTTAGATTGTGACAAAATTTTCAACAACTGACAAAAAAGGATTAAAAATTAAGAATAAGTCTTAAATAGTTGAGAAATGCAATTTTGTTGTTGCCATCGTACGTGTCTTAAATGCTACTTAACTAGTTGAACTTAACTTTAAGCTGCTTAGACAGAATGTGGCCAAAATAGTCCAGTATCATGTTACATATTTCAGTGCCCTATCGGCTACTTCTTATTACAAGTACAACTTCTTAGCACATTTGTTAAAACATCTTTATACGGAGCTTTACGGCGCTTAAAGTCCTCAGTTTCAATGTCAAGTGAGTCACAGATGTCTTTTAGATCAGCAATGCTAAATTTATTTGTTAATTTTCCGTCTGCAGCTAACTTGCACAGGTTGTAGGACTTGTAGGTGATGGGATGCTCCAACTGCAGATTGCCGAATACCACCTTCTTTCTAAGTGAAATGTCCTCTTCGTGTTCCTGCATTTGTTCTTCAGCCAAAAATTCTTCTACCCCCTCCGAACTGGCAGCTGCGTTTAAAGAACCGTGTTTCTTTTTTGTTGCTGCAAGACGAGAAAAGTATGCTGCAATCTGTTGAGAACTGAGACAGTCACCTCAAACAAATAGACGATTACCCTTATCATCTCGTTCTCTGTGCATTTCCCGAGCAACTTGAGTTGGCGATGCCTTATTTCCCGTTTCCTCACCAATAAGGAATTTGTCATTTAGATACGCTTTAACAGCTGTAGAAAAACGTGTAGAATTGTGCTTTTTTAATGCTCATCCCATGGTGACATTGCTAACCCTCTTTCCACTCTGCTCAGACTCACTTGGATAATTAACCCCGAAAAGTGGCTTAGATAGTTCGTCATTTACCACATCAGCATAGCGACGCCTTATGTAGTCAAACTGAGACTCTCTGTGTAAGCGACGGACGTTATTTCCGACATTCAGGTGCCTATGGAGCTCTGTTTCCGAATCAAAAGAGCAAGTGCACCCGTCAGTAGGGCACTCAAATAATGCATCACTTTCAACGTTTTCAGTATCTGTAGGTGTGGCCTTTTCCTCTTCAGTGTGTTTGGAACTCCTTGCCATTGTTCCGCTGGAAAGGCATGCTTCCGGAAAGGCCTGTACTACCTTAACCTTTGGAATTTCAGCTGACGGCATATTGTCTTGTACCACGCGTTTTCCTTTTCCAATGTCAAATGCTTTCCCAAAGCGTATGCCACCTTCTTCGTAACGAATGTTGTGAATCTGACTAATTCCCCTTATTTTCACGTTTGTGTCAATTTGGCTGGATCTCTGTGACATTTCTACAACGCTCACTCGGCATCCCTTTACTCCACCATTACTTTCCAGGGCCTTTTCTAGATCACACGCCGTCAGAATGTCGGTCTTCGTCTCTGCCACAAAGCACCTTGCATGTTACTTCATTGTAGCTGTCTTTCGATCGCATATGTCTTTGCCATGTTGAGCTTCGCTGAAGTCATAGCCAATGACTCTGATCCTAGTTTCATGACCAATACTGGGGAGGCTAGTCAAAAGATATCCTCCGTGACAACATCCGGCATTGTCTGATCTAAAATAAACTCCTGTTAGCTCTGGGTACAGTTTTCTAAGTGTGGACAGTGTGTTCTGGGTAATTGAAGCTACTGCAATCTGATCCTGATCGCAGCTGACGAAGACATGGACAAAAACTTCTACTGATAAAGAGGATTCTGGCGTTTTTCTTATCACTGCTGTGACGTGCCAGTTTATACCACGCTTTCCATAAAACTCGGCTGATTTTCCCTGAAGTGCAGTGACAAAAATTTCATCGCCCAATCGTCCACCAAAAGGGCTTCAGTAGGTTCTAACTTATCGAGGACTTCCTTCTTTCCCTCTTCTTGATTCACACTTCTCAAAATGTGAGCTTTCCATTGTTCTATCTTGTCTTTACTGTCATCCAGCAGGAAACGAAGATCACATATGTCATCACTAGCCATGGGGCACCGCTCAGAAATCTTTGCAATTTCCTCCTCTAAAGAGAGAAATAGATCACGTCGTTCCTGGCATCTATCACACTCGATTAAGTGGCTATGTAAACAGCTCTGCATAAGTTGTTCTTCCTTGGGGTCACTTAGTGCAAAGAATCGACAATGGTCAGGAGACACAGAGGAAATGTCACTCGTTGAATCGTTCACGACATGTGTGCTGTAGTCCCGCTTTAGGTAACGTTTGCAGGACAAGGCCATTGAACGCAGCCTGTCAGCCTTACTATCGGGCATCCCTCCGTCATAGAGCTTGCTGATGATTTCTTCTAAATTTTCGAATGCCTCTGATTCGTCTGCCGTGTAGTTGTCCAGACCTTGAAGAGATTTTCTTTTCGAAGGTGGGCAGACTTCAAGAATTCTGAACAAAGTTCTTGTACTGGCCGGTTTAAAACCAATTTCGTCACAAATCGTCACGTACTGTGCGATGATTCGAGCTGGGATCAATTTTCGTATTGGCTTTGGAACCACTAGTTCCGCTCCACTTTCGAGTTTCATTTTGGAAGTACCGTATGCTGTGTCTTGTGAAATCATGTCGCTTGTTATGAACCTTAAAAAGTGGTCAACTTTGTCTTCACAGAGAAAGAACCTGTGAACTGGAGTTGTAGGCACTGCAGTGCTTGGTACATGTTCTTTACAATGCTTCCTAGCCTTCTTTATACGAAAATCTGTCAGACCAGGAATTAGGTCTTTCAATTGCTTTCTCTTAAAATTTTGAGCAAATGTTGGCAAATTTTCTTTTCTCGATTTTGAAGACTGTGCATTGTTATAGGCATCAATAAGATTTCGTAAAGTGTTGTCCGAGAAGGTGTTAGGGGAAATTTCTTCATCTTCATCACAGTCGTTATCGCTGTTGCCAAGACCCGTTATTGAACTGTTTTCAAGTAATTCCAAAGCTCTTCACCTTGGCCAGGGGCAATTGATTCCAACACTGTTCTAACTCAGCTCCTTGTTTAGCGAACGACGCATAATAATGTTTAGTACGAGGATGCAAGTCTTTCCACTCTTTCATCAGAACAGAATCTAGATGTCTAAATGGCTCACTTATCCCAGTCGCTTCATGTAATTTGTACACGTACTGGTTGTAGGCAGTTTTTGCACTCGTTGGTGTAAGTGGTTGTTTGTAATCTTCATCACTAATTAAGGAATTGTTTATACCAGAAGGGCTGCTAAACATCTCAGGTGGAATAGGGAACCTTTTACAGGGTGGGTTGCTCTTAGCTGCAATATTCTCTGAAGTTGGCTGCTGTGAAGACTGAAATTGTTTCAGACGGCAAGCGTGCTTTTGCCGACACTGACGGCACACACCTAATATGCATACAAAGTAGGTGCAAAAGATTCATACTTCATATTAACAGACCAAAAAGCCATAAGGGTAGCGGAACATGCTTCGTTGACGCTACCTTTTATTCAGTGAATAATAGCACACTTTCATGAGAAACCTTATTTTCAGTAATGTTATCTCCTGGCGCGATCTGTATTGTTTGCATGACCGGGCCAACAAACGAACAAATAAAGAGCTCAGTAATGAGTCCAGATGACCCTTTCCCACTCATTTTGATGAACATAGGCAAACCCCTAAAATTCTAAACAAACTGAACGCACGAACAAAACCAATTGGTCACAATTGCCAAGAAAGTGGGGGAATTAATGAAAACCTCTTTTAACAGCTAAAATTTTGACAAATAAGAAAGAGCATCATATCCCTCTCCTTCTCCCTTCCATACCTATTCATACTAAATATTGCACATCCTGTAATAACATGTAAATATTTTTATAAATAATGTCAGTACTCACGTGGGTAAAACCCACGGAGGAATTGTAAAAGGTTTGGGTTGGGGTGCTTTGCTGGGGGTATAGTAACCAGGAATGCAATACCAGATGAAATACGACTTGTTATATTTCTAGAACATGTGGTCTCACGTTCAGACCCAGTTCCCTAGCAGATAACACGACTTCTCACTGCCCTAACTGGCGATCAGAAACCGCATAACATCTCTTTGCTTCCATAGGAGATAAAAGGCAAAATGCCAAACAAACATTGAAAAAGGCAGACTGTCAGATTGTGACGGCTAGACCATGTGGTCTCATGTTTGACCCCAGTCCCTTAAAAGATAACCCAACACGACTTGAAATTGATAAAGGCAGAAGTGTTTATACCCAGCCACTACCCTATTCCCCTTACCGACCACGACAACACCCAGTGGAAAACACCCTTATAGCATAAATTTATAAAAATTAGTGCCCCCCCCCCACCCATTATGTGTGTGAAGAATGTAGCTGAAGAAAGAAAGTAAGTTAGGGGGAGACATCGTGTTGTAAGTGTACTGACAGTAATCAGTGTGAGGGCAAAGGGAAGTATTTGATCTGTTTCCCCCTGGGTGCTGGTTTGTCGTGTGCAACTTTTAGGCACTATGACACGAGGCAATTTTTCTTGCAACTTGACTCGCACTGAAGTGAACCTGACGCCTGGAACATTTCTCGGTTTTATAGCAAGCCTTGCACGAAGCAGAATCAAGGCCTCTTTTTTGCAACAAATGGCAACGCTGTAACAATATTTTACGTGTTGTCCAGGGATGTTACACTAAGTAACGCCTCCTGTAACTTGTGGCAACGGCGCAACAAGAATGCGGAGCACGTTACACGAAACATTGGCAAGTGTATCAGCGCCGAACAAATATAAACAGATTAATGACAAGATATTACTTGAAACACTTACGAGATCCAATAATACGGTGTAAACCATACATTAACATGATTTCTTTTGCCATATCTGTTGTGATGTATCTATCAGGAATTGAAACCTTTCGCTTCTGAGTACTTTGAGTGTGTTCGGGATGACAGCAAGCGGTGGATTGTCTCCAGTGTTGGGCAAGCTCGAAGCGGTGTGCCGCACATATTGTCATGACATTTTTTTGTTCATCATTTACATCTTGAATGCCTAAAATTATAATATGTTCATAGTGATGCTAATTTCGCGTATAATGCAATTCATTAGGCATGTTATGTTTAAACAGTTACCTGCTCTGTTTAGAAGTAAATCTTTTTCCTGAACTTTCCATGTTTCATGTTGAGGGGTTAAAGTCTCCAGCGAAGTCAGCAGAAGTTTGCTGTTTTCTTCTCTCACTTGTCGATTGCCACAAGGAATTGAGCTTTCCGCTCGCGCAAATGAACAAAACATATGTTTCCTGCATTCACCGAGGCATCGTTGAAAAATATATAGATCTAAATAATTTCTCGTCCATATGCTACTGCTCCGTTAGAAAATATCTTACAAATGGCTTCAAGTAACATCTCCCTTTTATCAAATGTGCCATTCAGGGGTAGCCAATAAGAGATCTCTGGGCTCGATCCATTCAACCAAAATTCCAACCGGTCCGACCGGGAAAAGTGGTCCACCTCAAAAGGTGGACCCGTTTTTTCGAAACTTTTCCGGTTGGACCGAACCGATCTATTGAGTTTTGGACCGAAATTTCCGGAAATTTTGGTTGAATGGATCGCGCCCTCTGTTCCCACGCTTTATGGCTGCGGCTCACGCGCGGTAAGTCTGCAATGTTAGCCGGTTACGAGGAGGATTCATACCATTCCTGGATCCACCCTTAGTAAATATGCTCAAAATGTCGAGAAAGGACTGAAAATTTCAAAGGATTAATTAAAAGCCCCAGCCATAAGTTTCGTGACGATGTGGTGTCTGTTGAATCGAACAATACTCACTTTCTGATTTCGTTGCTTGAAAACTTTTTGAAGGACATCCTTAAAAGTGCGCCGTACCTTTTTGGCACGCTTATTAACGAAAGGGTCGTTAAGTACCTAAGATGACTAAGAATGTCACTCACCCTTAGGTCTAGCTACCCGTTACAGCGAAATAATAATTCTCTACAGCAATGAAGTAAACATCGTTTTATTTTGTGTCACGCAACTTGAAACTGGCTAAATAGACTATACGTACTCACAAAAAGATCCTAGAAAACAAAATTGCCCAAACATTTTCCTTTCCTATTTCAATATATAGCTCATTACCTTTGTCACAGAGCATAATTTTTATCAATAGAATGCTGGAATGCATAATTCAAAGATTTTTAAAAACACCGCTTTTATGGCAAAACACTCCTACGAACTAGGGCAGGTTATTCCCGAAGACTATTAAAATGAAATTCAACAGAAACAGAATTAATTTTTAAATAACCTTAAAGAGTTTGTATAGTTCTTCACTGGTACTCACTTTATTTGATTCGCTACGTCTTGGAGTTGTGAAATACATGTTTAAAAAATGTCAATATTTGCTTTTCTGTAGCGATAAATTGCCGGCAATTTAGGCTTGACCTTTTACCTTACCTTGTTTTGTCAAGGAAAGGTTTGATGAATCTAAAACTGTGTCATATTAACAACCACATGAAGTAGTTTAATCACACCAGTTTTCGTCGAAATCGGTTATTTTCATTTTCATGCCTCTGGTCGGCTCACTGTGACAAATGCACTTACATTTGCGATAGAGGACACATCGATGTTTTCTGAAAGTTTTCGACAAAACAAGCCGATTTAAAGAAATTTACAGTTGCGCTCGCTGTTTTACACAAGTTTAAGCTCAAACAGCCCGACTACTTGTGATATTGATGTCTTCTGCACTTTTTTGAGAAAACAAGCTAATCTTAAGCCAATTCACAGTCGCTATTGCTTTTGTGCACAAGTTTTACCTTAAACGGCGTATCTATAATTTACTGCACAGTTTTGACAATCAAGACAATTTCGGCTATTTCACAGTTATTCGCCATTTTTTGCACAAGTTATAGCTAAAGCAAGCCGGCGTCAAGCAAAAGTAAGGATTTTCACGTTATTCTGCACAAGTTTCACCTCAAACAGCCTGACTTCTTGTCTTGTTCTTGTCTAAGAAAAGCAACCAATTTCAAGCAAATTCACAGTTGCTATTGCTTGTTTGCACAAGTTTCACATAAGACGGCGCATCAATGTTTCTCGCACGTTTTTGACGAAACGTATCAATTTCAAGCAAACACAACTTTGTGCACGCTGTTTTGCATAAGTTTAAGCTCCAACAGAGTGCTTTCTTTTGCTTTTGTGCACTAGTTTTATCTAAAACGGCGCATCTATAATTTTCTGCACGGTTTTGACAATCAAAACAATTTCGGGTATTTCAGAGTTATTCGCCATGTTTTGCACACGTTATAGATAAAACGGCGCTTCGATATTTTCTGCATGTTTTTGAGAGCACAGGCCAATTTCAAGCAGCGTCACAGTTACGCACGCTCTTTAGCACAAGTTTCATCACAAGGGTGCATCGATGTTTCCTACTTGTTTTAGATAAAACAAAGCCAGTTGCCCGATTTGTTGCACAAGGTTTAGTTCACACAACCCAATTTCTCGTCAAATTGATTTTTTTCTGAACCCTTTTTGACAAAATAAAACAATTTTCACAAAATTCACCGTTAAGCCTGGCATTTTTTGCCAAACTAGCCAATTCAGGCAAATTTAAGGTTGCACGCGCTTTTTGCACAGTTGCGCACGTTGTTTTGTACAAGTTTCACCTAAGACGGCGCATCGATGTTTTCTGCATATTTTTGACAAAACAACACAATTTAGGGAAATGTTCAACTGCGCTCGCTGTTTTCAACAAGTTTTAGCTCAAACAGCCCGACTGCTTGTCAAATTGATGTTTTGAACTTTTTGGAAAAAAAAGCCAATTTCAAGCATTTTCAGAGTTGAGCTCTTGAGGTTCAGATCTCTTCTCTCATTGATTGGAAGCCATCCGATTTTACAGTTGAGCATGCTCTATGAAGAAGTTTTTACTCAAACAGCGCAATTTCTTGTCAAGTCGGTGTTTTCTTTTGGTGTTGGTGTTTTTTACAAAACAATTAAACTTCACAACGAGCAAATTTAGGCAAATTTAGAGTTCCGCTCGCTGTTTTATGTAAGTTTTAAGTAAAATAGCCCGACTTCTTGTAAAATTGATGTTTTCTACACTTTATTGAAAAAAGAAACCAATTTCATTTATACTTACAGTTCAGCACGCTCTTTGAACAAGTTTTAGCTCAAACAGCACAATTTCTAGTCAAGTTGATTTCCTTAAATTTGTTTGAAATTGCCTTATTTTGCCAAAAAGGTGCAGAAATAATCAATTTGACAAGAAATGCACAATGTTTAGAGCAAAATTTGATTCCTTTTTTTCAAGTTTGTTGTTTAAAGAAGTGAAATCGCACGTGCAACAATTATGATTAGGAACCTGGTGGGGTGGCCGTTGATGCCTGGTTTCTAATCCCGTATGCTGTCAACTTAGAATGTTGCACATAAGAGGCCAAAATAGTAAGTACGCCAAAAATGTTTTCAAAGAACGAATGCAATAGTCTTTTAAAAATGCACCTACAGAGAGTCTTGTAGTCTGCATGTAGAGTATTTTAAGGTGACATCTTGTTGACATCCCGCTTACGTGACTGTAACGTTCTAAAGGACCGGCCGGGCCGGGGGTCTTGGGTTTTCAGGTATTCAGGCTCAATTTTATTCAGGTGTACGGAATTCTAGTGTCACAAAAAGGATGTAAATTATCTTATCTTTTTTTTCTAAATTTTTTATATTTAGACAATTTTTTACGTGTAAATGCACGTTGTCACGGTGATCGAAATATGCTCATTAAAAGTTCGCATGGGCTGGCAAAAAGAAGGAATCCACCGGATAAGACTCGTGACCGACTTGCAGTGAACCTGAAGTTACACAGTTTATCGATCTGGGTGTGTTGTTTCTTAGCAAACTGTCTAATGATCTCGATTTCTTCGGGATTGCACTGATATTACTTGATGAAGGGTATATGAGTTACAGTTCTTCCAGTTCAGGTGGCTCTCAGTATGTCAAAATATCGAAGAACATATTCCAGTGCTTGTGATAGGATCTGATGGGCCACCTAAGCCCAAGAAAATTTTAGAAGTGCCACTGTCAATTTCCAGCTGCGAGCAAGTTTAAACTTATTCTTAATGAAGCTTAATGCTAAAGAGTGTATAAAGCCACGGGTGTGTTTCTCAAGGCAACCCTCAGCTACCCCCTTTACGAATTGATCGACAAGTACTCGAAACAGTTCGTTGGCACAAGGTTCTAGGTCTGGTTATCCAGAAAAATCTGAAACGGCATGAGCTCATCTGTATGATTGTATCCAAGGCTAAGCATCTGCACATTAGCCGTGTTATATGAAGAGGTGGCATCAGTCAGGTGCAGTGGACCTTGCTGCTATCTGCATCGCTCTCTTACGTTCTGTCCTAGAGTACAATGTTGCGTGGCTTGATATAACGCCCTTCCTGCCCATCTGCCCAGTAAAATAGAGCGGTTCCAAATGCGAGTGGTCTATGTCAGTCCTAAAATGCTTTTTTTCAGGTATACAGTATTCTTTTTCAAGGTAATTTCAGGTATTCGGTATCAAACGTTTTACAATTTTTAGCCATATTTGTGTCTTATGAGGACAAAAGCAGATATATTGGTATCCCACTGCCCCCGCCGTCTTTCCCTCTATGCTGGCGGGGCCTGAAAATATGGAGGGGCGGAGTCCATGCCGTGAAAATTCATTACCAATACAAATTCCTCGGTGTGATAGGCATTTTGTGCAATTTTTAAAAGGACGAAAGACTCATGGAATTAGGGTAATTTCGCATGGTTCGAATCACAGTTGTGATGTTTTAGTTTTGGTAAGAGACAGCTTATAATTTGAAATGAAATCTATATTAAAGGATGACAACGGTTTTTGAATACTGTTATATCTTCTGTAACATATATTCACCTAACAATATAAAAGAGCAGTGCATATTTCTTTGATGAGCAACAGCAGAAGTTGGGCGATTTCGTTACCAGTCAAGACCAAAGAATCCTAACTGGAGGCAACTTTAATGTTATAATGGACCAAAATCTTGACTGTGTTGGTGGCTCACCTAAGGAAAAGGAATCAGTGAAATTTCCTAATGATATTTGTTTACATTATGATTTAATCGAGATATGGAGAACCTGGAACCCAGATAGTACATTCTTCACCTGGAAGCGAAAGAAACCTCTAATTGAAAGGCGACTAGATTTTTATGACCGATAAAAGAGACTTAATAAAATGCCACATAAGACAATTTACGACGAAATATGTCAAAGACAAGGCCCTTAAGAGAAAATAAGATTAAATATGACTCATTTCGATTACATTGCTGAAGGCGCAATTGTCTGGTCAAGAGCAACTTGGTATGAACAGGGCGAGAAAAGTAATAAATATCTTCTAGGGCTTGAATCTAACAGGGGAGATAAGAGCTGTATTCGCAGGATGTTTAAAAGCAAAGGTATTCTTATCTCGAACGAAACGAATATCTTGGCAGAAATGGAGCACTTTTATTCGGACTAATATGCCTCTTATGAAGATAAGGAAGTCGCCGATCCCAATTTTTTCCAGACAACAGCAATTCCGAAACTGACATTAGACATGAAAACAGCCTGTCAAGGAAAGTTGACAGTTAAGGAATTCTTCTATTACCTTCAATCCTTTGAAAACTGTAAATCTCCAGGTGAGGATGGTCGAACTGCAGAATTCTATAAACCATTTTGGAATTCAGTAGGACATTTATTGGTGGATTGGCTCAATCATTCATATGACACCAGAGAACTCTCCAAAACTCAAGAGCAAGCTATCAATAAGTTGATTGAAAAAAGGGAAAGATAAGAGATACGTCGGTAATTGGAGGCCAATTTCAGTGACCATTGTTGATAACAAAATTGGCTCAAAGGTGATTGTGACAAGATTTCAAAAAGTGTTACCAGAAATCATACATTTTAAAAAGACTTGGATTCTCGCATGAGCGTATGTCGTCAGGTAGTTTGTTTCAAAGTTCGGGGGCTGAGACAGAGAATGTTCTAGACCCATAGGTCTTAAGGTTAAGGCTAACAGGATTCAGACTGAACGTAGAGGATGACTGAAGCGATCTAGAAGGTAAGTAGGGGGTGATAAGGTCTTGATTGTAGGTTGGAGATTGCTGTTGCAGAGCTTTGAAGGTAAGTAGTAGAATCTTGGATCTAATTCGTTTAGAAACAGGTAGCCAGTGAAGATCGAGGAGGATGGGAGTAATCTGATGACACTTCCTAGACCGTGTAATCAGTCTGGCAGCTGCATTCTGAACCGATTGATGACGTTTTTAGGGACATTATATAGTAGAGAATTGCAGTGATCGAGTTTTGAAGTTACGAAGGCGTGAATAAGAATCTCAGTAGTTTGCGTTGATAAGTATTTTCTTATGCGCGAAATGGTGCGAAGACGATAAAAGGCAGATTTACAAACATTGTTTACATGGGAAAGCATTGACATAGTGGTATCGAAGATAGCACCAATGTTTCTTGCATATGGAGAGGGCTTGATTATATCAGTTCCAAAGTGAAGAGGGGGTAGGGATTCTTGTGGATTATACTTTGAGAATAAGTAGAAAAGCTCGGTCTTGTCTTTGTTTAGTTTTAGTCTGTTGATGGACATCCACTTATCAATGTCGGTCAGGCATTCCTCAATCTTAATGATACTGTTGGTTAATTCCAAGTCGTTGTTTGTAGAGAAAGAAATATACAATTAAGTGTCATCGGCGTAAAAGTGAAATTGCATTTCGTGGAATCGTAGAATGTCGGCCAGTGGTGCTGTGTAGAGTACATACAGAATCGGTGCAAGGACAGAACCTTGAGGTATACCGCACTTGAGCTCGCGAGACTGCGATCTACACCCTTCGATTAACGCAAATTGCGAGCGATTAGTAAGGTATTAGCGAAACCATTCCAGCGCTATGTCAGAGAGTATTTAGAGTGAAGTCTTGTAAGGAGTATATCGTGATCCACAGTGTAGAAGGCAGCAGACAGTCTAAAAGTAGAAGCATAACACAGTGACGTTTATCAATAGGAGCCAAAATGTTATTATGAACAAGCACAAGGTCAATTTACAACCGTGGAAAGGTCGTAACCGACACAAATGTACTACTAATCAAGCAGAATCCAAACGTGTTACCTTTTACACCTCTTGAATGGTTTCATTTAATTTAAATTTTTTTGGCCGCACCGACCCAATGGCGAAAATCCTTGACATTTTGCGGACCCAAAAGTGGCAAAACATTCATTTCCTATGATAAAATTTAACTCTTTCTTAAAAACCAGGCCCTACAGATCGAGAACGGCTTTTCCAGGAATTTTTATTCTGAAATTAGAACAACATAATATATAGATTTAGTCAAGGCCAAATGCGAAGCTCTCGAGGGATGCTTTGGAAAATGCCTTCCTCAATGAATTATACTTTTGCCGCAAGCAGGGAGCAAACTGAATTATACCTTTAAAAAAATTGACCTGAGCCTGCGATCAATTAAAAACGAATTACTGCTCAGCGGATTTTTTTTGAAACATAACATCACTTCCACGAGTTGTATACCTGAGCCAGCCATGCAGTCATGTGACACTGGTCAGCGGATACCTTTTTTGATAGCTGTCAATTGATCACAACATGGATGTCCAATACCAAGTTTTCCACAGATAGTATTAAAGTGTGTCCCTTCGCACCCGTTAACATGAAGGGCTGGAACTAAAATTTCTTGGAAGCATAGATTACCATATTTTCTTGCGCATGGTGCTCCTCTGTGCGCGCTTTGCGCGCGCGAAAGCTCCGCTATGAAGCTAGACCTACTGAACTAGCGAGATTTGAAGAAAAATTTCCTGATATATAGCTTGATTGGCACGACATCTATGAATTGCCTATTAATGCTCTTATAGACACCAAATCCGGAGAATTCCAGGATAGAATTTTCAACCGATACTTGACAACAAACTCTTTTCATTTTAAAATTGGTCTAGCGAAATCACCATTATATACATTTTGTAAACAAGAGAGCGAATCCCTTGAGCATTTATTTATTATATGTTCCTTTACTAAGGCTTTCTGGTCAGACCTTTTACTTGGAGTAATCAACTAAACATAATCTTAAGGGACCTTTCAGACAGCGATATACAGGGAAGAAGACTACTTGATTATTAATCCCATGTTAGTCTTAGCTAAGCAACATACCGTAAAATTCCGAAAATAAGCCCCGGGACTTATATTTTTCAAAGGCTCTTTTCGAGGGGCTTATCTACGGAGGGAAATTTGCGTTTCAAAATCGATTGGGCTAGGTTTATAGTTGAAAGGAAATTTACCGTTTTTGCTTTGTTGTACTTTGTATTTGAGGGCAATTTCCCCCGGGGGGCTTGTATTTGGAGGGCTGATTTAACGGGTTTTTTTGCGTTACGATTTTGGGGTCTTCTATTTGGAGGGGCTTATGCATTATTTTCCGAACTTTACGGTATTAACGAATACCGTGATAAATGTATTTATCCTTCCTTCACCATTTTTATTGAAATAAGGTCAGTTACGTTCACCAGTTAGAAAAGAAACTTATGAATTCAAATAACAAAGTTGCCGATGAGGAAAGTAAATGAAAATAGTTTCAATTATTCTGCCGTGGTAGTGAGAATTAAATTACAAATAATCTTATATCATATTTCATAGTAGCAATTGTACCTATTGTAGACATTCTTTGTATCAGCCATTATTAAATGTAGAAGTGTATTTTGTGTCTTTCTAGTAGTTCTTCATTTGTATAGGTGTAGTAGTGTACATTTTATATCATTAATAAAAAATGTAGTAAACTACCAAAAAAACCGTCGTGCATTTGTCGTCCAGGGTCTGCTGGCCAGCGAGGGTGTCACGTCCAAGTAGTTGATCCAGCCCTGCGCAGGGCCCCATTGAACCGCAGGTTGATCTGCTTGAAGATGCCGTGGGCCAGGTTGGTGACCACGTACGTGAACCTGGTGTTGTCGTCGTCGTCGTCGTCCGAACCCGCTTCTTCGTCCGCCACAAGGACGTTGGTGGCGGCCGAGTACAACAGTAGTTCCATGACCAAATAACTGCTGCCTTCTTTTCATTTGCGCCTGCAATAGGGAACGCGTCCTTGAATTCCCTCGCGGACAAGGGGCTTTGGCGGCTTCCACCAAAATGGTTCCACTCAGTCTCCAGAGACTCTCTTGCTGACCCTTTGCCATCCTGCGGACGCAGGAAGGGTGGATGATACGCGTGAGGCTTCCTCCCCTTATGATTAAGGCGGTCGCGGTGGTGGCGCTCCTTTTTTACACCTCCCACTTGAACACGAAGGTGATGAGGGTGCGTCTTGCGAATGGCGTCGTAACGGATATTGGGTCCCAACGCATACTTGTCCTTCACCTTGGATAGAATAGGATAGGATAAGTGCTTTATTATCAACAGAGCGCCTACAGACACATGTGTTTACAACGATAACAAAGATTTCCGTGCAATAATTACAGAGGTGTACATTTGTAAAATTTATACAACTATTAAACAAGGTTATATTTAACGCGTCTATCTCTTTCGCGGAAGCGATCATATACGTATTTAGCTACAATTTTTTGCGTTTTCTCTCCTTGCTTCATACTTATCAACGTTGTAAAGGCAGAGCTTGGAGTCATAGAGTCAAGAATAAGATTAGTTTCCTTTTTTATCGTATTGAACAGCTCTCTCCTAGGATCCCTATAGGCTATGCAATTCATCAAAAAATGCTCCTCGTCTTCTAATCCAGTTTTACATAATGGACAGATTCTTTGGTCTGGTGGTTGATAGGGTTTAACGTATCGTCCAGTTTCAATTGCTAGTTTGTGGTTGCTTAATCTTAGCTTTGTGATTGCTACTCTATGATTGATGTTTCTTACATTTGTGAGGTAATTTTCGTAGTCATGGGTAAGTTTAAATTTCCTAAAGTTCTTAGTTTGTTTTTTGATGCGGGTCCCTTCGTTCATCATTGTGTATTTCGCTAATCCATGTTTGCTGTTCTATGTCGAAGAGTCTCTGTCGTATACAGTTCATGATTGCGGGAGTGTTAGTTTTCGCTGACCATATGTCGCCAAGACCTGCGAGATTTAATAGTCGTTTTAATTTGCTTGACCAATGAGTGAAGCAATCACTCCTTGCAAAGGGCCATGCTAATGTGAACCCAAAACTCAAAAAAGGTGAACCCACTCGCCAGTTAGATTTTGACTTGGCCTTAGCGTGCATGCGTAAGTCCTCGCCGTCTCATTCGTGCGTGGGTAGTAAGTGATCGTAGCAGCGTTGGTTCCTCTTCTGAGCCACTTGCATCGGGTTGAACTGCAACTGGTTGATGACCGTTTTCATCAGGCTCACCCCATCTACGACGCTGGGATCGCCGGGATGTCCTTTCCCCAGGCGACGTTGTCCACGACCTATGGGTTGTCCACTGACCCGTTGCCCACCAACTATGATCGGTTCTGGAACAGCACCTCGTTCAATGCATTCGTAAGTTGAGTTAATTCCAGTTCGCCTTTCAACTCGATGGGTTGCGCCAGGCGCACCTTGAACGAAGTGCTTGTATTGTCGCGAAACTCGTCCGTCTGGTCGCTGACCAAAACCACGGGATTCATACCCCTTTCTTGAAATCCAAAACCAACTGCGTCTCTTTACTGTTCTCGAAGGCCACCAGCGACCCGTCCCATTCAACCACTTCACCTCTATAATTTCCACCGCGTCCCCTCGCACTTTGCCATAGTGCACGTTCTGCGTTTCCCCCCACAAGGGCTCGTCTTTATTACAGGGGAGGTCCCGCAAGAGATCGCTGATCTGATTGCTACACTTCCCGGCGTTGAGGCACAGATGCAACGAGCGGAGGGTCGGGCCGCTTCCCCCAAGGGCGCGTCCGTTCGCGCGACCGCGACGAAGGAATCGTTTAAATGCACAAATCACCACGAGCAGACGCAGGAGAAGAACACCACCCCACAGTTGCCCATCATGAACGCTTTGCTCCTGATCTGGTCATTTGGCACATTGAACCTAGAGAAAGTTCAACAGCCGCTCGTTGCCCAAGGCGTACGACGTGTCGGCTTTCTGGACGAGCCATTCCATCTTAGTGGCCAACACGGCGTCGATTCCGAGGCGATCGTTGCTGCGACAGCGAGAGAGAACTATAGCTTTGTTGTTGGATAAGAAATCCTGCGCGGATTTCGTATCATGAATCTGGAGGTTCAGTTCAGTTCTCAGCCCACTGTAGTCTGTCAGAGGACTGAAGACCAGGGTGAGCGTACTCATGGTGATCGATGACGTTTTAGCAGTTGGGGAGCACGCGACTGAGGCCTTTGTAGGCTCCAATAAAAGACCTGAGTCTTTTCACAGTTGGAGGAAGAGGAGACGATGCCACGGCAGCAATACGATGCGGGTATCGTATCGTCCTTGGGACCATATCCAGCCTAGGATGGAGGTGATCTTGGGACGAACGACAGTCTTTGTGGGAGATAAACGAAGATTACACTGATCAAGGGCCTGAAATACTCGTCGCCAGTTGTTCAGGAGGGCTTCGTAGTAGAGGACAACTGCAAGTTTTTCCCACAAAGCCTTCTCAATGAAGTCACCGAGAACGCGACACATCACTTCTTCAAGACCAGTCTGGGACCCAGGAATTCCCATAGCTGATCTGGTGTAGACGCAAATTCCACGATTGTCCTCTCCTTTTTTTAATATGGCTAAAAGACAGTCTTAAACTAAACTTTCCTTATCCTTGACTCGTTGGAGACTTTTCTTTAAAGCACAAATCTCTGGGTGAAGCAAAATGTCCCTAGCTCCCGGACTATATTGTTTGCAATATAGCACCACCTAGAAATATATTTGATTTTTATAGCAAAAGCTTTTTGAATCTATGACTGTGGTATTATTTCACATCTCAACTGCGACTGCATATTGCCATGTCAATGTGCAAATTCGTTATAGGCCATGCTCCAGTTGTGCTAAAATCAAAGAAATGACTGGACAAATATCTGTTCCGACTCACGTGCACTGTTTTGGATAACATGTAGGACCTTTTTTTAATTAATGAAAATCTTTATACAGGAAGTTGCAATCACGCATGGGGGGTTTTCAGACGAAACCTTTCACTAAATTAAGACTATACTAAACAATAAAACCACTAAGTGCCTAAAATAGACAATAAAAAGTATAAAGCCTCAATGTTCCTATCTAAAAGATGCAAAACAGCGTTTCTAAAACTGCGAATACTTTCACTTTAACCGACTTGAAGAGGAATCTCGTTTCATTTTTGTACAAGAAATATGAAGAAAGCAGTTGGCCTTTCCTACAACGACATCCGTTATTTATCAAATCCCACGCGTTTAAGAATAAATGATTCACTAAAAAAGTGTTTATTTTGTTCTTTTAAGACCTAGCTTAACCTAAGCTTATTCCTCAATCATCTTGCGGTTTCTGTCATACATAAAGAAAGGAACACTCTGCGCGCTGCTACTCGCGAAATTTTTCTCAGTAGAGACCTTTAGCACCAGGTTTTACATGGGAAACCGCAGTTTGCAGTTACGCGTTTGTAGTTTCACCTTGCCGAGTTTTCAAAATTTCAGCAAAGCGTTCAGTTCAGTTCATTTCATTTTTATTTAGCCAAAATATAATACAATACAAGAATAAATATAGGAATTTTAAGTTGGCAAGGGAGCCCAGAGGAAACCAGAAGGCTTATGAAGCCTGGGCTCGCCACTCACAAATGAATATAAAATTCGCGGAGGGATAGGTTAAGACTTTTTAAGTAATGAATTCAGTAACAAGATAAAAACAAATTTTTAACTCTGGATTGGAAGAGAATACTTTCTTCTGTCAGTACAGCAGGAATATAAAATCGACTTGAATTAAGCGTTCATTGTTTAGTGCCGTCATGTTGTTTTTCATTAAGTCGAAGTACAGTTATTAACGGTAAGCACAAAATGAGATTAATTTTTTCAGCTTCTTCGAATTCGCAATAAGCATAAACGTAAACTTAAATTGACAAATGACTTGGTAGAGACGGTGCTGATTATCAATTATAAATGATCATTGATCAAAAACCTAAAGCAAAGTTATTATCGGTTATACAAATGTTTAAGTGATTATGGTGGAAAATAAGAAAAAATGTTGTGCGTGTGAGTGTTTTTTTTATGGCCCATAAGTCTACGTGGCCTAACCAGACCTTTAACCAGTCAGAGACCAGTAGCATTGCATTATACTTCCATATATGAGCACTAAATGAGATGTTACGTGGCGTCATGTGAATTCGTTAGTCCCAATAACTGACCGAGCGATCCTTATAGGGTCATCTAACCGGAAGTCACGCACCAAAAAAACCGTACGTGGGTTAAAAAACACCTATTTGACAGGTGGAAAAAGGGAAGTGGAGATAAAATAGTTATATGACGTCATGGGAGGTAGAAATAGAAACCATTTCGCGGGTTTAATAGTTAATTGATCACCATTATTGCTTCAGAATTAGTCACTAAAATTATTTTATTACACACTTAAAATGTCTCGGTATCTCAGTGTCCATCTACAGCCCCCCCGTCTCAAACTTCTTCATTCCTCTTCCGGTGGAAACCAGGCGTAGCTGTCGGGAAAGGTGTTGAACCCCCTATCTTCGACCATACACTTGTCAAAGACCAAGCCCCGCGTCTTGTTCCGACAAATGGTCGTGAGTACCTTGGTGGCCGGATTCCTGTGGATGAACGTGACATTCGGCACCGTCATTGTCCGCCGTTCTTTCTGGGGGGTCCAACACCCCGGCTTGGAGAGAGAATTTCCTACTTTCAAAGCGAAGCATCTCGCTCCCCCGTACGTTGAGGGTGAGCTCGCACACTTTTACCTCCGTCTTTTCTCTCTTGGTCCCGTACTCACAGTTTTTAGGACCACAGGAGACGAATTCAACAATGTGGTCGCGCATCCCATCCCCAGGGTCCAATTCATCGGTCATGTCCCCTAAGAAATTGCCCAGGTACGATCTCGAGTTGTCTGGGCCGCCATTTGTCACCACTAAGTCGGTGTCAAAGTACAGGGATTTTAGGTTTACCGTCTCCAAATGATGGTACAACCTTAAACGTGCCCAACACGTGGTAAAAGTGGCAATGAAAATCTTTATCTGTCCCCGGTCCGCATCCTCATCGATCTTGTCGAAGGCTACCTCCACACACTTGTCATTCATCACCCAGAACACTTGGAGTCCTTGAGAAGTTTCTACAAGATGCCGGTTGACTAACTTGGACCACTTCCTTCTTGTTCTCACGGTCGCCCAACCTGCCCCAAAAGGAACTGAAACAAAGTTGAGTCGCTGCCTTTTTCCCTTTGTTCTTTTGCATCTTGTCTCGTCACAAAACAATCCCTTCCCACAACCCATAGTTGTAAAGAAGAGGACAACTGCAAGTTTTTCTACGAAGCCTTCTTCAATGAAGTCACCAAGAACGCGACACATCATTTCTTCAAGAGCAGTCTCAGACCCAGGAATTCCCATAACTGATCTTGTGTGGACGCGAATTCCTCGGAAGGGTGTTGTTACGCCGCAGTACTTCAAAGAAGTCCTTGAAACAACGTTTCGATAATTCATCGATTTTTTTCGAAGATAAAGGAATCAAACAGTTTATTAGCAGTCACGCACAATTTTAATAGAAGAAACAAAGCTGCCGAGAACACAAGACAAAGGCTGGAATTACACTCACTCTTACTAGAAAAGGCTCAGTAGTCCGACCTCAGTGTTTTCCAATTGTAATAGATAAATACAAATTAACAAAGCTATACCATGCTCCTTTGAAAGACAATTACAGTCACTGTAAAAGTTACTTGTTTACCAGTTTCGACAGTACCTCCATCATGTTTTGTTATTGCTGCTGAATCAATTGCATTATCTCTCTTGCTGCTCAAATGATCGGGCTGTCTCCCTTTCTTTAATCTCTAACTGTCTCTTCCTGGCTTCAAGTTCTAGTTGAGATTTTTCTCTGAGAAATTCAATGGAATCATTGCCTCCTCTTCTCTTCTTCTTCTTAAGTTCCATGGGAGCTTCATCTCCGGCAATTCTTGATTTGGTCTGACCATAGCTCTTCATCGCTTTTTTTCGAATTTCTTCTGCTTTGTGCTTGTTTTCTTCTCCTTTGGCTCGCTTGTATTCTTTCTCTTCAACCGGGAAAGATTCTTACAAAGCGCAAATCTCTTCTAGGGCTAGTTCGAGCTCCGAAGTGGGTTCCACGTCAATCCCCGACGAATTTCCTCCTCTCGAATTTTACGCTTAAACTTTCCTTTGATTAATTTAAATCGCTCTCTTACAGATCGCTTGTTAAGGTGATTCGAAATTTCTTCCCCAATTTTGCCTCCTTCGACCGTTTTTTTTATGGCTGACAGACAAGTCTTTCACGGCAGAGAAGGAGATCGTGCTCTTCCTTCCATGCCATGCTCGCTAATCCTGTAAATGAAGAGAAAGCAGATAAAACAATTTCTCTGATTTCTCGCTACTAACTGACCAAGCGAAAAGAATTTGGCATGTTTAGATTAAAGTGTAATACAAGATAACACATCTTGCATTCAGAGGATAAGCGGGTTCAAGTGGTAGGGACTTTTTGTTTAGTAAAGCAAGAAAATATAACGCACGTGTTCAGTCGAAATGCTCCACCGTGTTTGTGCATAGTGCACATCACTTTTACAATTTTAACCAGCTTGTCAGTGGCTTTATTGCCGATAACAAAAAAGTGACAATCTTCACTAATGAAGTTCGATAATCTAAAAACATGCGGAAATATATGGGAAAATAATAGTAACAGTACTCACGTTGACTGGAGGGCGGCAAAACACCACTTCTCACGTCCTCGACACAAACAGGACTGCAATCCGCGTGGACCAGTCAAGTGCATTGTGGTCTACACGCGAAATTTACTTCCGGTCAGCCGTCCTCGAGGTCAGCCGTTCAGGTATCTTAAACTCTCTATTAACAGAGTCTGCTCACTACCGTTGAAAGCGTGGTAGATGTGGAAGATATCATCCTGATCTGCTTCTGACAACTGATGTTGCTGCCATTCCAACCACTGGTAAGCTTTCAGGGACTGATTTCCACCGTTACCCGGTTACACGGTTATCTACAAGGTGGTTCCAAGGCTAACAATTGCGGTGTCATGACTTTTTTACGGTAATACTGTATGCAGGCTGAGGCAATGGTTACACATGTCTCCAGGGAGTTCAAATCTGCCTTGGCCTGAAATTCCTTTACGAAGATCTGGCACCCTGCTTTCAGCGCTTTGACCTCGCAACGACAATAGGATTCCTCTCCTCGTAAAGATTAACCTCTTTGTCGTGGACGCTGTTGTACGACTGGTCAAACTCTCGGCGTTTGGCTAGCATCATACTTTCGGGGTCATAATGCTCCTTGGCAGGGCACGAACCCTCATACGATTGGCTCGTTTCAGTGTTAAAGAAATAAGGAAAAAACCCTTTCTTTTCCTCCATCAAACCAAATGTGGAAGCAAAGGCTGACAATGAAAAAGAAAGAACATACAGACTGTCCTTGAACGTCAATCGCCCCGTATCTAAGGTGAAAATTTTGGCCCCCACAGGTTAGTTTCGCGACATCACAGCCATGGTTGTACAAATATTTCAGGATGAAAATATTGTCGTACCCTGTGAAATTATGGAACAGTACGATGACTCGACGGGGCATGTCCAAGACCATGGTTTGGGTGGTCACCCATCATAAAATCGATCCATGGAATCCCGTCCTTAAAAATTCAACGGCTTCGTCATGTCTTCTCTCATGGCACAAATTAAAATGGGCACATGTTCTTGCTCGTCTTGCGTAATCTCGTAGTCGGCGTGCAAATCAGGGTACACAGGAAACCAAAATGTGACACCCACGGGCATTTTAGTCTGATTTTTGGCAACATAACCATTCTTAATAACTTTTTAACGCTAATTACGAAAAGCGTTGTTGCCCAGTTAAATTCTTGTTAAGGTGTAGTTTGGGCATTTCACTATGACGTCATTGTCCAAATAAGGAGTTTTCTTTCCTTTAACAAATCTAAGTTTAATACAGACAAAAAGTCTTGTAAAGCGTTATTAAAGAACTGGAAAGTTTATTCTAAGAATTTATGACTAATTTTACGTTTGCTTACATTAATATGGAGCCCTAAGGTGACAGTTGACCACGCCCCCTTATAGAAAAATCACCTTGTCGCGTGTATATTTGACACTTTTGTTGAAAAACATTTTGTTTTAACACTTGGGAATACATGTACAAATTCTTGTTTATCTTGTACAATGTTGGATCTTAGTAATTTCACAATTCACTTTGTCTTTCTTGGCCTCTTGATTCTCTTGATGGTGACTTGGGTTGAATTCATGTAAAATTATCAAGTTTAACATAACAGAACGTTGCTTCATACTCTCAGGTTTCAATCTGTCCATATTGTTAGTCAATAATGTTGTAAATATTGTTAACAAATCCTCTAATGTCTTGAAAAACACATTTATGCAGCAGTAAGCGTCGACCTCAGTGCATCCATATTGCCCAGTACACACGACTTGCGACTTTCTGCATTTAAAGTCAAGAGTTGCGCAGCCAATGGTGCACCGGCATAAAGACAAGCCTCCGCGATTCAGATGAGGGTCATTAAGACAGGGACCAATAGATGGCTTTAGCTGGCTTCTAGCCTGTCTTCGGGAGCAACGGTTTCGCAATGTGTGCCTGACGCCAAACCGAAGTATGAAAACAGTATACCACTGTGATAGATTTTATTCGAAACCAATAGATCTCTTACAGTAACGGGCTTCTATTCCATTACACTTGCCAAAAACGACAGGGTTCCACAAAGGTAACGGGCTTCTAAACCGATACACGTGCCTTCAACAAAATTACAATTCTCTAAATCGAAAAACTACTCCGTTCAAAGTGTCACATGATCACGTGTTCGAAACGTGATCGGCTACATCTAAGGTAAAAAAATGTCACGCGCGAAAAGTAACACAAAACTCCGTGACACACTCCCCCCTTGACCAGTCGAATCACTGGTCAACTAGTCTCCGAATATAATCAGCATTCCGAGCGGCAAGACGCCTGGGTGGCCTGATGCCATCAATTATCTGCTCCTCCCGAGGTTGTTCATCATTAGTCACGATAGGTATCTCCAGGGGAAACAGCCTTTGCACTGGCCTCTTCATAGTAACAGGTCTACCACTCTTACTGATAACCTTGGCTACAGCTGCTCTAACGCGATCGTCCGCACCATGGATCAACTGCTCCACTCGTCCAAGTTTCCACTGACTACGGGGCAGATTGTCTTCGAAAACGGTAACAACATCTCCCTCAGATACAGCAATACTGGATCTAGGCCTGGATTTCTGCCGATGCAGGTTTCTTAACTCTGTAACATATTCTCTGCTCCAGCGCCTCCAGAAGTGTTCCAGTAGCAATCCCAAGTACTTCCGTCTTCTTGGGAGATCTTCCGAAGACACTGTATGGTCAAGTGAGGCTTGTCGTTTTCCTGTCACCTCCGGCAGTGATAATATTCGTCTTCCATACATCAAGTGACTTGGTGTCAATGGTTCTTCAGGATCATCTGACGATACGTAAGTTAAGGGTCTAGAGTTGAGAGTTCCCTCAACCTCGACGAGAACAGTGTGCAATTCGTCATAGTTTAACTTAGCGTTCCTAAGTGTCTTCCGCAAACATCTCTTTGTATTCTGAATCAATCGCTCAAAAAAGCCACCCCACCAGGGCGCTCTGTCCACATTAAATCTCCAGTCAATTCTTTTACTGGCCAGGAATTTCTTGACTCTTGGGTAAGAAAATAACTTGCTCAAAATTTTATCTGCAGCCTTAAACGTTTTGGCATTGTCCGAGATAATCAGTTCTGGTAAACCTCTTCTAGCTGCGAATCTCCTCGGGCAACGGATGAATACATCAACTGACAGGTCTGTAGCAAGCTCCAAATGTACTGCTCTCACAGAACAGCAAGTAAACAGGAGAACATAAACCCTCTGTAACGCTGACTGTCCTGACACCTTAATGTACAAAGGTCCAGCATAATCTACTCCGACATAAGTAAAGGCAGGTTTCTGGCTCAATCTAAACTCGGGTAGGTCACTTTGAGGAGGCACTCTGTAACTCTTCCCTTCATATCTGCGACAAACTGTACAGCTAGCCAGTGTTCTTTTAACAAACTGTCGTCCCTTGACAATCCAAAATCTGGTTCTCAGCTGGGCCAGCGTAGCTTCTACCCTATTGTGATGCACCCCCTCATGAGCATCTCTCACCAACAGAGTTGAAAGATAATGATTCTTTGGTAGTAAGGCTGGGAACTTCGTCTCATGTGGTACATCAGCATTAGCAATTCTCCCCTTACATCTTAGGACTCCACTACTGTCTTCGTACAAACCAAAGTCTCGCTCTAACTGGCTGTAATTTGCTTGGGACTTCAATTCTTTCTGGACTGTTCTTAACCACTTCACTTCTGCATTTCCAAGTTCTTCTGCAGTAACCTCTCCCAAGTAAACAGTTCCTTCCTTTAGCAACTTGGCCTTGATTTTCAAATTTTTCACAAAGCGCCACACCAAAGCTGTAATACGAAACAACTTGTTACAGGAGCTAAAATCTGTGATCGGAATAATAGTGTCCATATTGGGTATTCCATTTGTAGTTAACAATACCGCTTCACCAACTGCTTCGATAGCTTGGCCTTTCTTCATCTCTACGCAACACTCTTCAGCAATTGCTTCTGAACATTCCTCAGAACTGGGCCAGTTTCTCATGGGCTCCGACAGCCACGATGGTCCCTTCCACCACAACACATTACTCTTTAACTTAGCCGCGCCTTCTCCACGAGATCCTATGTCCGCTGGGTTCTCAATGCCAGGACAATGGTTCCACATGCTCTCTTCGGTCAAAGACAAGATTTCATTCACACGATTTTGCACAAACTGCTTCCACTCCTTCGAACCCTTTATCCAGCAGATTGCAGTCTTGCTGTCTAACCACAAGTGTGTCTTGTCAATTGTAATCTGTGACGCCAAGGCTTCTTTAACTGAGGACACCAATCTTGCTAAGATGACCCCAGACAGTAATTCGAGTCTAGGGATAGACTGCCTTGTCAGCGGTGCCACTCTGGTTTTGGATGACAACAAAACTGGAAAAAAATCACCACGCATTTCAAGAACCAAGTAAACAACAGCACAATAAGCCTTTTCTGAAGCGTCCCCAAACCCATGAATAACATACGACGTAACACCTTCCTCTAATCCAGCATACACACACCTTGGTACTAACACTTGCTGCACCTCTCTCAAGTCCTCAAGCCACCTGTTCCACTGCTTCCGGGCAGACTCCGGGAGTGGTGCATCCCATTCAAACTTCTCCTGGCAAAGAGACTGAAACAAAATCTTCATTTCCACCAGTATTGGGCTGAGTACTCCAAGGGGGTCAAAGAAACTTGAAGTAACCTTTAACAAGTTTCTCCTGGTCGGCTCCAAGTCTTCTGAAAGTCTCAATAAGGCTTCAAATTTAAAAATGAACTCATCAGTAACACAGTTCCAATTGACACCAAGTACCTTGTGTTCATCCTTCATATCAAGCTTCTCCAAATGATTGACAGTAGTTTTCGCATAAGACTCTGTATCCTCCACTACAGCACAAGTTCCGACAGTTCCAACTTGGTCCTCACAAATCAATTCAAGCAATTTAGGTGAATTTGAAATCCACTTTCGCAAGTTAAATCCACCTTCCAATAGGCACTTCTTAGACTTTTGATAAAGCGACAGACATTCCTCAACACCCCTTTCTCCTGTCACCAAATCATCCACATAAAATGAATTCAACAAGTTCTGAACCAAACCAGGTTCAGCCCCATATTGACTGATATGATACTCCAAAGTGGCATTCAAAAGAAGAGGGCTAGCATTGACTCCAAACACCACACGACAAAACCTATATAACATCAATCCGGGATTCTCTTCTTCTAAACTGTCCACCCAGAGGAATCGCAGGACATCACGATCTTCTTCAGCAACTCCCACATTGAGAAAGGCTTTTTCAATGTCTCCTACAAGTGCAATTCTTTTCTCTCTAAACCGGAGGAGAACATTGAAGATTGTTGGAGTTAAGGCTGGTCCTGAGTAAAAACATTCGTTAAGACTTGGACTATCACTGCTGGGCCTTGATGACGCATCAAAAACAACACGAAGTTTGGTTGTAAGGGCATCCCGGCGTACCACCCCATGATGCGGTAAATAATGCACCTGTCCAACATCAGGACGCTTGGCACAGTCTACTTGCTCAATTATACCACTCTGCAACTGATCTTGTATGATGGAGTCATATTCTTTCAAGATCTCTGGATCCTTTCTAAGACGTTTAAGCTCAATCTTGCTACACAGTTCTCAAAATTATCTGGCAACAGCCCATGTTGCTCCTTCCAAGGTAGATGGACCAAATACTTGCCATCTTCAAAACTCAAATTCTTTTCAAAGGCTTCAAGAACAGTATCCTTATCTCGAATGCCGACAGAATCCAGATCCCACAATCTATCCAAATCCCCTTGCAGCGTATCATCAACAACCCTTGACTCCGTCCTCAACACGTGAGTCGACGAAAACTGAATACTTGAAAGCTTTTCCCTCGGGAGATTTTCCACCGGACCCGACAACACCCATCCAACCTTTGTAGAAACAGCCACAGGTCCACCCTGACCTGACTCCTCCCCCCTTACTGACTTGCCATCAAAGAAATCCCAGATATAATCTGAACCAATCAACAAATCAATCTGCATTGTATTGCTGGCAGGGCACACATCAGCAAATTCAATGTTTTTTAAGCTGGGATATCTTTCTTTAACCCATTCCAAATCTTGACCTTGTAAATCATTACAAATGTGAGGGACTGCAAATGCATTCAATTTTGTTTTAAAGTCTGTTCCTGATTTGGTTAAAGAAAGTTCGACCAGGTTGACAGCTTCCAGCTTTTGGTTCTGATCCCCAAATGTTGCAATTTTCAGTCCCTCTGTCCTGACAGTTTTCAGTTTCAAGGTATTTACTACCTTTTGGTTGATATACGATCGCTGGGCTCCAGTATCAAAAATTGCACGTACAGTGAGACTATGAGAGAGTTCCTTCCCCGGGATTGAGACATTTACTTGAGCAGTTTGTAAGAAAACATGCATCCCAGAACCAATATGCAATGCAGGTGAGGCTGTTGCCCCAGCAGGAATATTATTGCTGTCTGCCATACTACTATTACAAACTGCCAAATGGTGACGACCACTACACTTGAAGCACTGGATTTTGGTGTCACAGTTACGGGCTAGGTGCCCCCCACGGCGCAGGCAATTGAAACACCTCCCTTGTTTCTTCAAAATTTCTCTTCTTTCATCAATATTTGTTACAACTTGGCACTCAGACGCTCGGTGATTTCCTTTGCAAAACAAACAGTTTAACTCCCCACGATTTCCGCTCAACAATGCACTCGCAGTTGATTCATTGCCAGGGTTAAACGATTTCTTTAATGGGGATTTTTTCTCCACAGATGTATTCATACCACACCTTTCACGGGCCTCCACTTCATTTTTGACAGCTTTTATTACAGAAGTTAGCTCCCAGTTATCCTTATGTTCCCTGCTGACAATCAATCGCAATTCTTCGGGCAACTTCTCCATGAATATAGGAATCAAAAGAGCTCCTACTGTGCAGAATCAATTCCCAGTGCTTGTAAACCTCTAACCTGAATTTCCAAATTATCGAGAACAGCTCGGATTCCCTTAACGTTAGACATGGCATTCACAGGCTGTAATTTGAGTAAGACCTCCATGTGAGAGCTAATAATTATCTGCTTGTTTCCAAATCTATCGGTTAAGATTTCAATAGCCTCCTTATAGTTCAGTTCAGTTAATGGTAATCCAGTGATAGAATTTAGAGCTGGGCCATCTAATAGACTTCGCAGATAATTAAACTTGTCAACATTAGTTAGCGAAGCGTTCTTATGCGCCGCAGGCGAGAACGAATCCAAAAATGTTTGCCAGTTTTTTGGGTCGCCAACAAATCTTTTTATGTGTAGTTTTGGTAGCTTCGCACCGTTACTAGAACTAGATGGAACAGACCCACCTTGACTTCCTTGAGGCGATTCTTGTTTGCCATGAGAATTTTCACATTTCTGCAACTTGACAAGGGCGCCATGAATTCGCGCGCGAAACTCTTCAGATTCCTCTATCTCCGGTTCTAAATTTCCTTCGTCGATTGCGGCCAAAATCGATTCGTCCAAGGTCTTTAAGGTCGCTAATTTTCATTGAGCGTAATAGTTATCCGTTTTATCCTGTCTTAAGTGGTATCAGACCCATCGTAATCCATGAGAAGTTCATCGACTGATGAAAGAATTTTCCTTGCGTGATTTATTCGAAACCAATAGATCTCTTACAGTAATGGGCTTCTATTCCATTACACTTGCCAAAAACGATAGGGTTCCTGCCTTCAACAAAATTACAATTCTCTAAATCGAAAAACTACTCCGTTCAAAGTGTCACATGATCACGTGTTCGAAACGTGATCGGCTACATCTAAGGTAAAAAAATGTCACGCGCGAAAAGTAACACAAAACTCCGTGACAACCACTTCAGTTCAACAGGTTTTGTAAGTACCGGGACACTTTTACCTTACACGACATCAACTGCCTGCAGTTGCTGAGTGATGCTTTGGGTCGGGATTTACAAGGGCGGGCAGAGTTGTCGGCAGGCCCCAAGCTTGCGTAATGCTTTCTTTTACTTGGGCCTCTTTGCCAAGAAGGTGCCTGTGTTGCGTGGAAAATGTTCTTTCCCTTTAGTGACGAATGGCCGTTGTCAATGTTATCAGGTGTCAAAATCAGTGAAATTGTCCGGGTTTAGATTAGGTGGGGCAACGTTGCCGTTGTCCTTATTTACAGACAGGACCTTATCTTACGCAAGTGAGGTCTCCAAGTTGAGGATTTCCCTTTAGCTTGATATGCCTCGCCTTGTGTAAGAGATCTACTAACAGCCTTGAACGCATCGCCTACTAAACGGTACTGCCAAGGAACATCTGCTCCATCGCTAGTAGCGTACACAATACGTTGTGCAATGCTTAAGATAGTTATGTGATGCTTTTGGCCGTTGCAATCACTATGAACGCTGTATTTAAGAGCGGATGTCAGTAAGTATCGACCAGAAGTCTGCAAAAGTGAAAAATCGAAAATTCTCAAAAAATTCACAAAGTAGCACAAAGGTAAACTGTTAAAATAAATATAATTTCTACTTCGATCCGATAATTATTTTCTACGTACAGGGGGTTATTAATTTCTCGCGCCCCCCCCCCCCCGACCGAGTTTTACAGCCCCGAGACGGTGTGTCACGAAAAAGTCGTTTCAAGAATCAAATCAATCGTAATGCGAACAACAAGCAAGTTATTCAGAAAAGTACATAACTATACACGTTTTAAGGGGTTATTTACTTAGTTTCAAGGAAAATGTAATATTTTGGAGATTTTTCGTTATTGTCAGTATTTTGAACTTTTCCGTTGGATGAAAAAACGGCAAATTTCAAACCTCAAAATCGTCGACTGGTACCTCGATTTCAGTAAAGAGTCTCATACCACGTTAAAGACCGTTATCTTTTCTTTCAAAATCTGTTTTCAAAACTATGGGCAATTTAAAAGAAAATTTTGAGGCCAAAACATACAAGTAGCATTTTTCTGAAAATTGAGCGTTCCTCGCTTGAAATCAGTTTCAGCAACAGTGGTTTAATGTTATCAGCTTTCATAAACGAAGAAGTGTTTATCAAGCGATCTGACATAATTTAAAACCGTTTGCTAACAGGAAAGGCAGATTTAAGCTGTCAACTCCTGTCAAGTGCACAAGTCACGTCGGATTGTCAAAGGGCAAAGCACTGTCATAAACCAGATAAACTTTAAAAATCACAACGTTTTTGCGTCCAGGAATTGGATTTTAGGCGGTGAGTGTATCTTTCATACCTTAGCATGTGTTTCCTAGATATTGGAATTAAAATACATCAAGGGCAGCATCGGCATGAGCATCTTTGACTGCTCTCAAAGGGCGACGGAGATTACGTTACTTTTTACAGATTGACCGCTTACCACCTGTTTTTGGACTCCTATTTCAACGCAACACTTACAGATGGCATGGCGCGCGCGCGGCACTGACATCTTATGTTCAAGTTCTGAACTTCTCTTCACTAGACCTGAATTTATAGGCAATATGCCAACACCAACAACAACTCCAGCATTTGTCGAGTATTTGTTGTTTTTTCAAGGAAAAATTCTGGTAAACAGATTCACGCAAAACCACTTGGCTTAAAAAATGTGTTTAAAGCCTACCCTGCATATGAAGCAACAAGTATTTCCTCGAAATAAGCTTAAAAAACAAATTCACGCAGTGAATAAATGGGTGAAACAGGATTAATAGTTATCGAATTCTTGCCTAACCTGAGGGATGAGGATGGACCCGAAGAGGGACACCTGCTACGTTTCAAAGCGTCACTGGTTTTGACAAGCCTGCACGTATCTTAAGTGGGGCGTGAACCTCCCGTACAAAAAACAAATACGCGACTTAGCTATGACGCGTCCTACAGTAAGAAGAGCTTGTAACACCTGTTCATGGATAATACGGTTCTTAGCTGAGACGAAGAGAAACTCGAATATTAAAAGACCTTTGGCGTCAATTAACGGTGCACCATTATTTGTTCTCAATTTTATGATACAAATGCTTTCAGGAAACAAAAAATATACATTTTCCATATTTCAGCTGTACGCACGGGCGTATGTGCGTATAAGGACGCTACGCCCCTGCTAACTTAAGACCCGCTCTTACAAATGGGAAATTAAGCGTCTTATTCAAGAAGCGTTGTCAATCTGTTTTGTGTGTGATCTCAGAGTATTTTGTGTTTGTTTGTTTGTTTTTACACCGTTTCATGAAAAGTTTTTAAAGTTCATTTCTGGCGACGTTTCTCGAAACTCGTTATCAGCACTGTCAGCACTCGCCACACCGGGTAGTTGGTAGTGTATCGCCTTCCCTGGATACCTTAAAGCACCGAGGATCTTTTATTTTCCTTATTTTCGCGAGCAGGTTTCAATTATTACACAAATATTATATTGCCTACCGAATTGGTCATTGTCACTAGCCCATAACCTGCTCCTGTAGTTGTGAATTTCTTCAAGGCCGAAAATTTCAGCAGCTACTAAAAGGAGGCACACAGTTTGAACTAACCAGGGAAAAGAGGCTTCTGATTTTTTAAAATGTTATTGATGCACGGTTCAATTAGACTGGTTACGACCCCTAGGACAACCACAGGGACAAGTGGCCGCCTGGTTAGCTCAGTTGGGAGAGCGCCAGGCTGCCGAGCGGGAGGTGGCGGGTTCAAACCCCGGCCGGACCAACACTCAGGGTCTTTAAATAACTGAGAAGAAAGTGCTGCCTTTGTAACGACATCTGCGAATGGTTAGACTTTCTGGTCTTCTCGGATAAGGACGAAAAACCTTAGGTCCCGTCTCACTTCTCATTGTTTTGTCCGCTAAAATCTGATGTCCTGGACGTAAAAAGTTTTGAATTTTAAGACTTTTTTAATTAGTGCTTTGTCCTTTGACAAAGTGCAGGATTTGACAGCTTAAATCTTCCTTTCCTGTTAGCAAACAGTTTTATACTATACCAGATTGCTGGATAAACACGTCTTGGTTTATGAAAGCTGATAACATGAACCACTGTTGCTCAAACTGATTTTTTATAGTATTTTCCGAGTTTTTAGCATCGAACCGCTGAGCGAGGAAAGCTCAAATTTCAGAAAAGTACTACTTGTATTTTTTGGCCTCAAAAATTTTCTTTTAAGTCGCCTATAGTTTTGAAAACAGATTTTGAGACGTTCTTTAACGTGGTATAAGACTTAACTGAAATTGAGGTACCAGTCGACGATTTTGGCTTTGAAATTTGCCATTTTTTCATCCAACGGAAACGTTCAAAATATTGAAAATAATGAAAAATATCCAAAATAATCTATTTTCGTTCAAACTGAGTAAATCACCCCTTAAAATGTGTATAATATTGTACTTTCTGAATAAGTCAATTGTTGTTTGCATTACAATTGATTTGATTTTTAAAAGGATTTTTTCGTGACACACCGTCTCGGGCCTGTAGAACCCAGCCCGAGAGCCGCAAAACGAAATAAAATCCCCGTACATCTAATATAACCAACGGATCGAAGTAAAAAATTACATCTATGTTAACAGTTTACCTAGTGCAGATTACTGACATCCGCTCTTAAGCTTCTGACCCCGAACAGCTATTTTTTTAAAAATGCATTGTATACAAGCTGTCTGATACAGAGCTATTGCTGCCTCTTCAAAATCGTGAAATCCCTGGTGCCCTGGGGTATCCATCAGTTCCCTTCTACGTTTTAACAGGGAAATGAATCAATGACAAAAATCATCTCCTTGTGGCTCATAGTGAGGCGCTGTGAGCATTTTGTCATCATTATCAGCGTTATTACTCTGGTAGAAAGTGTCTGCAATGATCTTATGGCAATATGTGCGCGAAGCAAGTAGTGGTTCTCTCTCAAAAACGTCCAGGTGGCTGGACAAATTTGAACAAGTCTCCAGCTTTTTCTTTAAATGATGATCCCTTGCTGATAAACGACTTCGGTATTTGTGTATTGGTTTCTTAGGCTGGCTTGATGCAGCTCAACCATACGTCAGATAGCAACAATATTTGGTTAGGATCTAATGCATAGTGGAACACAGAACCGAAAAAGATCACAGCGATGTCTATCTTTTAAGATTCGTTGCTTTTTCTAATGTGATACTTATAAGCGCTCAGACACCTCTTTTGATGATTTCCTTTTGCAACAAAGAGATCGCTGGCCCCAGAATGGCGGAATCTCATTGTATTATCCAGATATGATGTTTTTATTGCAAGAATTGAATTGCTACCATTAAATGCCCAACGGATATGATACTTCTCAGGCTTTTAATTGGTGGCAAAATACGCAAACTCCACGCTACAGACGCAACACGTCTTCCATTAATTCGTGCTACTTGCCCTCGTTATGAGATGGAGGCGGCCTCGTTGTCATAACACGCACATTTTCCCGTATTTGGGCCGCGGGTTATTTAGTAGCTTTTCCTTCAAACGCTCAATTTTTGCTTTGTTTATATAGTCAAAATAACAATCCTGTGCCATTGTAGACAGCATGCGTAAGAAATTTCCATCATGAGTGGTTCGTCTGTTAGGGGTTTAACTGCCTCTGCATTTTGTTTATCAAAAACATTTTCCGTGCCTTTGCAGCTTCAAACAGCTTCTGCACACCTCTCGTAGCTGCTTGCAGGAAAGCTATACCTCCTCAGAGTCTGAGCTGAGAGGATCACTGCAGCTCCGTTTCTTTTTAGATGCCACCATTCATGTACATTTAAAGGAGTCTGGCTATGATCAACGATTTGAAGTTTATCTACACGAAAGAAAAGGGGGAAGATTTTGCAATTGCCAAGAATTCGTGCTATGAAAGACCGTCTTATGCTTACCCATAACCATATGAATTTTATATTAAAGGGTGTAGTCAACTGTCACGTGACACCTTGAAACTCCTAGAAACAATGTTTCAGAAATACTTTAATAATTTTTACAATACACTTCGCACTGCTTGAAACAATTTCTGGATCTATTAAATATATATTTATGAAAGTTACGAAAACTCCTTAAAAAGATAATGATCTCACAATGAAATGCTCCAAAACACCACTTTAACACAAGATTATTTTCGTAATCAGCGTACTCGGGTTAGTAAAAATAGCTATGTTGCCAAAAATCAGACAAAAATGCTCGTGGGTGTCACAATTTGGTTTCCTGGGTACCCGACTATACACATTAAAGGGAGAAAAACGCGAGTCGCTCTTCCTCCTCACCCGTTTCCTTTTCATCATCAACATCGTTAGCTTGCAAAAATCGCAAGGCATGGGCTACCCTTCGCTGACGACGTTTGGAGGACCGTGCTCCGTCTGACGGTTTTCTGTATTCATCGTTTATCGGCCCTATGTAGCACTTGTGCTCACCCACAATAGCATAGTCCTTACAGACCTTGCCGTAATATTCACCACATTAGTGAGGACGCGGTAGTTGACTTGCGATGACGCCTGTGCCAACTATCCGCCAGTTTGCAACACGTGGGACATTTGTGTAGGTAAGCACAGACCAAATCCACAAGCCTCACTGTTGCCATGTGACCATCCGGCATGTGACCATCCGGTTTGCGTGGGGTGTGATGAAGCAAACAACTCTGACGGTAGGAATAACGATGACAGTCCGAGAACTCAACGGCAGAGGATATAGGTGGTTTTCCTCCATCAGACATGGCTTGAAGATACTCCGTGCAGTCCGTTTGTTTACACGGCACACACCTTCGTTTCACACAGAGACGATGGTCATAATCCTCGTCGTTGTACCCCTTTTCGCAAGTAAGATAATAGTACGACAGACCCATAAAAGCAGTCACTGATGTCAGCCCGTGATAATGCACCCGTTGTTTGGGTAACCAGATGTAGCGTTGGTCGACTCTAGCTTCCCCGTGGCCAAAGATCAACGTATAGCCTCGTTCTGCACCCCAGACTTTAATGTGATACTCCGGCATGACCAGTTGAAACAGTTCCAATTCGCCCACCCCCCACAAGGACCTCCAGGAACGTGTGCCTCTTGATGTAACTGCTTGGCCAAACGATCTTGAGCCTTAGGATATATCGTGATGTCTTTGTAAGTGACTTCGGGTGTCTTTCTTCGGGAGTAACTAATAGTCGTGGGTCGTAGGTCGTGGGTACCAGGTTATGGGTTGTGGGTACAAAGTCGTGAATCGTGGGCGCAAAGTCGTGGGTCGTGGGTTGCTTGTAGACCCACAAGAACGCGAAGGGTTTGAGAGATCTTGAACAAGTCCCTCAGAATAGTTTCTGGGCAGGGAGCTGGGGTAGGATAGCTATTAGCTCTTCGGACATCCAAAGTATCTAATTAAAAAGCGAAGGACCATTCATAGAAAAAGTGAGCATGCCGAATAGCATAAGGAAAAACTACTGTTCTGACCTCGTATTATTAACATCAAGGAAAAAATCTCTATGGCGAGAAAAGTCGAAAATCAATTCTTATAACACAAGTCATACAGGACCTGTAACGGGGACTTACTTTAAGAAAAAATGCAAGGGGAATGTAACGAAAGATAAACTTACTTCTCCTATTACTCTTAAAAAAGAAACAAAGAGACAAACAAAAAAGCAAACACAAAACAAAACAAATCCCTGGTCTTAATCGGCTAATGTTGGTGATCAACTCTGGCTCAGCCTCGTTCTCAATCGTTCTCAACTTTCCTCTGATCTTCAACAACGTGCTGATCTTCCACGCTGACGTTCTAATCTTCCGTCTTTTCTTCAACAACGTGCATTTGTGATTTTCATGAAATCAGTAAAGGTAAGTGATTTTTACAGTATGCATGAGTTTGTACATTGGTAGTTTTTATCTAGTGAAATTAATCAGCGTTGCTTGTATTTAATTTCCACGAATACCACCAACGTCGCTTTTTGTCAATTCAGTAAGTGAGTAAACAGCGGCGTCGTTCTTGAAAACAATAAAAGAAATTGTCAGCATTTCAACAAGTAGTGTTAACAAAGCAAAAATTTGTTCAATTATCGTTTAAACAAGATTGTTTTTCATACTTTGAAAGAACCTCGTATGTTTCTCAAGGAAAGTTCCAGATGACCTCATTCCCCATCTACTGGAGGGACATAAAGACATTGTAAAGTAAATCACAAGCGTTAAAAGACTTTAGTAAGTCAAATTGGTTTCAGAAACGTAACATGGATTTTAAGGTCATTCCGTTTATGCATGTTACTACCAACATAAACAAAGCGACAAAATTAACATATAAGAGGCCCTAAATGTTGGTACCACACGTACAGGGCTAAAGTCAGTTATGGATGCTTTAAATCGCCATGTACCTACAATCGGCGACAAAATTGTTGAGGCGTTGTACTCAAATAGGGTAACTTTAGAAACATAACAATCCACACCCCTCCCCTGTCCCTCCTCCCTCAAAGTTGGGATGTTTCTTGTTTTTTAAAGGTAGCTCGAAAAGTGGCACAACATTTCATGGAGGGGATTGGGGAGGAAACGCTATCTTTCCCCCTTTTGAAGTCCGGAAAACGTCAAAAGGTCAATTTAGGGCGAAGTGTCTCAACTCATTTTGTCGCCGATTGTAGTTTCTATCATCTGACTCTTTATGAAATTCATTTTTTAAATCATGCATAATTTAAAGAAGGATTCAGACAAGTTTCGAGATAGAATCACAAATGACTCTTGACGTTGTTTTGAACCAGAGTTCAAAGAGTTTCACACGTTCTTGTTAAATTGATCCGTTATTATGATAGGTACCGGCTGGTAAATGACTTTCACTAAAAATCACGAAAAAGAGACATTTTTCTCGTTCCTTTTACGTTTTACGTTAAACAGTCTTTAAAATCTCTTTTTACGTCGATCGAAAGTACTTCTTCAAACGTTTCATCACTGGAATCCATTCCATTGTTAAGTGTAGCTGAGCGGTAATTTTCGAAGTAGACGTTACTTTTGGGTAATAAATTTCATTGCTGTTAATGTCGTTGTTACTCGTTTCAGAATCGGACTTTTAGTGTAGAAATGGGGGCATTGTATTGCTTTCAGTTATCGGAACTTCTAGTTTATTTAATATTACTCACAAGGAAAGGATTGTTCTTCAAAACCTCACGGAACTAGGAGGACAACCGACTTTGCACTCACGACCCACGACCTGGTACCCACGACCCACAACCTGGTACCCACGACGCACGATCCACGACTATTAGTTACTTCCTCTTTCTGCGGGGTACTTGTTCCTTGGTCCACGCTTGCATGGTCACGATCACCCGCGCACAACACATTTTGTCCAGATTTTTTATTTGAATAATACATTGTTTTCGGAGTAATTTTTCCGGAGGTAATTTCCCCCGGTCGTTTTTATTTTTGCTTTCCGTCGCGGCCGGGAGACCGCACGGTCGTCAAGGTTACTTACAACGCTTCAGTATGACGAAATTGTTCCTTGGAATTTAATTTTCCGCTAGTGTTTGCAAGTTTTCATTCACGCGATCATGTCGTGCACGCCACTCCAGGAAAGTGAACCAGGCAGATTGCAACACATGTATGAGTGTTGGATGCTTTACCGAGAAAAGAACAAAGCCCTCCGGTCGTATCTGCTCCTCCGCAGTACGTTGATCCATGGTGCATTGTAGAGCCGCTTCGATCTCTCCTCCCACATTATAAACTGCGGTGCGAACCACGTTAGGGGTGAACGTCAGCCGTCCCTCGAACACGCGGTGACGAAGGCCTAGGTTCCGGTGGCGACTGTTGGTGGTGAGAGTTAATCAAAAATCAAACACGTGACTTGCTCCACGCCGTTCCGCTTGGTCCATGACATCTACAAGTCCTCTTCCCCAGAATCCCAGGCGGGATCCCAGGGTGGAAAGACTTGTTCGTTGTCATACATTCTTGAAGCACTAGATTCTCTCTACTAGGAGCAACTGCTTAGATATTCCCTCGTGCACGTAAGTGATGAAGCACGTTACCCTTCTTTGTAAGGGTGTCTTTTTCGCATTTTTTCCATACAATTCCTTCTAATTGAAGTACCATTAGGGCATACAATAAAGACACACACAAGTCAGGTTTATTTGACAGACAAAGTTACAATTTTAACTTTTCCTTCGTTTCCATGATACGTCTAATCACTCCTTCGGTGGACGTTTTTTATCCAGGCAATTCACTGATGCTGTTGATCACCCGCGTGTCGGCTTTCAACTTGTCTCTCAAATTTTTGGCTTTAGAATGAGCAAAGTCATGCTCTTTTGCAGTACGATCCAAGCAATTTATTCCTGTTTTATTCCCTCCTAAGTCTTTTTTTCTAATTTATTGCCTGGGCCAAGGTATTGATATTCAGACACGTGAAACTCTATCCCAGTCTTACTCAACAGTTTTTGAATATCCACACCTCTACCTCTGATAGTTTTTTTGAGGGATTCTTTTTTTTTGGGCCGCCCGGATTATCCGCGTGCTTTTTGTCTTCTTTTCATAGCTCAGAGTTTGTCAGAGTGAGTGGGGAACGAAATGTTTCCCAAGCTAATACTTTCGCTTTATTGATAGGAAATTTGGGTATCGTCGGTGGGGGGTGTTTTTTCTCGAAAGAAGGGGTAGTTGTGGGAAAGAAGACGTCTTTTGGAGGAGTGACTCTGGTTGATAAAAAAGTGTTCGACGGTGAAAGTTTCAGTTTCTTTTTGGGAGAGGGGCTAAGACTAGTCTTAGAGGACTGAAGGGGTTCGGGTGAAAACAAATGTACCAAAGGTAACCAAAAGGGTTCTTTTTTACGGATGGTTTGGTTAAAGTCTTTACTAAATTGGCCACAAGTGCTTCCGCTTACTCGGTTGTGTCCTCCTCTGTGGCAGGTTGACGAGCTCGTATCACCCATCCTTGAATAGCCGGTCGCATCTCTTTCACCACAGCTTGTTTGAGGGCAGCAGGCAACTTAAAATATAACAAGGTATCACGCCCGGCAGACATTTGAGCCGCCTTGGTCGACACGTTGTTTTGATTGTTTCCCATTAATCTCTCTTGTTTTTCTGAAGTAACTTGCGCATTTTGATGTCTTAGATCAGATATTTCTTTTGAAAGTTCATCGATCAAAGCTGCTGGACCCCAAACACTGAACAGGCAAAGGCTTCTATGGTGTCATCTTCTTTTCTCCGAAGCATATTGGCTAAATAAGACGCGCAAAACATTTTATACTCTTCTCTCATCGCACCGTACCGTACTCTTGTTGGGACTGGAACGTGACTTTCAGCTCTTGATAAGTACAATTCAACTCTTGCAGTTGTAGGAGCAGCTCTTCACACAGCAGTAGTAATTGTGTTGGAGACATAACCTACATACATCCTGCCAAAACCTGTCTCCTTTTTGATCCAACAGTAACTGGCGTCTCTTTTTCATAGCGTTTTTACGCATTGAGAGAGCAAATTACTCGAAGCCATTATTTGATCCTCACTTTTTTAACGTTAACCTGTTGCCAGTTTTTTATTGTTATTATTATAGTTTTTTTTACAACTGTTGGAAAAAAAATAAAATGAAGAAAGAATGGAGAAAAAATGAAAAAGAAAAATAAATTCAATAAATGAAAGAAAAAAACGAAAGCAGGGGAAAGGAAGAATGAATGCTATTACTGTCACTACATGATTACTACGTTAAGCCAAAACACAGCACACAACACACCTACATCACTATACACTAACACTAAGTACTTAACACTATTTTTTTTTATTCAAGACATTTGTTACTTTAATAACAAAGAACTAATTAAAAAGAAACTAATTACAATATTCTAAACAACCGCAATAACACATTTACTTACAATTATCTACATTTTACAATTATATACATTACAGCTAAAAAACAGCCGCGCAATTTCTGAATGAGGCTTATTTTACAAAGAGTTAATTAATACTTAATTATGTAGATAGAAGAGAAATTAACACTTATTTACAGCACTCTCTGAAATTGAGATTGAACAAGAGATCTTTTATGATACGTATCCCCGAGTCATAATAAGATTTATAAAAGACTAGTTTTCCATCTATTCTTATATATTTGTTATTCCAAATTATACCGAGCCGTTCTTTCTTAGCTAAAAAGAGATTTCGAAATTCTAACCAACATTCTAAGAGTTCTCTGTAGAAAACCGAGTCAATTGAAAGATCATTCATTGCATAATTGCATTTAAAAAGTAAAAGACCACAAACATTACGTAGGAGATGTAACAAGTAGAATTTCCACGTACTTTCGTTATCGCTGAAAATACGTTTTAGCCAAGCTAGTCGTACAGCTTTGACCAAGCTTTCAATATCTATCATTTTTTGTGCCACCGTCTTCATAACTGTTTGTTGAAGAGAACCTCGTTACTTTATCCTTTCCATTCCATAACAAGGAGAAAATCAAACTATTCACTTGTTTGATGATTTTACTTGGAGGTGAAAGAACCGAAGGTATAAAAACTATTTTTGGAATAAGTAATGATTTGATTATAGTTACTTTAACATAAATGGATAGTCCTTTAGATGAACAAATATTTGTCAGCTGCTTTATGCTGTCAACATTCTCTTGAAAGTTTTTTTCGTAAAGTAATGATAGGTCATATGTAAAAAAGGTTTCTAAAGCTTTTATGGGTTCACTTGGCCATTTATTACCAAACGGTTTTTCATCTTTTCTTTTAAGCGAACCAATCCTCATTCCTTCTGTTTTAGAGCTATTTATCTCCAACCCACTGAAGTTCTTCTAGTTCTTCAAATAACGTTTTTGCAGAATTTTCATCAGACAGGATTGCTGTGGTATCGTCTGCGTATTGCAATAGCTTGGCTTCGTGATTTCTTATTTTAATTCCTTTGATATCAACATTTTGACGAATGGAGATTGCCAAGCTTTCAACAGCTAAGATAAAGAGGTAGGGGGACAAGGGATCACCCTGCCTCACACCACTTTCTAAAGTAAAATAGTCTGATGCCATTCCATTATTTATTACACAGCTTTGAATATTTGTATAGAACATTTTGACCCAATTTATAAAATTGAGGCCAAAATTAAAGCTTCAAGGCAACTGAAAAGATAATGCCATTCTAAAGAGTCGAAAGCCTTTTTAAAGTCAATGAAAATCAAGATACCTGGAATATTGTTACTGTCTGTAAATGCCATTATATCGAAAATATGATCGGATAGTCTCACCAATATAGCGATCTTCAACATAACCTGTTTGATTATGATGTATGATATTTGGTAGAACTTTCTTTAATCTTAAAGCAATCACTTTTGAAATGATTTTTGCATCCACGTTAATAAGAGAGATTGGCCTCCAATTTTCAATGAGAGTTCGATTTTATGTTGCTTTTCTATAAGAGTTATGATTGCTTTTCTTTGAGAGCTAGACATTTCCCCGTGGTTGAAACACTCTCTCACACACTCCATAAATGGATCACTAATTAATTTCCAGCAACTTTTGTAAAATCTTATTGGTATTCCATCATTACCAGGAGATTTGTTACTCTCAAAACTGTTAAGGATGGCTGTAATATCTTCAACAAATATTTTTCCTTCACAAGATTGTTTTTGTTTTTCTGATAATCTTGGTATATTAAAATTATTTAAAAATTCGTTTCCATTTTCCCTATCGTCATCTGTTACGTTTGATTTGTACAAGCTATGGTAAAAGCGTTTTTGTTCGTTCAGTATCCCAAAAGGATCAGATGTAATGGAACCACTTATTAGCAGTTTTCTTATATGTTTTTTGACGTGATTACGCTTTCCTAAATTTAGAAAATATTTTGTACTTCTCTCGCCATGCTCGTGCCATCTGCCCTTGCGCGAATAATTACACTCCTTGCTTTTTCCTCATAGTAACTTTCTAGAATTTCTTTTCCTTCATTTAGAGTATTTAGAATAGAGTCGGAAGGGTCCTGTTCGAATTTTTTAGTTGCTTCCTTGTTCCTTGTTGTAAGTTTTTTTCCATAGCAGATCGTTCTTTGGCTTTCTTTTTTGAGAACAAAATAGCATGGTTCCGAATGTTATACTTAAGCCAATCCCAGATGCACCTTTCGTCTGATAAATTATCACTTCCTGTTGTTTTCCAAAGTGGAATATTTTGTTTTAATTCATCCAGATAATTCGGATCTTCGAGAAGAGAGACATTCATTTTCCAGAAGCCCGGCCCCTTTGAGTTTTGATTGGAGTCGGTTAGATTCAACTCAATTGTTGCATGATCAGTTTTTATAGCTGGAATGATATCGGTTGTATTTACAGAATCCTGTAAGTTGTTTGATATCAGCCAGTAATCTAAGCGACAGAAAATTGGTGGAGATTTTTGGCTTCAAGTGTAACTTCTAGATTGTTGATTTTTAATTCTCCAGACGTCGACAAGGTCCAATTCATTTTTTAAACATTCAATATTATCTATAGCCATTTTCCTAGGTACCATAACGCCACCTTTCTTACCCAGCTTAGGGTCAAGAGGACAGTTAAAATCTCCTCCAATGATTATATTTTCTTCACAATCTAAGTCTTCTGTTTGTAGCACTCTATGTAGGTTTTTTATAAAATTTGCCGCTGACTTTGTCTTTGTTTGGCGCATAAATATTAACTAAAATGTACACTTTATCCTGAATGCTTGCCTTAAAAAAAAAAAATCATTTCCTGGGGATCAGCAATGGATTTTTGGATTACACAATTAAAATTATTCCTAATCAATATCGCAACCCCACATGAATTTGGACTACCATGTTAGAAAAATGTTTTACCACCCCATTCATTTGCCCATTGTTTTTTTTTTAATCCTCTTTTGAATGCGTTTTTTGCAGGAATATTACATCAGCTTTTCTTTTACGGCACCAGGTGAACATAGTTCTTCTTTTATGAAAATAACTTATGCCCCTTACGTTCAAAAAAACTAATTTAAATAAATCTGCTGTTTAAGTTGCGTTTTTTAAAAATGCATATGTTGTTTGAGATTAGTACTTTCCGATGTTTAACGAAGCATTCAAAGAGAGTGAAACAGCAGACATTTTCTCTTCCAACTGAGAAAATAGTAAAACAAAACAGAACACATAGTACATTTACATATAAGCTTACATTAAACAAAATTCTTAACATCTAGTGGACGTGGATTCACTGTTCAGTTTGAAACCGATCATGGAATTAATGCATTAATAATTTTTTGCCATTTTACAATAATAGGGAAGGTCTTTAGTTTCTTTTCCTCTGTATATTTGGCCATTGATAATCAATTTATCAAAATTTAAAGAAGGCTAAACTAAATACCAAACACTAGACACTAGGCAAGCGCCACCTGAAGAAACAAATACGAAAAAGCTACATTGGTGGAAGTTGTTGTGAAGCGTGCTGATAGCTAAAGTTCCATCAACGTTAGGAGAGGTTCCCATTTTTTATTGCGGAAGTGGAGTTTGTTGTTTTTATTCGCAATGAAACGGTCGATTTGGCATGTTTTTTGCATTTTGCCAAGGCTAGTAGAAAAGGATGATTTACTTAATTTCGAACGAAAAATCAGATATTCACTCTCGAGAATAAAATAACAACAATACTGTCATCATCATCTGAGCAAAAATGGCCAAATAAAATAAAGATCTTTAATATCGAAGTTGCTAGAAACTAGGTCTTGCGACTAAAGAATGGTGATAAGCTTATTCCAGAAAAAGTTGACCTTTCGCAGTGAAAGAGGAAATGTTATGTCTCTAATTCTTCCTTGCAGAAATAGCAGAGTTTCAGATAAACAAATTTGAACAACATGACATTTGTGTAACAGATTCTATGAAGTATTTTGTATTGAAACTGTCTTGATTTTTTGTTCAGCGTTATTTTGAAAGGTCATGAGTACACTCTTTCCCAGTCTAATTGAAAGGTCTCAGTGTTGAACATTTTGTTATATTTTTCATAGCCGTTGGCTCGGAAGAGATTTGAGAAGAAACGTTTCATACAATAATTCAGATTAGATCTCATCCGTTTAAGTCTTTCTTCCTTTAAGATGCAATGAAAAACTGTGTAAATTTATGTGGTGTTCGTTTAATGAGGTCATGGTTCCATTCGCCTTTAACTGTTTGCGCCATTCCTCTGAGATGGCGTCAACGAGACTAGCAAGTAAAAAATAATCAATTGGCTAGAGGTGTTGATCTTTACTAGCATTTTGCAACAATTGTTGTCTCAGGTTCTTATCTTTTTCTTTCAGGACACTCAGTAAAAAACAAACGCTGTCGTCGCACATCATTTATGATGAACGTGGATTTTTTTCGACGTTGCTTGTTTATAGCTTTTCGAACCCCACGTTTACGGGCCGTTTTGGCTAAAAGGATGGCTAAGATCTTCGCTCGTTTGGCAAATAAAGGCACACCTAACAGCAAAATGCCAACCTCATTGAGGTTTTCTCGTTCCTCGTTTTCTTCTAGCTCTGGGCATGATGACTGATGGGGACTGATGGGTGATGTGATGTACAAATCGGCTTTTTGTACTGTCGTTCGTAACGTAAAGGTAATGAAGGTGCAAAGTCTGTAATAACATTTTCCACCGTCTGTTGACGCACTAAAATAATTCTAAAGAGTCGGGTGAACAACCACGAGGATAAGTGCGTAATTAACTGAGAATTTTTTCGTAATGGTACAGGCAAAAATGAGCCATGTGTTTTTCCAAGAGGCTTTTTTGACATCCATCCAACCTTTAATCAGGATCCCCAAGGCAATCAAAACAGCATTCACCACTTTACTCTGTGTGATAGGCCCTATCGCTAATTCCACGGCTGATAATAACAACGCCATTCCATTCAAAAAGGTGGCGAGCCGACGAAACAATGCATGGCATTGCCTCCAACGTCACAACTTTTTGTGATAATACTCGTATAAACCTTTGATTTTCTCAAAAAAATACGCCTCACTGAGTAAAGGGTACTCGTGTCCATTTACGATGACCATGAAGAGGATTGGTATTCAAACACTTCGGTGAGATTGGGATCTTACAACGCCACGTTTTGAAATGAACGATGCTTATCGTCGGGACTGGGACGTACACCTAACCATAAGGATGACTTATACATTGTCGTAGACGTAACTTTTCATGTTTCTCTTTTTTACAGTTTTTTGGGAAAATTTGGAGAACAAACCAATAAGAAACAGCTACATTCCATCACCTCACCTGCCGCGCTGTACAGCTTAATGGAGAAGAAAGCCGTGATTATCACGATATTCGTATCCAAAGTGATGTTCTCGTCGAAGTAGTCACACGTCAGGAACTGGAAGAGGTTATCCCTAGTTCTAAAACAAATATTTTTTTCGCTTCTTTCACAACGTCGCACGCTAGGCTTAAATGGTATTCTCATTTAGACTCTTTCAAGGAACAAGTGTTATACCAGGACACTGTTATTTACAAGTCAAAAGAGGGGTGGACCGATATTCCGACAAGTACTTATTAGGACAAATAACCGATGAAACGGACGGTGACCCTATTATTAAATTTGCGAGCGGGGGAGCTAAAAATTGTGGTTATGTAACAAAGGGTGGAAAAGTGGAATGTAAAGTACGGGGTTTTACATTGGATGTGTAAGGGACGGCCTTACTCAATTTTTATTCGCTAAGGGATAATATTTTAAGGGAAATTGACTAACCCGCAGAAGAAAGGAGAACTATTGATCTTCCCGTCAATAATCTCTCCGAGCGGGATACAAATAAGAATTTTCGCTTACCAAAACGATTAAAATGTATGGGTTAGTTTTTGATAGGCGGGTCTTAACTACGATGGCTGTCCCCTCCAAAATTCACACTCAGTACAGATTTTGGGATTCTTGCTGATGTCAGCATTTTTGAACCGGTTTGGGGCGGTTCAGACTGGTTATTTTTTGCTAATTAATTGGACAAAACGAAAGGTACTTAAAGAAAAGGCAATATAATATAGTATATGAGTATGAGTAAGAAAATCGTTGCAAATAAAATTATCTAACTTATTAGTATGTATAATAGGAAAGAATTAACGAAAATGTCTAAGGACGAATTAATAAATATGTTAATGGGAAAACAAACCGCGAGCGCCAAAAAGGCGGGACCAGTCTTTAATCCAAAATCACTTACACAGGACAATCAATAAAGCGAACGGCAAAACAGCCAAGCAAAATGCCATCTCTTACACAATTAGCAGCACGAGCATTAGTTAAGGACCGAATCAAGTATTTTGAGGAACTGTCTGATAAACAAGTTCCTACTATTAGGTTACATAAAAAACCTGTTTCCCTGCAAGATATGCGGGATGAGGAATCGAAGCGTGCTAGAGTATCAGAATATAAAAAACAATAATCATTTCAAAACTTGTTTCACGAAAGACTAGAACAGATGCCTGGTAACAGAACCGAGTTCACTGATAAGACATATGGGCCATTTAAAATGGAAGTCCCAAAATTAAGCAAACCTGCTATGTACAAATTCTTAATGTATACGCTACTCCAAAATAACTTCACAGTCTTATCAACGGAAACTATAGCCGAAATTGGAGCTACTATAACTACACATAATGAACAGTTTTTTAAAGATCATGTTGGCGGCGCCCTTAAATTGAATACATTCTTCTTAGATAAGCAGTTTCAGATTAAAAAACGGGGCGATAATACTTGTATGGTGGATTTTGTTTGGCATAACTGCCAGGGTAAGAAAGGATTCCAGAAATACACGTACCAAAAATTATATGATGAGATGGAAGTTTATGGGTCAGCCAGTTTTCCAATGATGTCAACAAAAGAGTTAATTGATTGGGCCAAAGCATGTCATTCAAATGTATCAATCCACGCTTACGACAGTACATGGCGCAAATTTATGAAACATATTGTGAGTAACAACCAATCAGTCTGTCTCGTATTCTACATTAAAGATCACCATCTGTATCCTATTCAAGATGACCGCCTCAAACAGATTGCTACAAAAGCTAACCAAGGTGGCGCCGACAATTTATGGCGCTACATGTCAGAACTCAAATGGTCTAATAAATCGAGTAACTACATTATGTACAAAGAATTGGAAAATAGTGAGCTCACTGAAGAAGGCAAACCGACGCTATCGACAATCGAGAACCATTTAATAGTCTTGCCACCTGACATGAAAATCGAGCCCGTTATTGAAACATATATAATCAGGACTAATTATTTTGTCGAGTATTTACATTAGGATAATAATGGCAGATTAGATGATTTTATGGATCCCAAGAATAACATGTACGTTCTAAATAACGAATATGAAAACTGCAAATCGATTTGTGAGCGGCTATACAAAATATACAAATCATATGACTTTATATGGTGTAATCAGTCCTACACATCATTATCAACCTCATTATTCAAACACATGAGAGGCTATTTGCCAGAATCACAATATGACACCAAAACACGGGAAGTATTAGATGATTTGTATCCTCGAGCACTACAGTGGTGTTCAACTGACCCAGTACCTGATAATCTGGTGTCATTAGATATCTCAAAATGTTATCCTTCTATACTGATCGACAATGAATCACCAATACCATTATATACAATTCACGATATTATCAAGCCCTTTAATGGGGTATTTAGAATTGGCGAATACTATATCGATGAATATGTCATCGAAAAACGACTAGGAAAAGGTATCAAAATTGAAGCCGGTTTTTATAGTAAACAATTAGTACAAGCATTGATCACAAAGTTTAAGATGCCCATCTCTAATGTCAAATGGTATATCCAAGCACGGAAAACATTAGCTCCAGACACATTCAAGAATTACATGTTAGCAATCTTTTCAATGTTCCCAGAATCTCAAGCCAAATTACTAGCAAACAGTTACATCGGCGAACTGGGTAGGAAATATAGTCGCAAAGACCATGGATTTACATGTAGTTCACTCGATACAGCACAGTGCATCTGGACATCCGCTCTTGCTGAGAATCGTGATGTTGTTATTGACAGTTATCAGAATCCAAACACTAAACAAGAACTGTATCTAATCAGAGGGCGTCAAATTGAGCGGATATTCCCTGACAATACTTCAATGAATCGCTTTGTAATCTCTTAGTCTATATTAAAATGCCTAAACATGCTACACGACAATGCGAGTCACGATAATGATGGCAATGGAATCAGTCAAGTGTATGCAATCAATACTGATGGTGTATTTATGAGTAATCCTAAAAACCAATACCCTAACAAGAAAGATGTCAAATTTACAACAGATAGTATCGGACAAATATTTCAAACTGATAGCCCGGCTGTATATTTCGAAAAACATTACAGGGAGAATTTTAATCCTGATAATTACACTGATTATGTGGGAGACGGTGCTATTTATTATGGCGGCGCCGGATGTGGTAAAACATATCGATTATGTCAAAAGGCACTAGCAGCTGATGACCCCATAATCCTATCATTTACTAATAAGGCTATCCAGAATGTAAAATCGGTGCTATGTGATGTGTACAATAATTATGAGTTAGCCAAGAAGTGTTACACATTTGATCTGTTCTTTTGTGATCATCACGGTCGTGACATAACGGCATTAGAGGGCAAAACAATATTTGTGGACGAATACTCCATGACGCCTAATAAGTGGATGACTAAACTATATCAGGCATTCACTAAATATAAGCTCACTATTTACATGTTTGGCGATACTAACCAGTGTGATCCCGTTGAGCCATCTGATATGTTTTACGATTATTTTAAGTCAGTGGCTGTTTCTGAGATGTGCCCGCGACGGGTTGAAATGAAGTATATAGAAGAATATGCTCGATACGACCCACAAACACGGGATCTGTTAACCAAGTTTCTCAGGAGTGGCAGTATCAAACACCAACTTGAACCAGCAGTGGATAGTTACCATAATATTTGCTATCTGAACAAAACAAGGCGGCATGTCACGCAAGAATGCTGTAATAGATTTACAGAAAATTTGGAATATTATGAGATCGATTTCAAATATCAAGGGCATCGGGAGAAATATAGAGTATCAAACGGGATGCCAATGTTAGTGATACAGAATATAAGGAATAAAAACATGTTCAATATGGAGCAGTATAACATTAACAATTTTGAGGAAAATGAAGATGGTAATCTCAATTTTATTCTTAATGGTACAATATTCAGTCACAGTGAATTTCGCGAATCTTTTATACCATCATTTTGTGTTACAGTGTATAAATATCAGGGAGGAACAATAAGCACCCCATATAATATTTATGATGTTGAGAAAATGGACAAGAAACAACTCTACACAGCATTATCTAGAACAACGGAACTAAATCATGTCCATCTTGATACAACAAAGTTGAACCCTAAATACAAAATCAGAATGCCACCGCTCTGCGTGACAGTGAATAGTTACTTCAATGATGACTACCATAATGGTCAAATTTATGAGATCACGTTCAAACACAATGAAAAATTATATATCGGTAGCTCTATTAGAAATCTACAAGAACGGCTCAATGAACATGTGACCACAAAATCAAGTGCAATGTATCCATATAAGAAAGATAATCCAATGATCACACCAATAATACGCGCACCTTGCAAGGAACGACAAGAATTAAACAGAGTGGAATCCGAATACATTAGATATTATAGTGTAAAATAAGGGGACCGTTTACTCAACAAACAATCAGTCCCTAAACAGACAGTCAAAATTGAATACAAACATCAAGCGCAAATTGAGACAGAAAATCAAATGCGAGAACGACTGCGCCAGAAGTTTGGTGATAAAATCAAGATCAAAGATGATCCAATGAATAAGCTGCTATATTACGACGTTAAGATTGACGGCAAACGTTACAAAACAATGGCTAGATATACCAAGCAATCGAAAGAGGAAGCATTGACCAAGATTACCAAAAAGCAACAACAGTTAGTCGATGAATTGACAATCAACTTTAACTAATAATCGATTATAAAAAATAACAAAACTGGTGGCCACCAGACCTTCTCAGGAGGACTCTGCCATTTTCCCATCCCCTACCTCCCCATTCCCCGATTTCCCCTCAGTCCCTCCTGAGAAGGTTTTATTTATTATTTACCCAAAGGCCGGCCATTTACAGGGCTTTTCCCCATTTTATCTCATTTTTGTTTTCCCCTCTCAAGTTTGGGGGCGAACCAGCACTCCTATGCACCTCGCTCTGCCTTTTGGGCATCCTCTTACGAGTGGTCCTCGGTGCAATCACAGCTCTACGCAACGCCCTGGACACCGTCTACAAGGGAGTTTCCCCATTTTCCCGTTTTTTCCCTTCCAAGGTTAATGATGAAGCCGCGGGGTTTTTATCTCATCATTAACAAGGGTATCTGGTTACTAGCATTAGCCGAAAGGCCCCGAGTTTTTCCAATCAGGTAATACTTTCACCAAGATACACTCAAATACTGTTTCAAACTAGCCTTATATATGAGTCCAGTTCAACATTCTCAAAAATGTGGGATGTAATTTGTGTCTCCTGGTTATGCGCAGTCTCAGTGGGGCAAAACCATAAACTATTTAAAAATATAAAAAATATAGTATAGTATAGTGTGTAATAAAGAAGTTCATGAGTTATTGATCCAAGAGGGTCAAGTTAATTGTATATTTTGTGATAAACAGATTCAGGATCCCGGTAAGCCTGAGCGATATTTCTGTTGCGAATCTATGAAACTGATCAAGGATAACCTTCTTGTGTGTGAAAATTGTGGGCAAGTACATGATTATTTAACAGCAGACGAATACATTGACTGTTATGAGAACAGATACAGGATAAAAAGAAAGTCCATCTATTATAGAAAATATCATATCATCAATACGTTGAATGATATAGCACAAAAAAATAATATCCAAATTGAGCATTATGATAGAGAGAGTATCCTGGGAATATTCAAACTATTTGACCGCATTGAACTCCCAGCTGTGGGCAGAAAACGGCTTATCAGTGTAAATTATATCATCAAACAACTTTTTGACATCTTAGGAATAGAATACAAGTCCATTCCTCACAAAGCGGTACGGAGGTCAAGTAATATTTTCTGGTAAGTTGAAAAAGCAAACTTTGAATCTCTATTTTTCGTTTATAGTTTTTCGTGTCAGAAAGCGTTTTAAGAACTAAACCAGCGCCTGATATGCTTCCTAGAATGGCTGGGTTGGCCGTCAAACCACCAGCAACAGTTCCAATCACTATCAATCCAGTGGAGGATATATTTATGGCCAGGTTTAGTTTCTTAAAGAGTTTGAAGGCCTGTCGGTGACACCAATATTTATAATGATAATACTTGTACAATTCTTTGATTTCCTGGATTTCTTCTTTTGTTTTACTTTTATCAATATGATTAAAGCAGAATAGGTTTTCTTTTTGACTCATTATATTATTAGTTTAGACAAATTACAGAACATAAGAACCGTTCAATTTTTCCTGCAACATTATTCTATGAAATTCGATGGAATCGAAGTCATGAAAGTTTGGAGTGTACATTACTCTATAGATCACTGTATCTTCTGAGAATATTCTGAATATGTAGTTACTTTGAGATGTTAAAGTTGAACCTAGTGTTAGTGTTCCACTATGATTACTGATTGATGCTTTTGCTGTTAAGTCACCCCCTGTACCTTTCTTAGTCAACCAAAACACAACACGTTTACCATTGAAACTGTTTAGTAATGTGATAGAAGTTTCATTAGTTGACCCATGGCCATTAGTTTGCAGTTTTAATTTCTTTGTTGTTTTGTCATAAATCAAATGCGGTTTTTCATAAGCTCCATTGCTCATCAATGTTTTAATGTTTTAAATGATCTGTTCAGCCACAGCTGCATAACAACACAAAGAGTAAGGCTCCTTTTACTGAATAATTCTAAACTTAATGTGGTATTTTTTATTCTCAATCCGCCCTCCCAAATATTAGCAATATCCATTCTAGGAAAATAAATATTAGGTAGGATGCCTGAAACCATGATACCTGATATTGCTATTATTATTTCATAGTTACTAGCATCACTTAAATCATAAAATTTCTTAAATATTTCCCTGTACACATTATTCTTTGTATAAGGGCTCAATTTTGTCTCCAAATCTTTGACCATCTTCACAGTAGCAGCTGAATTATTCTTGGTCTTATCTGGCGCTATATTCAGTATCTTCTTTCTGTTCATATCCAGATCAACATTGTAAACAACTTCAGTCGGTTTAATATCAATGTGGTAATCATATGTCTTTTGGGGATCGATCGATGACACTTTTCCGAAAGCACCATAAGCAATCATCCAGCTATTTGTCCAATTTTTTGGGTAGGTGTTGAGATCAATGCCTGTCTGAGGTATATTAACGTAAAGATCCAGACTGTAATATGTACCTGATACAGTTTTTTGAAAGTTTACAATTATTTTGATATAATACATATATGCAGTGTTCCCACTACTATTTGTGTACTGGTGAGAAAACTTTTGTACTGTAAAACCAGCAACTGATACCCCCTTTGATGTGGTTTTATTAATTGTAGCAACTGATTTATGCCATAATCGGTAATCTGAATTGAGGATTTCAATACACAGAGTCTAATCCTTATCCTTATTAAGTTGATAACAATTGATTCCCATTCCATAAGAGTATCCTCCTTGCTTATCTTTTATAATGGTTGTATATAGAACTTTGTGGTTGTATTGATGGTAGTTACCATCTTGGGGCATTAAATTATCAATTTCAGTAATGTCAAAACTATCGATGTTATTCGGTTCGAGATCAGTCCATACTAATCTATTAGTCATTAGATACTTGAATTAATTATTGTAATGGCTGAGTTTAACATGTGATTTTTCTAAATACTGTTTATTAACAGCATCAGTAGCATCAGTCGGGTCTCCAAGATCAATAATCTTGTTTTTGACCATATTGAATTGGTGGTAAACATACAGATTAGTAATTTGTACAAAAAATGCATTTCCAGTGTTCCGGCTTATTGCTTGATATTGTGAAGTAAGAACAGCATTGTTTAATATTATATGACCAGTCATAGTGCCACCGGACAGTTTCAAATAATTATCATCTATGTATTTCTTATTGACCCCATCTTTATCATCAGTTGGTTTGGCAAGATTAGTGATTTTCTTATTGGACATGTTTAGTGGTCCAGCCATAACTCCACTGGATTTATCCAGGAATTTATTTTCTGACCATATTTTTGTAGCTGGTTGATTATAACCATCTGGTTGTGCTACCTTGTATATCCTATTGCTATTCATATCCAAATTGCCGGTCATTAATCCACCAGATAGTGACAGTTTAGTATCAAGTTACTGTTTTGTTACTGCGTCAGTGAACGAAGTTCCGTTAGCCACACCCTTCAGTTGGTTACCTAACATATTATAATCCCCCCTTGACGTAAGACTAAATCCAACACCTTTTGGTCCTTGATCACCTTTGGGTCCTTGAATACCCTGATCACCTCTGGGTCCTTGAATACCCTGATCACCTTTGGGTCCTTGAATACCCTGATCAACTTTTGGACCTTGGTTACCCTTAGCACCGGACGGGCCAGGCGGGCCAGGAGGTCCTTGAGGGCCAGTAATTCCTCGTTTTCCTTTTGAGTATGATTGAGTATAATTAGGTTGCTGATTAAATATTCCCATTTTATAATAACATATTAGATATTTTCATCTACTACTATTTATTTAGATATTTCCATAAAAGTTTCTTTTGACAGTCTTCATTGGTTTATCCGCATACAGGAATGAGTAGGGTTGTTTTGTTGCTTTAATATACTGATCCTTTGTTACATCCAACTCTCTAGAAATCATATTTCTCTCATTACTGCTAGGGAAATCATAAACAATATAATGACTGCAGTTTAGTCTGATATCTTTTGGAGTTTTATAAAATGATTGTGAAAGGTAAATAACACTGCAGTTCTTATGACGGCCTTGAATGAAATAATCGATAAGCGGCTTTTGGTTTTTATCACAAATGAAGTCGTCAAATATTACAATTTTCTGGGCATCACTTTCCAGACTATTGACAGGTTTAATGTCATCATTATTGCAGTGCATTATGTCATATCCAACCTGGCTACTAATATCATTCATTGTTTCTATCATGTGTCGATACTTTTCCTGTTCCAGATGTTTGCCATATAAATGGATCTGATCATAATAGACTAATGGTTTCATAAGGATGTGATAAAGTAGATTGGTTTTACCTGAACCTGAATTTCCACATATTAGCATCCGGAAATTGGATTTGGGCATATACTTGTACAGCTGTTTGAAGTTTGTATTTTCATCTTCATTGAAATCATAATTTGGAATCTCCATATAATATTATGTTAGATAAATTGACATAAGTTCAGATAATTTTTATATAACACAATAGTATAATGGATATAGAAAGATTCAAGAGACTCAGTATTCCTAAAATTGAAGCAGGAAAAATGACTGAAGTTGTTAGGGATGTTATAAAAGAAGTTGAAACTAGAGATCAAGATTTGTATGAAAAGGTGGCTAAAGATCTAAAACCTCTAACAGAAAAGTTTGATAAGGAAATTAAGGAAATCAGTAAATTGAGAGATGTTAATAAACAAGTTATCCCCTATGGTGAACAAGTTCAAAGATTAGCATTACCAGGCCCAAGTGGTGAGGTGGCACCCAAAATGGTAGCTGATATGAATAAAGGATTCACTCAAGAAGAATTGGCATTCATACAAAACCGGCAATTGCCATTACCGGCTGACATCTTTTTGCAAACCCTAAAACAACCAAATTATGCGAAACAAATTCTGGATAAATCTGGTGAAATGAATAAGGAGTTAGGCAGGAAGAAAGCCCATTTGAGTACAACAAAAGCTAACAGAAAGAATAATAAGGGCCAGATTGCCGAATATGATGAAGGAATAGATATCATAAGAAAATACCGACAAAGAATTGGCATTCTAGAGGAAGATACAAAAACATTGAAAGTTGGTCAGGGAATGCCTATAAGATTAACCCTAATACTGGTGTTTATGGAAATGTAACCATTGACGTGCCCAAACTTTATGGCCAGCTCAAACTAATTGCTCATAAGGATGGTAAAAAAGTATATGATAAGCAAGTGGACTTTGATACCCTTGATCTGCTCACAAAGCGGTTCAATAGTAAAAAGAAGTATTCACCACTATCAAAAATGGTATTTGATGACCTGAATAGAATAAGTGATATTCCAATTCACCGAACCAGTAATAAGTACAAAAAAATCGGTTCAGGAGTTGTTTATTATAATAACCCAGCTGACCTACTGGACGGATTGGAATTGTTAGGTGGCTCAATACTTGCTGGAAATAATGGTGTGAAAAATGAATTTTCCAAAATTGCTCACACACTAAACAAATTAGGCATTCTAAATAACAACCAGCTGAATAGTCTGATAAAACAGTATATAATGTAATCTAATAATATAAATGGAAGAAAGAGCAATCCATATTTCATCTGTTAATAGACAGAAAATCGGACAGAATAAAGCAGAAGATTTCATAATCAAATTTGATCCAGTCTTAAAACTCCAAAGTAATATGACAAATGAAATAGCACTGGAGAAGGCCACTATGACTTACAGTTGGCATAATATTTCAGATCAGTATCAAAATAAGAAAAAAAAATACTCACCTGATGGTGGCACATCATGGCAAACCGTCAAATTTGTGGATGGGATGTACACCTACTCAGACCTAAATGACTATCTCCATCAGTACATGAAAAAGAAAGGCCATCTTACCACCGACGATAAAACTGGCGATAAATACCATATTAACTTAACATTCGTATTGTCAACATATAAGATTCTCATTCAGATCGACAACAATTACCAACTGGATCTGAGAAATAGTAAATTTGGCGAGTTAATTGGATTCACAGAAAAGATTGTTAATAAAACAGAATATGGGACAATTCTTCCCAATATCACAAATTCCATTGATATGATCTATATCAATACAGACGCCATTACGAATAGCATATTGAATGGTGTTAATACTAATACGTTGGCTGTTATTCCAACTGACAATTTGACAAGAAGTTTCCCATTCACATTTGAACCCAGAAGACTATTGTTTAATGAAGTTTCGCAGCTTAATATTTCACAAATGAGGTTTTACATTACAGATTCACTAGGGCGACCAATTGGACTAAATAAGATTAACTGGTTTATGACATTGATAGTGCGATCCAAACCAGCATAATATGTAACCTAATAATATACAATGAGACAATCAGAATTCAAGAGACGTTATGATGTTAAAACGGGGAGGTATGTTTTAACATAAATATGCTTCTTAAAAGAAGCATATTTATGGAGAAGGTGTTACCGATGTTTTCAAAACGATCGGCAGAAAGTTGTTTGGAAAGACCGTGAAGGAAGCTGCTAAAACGGCACAAAAAAGGCCGTTCAAAAAGCTGCTACTAAAACTGGTAAATATGCGGGCGAAAAAGCAGGTGATAAAATTATTCAATTATTAAGCAAAAAGAATAAAAACACAAAAACACCAGCAGCGACAACACCAACAAAAAATCCACAAAAGGAACTCACCGATTACGAGATTAATGAGAGGGTGAATCAATTATCATCCGGGGCTCAGATGAGAAGATTTATGTAATCTATTATTATATGAAATCATTCAGAGATCCAAACTATGTTGAACGATATAAAGATGTTATTTTTGACCTAGAAACAGCACTAAATACAACTGTCGCCAATAATGCTCACCAAAAGAAGGATGGCTATAGGTTTGTTGTTGATAACAGTGGTGAGGTTACACCATTTGACTGGTATAATGCTCGTATCAGTCTTGATTTTAAAGTAGTCTTGCTGGCTAATGGAGGCAATATTGCAGTAGCAGATCATATTGAAAAGCACAGCCTATTATATTCGTCTCAATATGGTTTTCGTCAAGCTCACTCAACCCAACATGCTATCCTTGATATGGTAGAATCTATACAAACCAATATGGACAAAAAAACTCTTTTCATGTGGTGTTTTTATTGACTTAAAAAAGCCTTTGACACTGTGAATCATACTATTTTACTTGATAAACTAAATTATTATGGCTTCCGTGGAATTGTCAATCAATGGTTTTCCTCTTATTTATCAAATCGCACACAAAGCACTGAAATCGGCTCTCATATATCTAGTAAACTAAATATCAATTGCGGTGTACCCCAAGGTTCTGCCCTAGGTCCACTTCTCTTCTTGCTTTATATAAATGACATCCAATATTGTTCGAGCAAACTCCAATTTTTCCTTTTTGCTGATGACACTAATGCTCTTTATGCTCATAAAGATTTAAAGACACTGGAACTAACAGTAAATGCAGAATTACACAACTTGTATAACTGGCTGACTTCAAACAAACTTTCCCTGAATATTAAAAAGTCAAACTATGTAATTTTTCGTCCATACCAAAAAAAACTCAACTATGATCCCCAGGTCAATATTTTTGACAATGAAAGCAATAAAAAGGTTACCCTCGAACGCAAAAACTTTATAAATATCTTGGACTGTTAATTGATGAAAATCTATCTTGGAAGACCCATATTCACTCTGTTGCAAATAAAATAAGTAAAACAATTGGGCTAATTGCGAGATTAAGACATATTGTTCCCACTTGCACCCTCTTAAATATTTATCAGTCATTTATTACACCTTATCTAACTTATGGTCTTATCTCTTGGGGCAACGCGTGTAAAACTTTCCTCGACCAAATTCTTGTCCTTCAAAAACGCGCACTGCGTTTAATATATTTTGCTGAAACAAACGACCACGCAATACCTTTTTTTGTCAATGCAAAAATTCTACCTTTACAGTCTCTATACTATGAATCCGTTTGTTGTCTTATGTATGATGTAAATAAAAACACTGCTCCGGTTAATATGTCGAAACTCTTCTCTCGAATTTCTAGTGTTCATACTTACAACACACGTGCCTCAACCTCTGAACATTTTTATACTAAAGAATCTCGACTCAATGTCAAACGAAATGCTTTTTCGCGTGTTGGGGTCAAAATTTGGAATGGGATACCTCAAATTCTTAAAGAAAGACCGAAAAAAGCTTTTAAAAGATCACTAAAAGAAATGCTACTCGATTTCCTTGAAACTGAAGACTCCTATATTGATGTGGATACGATCATCGTGAAAATGAAAAAGTAATTCTCTTGTCCTTTATTTTCATTTTATTTTATTTTTAAAATTTCACTTTAATTATTGTCCTTGCATTTAAGTAGAACGTATCTATTTAATGTAAAATGTATATACTTATATAACGCCTAATTTCTTTGTATTTGTCTAGTTTGTTGTAAATTATGTAGCCTGGCCTGCCTCGAATAGCCTCGCTAACTGCAGGCCAGTCCCAATGTATCTTTTGCTATATTTTCAAATTTAAATAAAGTTGAAGTTGAATGGTATTGTAAACGGGTCGTACTCACTGTTGAAACATTTTGATATTAAGCTCAGTGGTAAGAAAGTGTATGATTGCAATGACACGAATCACGCGGTTAATATTAAGAACTTACTTGCGTACAGTCCATCTTACGCTGATAAGACAGCCAGTAATGAGTTTTTCTATCTTGATACATCCAGAAATGCAGAAGAGCGGGAATTTGAAGTTAGTGGTACAAATCAGTTAGCCAAAAGAAGAGCAGAATACAATAAGGGTTTTGCCCTTCGGAAAGCACTCTTAGGTGTCTCAGCTAAAGTGAATACAGAAATACCACTGAATAGATACTCATTCTTCGAAATGTTAGAGGATGAGCTGTTACCCAATACAAGAGTTGAGATGAATTTTGATATTGAGTCAGATGGTAATCTAATTTGGCAAGCCGGGGCTGATTGCAGAGTGGTTATCACCAGGATGCAATTGTATGTTCCACGGATTACATTTAACAGTGAAGGCCAATCATCCTACATGAGCCAATACCTTAAAAATCATAAGTGGACTTATTTGAGAGAGAATATTGAAAGATCAAATAGTAGCAAGCAGAGAGCTGGGCATTTCAGAATATCTTCTGGTATTTCGAAACCCCGACACGTGCTTGTATTCATAATCAATGATGCAAATATCGATGCCCAGACAGCTAATCCATTCTTGTACAATACATTCTCTGTATCAACTAACCCAAGAACCTTATCTAATTGTCACCTGGAAGTCGGAAACGGTAACGAATACCTCGAGATACATTACACACCAAGTACTGATATGACTAGAGTCTTCAGGGATGTGTTGAAATATGTTCACAAAAATAATGAATACGGTGAAGGGTCATTACTCAATAAATCTAATTTTAGTACGCTATTCCCCTTCCTATATTTCGACCTAACAAAACAGAAAATGGAGATTAAGGATGGCACTACAAAACTGACATTTAAATATGAGCTATCTGGAACCACGGCAACAGCCTACTCAATTTACGCATTAACATTATACGAACAGGATGTTGAGCTAATACAGAAGGATGGTAAAATAATACTCAGATCGTAAATTATGTGACCACCCATCATGTAACCGTAAATTATGTAACGTATATTATATATAAGTAATGACGAAATATTATCCTTATGGTGTGTCACTTAGTAAAGGACAATTGGAAAAGCTTTCGAGAGCTTATAATAATAACTCAGCAATAGCGATCAGAATAGCCAGAAATGAGTTATCCGGCCCACATGAATTAATGCTCACAAAATCTCAGATCAATAAATTGAAAAAGGCAATGAACCAGGGTACAGGATCGGATATCAAGATATCAAAAACACAAATCAGAAAGGCTGTTAGACGGCGGTAGTTTGTGGGGATCATTAATCAGTTTAGGAAGCAAGTTACTACCTATGGCAATGCCATTAGCCAAAAAGGCTGCCGCTCCACTAGTAACAGGAGCGTTATCAGGATTAGCCAGTCTCGGTGTGGATAAGATATTCGGGAAAGGCCAACGGGGAGGATTCCTTATTCCAATGGACAAAATAGCACAATTGATTGCGTACAAAGATTTACTGACCACAGGTCAGAAAAAGGATATTCTTAAGACTCTCCAAACTGGCAACGGATTAGTTATCAGACCGACGAAAACACAGCAGGGCGGTTTTTTAGGAACTCTACTAGCGAGTATAGGAGTCCTTCTATTACTAAATGCCTTGACGGGAAAAGGACTACAGGCTGACAGAACCGGTTCCGCTAATACAACATCTGTTTATGTTCCCGATACAACTAATGGTCATGGAATGTATAATCCGTATCCTTATATGTCACCACCCTTCTTTGGAACATGGGAAAACCCGGTTGGTGCGGGAGTAAAAAAAAAAAGAAAGGGAAAGGGACTGCTGCTCGGAAAAAACAGTCCATTCAATTCAATCCCAATTCTAGGAACAATACTGTAAGATTCATAAATAAACCATCGAACATTGACTTGTCACAATGGGTTACACAATTAGGAATAAAGTATTTCAGAGGTATCTACAGCTGGAATAATTTACCACAAAAAATACACAAATTGGAAACAGGAATAATTAATTTGGATGATTCAATGGGCGGGGGCAGTCATTGGGTCTGTTATAGAAATGTGGATAAACAATATTGTGAATATTTTGACCCGTTCGGATTAATCATGCCCAATAAAATCAAAAATTATCTGAAAACAAGCGGTCATCCGATGACAAGAAAGAGACAGTGTTTTGTGCGGTTTTTGGTGCTTATATTATCTTCTAGAGCGACAGAAAGGAAAATCATTATTAGACGTCACACACAACCCCAAATTCAGTTTCACAAATCAAATGATAAATCGCCAATTTCTGATAAACTATTTTATGTAACACTATTATATATGACTGAAAAGTTCTGTGTTTATTGCCAAGAAGTTACTCCACATTATATGAATCAATATGGATGTTTCGAGTGCTGCAACTGTGAACCCCTGAGTGAAGGTGATTATGAGTCAGATAGCAGCCATGAAACTTATGTTCTAGATAGTGATTAGACAATAATTGTATAACATAAATATATAATAATGGTGAAATCTTATTGTGTTAAACAGAAGAAGCAAACAGAATGTGTAGAACCTTCGGGTTATAAAATTGCCAAGAATGATAGACTTATGTTTTGGTGCACTTGTGCTGAATGCGGAATAAAAAAGTTTAAGTTTGTCAAGAAGGGAAACTAGGTCAGCCTGTCCTAGGGGTAGGCGTAATCGATACAATAGCTGGTCCTGCTTTTGATGGGTTTGTACATCATGCCCTACCATATATGGCCAAAAAGACCGTTGAGATGGGAAGGTATTATGGGTCAGAAGCATTACGCAATAAAAAGTTACAGAAAAAAGCTATAGATTGTGATCCAGAATGTCGGTTCTCAAGCTCTTGACCAGTTACCAACCAAAATACGACCAAAGAAAAACTACAAAACAAACAAAAAGATCTTGATGGAGGTGCTATAGATATCCACAAGCAGGTTGGTAAATTACCAAAACCAGCAGGTGGATGGACTTTACCAGGACATCGGTATACAGGCCCTTACAACGATCTCGAAAATCAAGTCAGATACAATCCAGAAACTGGTGAAATATTAGAAATTTATGATCAACCAACTGGGCCAGCCGATGCCGTGGCCATGCAACATGATGTTGATTATAGTGTTTGTGGTGATAACCGAAAGTGCAAAAATAAAGCTGACCGTAAAATGGTAAAATCATTAGACGCCATTCCTTATAATGAACGGCAATGAGGACACTAGTTAGCTAGAAATCTAATAAACACAAAACAGAAACTCGGTCTTGGTTTAAACTAGAAAAGCCGTCGGGTATCAGTTGGCAACAACAATTAGCGGACGAATTACATAAACCAATAAAACGCAACTTTACTCGGCAGCGTGTTATTACAACCGGTATTGACAAAATTTGGTGCTCAGATCTGGTTGAGATGCAACAGTTCAGCAAATGGAACAAAGGTTATAGATATCTTCTCATGGTACTAGATCTATTCTCCAAATATGGCTGGATTGTACCATTAAAGAATAAGAAAGGGGAAACTGTCACAGAAGTATTCAAAACTATCTTCAAAGAGGGCCGTAAACCACAATATCTTTGGACTGATAAGGGGAAAGAGTGTTATAACAAAAATATGAAAGAATTGTTGGAAAAGAATAATATAACACTATATTCAACCGAGAATGAGGAAAAATCTAGTGTATGTGAAAGATGGAACCGTACAATTAAAACCAAAATGTGGAAGCAGTTTACTTTCCAGGGTAATACCATATATTTAGACATACTACCAAAAATATTGAAGCAGTATAATAACACCAAAGACAGTTCCATTAAAATGACTCCTGTAGAAGCTAGTAAGAAGAAGAATGAAAATACCGTATATTACAATCTGTATGGTGATATGACAAAGTTGTCATCTAAGCCCAAATTCAAGATTGGCGATAAAGTTAGGATAAGTAAGTACAAGAGAAAGGTATTCGATAAAGGGTACACACCTAATTGGACAGAGGAGATATTTCTGGTTGACAAAATTCAATCCACAAACCCAATTACTTACAGATTAAAAGATCTTAACAATGAGGAAATACAAGGCACCTTTTATGAACCAGAATTACTGCCAGCAAAACAGGATGTATTTCGCATTGAAAAGGTCATTCGGAGGGATTATAAGAAGAAACAAGCTCTCGTAAAATGGTTGGGTTATAGTGACGATTTTAATAGTTGGATTCCACTAAGCAACCTGCAAGAATTATCTAACTAATAGTATATATGGACGATCATATAAGAAAGCTTGATACTAAAATCCAGAGTAAGGAATCCGAGCTTAATGCACTGTTCACTAAAATCCAAAAATTGGAAGAAGAGATTGCGACATTATACCACAAGAAATCAATATCCAAGAAACTGGAATCAGCTGAGATGACATTAACAGGCGTTTTAGGTGCCATCTTTGAAACGGAGGAAGAGGAGGAAGAGAAACAGTAAATTACCAGCGGACCCAAAATTGGTACGGTAGGTTGGGGTTGTGAAACGCGACCTCAACAAAATGACACTAGAGAAAAATAAATTGCGGCAGTTTTGTTGGGGTGGTAAAACGCCACCTCAGGTCTAATGTGCTGAAATGGCACCTCAGACCCACCATACTTTTTAATCTATCATGCTCATCATATTTTTGGTCTGCATGATAATATTTATGTAATCTATCTATATGATGAACATGATTGAAAAAAAGTTTGTTAATGAAGATTTAGAAATTGAGCTGACATCATATATTGATGATAAGCAAAATGTTTGGTTCCGAGGAAAAGATATGCCCAGATCCTTGATTATAGTAATACAAGAAAAGCCGTATGGGATCATGTTGATAATGAGGATAAACAGCTAATTTCTTGCCGTAACCAAAGCGGAGCGCCAACGAAACACCCCAAACGTTGGGGGGGTGAAACGCCCCCTCAACAAAATGACACCAGAGGGAAATATTATACATTCATTAATGAGTCTGGCTTTTACTCTCTTGTTTTATCCTCAAAATTAGAAGCTGCGAAAAAGTTCAAACACTGGGTAATATCACAAGTCCTCTCAGCTATCCGTAAATATGGTCAATACAAGCAGTTTGATAGTCTCTGGAATAAGACGATTATGATTGGCAACGAGACTGACCTCCATTATGAAGTAGTGAGCCTCATAAGGAATATTATCCAGATACTATATTAGTAGCAGGTCTCGGAGAGAATCAAGATACTAATGACAAACGCCTCGATTCGTATAAGAAAGGATATATGAGAGGACAGCCTGATTTGATGATACTCGATTATAACAAAGATAATAAAGGCCTCTGTATTGAATTCAAGTCACCGACCAATAATTATCATATAAGTAAAGCACAATATGAGTTAATGGAAAAATAAAGTAATAATAGCTATAAATTTATCCTAAGTAACGACTGTCATGAAATCTGTACAGAAGCACATGATTATATGAAAGGTATCAGAGTACCGTGTTAATATTGCATCAAACACTTCTATAATAATGACACACTAGAAACCCATTACAGGGTTATCTACAGGATTATCTAATTAATTAGTATATGTATGCTGACCAATTATTAGACAACTATTATGAACTCCAAAAGATAGAATTACGAAAAATCTGAATACATATACGATCAATTAATTGTACAGTATCATTATCTTTTTCCTCATTTATTGACAAAACAAGGTTGCAAAGGTACCAAACGAAAAGCCAATAGTACTAAGGGTAATAAACAAAAACCCAATTTACCGCAACTAACACACATGCCTAATTATTCAACAAATTCGATGGCGCCATCTAACACACAATTACCACCATTAGCACAGAAACATCTTGAAAATTTATATAAACTAACCGCTAAAAATTCGAATTAATTAACCTAACTAACTGACCTAATCAACCGGTTATCTAACTGACTAACTATCTAACTATCTGACTATCTAATTTATTCGCTACTTTCTTTCACATATTGTAGCACTAATTTGATCACCTGAACCGGTATTTTCCGGCGTTCCCGTAATTTGAGTTTAAAACTAATTATTATTTTGTTCAATTCTTTACATTTTTCTGATTCGTTTATTAATTTTTTCGGCATCAATATCATATAAATATCCAGTTTTTTGATAAATTCTTGTTTTTTCATTCGTTTCCTATTAAGAAGCAATTCATTTGCATAATTATTTAGCTCTTCAAATTTATACTCTGGATCGGACTTATCTGGTTCAATCCGGCTTAATTGATCTTGTCTTTCTCGTTCCTCAAAATATTCATCTTTTTTACGCTCTATTTCTTCCTCTTTTTTCAAAATTTCATAAATTTCCGATTCTGGTTCCTCAACCAGTTCAACCGGTTTCAACCGCTTCAATCTCCCAATTAATTCATCCTTTTCGTCATTCATATCGCTCCATTTTTATCATTTTCGACTTCATTTTGGCGATCTTGCTTGAATTTTTCGATTCGGTTAATTAATTTATCATAATCCTCCTCATCATTTTCTTCCTTTTTTTCATCCTTACATCCTGATTCAGTAGACAAACTACTATGTGACTTGATAAATTTACTATATTTTTTTATTGTTTTCGCGGTATTTTTAAAATGGTTATATAGATTTTCCTCATCTATTCCGCCTTTTTGGATTTGTTTATATACCTGAACATTAGATTCTACCAGAATATCACAAAGATTAAGAACTGCGTCAATTGCACTCATACTCATTACTATATAGAATCGCCTTGTCTTTAAGTACCTTTCGTTTTTTCCAATTAATTAGCAAAAAATAACCAGTCTGAACCGCCCCAAACCGGTACCAAAAATGCTGACATCAGCAAGATTCCCAAAATCTGTACTGAGTGTGAATTTTGGAGGGGACAGCCATCGTAGTGTCTTAAACCCAGCCACACGCATGTCTACCCCTTATGGGTTTAATCGCCTGAGGGAGGATATGGATATTCTTCTTTTGTTATTATAACTGTATAGTCTGTTTTTTGGGGCGAACACTACTAGAGTTGTTCATACGTCCCGTTTGTAACTAAGTAGAGAGTGAGTAAGGTTGCATGGTGGCGCCTACCCTTTTAATAAAATTAGTTTGTCGCGGAATTTAAAACATAGTGTGATTGTTTGACTCGAGGGTATAAATAGAGGGGAAAAACATATTCATCTCTCACACATCATTTTCTAAGATGAAGGAGTTTTATATAACACTCCTAAGAGATTCCAGTTTGGAATTTAAAAACAATCAAGCCAATGCTTTTGAGGTCCGTTTACCGCAACACACCAGAATGTAAACAACACACATTTTATTTGTAAACCAGGAATAAAAAAACAGATTATAACTTAAGACGTTTTTTCGCTTGCATTATTTTCTTAACAGTTTTTTCCGTTAAGGTTTTGCCCCCCGGCAATAGGTCAATAGACCAGATCACCCTCATCATCCGCACACCATTTATCCTGCAAATCTTTTGCCTAACTATACGCGATATCGTGCTGGTTGGCAATTCGGTCGAGCCGGTTTTTACCTGGATCTCCTCTAGCCAGTCACTTCTCTAACCTAGTTCCAGGCCCAGCGTATCGGTATGATGGAATATAGAATTCGATCCCAGTCTTGCTCAAAGCTTTCTGAATATCAACTTTCCCACCGCGTTGTCGCCTTCTCTTTTGAGAGAGTTTTCGCTTCACAGGCGTCCCAAATGGTTTCCAACCAGGTGCAGGTTTTAACTTTTTCGAAATTCACCCAAACGTGAAAATTTCACAGAATCTTCCACGGGTGTACTGCTTATTCTTTCCATTCTTGAAAAATGATGACTCTATGGACCATGGTCTGCTACTTATACGTTTTAAGGTCGTCGTTGAAACAGGGTGGGAAATTTTTGTTTCAGTTTAAGTTGAATCTCTTTCAACATCTGAGCTACAGACGAAATACCTTGCACTATACAAAGCAATCGATCGAGCAGTACTTGCCGCCTCCTCATCTTAGTAACGATACTGTTTTTGACCACAATGATAACAACGTCGTAATTCTTGGCAAACACTTCCTCGTAACTGATACATCAATCCACGTCGCCTTTTTATACTTTGTCGAAGGTTAGATAAGACAAGGAGTTGTTTAGGATAAGGTTTGAGTCTCCTTAGTGTTTGTCTTCCTTGAGGGACCGCGCCACAGAACGTATTCATGACTAATTCACTTACTGCATTGATTTGATCTGTATTCGCATGTCGTAATTGTTGCTGGCGTTTATGTAAATAAGCTTCATTCAATACACTTTTTAAGAAAGCAGCTTGACGTGACATATGTCCTGTCATCTTGTTGTTTAACGTACTGAACGTGTGCGTTTATTTTTATACTAACGGTGCTCACGTTGTACACGATGCTTACGTGTCATAGCCTTACGTCTTGCTATATTAAGGATTTTTAATACCATAATTAGCTGCAGCCTTCACTCCACCTAGAGCTGTCGCTTTCCCTGCTACTACTAAAGCAGGAACAGCTAGCGCTAAGAGAGGTGCAAGACCACCTATTTGTCTTTCAGCCCCAGGTTTACATCGTCTGGCTCCGCTAAGATGTCGTCGTCTTTTACTCATGATCACTCTGTTTACATTTTAATGGAGCGTCTATTTATATCTTCATCAAAGGTATGCCTTGAGGTTTCCCTTCTCCTTTGGTTAAATGACTCCAAATGCGCAAACGATCATCGGACGCAGGATGTTAATCCAACCTGAAATAACCAAACGGGCGAGCTGTGAGTCTTAAAAATGATTTGAGGACTTTACGCTATTTCTCAGGATACACTTGAAACAGTAAATTACGGGTGCTTGTTTTATCTCGTGGACATTTGAAACAAATGACATACTGGGAATTGCGATCAATCGTTTTGGCATATTTCCCTGGTGACAATAAATTTTGAATTAATTTGTGATTTCTGTGCAATTTATACCTGGATTTTTGAAAACCGGGTTAGCAAAAATATCAACTCATTCTACTACTTGGTAATTTAAAACAGCAAAACTTATTCAAAGGCCGATTAAAAGCCTTTGTCTGACGCCGGGCAGTAAGTTAATGGTCGCTAGAACCATTCCAACGAGTCCAACTTTGAAATGACGCAAATTTTAGAACATTTATTCAGTAAACTGACTTTGCGAAGTTTCAAGCCGGTATCATTTCAGTCTAGAAATTTTTAAGTTGAGAGTGAACTGCAGCGAAAGAGTGCCTGGTTAATGCTTACATAACAACTTAAATAATTAGCAAAACACTACCTTTTTGGCGGTCCGATAAACAACAGGATTCCGCATAGACAAGACAAGAAACTAGACAAGAAACTGAATGAAACATGGTGCACAAATTATCACCCTTCTTATCTGCAAAAACCGGCCTATGGTGCAATGCCATTACAGCCTGCTGAAACTAGACCTAGATCCAATTTTTCTGAATCGAGAGTTGCTTTTCCAAGGTACAATCAGCTAAGCGAAACACCGACGAAACAGTATTAATGGCTGGCATAGAATGTTTTGGCGAAACCGCAGTTCAACCACACGATCACATACCTGTCAACACCATGCGGAAATCACACAATCAAACACTTTCGCGCCACTGATAAGACTATCCACAACCACGCATTATCTTCTCACGTTTAACATAAACGAAATATCATCAAATAACTCCGAAAAACTCAGCCTATTGCCAGATAAACACCTCTGGACTTTTCTCTTACACTCGTCTTATTCAAGTTCCCGGATGTAGAGTCACACGGTCGGCGGATCACCTTAGCCTTGTTTTCACACCAGAAAAGTCTTGGCCCGCGTCACAGTTCACCTGCAATGTGGCTCTCACCTAATTCATTTGACTCCTAACAGCCCGTTCCCGAGGCCAAAGACTTAGTGGTCACCTTAGAAAAGCGAACAATATCGTACCTTTCTGTCTCAGCCCGGATCGGGGTGATTGATCTGTTTAGTCAAATGAAACGAGAATAATATATAGATTTAGCCAGGGCTAAAAGCGAGGCTCCCATTAATAAATTTATAATTTAAATCAAACAATAAACTTGCAGTCCACAATTCAGTTAACTTTAGAGCACATTCGTGTGACTTTTCAGGGAAAGGCTAAGTGATTTTACAAAAAATAATTTGCAAACAGCCCAAGAGTGAACCAAATCTCCCATCGAGTTGATAGCCTCATAAGTACACCCAAAAACTGGCAATCATCTTCGATCACATTTACATTAAGAGCGATAATGGCTCTTGATCACCGTAGATTAATTAGGCCTGGAAAAAAATTCCGGCCGAATTTTTCGCGTTCGACAATTTTACTTTACAAAATCTTGCCAACAAATCTGGGTGCGTGTAAACCAAGCTTTTATATCACATACATCACATCTGAGGTGAAACAGTACTATGAGGCACTGTTTTTATCATACAGACCTCGGACAACAGCATGCAGTATTTCACAATATTGCGATACAAATTGCTATCATTCAATATTCAGTACGACCGAAGCACGCGTGGGCCTTAGCCGTAAACCGTTAAAAAAAATTTCAAAATCATCTATACGGGCAGCCGGTTCTGACTTTTGCAGTACTAGCAGTGGCGAGTGTTTGAATGAACATTGACACAGTTACGCTCCAACATAATAAAGAATTTATTATGTTTATTTTTTATTTTAAAACGGTTTAACGCGCGGCATTTTGAGTACTCCGGGAAGCGTTGTTCACTGAACGACTGAAAACAACCGCATAGCGATTAAAATTACAAGAGACAGTACTAACAATCAATAAAAGAAATATAATTCGGTGAAACATATACAGAGAGGACAATTTTCATTCAGGAAGACAAGTATTAAAGTGTCTCTAAAATTCCTGAGTCTTTGAGCTTATTAAAAGCTGAAGTTCATCTTTTAAGCCGGCTTCCCAGTGTTTGCTTTTTTTTAAAGACGAACTCGAGGCAAGGAAATCGCTCAAACCTTTCTTTTACAGCCAGAATTATAACTAAATATTTCTTGAAACGTTTTCTTTCTATTTGCGGTGAGAAAATGTCTAAAGGCTTTTTAAAGATCTGTAAGCTTATAACAAACCTGATACTAGGTCAGATCATTGTCTCAAATCTTACAAACGTGCGTAAACAAAATAGCCGTATTAACTACGCTCGACTTCATTAAATTAGGAATAAAAAACAAACATCAAATACAATAATTACTTAGGCTTACCACTCGAGATGCAGCTCCTGAAAGGTGCCAAGTAAGGCCAGTATCGCTTCAGACTTTGCAACCCTCTTACGCATTAAGCAAGGTGAAAGCGAAGACGATGCCATGCAAAATCAGATTTCCGACTTTGACTCAACCAAAAACCCTATAAACAAACTAGCCATGAATAACAGAAGACCTCTGATAGCAGCTGAATTTCATTTGGTACATCCAGTGGAAAAAGAAAGTTAAAAACATCACAAGTTGACACAAACTCTGTCAGCTTCAGCTGTCAAAGTAAACAAGATTCAAGATGCGGCATAAATTTTCCACATGAACTCACCTGTCAAATTTTGACCAATCAGAGCATAAAATTGGACGTAGAGCGTGACCAACGCGTAAACATGGTGAGAAAAGTCAAAAGCAGCTGTCTTCCCTGCCTGTAATAGCTGGCTGAATTTTCGTGTCCGAGGTCAGTTTGAAATCAAAATTTTAATTGTGCGGCACATAAACACAACATATTTCATATGAATTTTTGAAAAAAATTAAAATTTGAGCCTGCGATCATTTGAAAACCAGTACCTTGTCAGCGGATAACTTCAAAAAAATACTTGACCTCGATGGGTCGACACCTGAGCCCACGATACAGTCAAGTGATACTGGTCAGCGGATGCCTTGTTTTGAAGGCTGTCAATTGATCAAACATTGATGTCCAATATGTGTATCAGTTTTCCTGTGCTCCGATCCCAAACTAGCTGGAAAGTATGAGACTTAACATTGATCGCGATCTAGTAAAATAATTAACTGGTTAGCGGACAGCTTGCAAATAAATCACGTCACCTCAATGAGTTGACACATGAGCCCGCGATACGGTCATGGGATACTAGTCAGTGGCTATCTTGTTTTGACAGCTGTCAATTGACCATATTGTGAATGTCCAATGTAAAAGATGTGGCCTTGGCAAGACACGCCTGGGACACCCCTCCCTTCCTTTTGATAGTCTCCCCTACCCCACCCGTACAATCCGTAGACGCGTACGTACGTACGTACGCTCGGTCAATCACATGACAACCAAACGAAAAGAGGTTGACCATAATCTATGAGTATGGGGCTCTGTCCCATGCGCTCTTCGTGCGCGTGGGAGCCCCGCTATAATACGATATTGGACGATGCAGACTCTGCGAATCGTAATAACTTTGTCCCATCTCAGAGCTTTACATGATGCTCTCCGGGAAACTTTTCTCAAGGTGACCAATGTGTAAAACTAAACTGCTAAACAACACCGAAACCAGCTTTAGGCGCGCGCTGATTTCAAATAACTGTCACTTGTCTTAAAAAAAGAATTTTGGGTAGGGGAAAAATCGGGAGGGGGAGCAAGATAGTAATTCTGTCTACATTCACTTCTACACGAATCCCTAACCACAAAACAAGCAAAAAAACGACATAAGCAAGCAACACAGTAGACATATGTCAAGCTATTAGACAGGGGAATTGAAAAAAATTACAAAATGTTTGCTTACCCGGTTTTCATAACTTAAGGTAGAAATCCAGGACACGTTTATCACTACCTCGTTCTTCCATCAGATCATCCAAAATGAGTATCCCATGATCTTGAGGTTTAAACCGTTTGGCTAAGGCCCCCTCGGGAGGGAGTCCTCTCTAAAATGTCACCTTGGATCGTTTTTTCATGCGATCAAATCTAGATTGCCAACGATCATAGCAATACACCATCTTTTTCGGGGGAGAGTAAAATAGTTTCTTGTCTTTCAACACTTGTTCCACCAGTTCACTTTTCCCACTCCCAGAGGGACTTGCTACAATCACACTACAAGGTTGGCGAATCATCTTGTTCGACGTCTATAATGTTGCACATTGTCTTTTATAGCGAGGCTCCCACGCGCGCGAAGCACGTCTTTTACAGCGGAGCAGAGCCCATACTAATGGAATATGGTCAACCTCTTTTCTTTTATTTGTCACGTGATTGACCGAGCGTACGTACGTACGTACGCGTCTACAGATTGTATGGGTGGGGAAGGGGAGACTATCAAAGGGAAGGAAGGGGTGTCTCAGGCAGGCGTGTCTTGGCAAATCCGCATCTTTTTTATTAGACATTCACAATATGGTCAATTGACAGCTGTCAAAACAGGATAGCCACTGACCAGTATCAGATGACCATATCGCGGGTTCATGTGTCAAGTCATTGAGGTGACGTAATTTATTTGGAAGCTGTCCGCTGGCCAGTTAATTATTTTACTGGATCTTAATCAATTTCATACTTTCTAACCAGTTTGGGAGCACAGCTTATAATGCACACATATTGGACATCAATGTTGTGGCCAATAGACAGCTGTCAAAAAAGGGTGTCCGCTGACCATTATCACTTGTGCGTATCGCGGGCTCAGGTGTCGACCCATCGAAGTCGAGTATTTTTTGAAGTTATCTGCTGACAAGTTGCTACTTTTCAAATGACCGCAGGCTCAAGTTTAATTTTTTTAATTCATATGAAATATGTTGTTTTTATGTGCCACACAATTAACATTTTGATTTCAAACTGACCTCGGACGCGAAATTTCAGTCAGCTATTACAGGCAGGGAAGACAGTTGCTTTTGACTTTGCTCACCATGGTCACGAGTTGGTCACGCTTTACTTCCAATTTTTATTCTATGATTGGTCAAAATTTGACAGGTGAGTTCATGCGGAAAATTTATGCAGCATTTTGAATCTTGTTTAATTTGACAGCTGAAGCTGACAGAGTTTTGTGTCAACTTGTGATGTTTTAAACGGTCTTTTTCCACTGTATGTGCAAAATGAAATTCAGCTGCTATGAGGAGTCTTTTGTTATTCATGGCTGGTTGGTTTTTGGTTGAGAAATGCGTCACTTGTCAAAGTCGTAAATCCGATTTTGGATGGCATCGTTTTTGTTTTTCCCCTTGCTTGATGCGTAAGGGTTGGAAAGTCTGAAGCGATACTGGCCTTACTTGATACCTTTCAGGAGCTGCATCTTGAATGATAAGCCTGAGTAATTATTGTATTTGATGGTTGTTTTTTACATCTAATTTAATGAAGTCGAGCGTAGTTTATGTTGCTATTTATAGGGTGTTTCAAAAGTTCGTTCTGATTGTAAATTGTATTTTGCGCAAAGCATTTAATGCTTCTTTAGTAGGCAAATGTAAACTGATTCAGGTAAGAAATTTATCTAAATAACCGTTCAAAGCAATTTCAAACTAAAATTTGAAGAAATCATAATATTTATGAAGTTTTGCCCCAAATGTGCACGTACGCGAGTTTTTTCCCGCCATATTTTTCCTGCTCATTTTGTAGGTTTTCTATTTTCTTCTTTTTCCGTTTTCTTTAATTTTCTCCACTCTGTCACGAAAATGAAGGCCTACACTGTTTGCACTAAAGCTGAGGCATCTATCTTTTTGGTTCTCTGGCCATTCAGTCAAAGAAATTGTTAAACTGTAGACTAAAGTCTGAATGATATAAGTGAACAAGTGGTCGAAAGTAAAGACTTTAGAAGACAAACCAAGGAGTGTATGGCCGTCTTTTTTTAAATCTGTGAGAAATGTTATCGAAAAAGCTGTAAGTATATGCATAACAAATCTACAAGACAGAAAGGTAAAGAAAAATTCAACTTTACAATATCAAAGTTTCGCGCACAACGGTATGAAGATATATGACCAGCAAAGGTTGGAAAGCCTTGAAGAAAGAAAGGCGGCGCACATGCAGACATGGTGTCAGAAGGATTTGGAAACTTTATAGCAAAGGGCGACCAGCTAGCAAACTCACGTGATGTGAACCCTCTGGAGACCATCTGAATTATCGTTGACGAGAAAACATACAAAGAACCAGCCCCCAAATAACTGGACGAGCTAAGGAAGTGACTATGCTTCGCCTGGAAAAGTGTGTCTTTAGACACTCTTTGGGAGCTAGAACATTCTGTACTTCACCACTTAAGAAAATGTCATAATACACAAAGAAAGACATTCTGGTTAGCGATATTTCGGTTATTCAATGTTAAATGAATAATGAATAACATTCTAAGTTTTACAGAAGGTGTTTTTAATAATCGGTGAAATTTGAGCGAAAAAAATATGGAAACGAACTTTCGAAACACCCTGTAGTTTATGCACTTTTGTAAGATTTGAGACAAAGATCTGACCGAGTATCAGGTTTGATATAAGCTTACAGAACTTTAAAAAGCGTTTGGATATTTTCTCACCGCAAATAGAAAGAAAACGTTCCAAAGAATATTTAGTTATAACTCTGGCTGTAAAAGAAAGCTTTGAGCGATTTTCTTGCCTCGAGTTCATCTTTGAAAAAAGCAAATGCCAGGAAGACGGCTTTAAACATAAACTTAACCTTTAAGCTTGAAGACTTAGAGACACTTTAATACTTGTCTTCGTGCATGGAAAATGTCTCTGTATATGTTTCACTGAATTGTATTTCTTTTATTGATTGTTGGTAGTCTCTCGTGTAATTTTAATCGCTCTACGGTTTGTTTTCAGTCGTTCAGTGAACATCGCTTGCAGGAGTTCTCAAAATGCGTCGCGTATCAAACGCTTTTAAGGATTACACGTCGATAAGACCATTAAATAAAAAATAAACATAATAAATTGTTTATTATTTTGGAGGTTAACTCTATTTATGTTCGTTCAAACACTCGCTACAGCTTGCACAGCAAAAGTGAGAACCGGCTCGCCGTATAGATGATTTTGGAATTTTTTTTTAACGGTTTAGCTAAAAGCCCACGCGTGCTTCGATCATCCTGAATATTGAATGAGTGCAATCTGTTTTGCAAAATTGTGAAATACTGCATTCTTTCCGAGGTCTGGAGGATAAAAGCAGTAGCTCATAGTACTGTTTCACTGTTTCACCTCAGATGAGATGTACAGATGGTATAAAAGGTTGGTTTACACGCACCCAGATTTGTGGGCAAGATTTTGTAAAGTAAACTTGTCGAACGCAAAAAATTCGGACTGATTTGTTTTTTCAGGCCTAATTAATCTACGTCGATGAAGATTATTACTCTTAAACGTGATCGGAGATGATTGCTATTTTTTGGGTGTTCGTATGAGGCTATCAACTCGATGTAAGATTTGGTTCACTCTTTAGCTGTTTGCAAATTATTTTTCTCTAAAATCACTTAGCCCTTTCCTTCAAAAGTCACATGAATGTGCTATGCGCTCTAAAGTTAACTGAATTGTGGAATACAAGTTTATTGTTTGATTCAAATTATAAATTTATTAATGGGAGCCTCGCTTTTAGCCCTGGCTAAATCTATATATTACCTTTAAAGGTTTTTTTCCTAAAAAAGCAGCGGCTTTTGCAAAACTAGGAGCAGGTCCTGATAATCCCATCGCTACTCCTTTGGCAATTTTATCTGAGTCGTGGTTTTCTTTGAAATCTAGCCCTTCCTCGTTACCTTCTTCGTCTTTTTGGTCTGGACTTTTTTGATACAAGCGAGCTGAAACATACTGAATCAAATGCTCCATGGTCTCCCTTCAGTAGGTTTCTCCCATCCAGTCCATGTTCTCTGTCAATTCAAACCATTGCTTTTATCTGGCCAAACCTACCACTTGTTTCCAATGTATTCCACCCACGGCAATTCACAAAATATTTCCAGGGGATGTTTTAAAAAATACATCATTTCATGGACTGCATCAGTTCGGGTGATCATCTTGAAAGTACTCTCGATACAGATGTGGAGAGAGTGATTCAATGATTCTAAAGACCACTGTTTAAGGACTGGTTTTCCGACACAAGCTCTTTTAAAGGGGTATTGATGAGATGTAGCTAAGACCAAGACCTGAGTCCATTCTTTGTCAATACCCATAAGAGTCCAGACATTACTGTTCATGGATCTCGAATATCGGTCATACAAAAGATAGATACGAGCTTGAGTAAAGGACAATGCCTCTACGGCTTTTTGCTCATCACCCCTAGTTATCATGATTCAACTGACATACAAACTAAGCTTAACATTATTTTTATTGAGAATAAAAAGACCAAAACGCTCCACGGCTTATATTGGCTTGTTTACAACTTAAATCTCTTTGATACAATTCTTCTTTAATTAAGCGTTTCAAGGATTGAGCGACTCGAATACCATTTAAGACTACATTTTGCTTGTTCCATTGTGCTAAAAAATCTTGAAACGTACTTCCATGGACTTTCGCTTTTAAAAACATTAAGACGTAATACCCACAGGTTTTGACTATCTAAAGCCTGAATCGTCATATCACTGGAGACCACTGCTTTCCATTGCCCCAACCATGCTTGCACTTTTGGATTCTCTAGGGAGATAAGGGTAAGCCATAACTGTCAAAGACTTCAAAAACCCCCAAACGTGTCCAAATCGCTAACCAATGTTCACCCAGTTCACCAGCTGGATCCGTGTATAAGCATCAGTAAATTGTCTTCCTTTAGGGACGGAAGGTAACTTATCGACTGGAAACACACCTCGAAACGAAATTCTTAACGATGGATCTTCTCGTGCTAAGATGTTGAACACTTTATCACTGAGAGCCACAAACTCCATGACTTAGCGGTTGAGAGAATAGAGAATTCCCCCGAACTGATCGATTTCATATAAGTTTTGATATTCGCTCCAGATCACCATGGTGATATTATTATTTCCCCGCTGCCCGGAAATCAATCTCATACCGAACATTCCCTGTTTTTCTGGGATTTCTGTAACGAGGGTCATCAGCATCCCGCGGGACATTGTTGAACACATGCAGAGTGCAATTTTTATCTTGCCCCCAATCACCACGTAGAATCATGGAGGGTTTGTGGTGTTTATGAGCGCCAGTAGCTGTCAGCAGTCGGTCGTACCCTACTAAATCTTTTGCTTGAGTATTACCTGCCTTTTCCAAAGTTCTGTAGGGTTACAGTTGGACGTACTCTGGTCGCTCCAAACTTTTCATAGGCAAACGGGTAGCAGTTGAGAGTACCATTTTAGTTTTTAGAATTCAACAATGCAATCACCACTTTGTCAGACATTATCTTGTTCCCATCTGGTACTTCTTCCATCGAAGGAGAAGGTTCGGATTTCACTTCTTACCACTGGATATTTGACGCGTTTGGTTTTACTGAGGGCTCTTTCTTTTTGCAGGCATTGACTGTGACTTGTAACATGTGTAAGATAACAAAAATGTCATTATCGCCTAGGGTGGGGATCTTTTTGTTCACACTGGTGGCGCTGTCGGGTGTTCCAAAGAGAAACATGTTACTGTCGTTCAGGAACAACTCTTACCTGCTCTTAACACTCCCAGGTGCGGTTTTACCATAAAAGTATGATACACTTTACCGAACAACCGATTCGTCAGCGCTTTCAATCCAGTTTTACCCGTCCAGTTATTGGGATTGGGTTCATCATCATTACCTGCATTGATAGGGGTGAGCTCTTTTCGGACTTTGACCTCATTCACCCAACCTTAAAGAGCCAAGATAGTAGTGCCTTCTTCTCGATTGTAATTCAACAGTGTTTCTATGTAAGCTTTCTGATGGTAGGCATTACTTTGTTCACTCATCAACACACCATTGAGATGAAAATTCATTTGATTGAACATGGTATTTCCAAAATTGTTGACACAATAAATATATTTGTTAAGGCAGCTCCTTCTCTTGAAGAGACACCTCCTGTGCCTGCTGTGTTGAGATAGACTTTGATTTCCAACTTGGCTTCATTCAAATCATAATAAGCATCGCACGCAGCCACTGTAAACAAAATAGGTCGCCTTCCTGTGTTAGCTGGTTTGAATGGAACATATCGTTTGGCTTCATAACGATAGTCCACATCGGGTACGTCAAAGAGGTTCAACGACATGTTGAACTAAAATAACCTTAAGCGCGTTTGCGTCTCCTTTTATACTTGCGACCTTTTGTCATCCATGGGTAAATCACCAGGGGGGAATTCCTTTCGAAAAGACCCCCTTTTTTCGTCGACGCGCCATCTATGATTTAACATAAGGTGGTAAAGGTAATCCTAAACCTCTAGCAATACTTCTTCCTTACTGATACGGCCCTAAATTAAACCTTCTCCTCGCATAGAGGGATTATGATACGACGTCAAAGATCCACCACGCATGTTGAGTTCCAATAATAAACCAGTCTTTTGCTCTTGTCCCTTTTTATAGTGGACGAAAACCTAGGGTTACAATCGTTTTACCCGGTGTTTCAATTTAAACTTCGATCACTTCCAGTCGTTTACTACGTAGTTTGATGAACTCGTGATGATACGGTTCCAACGAGGCACGTCCAGACCCTGTTCTTTCCAGTTGTACTTCTCTCAACAAAGGGTATTTTTGTGCACCAACAATCGTAGACTCTACGTCGTCTGAGTATATTATCACGGTTCGTTTGGGAGGTCCGACCAAAGCATTGAAAGAGATTTTTAGATTAATAAATCTCCATTGCACTTGTCTAGCAAAATGCACAAACCCTCCCTCCACTTTAAACAAATCTGTATCACCTGAAAAGTCATTGGGTTTGATCCCTAAATAATGACTTCCTGGTCAGGGATATTCGTCGTCGGTATTTCTTGGTAACGAACTAATATAGTAGGTGAAATTAGGCAATTCAAAGTGTACTTTGGGTTTCAAGGTGTACTTGTTTTCTTTGCCTGGAACGGGTTTTACAAAACCATACATGAGGGCTAGTTGAAGATTGATGGAGAACGAGGATAACAACTTTTTTTGTAGTTGTCATCACGTCATACTTGGGAACAACTTCCAAGACCGGATCGTCTATCTCCCATGTTAGGGTGGGTTTCCACTCCTTTTTGAACGATACGGTGGCTGCATTGCCATTTGGTTTTTTCCATGTATTGGAGACAGAATAAATGTCAGTCATTACCTTTTGATTGACGCCGGTTATGATAATGTTCCAAAATTGAACACCGGACACGACCGATCGTGGGCTACTCATGACGTCTTCCAATTCCACAAAGCCTGTCTTTTTTTCAACTAGATGTACCAATGGTTAGAACTGCTTTGGTTACGTTTAGTGAGGGTAAAAGAAAACGTGACCTGTCGTGTATGCGGATCGGAGGCGATGATGCCGCTACTTTGACCCTCGTCTGGAACGGACAAGGACCATAGACTAGCTTTCCAGGTACCCCCGGCAAGTCTATTAAGGTGGGTAATCGTACTTTGAAGCGATTGTTAGTGTTGTCCGGAAATTCTTCCGTAGGATCACTGATGAGAGTTATATGAAAATCATTCATAATGCTTTTTTCCCAAATCCACCTGTTGTAATCCTTTGGCCACCCCTTCCAAGCCACAAACACTTTAGCACCTTATGTTTGAAAACTTTTTCGACACGAAATAAGGACTCGTCCGACACGTGGACTTTCAGAACATCTCGCTCGTAAAAGGTGCCTGTTATAGGGGTTCCATCCCACTCGGAGAGTTTATAAGTCACTAAGGCTTGGGTAGCCACATTGTGGTCTAAAAACACTTCTTCTGTCCAGCCAGGCGAATATCCCTTTTTGAAAGGACAGTGTTTTTATTGAGACGTACTTTATCACCGACTTGACATCTGCGCTCTTACTTGGTACGTAATCGCTTGCTATACAGTCGGTTCCAAATGATTTTTTGATTTTTGGAAGTGACATTGATAGGTTTTTCTTTAATACTAGAATGTCGGGTATGACTGTAGCTCTTGACCAAAGCAGGTAAAACATCAATATACTTTGACGTGTTTTTAGCCGTGAAATAGCGAAACATCTTTGTTTTCAAGGTACGATTCCATCGTTCTACCACTTTCGCATCCCCTTGAGTAGAAAAAATGGAGAACATTGTGTTTCTTCAAAAAAGCTTGCACCTTTGAGTTAGAACTCTGCTCCAGCGTCTGTCTGTACATTAAGGGGATGACGAGGTGCTGCTCGTTTCCATAACCGTTCTAACGCTAATGTGACTTATTCAGCGCTTTTACTTTTTAAGGGTTCCACCCAAAAGTACTTGGGAAAGACATCCACCACGGTGAGTAAGTATTTGGTCCCTTTATTCCATTTGGCTAATTTTTGAAGGTCGGCTAAATCCATCTGCCATTGCTCATCGATGCCAAAGACTAAGGTAGGTAGGGTAGGAAAGTCGAGGTTTGGGTAACGTATAACTTAATTTTTGTTGTAAAATTCGTTTGGCTTTACGTTGAGATAAACCATGGGCTTTGGCAAAATGTTGTATACCTCCTAAAGATCCTGGTTGTCTAGAATCTTTAAAGGCATGCACCAATTTTTCGGACATGATACCATAACCACTGTCCCAACAGAAACAAGCAGGAATACCTCCAATAAAGAAACGTCTTGTTTAAATAGTGCCAGATGGTTTCACCATGCTTTAGAAAGTGGGAATGTAACCACACGATATACACGGCATACCTTCCCCAAGTACATTGCTCTTACATCGTCAATTCAAAAACGGGTATGGGATGTGCTACGTTGGCAGATATATCGATATCTTCACAAAGTTTCCGCCAAGTCATCTTGAAAATAAAGTAGGACCACGGAGGCTGATTTGTTTTATACCCCAATACAATAAGGACAGGGCGAAACTTCGATGATGACCCCTGTTTTTTTAAAAAATATATTTAAGAGAGAACAGATCGTAACAGGCCAGAGCCCCGATTTTAAGTACTAGGCGACTTTGAAAGACGCGTGCTTCACATATATGTGGCGGATTAGAATGCTGGCTTGGTCAGAAGCCCTTTGTTTAAAACATGGCGGGATACTCGCAGCTGAAGGCAAGCACGTGCCTTGTAGCTGTCAACATAATGCTTTTTAATTACATTCCGTCATCATTTAAAAAACCCGATCCATGTTTGATTGAAAGTAATTGCACAAATCTGGTACCAGACAAACCGCTTTTTAAAAACCAAAAAACAAAACTAGTTTATGTTCATTTCTCACTAATTTCACTTATCAAAACAAATAGGTACTTTTATCAGTTTTCCCGTTTCTTTCAAAACATCCTTCATTTCCGGGCGTTACGCGGGAATATCAAAATTTCCTTCTTTCAAAACGCGATGAACCAAAGCTCGCAGGGTACGAAAGCGCCAAAGGCGCACGATGCAGTCCCGGTGTCTTGTGAGCACCCGTTAAAAATATTAAACGCCAAAACTATCAAGTTTTGGTACAACGAGAGGCAGTACATGAACAGGCTATCGAAAGAAAATAAAAGGGATGCTTATCCAATGGATAGCAGGCCTACCTACGCAAATAAATGTCTCATTACATCCTTGTCTGCGAGGTTAGTACTAAATTTACTCTCTAGAATACATTACACAACTCAATCAGCAACACTTTGCAAGTAGAATTGACGATCAGTGTGGGCAATTTATATTTCTAAGGTGCGTTCGTCGCACAAAGTCTTAACGCGCGGGGGTTTTTAGTCAATGACTGATCATGACAAAAGAGTTTCTTCACAATCGACCCAGTTAGAGTGCGATAATGTACGCGTGAACTTTGCCTACAACTGGCAATAAGCTGAATAAACCGGAAGCTGAACACTATGAATAAGTTACTAAATCACATCGCTCAGGTTTTTAGGTGGATATTAAATATCGTATTTTCTCAAGTACCGGACGGGTTTTTCGCGCATTCTGTTGGGCAGTTTGGCAGTGATATACCGAGCATCAGACGGGTAACGCACCGAAAGCCACCATTTTACTCTTCCTCTACCAAACGGTTTTCCTGCAATGGTCTTAGTACTGGTCCAGTGGCCGAAGCCTTGCTCGAACAAGATACGGTAATCGAGAGTCGAGAATTGAGAATCAAGAATCGCTATTGTACTCGGGACAAGAAAAGGTCGCCGTCGAAGGAACAACTGATGCAATGCAAGAGCTTCAAGCTGCTGAGAATCGCCAATTCTGGATTACAACCAGTGAAGAAAGTCCTGAGAAGCGCTCAAAGGAACTTTGGAGGCCAGTCAGCCACGGTGATTGTCGCACCACGCATAAAGTAGAAATTTGTTGGCCTGGTATTGTCTTTGCCACAAATCACGTAAAACTATAAAGAAGGTGCCACTATGAACTCTGGAGAATGAAAATTCAATAATACTATGGTTGACGACTGACAGTTTAAAAGAGAGACTACCTTCACCTCAGAATCTTGGGCGCGCCGCCTGTAAGCTCTGAGGGAGAGGGAAGCCCCATAACTAATTTGGCCTATTTCAAAAACAAATGACACTGCAAATTTTATCTACAATAATAATTTGGATAAATGACTGACATTTTAAAAGAGAGACTACCATCACCTCGGAAACTTGGGCGCGCCGCCTGTAAGCTCTGAGGGAGAGGGAAGCCCCATAATTAAATTTGGCCTATTTCAAAAACAAATGACAGTACAAAAATAACCTACAAAAACAATTTGGATTATGACCGGCATTTTAAGAGAAAGACTACCTTCACCTCAGAATCTTGGGCGCGCCGCCTGTAAGCTCTGAGGGAGAGGGTACCCCCATAATTTGGCCTTTTAAGTAAAAAACAAGTAACAATAAAAAGATAACCTGTAATAATAATTTTTGGATTATGATTGACACTTCGAGGAGACTAAAATGACTTATATAGAAACCATATCTATCTGTGACGTTGATTATACAGATCGCTCAAGCGAACACGAAGATGTTGAGGTGGAAGAATATCTGGAGTAATCCAGCGTCTTGTGCTCCTGCCAGGGAATAAAATTTTGGCAGGATTTCGACAGTGCTTGGCTGGCTTTTGGGAGAGTGATTTGTCACTGGAGGCACATCGACACTTACATCGTCTTCAGCCAGAAAAAAAAAGACTTGAATCCTTGGTCGTTTGATCAAAAACGTCGTCCATTGAATCAGATGATCGGTCTTGCTGTTCCTCAAGGAGATGTGAAGTAGAGCTCGAGTTCTCGACTTTGTTTACACCGGCGGCTATAAAAGCTGGTTTGTTGACGGCCTTTCTCAAACGTCAAATAGAGAAGATTTAAAAATTTCTTTGGTCAGGGTCTTTTCCACGCAGAGTTCCTACCAAACCGGAGAGAGATGTGCTAGCAGAGAGTGTATTTCTACTTGTGGCTCCTCGGTAAAAACTTAATACGCCGACTGGCCGTTTTCGCTTCGAAGGTCACCAATGTTGACGCGGCATACTACTCTTGAAAGAAGTTAAATAAAGCATCGGAGCACTATTTTCTTAAAAGAAAGCACTTGAAAAACCATTGAAAGCGTATCAAGCCTATTTGATTCCAAATGCGGCGAGAAAACTGTAGTTATCAATTGCGAAGCCAGCCGCGAATATCGACTTCCAAATTTTCAATCGACCGAGAAAGTAATTTATAATACCCAAATAGTCTGATCAAATTTCGCGTTTCCTTGAGATGTATGGTTCGTTTAATCAGAAGTACAAAGTTCCTTGACAGGCAATGTGTCCTGCTCTCTCTAAAGGTGTCTGGAGGAATGCATAAAACTAATTACGAAAGTAACGCTTGTCTGTTATTGGAAACCGATCTGCGGTGGTTACTGGGGATATTAGGCCTCCTTGGGCGCGCACTAAAATCGGGGCTCTGGCCTGTTATGGTAGTTTACACGGATTTCTGCTTAATCCATTTATAAACTGTTGGTTATACTCGGGAACATCCTGCTTTTGGAATGCACTTAAACTAGCCGTTTTCTCAGGACAACCTTTCCAAAGCTTATAAAACTGTTCACGTTCAGGGTTGGACTAAGCTTGAAACTGGCTTTCTTCTCAGGCAACCAATTCACTTCTGTTTCTTTCGATTCTTCAGCTTTCTTAGCAGCCCAATATTGTTTGGCTTCTTCTTTCTTCTTATAATGTTCTGCCACTTCAAGACTCCACGCAAATGTACTAGGAAGAGTCTTTTCTTGATTCTCTTGCTGTTTTCGTACACTCTCGGCAAACTGATTCATGCATTCTTTGTCAGGCATGAACATCCTGACCTCCTTCTTTTTTTCACACACTCTGCAAACTACCTCACATCCTCTGAAGTGCTTTTAGGAACATTGATGGAGTTGGGTGGTCTTGGTTTTTAGACACGTTGCTGATTGGACGCAGCAAATTTCAGGAGCCATTCTGGAACAGGATCCGATGGAAGTGGATATAGGGCTGTGTGAATGCATTGGAAATATTTACATAGTGGGGCTCGTTGTGTTTTCAGATTACGATCGTAGGGAACCCCACAGGTCAGAAATACTTTGTTCATGTTTCGTGCTTTTTTACTGATTCGCATCTTAGGAATATAGTGACAATGATATTCCAAGTGTCCTTAATTGGCGTGGACTTCAGGATGAATCTCTTCTTTCAAAGCATGATACACTTTATTTTTATCTTCAGGTTTGCCATAAAACCTTGGACAAGGGTTGGATTTGTAGTCCTCCATTAACAGAAACGTAGTGATTAAGGGTTCATTGGGCTCAAAGCACCCTGCTTTCAACATCTCGATCTCTGTGGAAGTTCATGATGATACAAATTATTTCTGACTCACTGATTAAGTTAGATTTTATAGAAAACATCGACGTCATTCATTGACGTCATGGATTCCCCTGTGTGTTGGGCATGTTGAGACAGACATCATGAGATCGCATAGAATCAAACAACAACATTTTATTCAAAAAACATTTACGGCTTTTACAACACTCTAGGGAAACATAAATCCTCCCACAATGTTCTCTTACGCGATTTTCTGACGCTTGACTTTTGATTGCTCTCTCACCATATCACACAGTCGTTTTTCAAGGCTGAGCGGGTGGCTGACTTAGGGATACAGGTAGGCTTGGGAGTTTCATGAATCCACTGGAAATACTGGCAAGGGCTTCCAGTTTTGTCACAGCATAAGAAGACTTTATCCATGTTTCTGTGTCTTGCTTAGTTTAATTCTAGGAACAACACCACAGAAACTCTACAAGGTTCCCCATTTGTCCATTAGTTTAGGATGAATCTTGGTACAAAGAGCTTGAAGGACGAGTTGTTTGTTGTCATAACTTCCAAAGTTGACAGGGCACGTATTGCCTGTCTTGTTCAATTGATTAAACTTGGTATGGAGAGGTTTGGTCTCTTCTAAGAGGTGCTCGTCCAATTCCAGGGTCTCAGGATCAGGCTGGGTTTCCATGGAGCTGGGTCCATTGAACATTCGTCCACAGTCATCTCTTCATAGGAGGGAAAAATGGGTCCTAGCTGAATGGGACCGTACATAGCTAATACGGAGGGATATTTAGCTTCCTTTTGTTCCATGGCTAGAATTTCCTCTTTGGAATACGGTCGGTCTTCCCGTTGTTTCTCACCTTCCAACACCTTTCCCAACCTAGCTTTCCACATATCACTCTCTGATGGTTTCTGTCCAAAGGGTATCTCCTCCTTGGGTTTTATTCGTTTCAGCTGCTCATGGGTTTCTTGTGCCTGAGATTCTCGAAGGTTTTTAAGCACGTCTACTCCTGTATTGGGAGCCTCTGGTGTCCTTTTAGTTTTCTTGCGCTTGTTTTTCCCTTTTTGTTCTTCCACTTTTTTGGGACTCAGTGGTTGCAATCCCCAACAAGGACTGTAATTAGGAATTGGTCTCTCCTCATATAATTGTTTAGTCAAGGCCTCTATATTGACTTGCTGTTCAGGATTCAGTCGTTGCTCCAATTTCTCCATCTTCACCTCGGCTTTCTGAAACTTCTCAACCGTCCACGATCCATCTTGGGGCAATCCAAAGATATTGTCCAAAGCCTTACTGAATTCAGCAGAAGGAGGCACGGTGATTTCAGCAGTAGGATCTTCCATCTTGATTCGTTTCAACTGCTCAACTGTTGGTTCTTGATTGTAACGAGCAGGGAATAAATCGCTCATGTTTATACTTGTTTGGTGTGATTTGCATTGACGTCAATCTGATGACGTCCGTCCTTGGGAAATTGGACATGTTTGGGCAATAACGTCAATTGGGATCATGACCTAGCTGTATACGTGAGCGAGTTCTTTTTCAATCATGGACACTAGCGGTGCTTTTGCTTTCTGTCATGGATTTGAGTTACCTTACAATTGTTTTGATTATCGTGAAATTGGTTTATGCACTATGAACAGAACAGATCATTGCTTATTAGAATATGCGTGTGGCCTAGGCATCAATGCTTATTCCCAAGAAGTCAAAAAGAGCACAGAGGATGAAACACGTTCCGTGCACGGGTTAGCTTATAAAGGACATTCAATTCGTGAACATAATTTTATTGACAAGAATGTTTTGCTTTGGTTTCGCAAATTCACCTCATCAACGCATCCAGCTGTGGGTCTCTGTGGAGTAAAACCTCTCACTAAACTGTTTCGCGACTGCAAGATTCCAACCGTGAATTTACAACACTATGGTTTAACAGATTTGATAAATCATCCCATTGCAAATGTAAATGTGATGGCCCCAGGCAATTATCAAAACTGGGGTGATAGACATTGGCATGGTCAAAGGGGTGTATGGCATGACTGTTTTGCACGACTCATGGCCTGTAGAATGAGTGGTTGGGTACGCATATCGTTAAAAGTGAATCCCACTGTCGCTGAAGTCAATGCACAACGTGTTTTATGGCAACGACGGTGTGATGAATTACTCGATGTGATCTTATGTGATTGTTGCATTGAGGAAAAGGAGGGGAAGGTTTAGAATGGATTCCTGACAATTGCTCTCAATGTAAAAATATATCAAATACATCAAATATCAAATTCAAATATATCAAATATATTTTTCAACAAGATGTCATAGATAGCAGATGGATGGAGTATCAAGACTATGCAGATGAGTTACTGGAATGAATTTGGCGATGGACCCCACTGACACGTCACGTGGTTATAAAACAAGATCACTCAAAACACAAAAACTGGAAAGGAAAAATACTAAAGAGATGGATTACAATAATTCGTCACGGCGGCTTAGGCCATGAGGTTCAAGGGTCATGGCCTTATCTATCAAATGCGACCCCCTGGCCTTACGAACTGAGTCACGTGAAGAATGAATTTTCTCTAGTGGGATTAACTGCATGTCAGTATGAGAATGGTTAGAGTGAGAGAGAAAGTGTTCTGAAACAGTAGTGGGTTTACATTTAATGTCAGTTTTGTCGACTGCACGTCTGTGTTCGATAAATCCGTCCTTGAGACGTCGCTTAGTTTCACCTACATATTGTAAATTACAACGGTTGCATTGAACCATGTAGATCTCGTTTTTAGTGTTACAAGTAATGTGCGAAGTGATTGAGCGTGAAGTCTGTTTTTAGATTTTGCGTTCGATTGCAAAATCGGAATTCCGGATTTCCCAATGGAACGCAACCTTAAGAGTCTCATCTGATCTGACGAGTCACACGTAAGCCGGTTCAAACCCTGGGCAAGCCAGAAATAATAATTATTTCTTCTTTATTTCTTCCAGAAGTAATAATTATTTCTTCCTCATGATTATTTCTTTCCGCGCAAAGGAAATAACTCGAAGATATCTCGAACTAATTCCGAAGCAACTAAACATTCCTGAGCGTCGCGAATCCTTTACTTCGCGCTTCGCGAAAGTACGCGCTCCAGTCTAAAGACTCATTTTATCTTTTGAAAAACAAGCTGGAGTTTATCATTTCTTAAGGAGAAATCTTGACTGAGTCACAATGCAATTCAGAATTTTACCTGCGTTTTCACAATTCTTGTGAAATTTATTTCCTAGGGCTTTCGTGAGAAATAGTCTTTGGTGTTATTACAGATAACTAATCATATCTTTAGCCCTTGAAAAATGTTCAAAAGAACGCGATATTGTTTACATTATTCCGGTTTAAGGTTTTTGTCCACTGAAAATTAAGATTACTCAATTTGCTGATGGATTCTGTCTTAACATCCTGCTAAAATCACCCCGGGAAAACACTAATGAGCTGGGCCCAGCGTGACTAGCCCAGACTCGTACCCAGTCGCTAGTTTTGTGTTTTTGGGGTGAGAGAAGATTGGGGGTTATGTTGAGGCGCGCGGGGACTGATGGGAAGGTACGAAGGAAAAATAGCGACTGGCGGTTCGTTTCAATATGGCGGCTCAGAAAGAAAGCTCATTGTCACGCGGTGTAAGTAATGCTCTAAATGAGGAGAAATTAACTTGCCAACACGGTAGTTGTACTGCAAAAAATATGTTCGGAGCAACTTCAGAGTACCTGGCCTCAAATTTTCGTGTTCAGTTTAGCGATAATTATCGTCTATACTATATACCTGAATCGCACGACCTGGCGAAGGACATCGGGAGAACCGCAAGAAGTTGAAAGGGAAATCAGGCAATAAGAAAGAAAAGAAACAAAATAAAACTACAGTAACTAAAAAGAAGACTAAACGTAAAGAAAAAGAAAAAGAAAGAAGAGAAGAAAAAAACGGGCTTTGCCCGGAAACAAACTCGGGACCTTTTGCACCCCAGGCCATTTCGTTACCACTACGCCACGGAAACTCATTGCAAAAGTAGCTGATAATATTCTATTAAAAGCCTTTTACGTAGAACTTCCGCCAGCGCGGCCTATGCAAAGTTGATTGAGCCATATTAAACACGAATTCAGAGATACTTTTCAGAAGCATGACTGCCGTTTTGACAATGGCAAACTAACGTAAACGCATTTCATCGCATTTAAAGAACAGATGCCCAACTATAAGCCGATACGGTATAAACTCGTCTGCGAGCAAAATGTAATTTCTTACCTCGATTTTCGCTCATATCTTAAAGGTAATTATCCAAAATCGTTTTCGTTTGCTCTTAAAAGTACTTTTGCATTTGAAATTCAATTGCAAAAAGTAGTTACCGACTCCTAAAACGACCCAGAAAAAACAAGCACTTTGATCATTGATATGACCAACTAGTGTTTCGATAATTGCTTAACGCTTAATCCAGATAAGACGAAACTGATGGTTTTTGGTAGCCAATGAATGTCTTCTAAATTACTGGACTTTCAATTACCTACTGGGAAAAGGCATCAACCCGGCTCAATCAGTCAAAGACCTTGTAGTAAGGTTTGATCCCACACTATCTTTTGATAATCATACTTCTACTACAGTGTCGTCTTGCATATCGAAACTATCTCAAATAACTGATAAGGTGATACTCGGTAAAGAAATATCAAAAAGTGTCAAAGGTTTTCAAAACACACAAACGTTTCGGGTTTATGACTCTTTTTCACTGTGAGAAAAAAACCGTCGTACAGTACTGCGCAATATCATAGACATCATGAAAATGATCAAAGCACGCGCGCGTGTAATAGCTCGCACAGGATGTATATAATGTCCCAAGTCAAATAAATTTGAAATTGTTATTCAGTCCTTTCGGCTGAAGGGTGCCTAGGTGGAAAATCAACCGCATATCACGTTGCTTTTGGCGAATGTTAGTCTCACTGCATAATGCCACACCACGCACCTGGACATCAGAAGTACTGTGGCCAGTGGAGTTGAAATCTTGGGCAATAACCAAGATTCTTGTCTTGTCTATTTCATATCCTGCCATCGATGCCCACTTCTTTACTTTGGTGAAACTAGAAGAAACCTCAGGAGTCGCTTCAGCGAACATCTGCGACGTATAAGCAACAACACTCCTGGGTTTCCTGTGGCCCAAAGGGAAGGTACTTCATATATGATTATCATTATGTACCTAAACATACCTAATATACTTTATTATATATCATCATTATTATTATACACCTAAACATACCTATACACGCATGCACATACACACCCATGCACTCCCTCCATACACCTCTTAAGACCTATTTAACACCATGCACCCCTAAGCATAATCATACACCCGTGCACCCATGTATAACACCATGCACCCCTACACATCACCAAACATCCATGTAAATCACCATGCACTCCTATACATAAGCTTACACCCACGTATAACACCATGCACCTCTACACATCACCATACACCGATGCAAATCACCATGCACTCCTATACATGAGCGTACACCCATGTATAACACCATGCACCCCTAGACATAGCCATACACCTCTACATCACCATACACCTCAATACTTTGCACCTCAATACAAGACCAACAACAACAACAACAAGATAAGCTTTTTTTGCACGACTATAAAATTATGTAGTTACAGTATTGCAAAAGCTTTAATCATGTTTAAATAAGCCGTAAAATTGTAGTTTCTTAGAATGATGGATTGTATGTTGCCAATATGCAATTTTTGTTTTATTATATCTATATAGTGTTTGATCTTAGCTTCACTTAAATTATTAGGATCAAAATCAGGGAGGTCATAATATTCAGATATTTTCATAAGATTATGGTAAAAGCTATTTTTACCATTACAGTGAAGTTGTAGCGAAGTACGAAAGGCTTGTTTAACAATAGTATCCTCGTTTTTACGCAGAAGATACAATATGTAATAAAGGATGTTTTTATAAATATTAATAATTAATGAAACCGTCCTAATTCACTTCTACTTGCAACATTTGAAGCTTTATTGCTTATTTCTAGGTAACGTTTGCAAAATTATACCAATATACACCAATATACAACACCATACAACCCTATACATCACCATCAACACCCATTTGAAACACCACACACCCTAATACATCACCATATACCAAGAACGAGAAGTCCAAAGACTACTGCAAAGCTGATTTAAAAAACATGTATTGCTTTTTATAACAATATTTCGGCTGGCCATACCAGCCTTCTTCAGGTTTACAGATGTTACTGAACTTATGTAGCAGTCACAATATTACATAGATGGAGAATGTCACAATCAAAATTGTTTAAAAGGGAGAGGCGGAAATGACGTACAACACAAAAACTGGAAAGGAAAATTACTAAAGAGATGGATTACAATAATTCGTCACGGCGGCTTAGGCCATGAGGTTCAAGGGTCATGGCCTTATCTATCAAATGCGACCCCCTGGCCTTACGAACTGAGTCACGTGGAGAATGAATTTTCTCTAGTGGGATTAACTGCATGTCAGTATGAGAATGGTTAGAGTGAGAGAGAAAGTGTTCTGAAACAGTAGTGGGTTTACATTTAATGTCAGTTTTGTCGACTGCACGTCTGTGTTCGTTAAATCCGTCCTTGAGACGTCCCTTAGTTTCACCTACATATTGTAAATTACAACGGTTACATTGAACCATGCAGATCACGTTTTTAGTGAAGTGTGTGAAGTGATTGAGCGTGTTTCACCTGTAGCGTAAAAGGTATAACGTGTGAGGCCGTTAGTAATATATGGACAAGTGGCACAATTTTGTCCACAGCGGAAGGAGCCTGACGGAAAATGATTGTTGGAGATAACGGGTAATTGTGCTTTAACTAAACTGTCACGAAGATTAGGGCTACGTCTGTAAGCAACAAAAGGCGGTTGCTTAAAGACGTCTTTGCAAAGGTTAGAAGAGTGTAAGATGTTAAAATGTTTGCGAAGGATATTAGAAATGCTTCTACAGCCAAATTTATATCTAAATATTTTTCGGAACGTTTTCTCTCTACTTGTGGTGAGCAAATATATCTGAAGGCTTTTTAAAGTTTTGTAAGCTTATATCAAACCTGATACCAGGTAAGATCATTGACTCAAATCCTACAAACGTGCATGACAGTTGCCGCATAAACTGTCAGCGTGAACTGTGCAAGACTTCATGAAATTATATATAACAAAAACAAACATCAAATACAATAATTACTCAGGCTTACCATTCGACATTCAGTTCCTGAAAGCTATCAAGGAAGGCCATAGTTGCTTGAGACTTTTAGACCGTCCTACGCATTAAGCAAAGTGAAAAACGAAAACGATGCCATCCGAAATCGAATTACCGAATTTTGACAAGGGACGCATTTCTCAACCAAAAACCCAGTAAACAAACCAGCCCTGAATAACAGAAGACTCTTGATAGCAGCTGTATTTCATTTTGTACATCCAGAGGAAAAAGACAGTTAAAAACATCACAAGTTGACACAAAACTCTGCCAGCTTCAGCTGTCAGAGTAAATAACGTTCAAGATGTTGCATAATTTTTCCGCATGAGCTCACCTGTCAAATTTTGACCAGTCAGAGTATAAAAATTGGACGTAGAGCGTGACCAACTCGTGACCATGGTAAGATAAGGTCATCTCCGCCTGTACTTGAAAAAAAAACTGGCTGAATTTTCGCTTCCAAGGTCAGTTTGAAATGAAAATCCTAATAGTGCGGGGCCATAGTGACATAAACCAACATATTTGATAGGAATCCTTGGAAAAATAAACTTGAGCCTGCGATCATTTGAAACTGGTACTTTGACAGCGGATAACTTCAAAAAGAATACTTGACCTCCATGGGTAGATACTTAAGCCCGCGGTACGAACAGGTGATACTGGTCAGCGGATGCCCTGTTTTGACAGCTGTCAATTGATCATAACATTAATGTGCAATTAGTTTTCTCTTGGGCTCCCAAACTAGCTAAAAATGTGAGAGTAAACATGGGTTATCCTGTGGTGCGGACGGACGGTCGGCGGTCGGCGGTCGGTGTAAGGTCACGTGATTACCAAATTTTCTGGGACGGGTAGATTTACCTAGCCATGGGCTTCGCCCACGCGCGCGCAAAGCGCGTGCGTGGAGCTCCGCTATAAGCTTTTGATTAAGTTATAAAAACAACCACCAACATTAATTTGTAGCAACTCCTGAATACGTTGAAAATGGTGCAGACAACATGCAACACTGTTTAAATTAGTGTTAAAAGCACGAAATTTGGCGGAGGTATAGAGGTCCACGTCCTGAGTAATTCTGGATAGGACATCACCTCGCAAATTGAATACATCCAGTTTTATAGCCATGGAATTAGTTATTATTTAAACAGCTAAAACACAGGCTTAAAGTTAAAGAATGAACAGGAAATTTATAAGAGCAATAAGAGATAGTGTAGTGCGCAGTGCTATCCACGCCCTCTGATGGATACTTCCAGAAATATAGGCAAGGAATTCATTATAATAAAAATACATAAATTATGCACTGTTTAAGCTTGTATATACTTAAACTCTTGTGTATGGATAGATGTTAATGTCACAATTAATTCTAGATAGGATATTCACGCCACAAACTGAATACTTCCAGTTTTATAGCCACGGAATTAGTTGTCATTTAAACAGCAAAAACAGAGCCTTAAAGGTAAAGAATGGGTCCGAAATTTATAGGAGCCATAAGATACAGTGTAATGCACAGTGATATCCATATAAGCACGCCTTCTGATGGATACTTCCAAAAATAAAGACCAGGAATACATTATAATAAAAACACGGAAATTATGCACTGCTTAAGCTCGTACATTTTTAAACTCTTGTTTTTGGATAACTGTTAATGTTATAAATATCTCTAGATAGGAAGTCACGCCCCTTTTCAAGTACGTCCAGTTACTCAACTATGCAATGGATTATATAAATAAACGCAGATAAATAGCGTTTCTAGGGTGGAATCAAAAGACTAAAAAATGTCACCATGATAAGCCACATTGCAATTTGTATTTCTATGGATGAAACGACGCCTTCTGATGGATACTTACAGATAAATAAAGGTTGCTTTGGTATTATTGGAAGTGTACAATTTGGCACTAAAAGTGCCTGCACATGTAAAATTCTGTACTTCCTCTCGACAATAATATTTTTATGCACTTATTATGTCTTGAATGATGCAACGCCCTTTATAAAGTATTTCCAGTTGAGAAGTCAGGAAATTAATAAGACATCGTCTTTTTCACTTACATTTCGGTTCTATCCTGAGTACTGACAACTGGTCGAAAAACCACAAGATCTCGCAGTGAGCAGTAAGAGTAAAATACATATGCGGTAATTGTTAACATGTTGAAGCCTGGGCATTGTAAGACTCTCGAGCAATACGGGGAAGAAGTGTTTCTGAGCTACGTGTAACAGCAGCTGAAATTTCATGTCAACAGGATAGACGGGATTCTTATAATGCCAGCAGCTTCAAAGCGCACACCAGGGAGACGCGAGGGAACGGGGTGAGAAGGCGAGTTGAGCCTAACAGTCCCATACCAACGAACTGGGATGGATTTCTCAGGGTAGACGAAAACAAAAAGGAACTGTTGAGGTTCTTGGCAGGGACGTGCTCGACCACTGACTGTTTCGATAAGAAGGTAATATCATCTTACGACCAGTCAGTGTTAGGCAGCAAAAGTGGAGATATTGGTGATTTATAACCATGCACGCACGAGGAAGCTGATAAGAGAATTTTCGTTCACTGCCTGGATTCAGTAAGAGAAAGCAATAAGAGGCTATTGATCCGCACAGTTGATACCGACGTGGGTGTTATAGCTATTTATGTGTTCCGGAGGCTCAGTGCCAGCGAAATATGGATTGCATTTCGCACTGGCAAAGCATTCCGCTACATCGAGGTTTACAAAATTGCAGCTGGTTTGGGTCCTGACAAAAGTTTAGCTCTACCGGCATTTCATGCTCCCACTGGCTGTGATCAAGTCTTGTCCTTTTATGCTAAAGGCAACAAACCTGCTTGGGACACATGGAACGTCTATGAGGATGTTACTCCAGCGTTTACTACTCTAAGTAATAACCCTAACACTGAGGCAGTCTACGAGTCCCTTCCCCTCCTGGATCGCTTCGTCGTTCTAATGTATGAGAGAACCAGTAGCTGTGTTTCAGCAAATGAAGCAAGGTTGTATTTATTCCCCACAAGGACCAGAATAGATGCAATTCCACCCACGTCTGCTGCTCTACTGCAGCATATTAAGCGAGCAGCCTACATAGTTGGGGTCAGGCCCTCATGGCCAGTCCAAATTTCCCGTCTCTAAAAGAATGGGCGTGGCAGCAGTCTTCAAGCGGCCAGTGGCAGCCTGTCTGGAATTACTTCGAGAAGTGTCCAAGGTATGTGAACTGTTGCTGAAATGTAGCTGTCAGCCTGAGAAGGGATGTAAAGGGCGATGCAAATGTGTACTGCACATTTGTACTGCCCTGTGCAAGTGCAGAGGACAATGTGAGCGGTAATGATCATTCGTCGACTCGTCTGTAGGTAAGTAAAAACAAGTTGAGCTACTGCTGTCTAAATAAGATTATCTAACGTTTGTAACGCATTCTTTGGACTCATATTTTGTTTTTCTTACCAACTGGCACCGAGTCAAAAAGCAAAGTAAATTGGATCAGACAAGAGTGCAGATCGCGGATCATATTAGGAGTATTTAGCATACACTATGTCTTTGGTGTTTAGGATTTGGCATGAGTTTTGCTCACTGGATTCTAAGATGGAGCTTTGATTTTATTAATAGAGGAACCGGATGCCACAGCCAGGAAAAATGAGAAGGGGTTGCGTTGCTCATGAAACGTCATTCAGAGCCTTAGCTCGGAAAAAGTTTTTGGTTACCTTCATTTTATTTTGTGAAAATTAATTCGATGACTGCACAACTGAAAGTAGTCAATAAAGACGTGAAATTATTTTTAGTCATGATAATTGCATGGAAATATTGTGGATGAGACGGAAGTATAGAACTATGATGCGTGTGGGCATTTTTGTTACTCTATATTGTTTACTTTCGGTAATAGCAATGTAGCATCTATTTCTCCGTAAGCATCCACCAAAAGGCGTGATTCTATCCATAGATATACAAACGCCAATGTAGCCAATCACGGTGACTTTTTGAATCTTCTGATTCCACCCTAGAAATGATATTTTCCAGCACTTTATTATATAATCCATTCCATAGCTGTTTAACTGGAAGTACTTGAAAAGGGTCGTAACATCTATACATAAACAAGAGTTTAAGTATTTACCAGCTTAAACAGTGCATAATTTACGTACTTTTTATAATGCATTCCTCGTCTTCATTTCGGAAAGTATCCATCAGAGGGCGTGGTACTTTGGATATCACTGTGCACTACTCTGTATGTTATTGCTCTTATAAATGTCGGACCCATTATTTTCCTTTAAGGATGTGTTTTTGCTTTTTAAATGATAAGTTAATGGCAATTTGGCAATTTAATGGCAATTTAGGGCGTGACGTCCTATCTAGAATTATTTGAAATATTAACATTTTTTGATGTACAAGAGTTTCAGTATATACAAGCTTAAACAGTGTATAATTTATGCATTTTTATTATAATTATTCCTCGTCTTTATTTCTGGAAGTATCCATCAGAGGGCATCGTTCTATAGATAACACTGTGTACTACACTGTATCTTACTGCTCTTATAAATTTCGAACCCATTCTTTAAATTAAAGGCTGTGTTTTTGCCATTTAAATGATAATTAAATCCATGGCTATAAAACTGGAAGTATTCAATTTGAGGGGTGACGTCCTATTTAGAGTTACTAAGGGAATAAACTTCTAAACCTCTGCAAAGTTTCCTGCTGTTAACACAAATTTGAACAATGTTGCACCATTTTCCCGCACCACATATAATAGTGAAATTTGGGGTGTGTATGCAAAACCACATTTTAAGGCTTGGGACGGTATACAAATTGAAAAAACACAAGAAAATTTTGCAAACGGTACTTAGGGGTAAATAACAAAGCTTCTTATATAGCATGTAGAGCTGAACTTGGTCGCTTTCCTTGAAGTATCACTATTACTCAAAAACTTCTCAACTACATTTTATATATTCAGTCTAAAACCGAAGACTCTTTTGTCAAACAAACCTTTTAATGTCATTTGATCGACACTCCAATGGTAAAAGTAGCTTTCACTCCCATCTAATGAATTCAACCTACCTGACTTTAATCCTAATTTGTTAGATACCGCAATAGTCAAAACCTTTGTACGCTTGATGAAACAAAAATATATCTCCCATTGGAAAAACACCCTCCAACATTCTCAAAAACTAGAATTTTATAGATCTTTTAAAAACGAGCAAACCATTTATAATTATCTAGATTTAACAAGAAGAACAGCCGAGAGAAAGACATTAGTCAAATTACGAATTAGCAATCACAAATTAATGATAGAACAAGGTAGATACAATCAGATCTCTAGAGAAAATAGACATTGCCCACTCTGTGAGTCCAATCAAATACTCTGATTCCAAATATTACCCAATTACAGGTCAAGGATCTGATCAATGAACTGATGAACTCCTCAAATTACTATATTAATTTACAATTAGTTAAATATACTTCAGCTTGCTTTCATTTCCGTGAAAAATGGTAAGCGAAGTAAACTAATTGCAATAAGACGAAATTTTATTTTTTCTGTTTTTCTGTTAAAGTAGCTTTTGCAATACTATATGTACATGTATGGTCATGCAAATAAAGCTTGTTATTGTTAACACCATCACCATTCAACTCTATACAAGACCATACATCCCTATACATCACCATACACCTCTATACATCACCATTAGCACCCATTTGAAACACTACACACCCTTTAATATACATCACCATAGAGCCTCTTGAAACACACACCATACACCCCTACAAATCACCATACACCCCTATACATCACCATATACTCCTATACATCAGAATACACCTCGATGCATCATCATACATCCTATACAACATATACTCCTATACATCACCATATACTCTACACAACACCATTCACCCCTATACATCACCATACACCTCTGTACAAGACCTTACACCCTTATACAACACCATACTCCCCTATACATCACCATACACCTCTATAAAAGACTATACACCCCTATATATCACCATACACCCCTATACATCAACGTACACCCCTATATCTCACCATACACCCCTAGACAACACCATTCACCCCTATACACCACTATAAATCTCTATACAAGACTCTACACCCCTATACATCAGCATACGCTTCTATACATCATTATACACTCATTTAAAACACCACACACTGCTATACATCACTGTACACCTCTATACAAGACTCTACACCCCTATACATGACCATACGGCCCTCTATATCACCAAACACCCCAGACTAACACCCGTATACATCACCATACACCCCTTTACATCACCATATACTCCTTTACATCACCATGCCCCCCTATACAACACCATACACCCCTATACATCAGCACTATACAATACTATACACCCATGTATAACACCATGCAACCCCCATACACCTCTATAGATCACTATACACCCCTATATATCACCATACATCCATTTATAACACTATGCACCCCTATGAATCACCATACTCCTCTATACATCACCATACCCCTTTAGACACCACCATACTCTCCCATATATCACTATACACCATCCTATGTATAACACACTATACACTCCTATACATCTTCATACACCCTTATACATTACCATAGAGGTCTATAGTGATGTATAGGGTATACATCACCATACATGGGGGACCCAAAGACCGTTTTCTCTAAGATATCCCTTCGGAGAAGCAAATAATGCCTACGATTTTATGCGGTTTAATTTGCACATTTCACTCCCCAGGTTGGGCTATTTTTAATACTAAAGGGAACCTAAAATTTTTGCATTCAGAAATCTGATGGGGAGAGGAATCAGAAAAATTCTCACTTTCGTAACAACTTAAATTGCCTCAAAAACGTTAAGAGAAAAAATATTGAAGCCCTTGTCTTCAACAGGACTCAAGCTCCCGTAGGATGACCCAACAGGTACAAAATTTATAGCGCTGCTTAGAATGCACTTCTAGAGGTTAAATCATACTCTGGATGCCCAAAAAGTGCTTTAAATGCATTGAAGAGGAAACCGATTTTTTGGATTGTAGAAACCATAGTCAAGCCAGCAATCTTGACAAAGTGTGCGAAAGAAGACTGAGTAGTTTTCCAATTAACAAAAAATACTTCACCTGTCCTATGAATTTAACGTGTAAGTGAATTAACTACGATCCTCTATCGAGGGTTGCTCCAGGAGTTCACCAAAGATTTGTATAGAAAGTATGATGATTTAAATTATAAATGTTGTTTAGAAATGTATAGTGGTAATAGCATCAAGGCGGAACGAACAATACCCACGGTTGACCTGAATGGTGGTAAAATTAGTATATAAAGGAAAGATATCTCTTGAGTCTTGAAACTACCGTTAATCACTACCCCTTCCCCCCTTCTTAGAGGAGGGAATTAGTAAGCCCCACCTACCCTCCCCCTCTTTTAGGCCTGTCCTCCTCCCTTCCCCCTCATTATTTTTCACTAATAAACGATGCAACATATCTGACGAAAAAACAAATATCAAACGATATATTTGACAGTATAGATCAACCAGGACGGTAAAAATTCATTTTGGTGTACCTGGGACGGGTTTTTTCACATGTTGGAAATTGGGATTTGTTTTTGACCCTCAGCTGCATGTCCTCCAACGTCTTGATGGTAATCTGTCATTCCCTCATATGCTTCATGCAGTCTTAAGAACACACCCACATTTTTAGGCGCTGCTTTAAGTAAGGTTTCAAACTTTTGCTTCCCTTCAAGCCTCTCACTTAGACCCTGTTTCCCTTTCCTTTTTTGAAAGGAAATGGGAATGATTCTAGTGAATATCGGCTAGAAAAAGTAAAAACACAGTGTTGATCAGCCGCAGGAAGGATGCCGTATGAGGGCCAGCGGGTTCTCTTAAAGCAGATGTGCAATATGTAGTCTAACTATAGCATAAAAATAACTGCGCTAGGGGGTGAATATAAAGCAAAACAATAATTTTCCTGAGGCCACTATTCACTGAGATTGAAAAGAATGGTTGTTACAAATAATAATTTTTTTTTTTGGAGATGTGATGCTGATATTATAAACGGAACTTTTGGTCAGATAGAAAGTCATTATTTGAAATTTTATCTTTAATCAGAGTGAGAGGGGAAGTACGTCAAAGTAAATCTCCCTCCTCCCTAAATTTGGGGCAATTTCTCCCTCTCCCTAAACTTGGTTGGCGGCGGGCAACACAAGATAATGTAAAGCAAGTTATCTGACCTTAAGACTTTAAGGCCTTAAGGCAATAATAATGCGTGCAGGGCGGAGACAGGAAAATTCTCAATAAAAACTAACGCGTAGTGAAGGAATTTTAAGTTTTGGTCAGTCCCTGATAAAATCGAAAATAAATTATCGCAAGTAATATACAATAACATAAATTGAAATGAAAATAAAGCTTTCTGGAGGAAAAATCAGAAGCACATTAGACGGATAGGACTGGGAAAAGTTTGGATAAAAGGACTTTACTCACAGGGGTTATAGGCACAACAAGGCAAAGAACTGGAACAATGGATGAGAGAAATGAATGTCAAATCTTTATTTTAACACGGTACAAAATTCATCAGGTTGGTACAATATAAAATAAAACAACATAATTTCTAACTGACAAGAAATACGTATCTAAAAAGTCTCTACTATATCTAGCCGGATTTTTTAAAACGTTATCACCAACGTTACGGCTTGTAATAAACTATGCGTTGTTGGGGTGAGCTAAAACGCTTAAGAGGTCAAAGGGTTGATGAGGTGCAGGCCTACAACTACTCCAAAAACTGGCTACGCCCCTGCCAAAGGAGCTATTATAAAAACTAAGAGTTTGCTTTTTTTCTCTTCTCCTCCTTTCCTTGGAGCTTTTCGGGGTTATAGAAATCTGCCTTATGACGCCTTTTCAGTCACTTGACTCATATTGAAATTTCGTTAGGCTAGTTTTCAAAAAATCTGCTAGGTATACAGTGTATACTAATCATAATTACACTAAGCTAGACCTGTTTTCCATGAATGATGTCTATAACGACGTGAATAACTACATTAGAAGAGATGCTGATCAAAATAACAAAGTGAGAACATATCAAAAATTCAAAACAATAGAACAGTACAAATGTGAAGATTACCTTCGCCAGATCATCAAAGCAATACCCGCCACAGAATAACGTTAACGAAATTGCGATTAAACAGCCACAAACTCATAGAAATGGGCCGATACTTAAGACCTTATAGAAAACTTGGAAAGACAACATGTATGTCATTTTTGTAAACTAGAAATGGAGGATGAATATCGCTTTTTAACTGTTTGCACCACTTACCAGGAAAAAAGGAACGTTCTATTCGATAACTTGAAAAAGTAACATCTTATAGAAACTTATAAAGGTTAACAAAATGTCACCAAATGAGATATTCATGATTAAAGAGAAGTTGTCTGTAAGATTCGAACTATATTGAAAAGTCGCTGCCACACTATCTCACCGAATCGGCTAAAAATTGGCATGTAGACTTGATTTGGGGTCTCTAATAAGGAATAGGTAACTTTAGGTTCCAATTCCTCCTATTTCGGAAATTATCGACATGGCCGGTTTTTGGGTGCCTCGGACCGGCGCCATATTGGTTAATAGAAGCTGTTTTTGAGCCTTCGACTACAACCCTGTCTTCAAAGCTAATCTTCCTTTGCGATACACATTGAGAGAACTATCCCTCTTCATTGTATTTCTAGAAACTACTTCGATATTGATAACGTTTTCGTTTACGATCGATTAAACTTTTGGTTGGTATACTTTTTGAACTTTTTACACCCGCAAAATTAACAGAAATTCAAGGGCGTTTATCTCTCTTGCCACATCGCATTGAAGCTTGCCACTCTGCCTGAATACTCATTGTTTGTAGTTAAATTGAGTTCTTTAACAAAAAAATTGGGCACATTTAACGGAGCAGAAACAAAAGTAATGTATGGAAGAGTGTTCTAGCGACTTTGTCCATAAGCTTTGCACCGGATACTCGCCAGGTATTGCCAAAATTACAATCGATAATAGAGTTTCTGCCACTAAATTTGAGTGATCTGTATAATAAAATTAGCCTCGTAATATTAGCGATAGCTCTGCTGGAATTTTCCTGATTTTCCTCCAGTTCCTTTACCGAAACCAAAGCTTTTAAAATTAACCATAATAATGAAAATTGAAATGTATTACCTTACTCGACGACAAAGATGCCAATTTCCAACGCATATCGCGGGTCGTGACGTTCCTTCCATGGCGTTACAACTCATGTGAAACCCCCTTGTTTCAACTACTGAACTGAAGAATCCGTGAACATCTTAGCCAGGCAATAAATAATGGAAGTTGATATAAGTTATCATTTTTAGTGAGCGAGGATGCGATGATAGTTCCAGCTACATGTATTCACAGCGTTTAAAGACTCGCTCAAAACTCATGAGACATGGGCCCTTGAAATAAACATCATTACTTCCGGTTTTACAAATTGGGCGTTGGCAACGTAATAAGGGACGGACCATTGGAAATAACCGGAGGTGGGGAGACAGTTCCCAGACAAAAAATTCCTGCTAGGGAAACGTGTCTAAAAAAAATCCTGCAAGCTTTGTCGCCTAAAACAATATATATTATTAATATAATAACAATATTATTAGTTATATGCACTAGAAAAAGATTACTGCAGACAAGCGGGCTTTTTAAAAATATTCTTGCACCCGAAAACTTTTTCAGCACCCCTCCCCCCCCGCTCCGCCGCTCCGATTTCTAATGGTCCGTCCCTAAATAGACTCAATCTATCTTCTGCACCATTAACAACGGTTCCGTGCAAAATTTTCAGGTATTTTGTTCCAATCACAAAGCTCTTTTTGAGGAGAGTCTTGGTCTTTCTATAAAGTATTTTGTGATGAACCGGAAAATGGGTTTGGAAGGGGTTGAGAAGAACGAGGGATGAGCACAGGAGATTAAAAAACCTCAGTCACCCCGCCGAGTGTTTAAAACTGTGCGCAAATGCCCCACCATAGGGACAATTCCAGGTTTTCGTTTTCTTGAAAGAGTTTAAAATCGCTAGTCCATGCACGGATAACTCAAGAGAGTCCTAATTCTAAATAAAGGAAACAACAAAGAAACTTCAGTAAGCGACCAGAGTATCCGATATCGCGAGCAATAAGGGTGTTCTTTTACGGAGTGACTGAAGATGTGTCTGTAGTTTAATGTAAAATCATTCACCATGCTCACGGACCTTTCGACAACATAAGTGTACCGATTGACGTAATATCAGTGGTAAAAAACGAACACTTTTTACCGTAGGACGATGACGTCATCATGCAAAAGGTATCTTCACCCTGGCATCCTCAATTTCAAACCGTCAAAACCTAATTTTCTCTACTGGACAACTCAAAAACGCCTCTAAGGACAAGTAGTGGTAATGTGCTTGTTAGTAAGACGTCCAACATAAGGAAACATTCATAATCAATTTGGTCAATGCATTAATAAAGGGATACATTCTCCTTTACCCTTAGGTACAGAGTTCAAAAGCCCAAAAGATTTTTATTTCAGCTCTAGCATGTGTTGTCTAGCGATTTGCCTTGAGTTTCTCTTCTTTTCCAGATCAAACAAGCTGTGCCCATCGTATATAATCTTGCCTGGGCTCCCTTGAAAAATTCCATTTGATCAGAAGCCTTCAAGTTCATCGTCCGTCACGACAACTTCATGATCTATTTTAATGGGTGGTTTTCTGGAACTATCCTTTGATTTGTCCCTTCTGGTCTTCGCTAGCTAGATTAGCGAGGCCGTTTCAATTTCTCTCTAGCAAAAGTCTCTATCAGCAGGGTCCGAAATTGCACTTTCCTGGTCGCCAATGCGACTAGAAATTCAGTCCTGGCGACCAGAATTTCATAGCTGGTCGCCAGCTAGCGACTTGTAAAGGGTTAGGGTTAGGGCTGGTTGTTATTGTGGACTTTAACGTTAGGAGAAACTTCGAAGCTATTTGCCAACAGGTGTCTTACTTTTTGTCCTGCTGATATTTTTTAATTAAAAGTGAAACGAATCTTCCTGTAGTAATACCTCCACAACAGCTACGATCAATGCGAGTTCTACGTTTCCAAGCCGCCATGTTGTTTTCCATAGCTGAAATACGGTAAGTACATTATGTAGAGTAATGTGGCACAGTTGTGGCCTGGTACAAGCAACATGGCGGCTTGACTCGTGTTTATGTTTCGTGTTTCGTGGTAGTTATGGGAAGAGAATAGAGTTTTGATATGATCAGTGCAGTCATGGGCAGACAGCTTTCTGTTCCTACATTCTAGGTCAGATAGCTTTATATCTCCAAAAAGTAATTTGTGGAAAAAAATAAGACTTCACTCGTACACGTATGGTTGCTTTCTAGTATCGGGAGCGGGAGTAGTGCAATTTTTGAGCATAAAAACATCCATGCCATGCATTTTTTATTCGTGTTGTAACTTTTCTGTGAAAAAAAAGGGAGGGGAAATTTTTGGCGACCACAATTTGCCCTCTGGCGACCAAAAATTTATACTTGATCGCCAGTTGGCGCCCGTATTAAAAAGTTAATTTCGGACCCTGATCAGAAGCGTAGCCAGGATTTTCCAGGTGTGCGCGCAATTTTCAAAACTTACTTTAACTTCTTACTCAGTTCTCCCTTAACGTTTCCTCATTATATTTGCTAATTCTGTTAACTAGGTGAGGTTATGCGTGGATGAAATGGCACTTGCAATCGGTGAGAAAATTAGGTTAGATACACGCTTTGCCCTTAATGACGGCTCACACGTTTTGCTGACACTTTCTACCTTCGAAGGGAAAAGTGGAGCTTTGCCTTCCCCACTCTCGTTCGGCTGTTCAAACTAAATGTACCCAGCTTTAATTTTTAATAAAGGTATGACAGTAGCAGTGGCAAATCCAGACCTCCGGGGGGGGCCGGTCATCCAGACCCTGAGATACGGGGGGGCGGTCTCAAAACATTTTTTTTCGGCCCTTCGGGCCTCAGTTTGGTCAAAAAATAAGGGGAGGCCCCCTCCCCTGGATCCTCAACTGAGTAGGAATCCAAATTGTTTTCAAATGTTCTTCAAAATGAACGCCATGCAAATGGCGTGTTTCACTGATTTTAACACGAAGATTGTGAAGCAATGTCTAGTGAGTACGGGGGCTAATGCTCCATCTTAAAAATTTGAAATTGAAAAGGAAAATCTTGTATAACAGGAGTACACATTTTTAGCTATTTTATCGAGTTGTGAAAAAACAGAAATATGTTTCGTCTTGAATTTGTTATACTCTCATCCAGTTTGAGTGTTTTCAGTCTTTCTGATATGCCCGTCGGATATCGGAAATTTTTTAAATGATCGATTAAGCGCCGCGGCGCTTATTTCATTTTCCATGTTAAAGGTGCGGCCCTCATTTCAGCTGCAGGTAAAACACAAAGGGGAATATAGAGACCTCAGAGTTGGGCAAGAAAAAGGACAAATGTGCACACCTCGAACTGTTATATGAACCTAGTTTCGAAAGTTTCCGCAAATTAAAACTTTAGAACTCACGAGTGGGTGTTGGTCTTGTTTTTCAAGCGATATGGTTTTGATATCTTTTATCTTTCTATATATATCAAACGCCTTAACAAAGGTAGGGCGTTTATTTGTAAATCAAATTAGCGCTTAGGCGCTTATTCGAGAGCGGCGTTTACTCGAGAAGCGGCGCTTAATCGATCATTTACGGTAATTTCCCTTTTCTTTGGAAAAAAGAAAAAAATGAAAGATTTCCTCCTTGCCCCCGTTTTAGACGCTTTCATGTGCATTGGCTAAATTTTATTTTCATAACCTACTTTATCGCGCATTCTGACGTCACTTATCCTTAAAAAATTAGTTTATTGAAGGAAGAGTGACGTAAAGATCTCATGAGGCGTTTGTGATTTTATAAACTATTTGACGCAGTCCTTTTTTTACGGCTTATGTCCGTTGGTGAAATTGCTACTTGGGTTTTCTTGGATTGAAAAGGGCGGGCTCTTTCTAAACGTGGCGTTGTTTATGGGACGTCAGTATACAGAATCAGTCGATGGCAAACAACGAAAAGGCTTTTATATGGTAAGTTACAGTGACGGACCTTGCCTCGAGATGGTTATATTTTTGTTCGTAACTTCAGTGTTGGTCTGAAAATTTTTTGTTATGGATTTGGTGATGGGGGTGGGGAAGGGGGTGGGGAGAGAGAGATCAGAACGATGTAAAGGTCGAGAGAGCGAGTGTGTGCCCACCGTTCATAATTCTAATCTTAGTGGGTTGGGCGCAGCCTTGGCCCAGCCCAATGGGGTAACCATCCAAATTGTGCATAAAGGAGGTTCAGACATATGAAAGCAAAGAGATTGACCAGGCTTAGCGTTTACGTCGAACGTAAAAAAGTGTGCAAGTGGTCGCTGGTTTATTCACAGGTGGGAAAGTTGCTTTGAAGCTTTTGTTGACCCAATTTTTTTCTAACATTTTGTCGAGTCAGTTTTTTTTAATTATGGGACGGTAACGAGAGAGGTTAAAAGTGGAAAGTGGGATTTTCACGATGGTAGAACCGGAAGAAACGCGATTGCATTTCGTAACATTTTATGACGGAAAAAGGCCAGGAAAGGAGGGGGAATTGAAGGGTTTACTCTATTCCTCCTGGCCCACCTTGTCCTGAACCGGCCCTTGGTGAAAGCAAACAAAATTCCAAGTTCTTTTCTAAATTATTTAATCCCCAGAAATGTTCTATTTCTGGTTAAAGAGTTTTAATGTGATAAAGTGACGTAATAATGATGTCATTATAATAGAAAAATCATATTTTTGTGAACTCTAACTCGTAGTCACTCATGGTCAGTCGTATGTACTTTTAGACACAATCCTCGAGGCTTGCGTCTTCACAACTGACTAGTCTTTAGTGCAACGCTGGAACACTGCAATAGCCAATATTACTGCTGTGTCACTGAACTTTTGCCTGATTAAATTGGTGAAAGAAAAATGTTTCTTTTTTTGCACTAGTAAATTTACTGCGTGTGTTATTTTGAAAGAACATTAAATATTCACCCACTATTTGTTGTGTCACTTGCTGTGATGATAAATAATATTCATAGGTCACGTCCAATGAAATAAAATGTCATCCTTATGTGTATTTTTCGTACAAAGAATACTAATGAGCATGAAATTTTTGAATAAAGAATATCAATAGAGCAAAATACAATCAGCCCCGCACTCCGCTGAGACCAGGGCGTAAGGAGCTAGGGCGTTGAGACAAAACAAGATGGCGGACATTACACTGGACCGTCAGAGAGATTATCCAGCGGACGTTAGCCATTATCCTGTGGCATTCATTTGCTGAAGCAATAGTGAAGGAACAAATTATTTTTTTCTCACGTTCGTTTTCTGTTTTGTTTATTTTTTTTTTCCCGTGAACAAATATCTTTATTGAATATAATTCCACCTCCGTGATCTGTAAATTTCGTGACTTGGCAAGAAAATGGCATCACAACCCAGATGATAGCACTGACATTATTTTTAGACTAATATTACCGGTTCTCCAATTCAGTTCAATATCAAGTTGTGTGATTCATCATCTGCTATGGCAATTATTTTTTGCTGCCCAGTTTCAAGGCCAGATGATCTGTTTTCACTATTAAAGTTTGCATAGGCGTACGGGAAATTTTTTGCCAGGGGGGGCGGTAAACCATTTGCCCAAAAAATTCTCGCAAGTTGCCCGAATTTTTCCGAAACGTACAGTCGAAAAGAAACGAGGGCCATACGACGCAAACACAGAGCCCGCACTGGCATATGAAGGTGGCTCGATACTGTAACAGTTTTTTAGGGTCAATACCTCCCAATTCTGAGCATAACTACGTCGCCATAGACAAACATTTGGAAAAATTGCCACCACAGTTTTATTAGATAAAGATGAAAATTTGTCATGATCAGGAATGCAATGACATCGGAGTTGTCATAGCAACGAAATGACGCCATTGCCTATATAACATGCAGTAATATTTCTCGGCACAGGGAACTGTTCTTACAAAATCGTTCACGGAAACGTTTTCCTCAAATAGTCGCCTCGATGTTCGTGAAGTTAAAACGGAAACTGTGAGAGTGTTATTGGGATATTTTGGAATGACGTTTTCATCGTTAGAAATATGGTAAAAAACGAAAATCTTGCTGTTTGGCCGTTATCGAACTGAGAACTAGTCAGCCACTTCTTCATTTTCAGATCCACTGCTGATGCTATCTGCCATACACTATTCTACGAGCGGGAGATGATTCTATCAAGATATGCGGAAGTTTATTCTAATCAATTCACGACTGGAGAGAGTCCATTCCAGTTAGTGCAGTACAGTGCAGCACAGTGCTCAACAGTAAAAAACCTGATATAAACCTGATGAAGACTGGTATTGGCCAGTCGAAATATGGCAACTTAACTCTATTTCACGTTGTTTGATCAGTCCCTGCAAAAGTCTTCTTGACTGTAACGTTTTGATATATTTTGACTGATCACGATCTTTTCGGATCCGACGTTGAGCAGGATTGATCGTACACGGTTTTTGCAGTGTTTTTTTTTACCTTAACTAAACACTTTAAGAAACTACAAATATGTAAATCAGCGTGTGATACCCTTTCCTAATAACCAGAAACTCATCACGTGCTAGGCAACCTATGTCTCGAGAGAATGTAACTTGATTATTACGCCAACCGACGTCAGGATTTTTGTCAGAATAAAATATAAAATATTGATCTCTTCAAAATAACAAAAAAAACAACGAAACGTCTTTAAAACCTGGCTTTGCCCAAATTTTCTCTTGCTGCCCAAAAAATCTGAGTTGCCCAAAATTTGGGGGGGCTGCAGCCCCCCTCGCCTCCCCGGCCCGTACACCTATGAAAGTTTGGATTTGTTGGTGTACATCAGTATTCTTCTCTAAAATACTACTGTGCAATGAAGAATGAGTATGTGAAAAAAAATTCACTGCCCTTGAAAAACTAAACAAAGAGGTCACAAAAACAAAAATAACTAGCCCAGCAAATATTTGTTTGATAATAACACCTTTTTGTAAGGAAATTGTCTCTGAAAACCACGCATGCAAGACATACTTAGGAACTTAAAGAAACTAAGCATTCACTAGTCTTACATTGAAACCAGACATTGCTAGGAGATAAAACTTACAGATACAACATAAGACTTGTACAATATACAAATTCAAAGTATACTGCAAACAAGAAATACAGAATTATGCAAAAATATGAAATAGAAATGACCTATTAAACCATTGAAAAACAAACTTGTTAGTGTGACCAGCAACCCTAGGAAACTTGTAGACTTGATGTCCAGTATGATTCAATTTTATTCTTGGTTAAATTTATTAACTGCAGCAAGGCTTAATCAAACTTGATTCAAAAAATACCTTCCTGTTTCCTTTTAACTACTTTATTAATATTAAGAGAGAGAAAAAAAAAAGCTAGAAGTATTGTAACCATAACTGACAGTCGTGTAATCAAAAGGTAAGGCACCTCCACGAAATCGAGTTGGTCGCTACTATTCTTCCGAGTAAATTTCTTTTACTCTCTATAAGAAGTTACACCTGTCCATTAATACAGACATGTCGTGCCAGTCCCAATAGTGTTCATCGGAGAGAATTGACTGTAGTTTGTGCAACACCACACCTTTAAGTGAAGACAAAAATACAATGCTACTCAGTCTTAATTTATCCTACTTCGTGCAATCAAATTAAGACCCTTTTCACGTTCTTCTTCATATTATCAGTGTTATGAACTTGTTTATCTTTCAGGTTGTGTTTTAGTAGTCTTTTCAGGCTGGGTTTTACTGCTGTCCAGCAAAAAATAAAAATCATAATATCAAAGGCATTCTATGATTTAATTTTTCGGTGGAATTTTTGTTGGGATTTGAAAGCAAATTTCTCCATAGGCTTCATTCTGTTTCTGTGCAATACAAGATTTCTACCGCAATGAATCAGAATTTGTTGTTGTTTATGTAAAGACCGTCACGCAAGATCATTCAAATGCAATTTTCTAGTACAACTTTAAAAATAGTCAGAACCTTCTTGGGTCACGTTTCTGTAACTAAAATAAATTATTTACCGTCCCAGTGTATTTTGAAAAATTCAAAATCGCTAAATTGGGAAACTGAAATCTTTTATTTTACTAACAAGCTAAACGCAAACGTACATAAAAACACTTGCTATCGCCATTATGAAGTCGTCACTTCAGAAGTTAAAAAACCTTGAAGGTTCATAAAAGTTCACTCTAAAAATGTGCATGCACAAACAACATTTATCAAACCATTACATATCTTTTTTGTAGCCGTTTATTATCATTTGGTTTTGACTAGCAAGATAAAACGCGACCTTCAACCTGTAATACGCGATAGGCCATTTTGACACTACATAAACATAAAAGGCGAAAAAACACCTTAACTTATAAGACTAACTAGAAAATATCACCTAAATATTTTCTGTATATCGCACAGAAATGCGCCAAATATCAAATCTGATTATAGATTGCAGCGAACTAAAGATATAAAGCCATAGGCGTACGGGCCGGGGGGGGAGGGGGGGGGGCGAGCGGGGCTGCAGCCCCCCCAAATTTTGGGCAACTCAAATTTTTTGGGTAGCAAGAGAAAATTTGGGCAAAGCCAGGTTTTATAGACGTTTCGTTGTTTTTTTTGTTATTTTGAAGAGATCAATATTTTATATTTTATTCTGACAAAAATCCTGACGTCGGTTGGCGTAATAATCAAGTTACATTCTCTCGAGACATAGGTTGCCTAGCACGTGATGAGTTTCTGGTTATTAGGAAAGGGTATCACACGTTGATTTACATATTTATAGTTTTTTAAAGTGTTTAGTTAAGGTAAAAAAAAAACACTGCAAAAACCGTGTACGATCAATCCTGCTCAACGTCGGATCCGAAAAGATCGTGATCAGTCAAAATAGATCGATAGATCAAAACGTTACAGTCAAGAAGACTTTTGCGGGGACTGATCAAACAACGTGAAATAGAGTTAAGTTGCCATATTTCGACTGGCCAATACCAGTCTTCATCAGGTTTATATCAGGTTTTTTACTGTTGAGCACTGTGCTGCACTGCACTGCACTAACTGGAATGGACTCTCTCCAGTCGTGAATTGATATAATTGAATAAACTTCCGCATATCTTGATAGAGTCATCTCCCGCTCGTAGAATAGTGTATGGCAGATAGCATCAGCAGTGGATCTGAAAATGAAGAAGTGGCTGACTAGTTCTCAGTTCGATAACGGCCAAACAGCAAGATTTTCGTTTTTTACCATATTTCTAACGATGAAAACGTCATTCCAAAATATCCCAATAACACTTTCACAGTTTCCGTTTTAACTTCACGAACATCGAGGCGACTATTTGAGGAAAACGTTTCCGTGAACGATTTTGTAAGAACAGTTCCCTGTGCCGAGAAATATTACTGCAAGTTATATAGGCAATGGCGTCATTTCGTTGCTATGACAACTCCGATGTCATTGCATTCCTGATCATGACAAATTTTCATCTTTATCTAATAAAACTGTGGTGGCAATTTTTCCAAATGTTTGTCTATGGCGACGTAGTTATGCTCAGAATTGGGAGGTATTGACCCTAAAAAACTGTTACAGTATCGAGCCACCTTCATATGCCAGTGCGGCCCCTGTTGTTGCATCGTATGGCCCTCGTTTCTTTTCGACTGTACGTTTCGGAAAAATTCGGGCAACTTGCGAGAATTTTTTGGGCAAATGGTTTACCGCCCCCCCCCCCCTGGCAAAAAATTTCCCGTACGTCTATGTATAAAGCAATAAATCCGAATCTACCTCTAGCTAGACGGCGCCATTTTTCTTGCCCTGACAGTAGCCTGAAATTCATCCGATTGCTTCGAGTCGTTTTCTCCTCTCTACTGAGGGAGTAATAACGACTCGAAGTAATCGGATGAAATTCAGACCAGCCCTGACAGCGGATCGAGAGCGGAAAGGCGAACTAGTTCCAGTCCTACTCTGCATCACCGCTGAGTCAGAGAGCGCGTATCAGCGTTTCAACGCCCTAGCTTATTACGCCCTGGCTGAGACTGAAACCAAATGCCGCACCCAGGCCTTTTAGTTTGACAGTGTTTTACTGGGGTTTAAGACACGAGCACGTGACGGATTTTAGAGGACGTGATAGGTTGTTGAGCTCATGAATCATTAACAACTTTTTGAAAGGGGGTCACACTTTGTCAAGCAATATAGAGAAAACATGTCGAGTGACCATGGTATTACCTCTAGTTGTTTCGAATAATCCAAAACTGTAAAAAAAACCCAGCTAAACTTACCACAGACTGTTGCTAGCACTTGTGATTTATCGACTATCTCCGATGTTGTATCCTCGTTGAATGCGAGGGTCTTTGATACGCGGGGTTTTTGTTTGCTGTGTGGTCATTTTTCCGATCCATTGCGATTTAAGCGATTTCCTTTAACCCCGAGTTGACTATCCCGACTCTTTGACAACCCGTGAATTCAGTTTACCTCGAAGTTATCGTAACCTCAGTGCTTAAACAAAAGGAGAAATTTCGCCGGTCTATTGAAACCGGTCGTTTGTACAATAAAGCAAGTAGCAAGTAATATTCATGTACATGTAATTAGTTTTACAAATTTGAGTTTTATTGTATTTTTTTAAGTTGTTAAGCGCTGTTGATCAGTGAATGTAAATAGCGTTCTAGAAGTTATTAAATTATTATTATTATTATTATTACGATAGGACGCCAAGTGTTATTTTTGTTCAATAATAAAAGACTAATGAAAGAATAAATATCAAACCAGAAATTGCTGTCTTCAAACTGTAAATTATAAATGATCCTGAGAGAATATTCAGTGTGTTAAGGATTTCCCTGCTGTACTGTTAGCAAGAGAGGAAGGGCGATTCGTTTTTCAATTTCCGTTTCGCTGACACAGCTTTAGCAGAAATCTCTCTTTAGTCGCTTTCGTCGACAAAACAATACAATACAATACAAATTTTATTGTCAACTCCCCATGGGGGCTTTTCAGAGACAAGTATTAATGGTACAGGTAATCAAAAAAAAAAGATAATAATAATAAAATAAAAATAAAAAAAACAAGTATCACAAATTAATTATCAATAAACTATTAAGAAACTATTTACATATGAATTTATGACAGTAAAAATTGATTTAAAAGAAAGGCTTTCATTTTACGTTTAAAAATGATAAGAGATTCACTTAATTTAAAATGGGGTTTTAACGCATTCCTCAATGTTACAGTTCTGTAATAAAAAGATCTCTGTCCCGACTTTGTTTTAAAAAGCGGTATATTAAGCTGGGAAGATGATCTGGTCGTCCGACCACTGATATTCCCTCTGGAAATAAAATTTGAACTGAGGTAGTTTGGTACCTGACCTGTCATAGATTTAAAGGCCAAGATGGCGTTTCTTAGATACAGGTGGGACTTAACTGGTATCCATCTCAGGTCTTTCATGGCTGGAGATACGTGATCAAACTTCCTTGTCCCAGAAACTATGCGAGCAGCGAAATTCTGTACTCCTTGTAGTTTGCGTATATTTCTGGCAGAAGTGTTCGACCAGACGGACGAGCAGTAATACAACTTACTAAACACGAGAGAATTAATTATTGTAACAAGTATGTCTTTTCTAAATAAATGTTTAACTCGGCTAATTTGCCCTAGGGCAGACATACAAGATGATGCTATTTTAATTATGTGGTCGTTGAATGAGAGTTTACTATCAAACACTACACCCAGGTCCTTAACAGAGTCGACGGGTAAAAGTTCTTTACCCAAGAGGGTAAGGCGAAAATCCTGAAGTTTCGATATCATTTGCCGACTTCCATATACAATCAGTTTAGTCTTGTCCGGGTTCAGGAGTAGCCTATTATTAAAACACCAATTACGTAGTTTAATAAGATCATCGTACATCGCGGCCATAGTCGGTTCACAGTCCTGCACTTGGAATGACATAAAAGAACAGCAATATCGCTCTCCGCGTCTTCCGCCATTTTTTTCTGCCTCAATTCGTGAATGACGCGTGGCTCTGAGCGTGGGTCATCCACGCGGAACACATTTGCGCTACGTGATTGGCTGTTGTCTAATCCCCCTTGGGATCTGTGGTCTTAAAAATAACTCGAGACGAATTACCTATGGAATAGGGTGTGTACGGAGGATGCCTTCTCTGTCCCCTTTATCCTCTCTTGCTTTAACAGAGGTCAAAGAAAATGAGTACCTGTCAGAAACAAACAAACAGATTGTCCGTTCCAGAAGTTCAATTATTTCCCGTGATTTCATTTTTTAGATTTATAAAGTTTCAATTTTCATTTTTTTTCTTGTTTTCTAATTGAAAAATGAATTTGAAAAATTTCCATTTTCATTTTTTTAAATAATGAATTAGTTAATTTTGAATTTTCGTCTTTTATGAAAAATTGAAAAGGGAAATAAAAAAACTTTCATTTTCATTTTCATGAAAAAATGTAAAATGAATTTTGAAAGATGAGTTGCTAAAGTCGTTTTCAATTTTCAGCAAATATGAACAATGAAACTGAAGTAAAATTTTTATTTTTCATTTTTCAAGTTGTAAGAAAAATGAAATGGCCCTCAGGTAAACGCATGGCAAACCTCATGACACTTTCCAGAAAAGCTCTTTATAACTAAAGCAATTTATTAATTCAATAAATACAACAAGGCCTAGCTGAATACAAATTTAGCCAAAACACCGACTTTATTTCCCGTTGTTTTCCATGAATTGCTTGAAATATTCTGAGACACGTATCGCTTAAATTCATGGGAATCTTTTTACCTTCACTTGCATAAATTCATACTCTTCGCTTGCAAAAACGTGGCTTTCTATACCACAGGCCTCCCAAGCTCACGTTACGGGTGTGTTATGTAAATTAAGTTTCTCACAAGAGCGTCGGTGTCGCGTTACAAGCAACCGTTAAGACTCTGTATGAGAAATAAAATACTGTGGTCTGCGAACGCTAAATATCATTATTCTTTCTTATTTTTCTATAAAACAAATAAAGGATATTTGCCTTTGATGTTTTCCTGTGCTTTGTAATGTAAGTTCATCGATTTAGTCGTTTTTTTGGCTGTTGTTTGACCCTTGTCACTTTCAGTATTTTTGTTTCTCAAACAAGGTCTCAACGGTCGCTTGTAACGCGAGACCGACCCTCTATTGAGAAAGTTAATTTACATACAAACTCGTAACGTGAGCTTGGGACGCCTGTGTCTATACTAAACAGGATATCTCCCGAGCTTTAAGTTTTCCTCGAGTGTTCTTAAGGTTTTCTTTTTGAATCGATTGACTGCGAACAAAAAATCCTCGATTACGAGGGACATACTTGAAATCGAGGCAAATGCGGTGATATACATACATACATACATACATACTCAAAGCTCTTCAATTAAATGAATTGAGCGCTGTACGAAATACGTTCTACCAGAATACAAGTATTTACATAGATACATACATGTGTGTGTATGGCTGTGTAGGGCTATGTATGGCTATGCAGGGCTGTGTATGGCTATGTATGGCTGTGTATGGCTATGTAGGGCTATGTAGGGCTATGTATGCCTATGTTGGGCTATGTAGGGCTATGTATGGCTGTGTATGGCTATGTATGGCCATGTGGGGCTATGTATGGCTACGTAGGGCTATGTATGGCTATGTATGCGTATGTAGGGCTATGTAGGGCTATGGAGGGCTGTGTATGGCTATGTAGGGCTATGTATGGCTACGTAGGGCTATATAGGGCTATGTATGGCTATGTAGGGCTATGTAGGGCTATGTAAGGCTATGTATGCCTATGTAGGGCTATGTATGCCTATGTAGGGCTATTTAGGGCTATGTAGGGCTGTGTATGGCTATGTATGGCTATGTATGGCTATGTATGGCTATGTAGGGCTATGTAGAGCTGTGTATGGCTATGTATGCCTATGTAGGATTATGTAGGGCTATGTATGGCTATGTAGGGTTATGTAGGGCTATGTAAGGCTATGTATGCCTATGTAGGGCTATGTATGCCTATGTAGGGCTATTTAGGGCTATGTAGGGCTGTGTATGGCTATGTATGGCTATGTATGGCTATGTATGGCTATGTATGGCTATGTAGGGCTATGTAGAGCTGTGTATGGCTATGTATGCCTATGTAGGATTATGTAGGGCTATGTATGGCTATGTAGGGTTATGTAGGGCTATGTAGGGCTGTGTATGGCTATATATGGCTATGTAGGGCTATGTATGGCTATGTATGGCTACGTAGGGCTGTGTATGGCTATGTAGGGCTATGTAGGATGGTCAGCACACGTTAACATCCGTCGAAAGGCCCTCTTATCTTCGGTCGGATTTCGTAAACGTATGACGTCACGCTCGCCTCGAAGTGTAATAATGTGATTCATCTGCACTTCGATCGTCTATATTCGACTTGTTTGATTTTTGGTGAGAGATTTTGTCCCACTTTTTGGATCATTCCTCGATTGATTCCAATCAATTCAAACAAGAAGATGTCACTGCCTCCGTTTAAAGGATGTTTTGATGTTTCAAGCCTCTTCTTACTCCGCAGGGAAAAGGACCTTTCAGTGGATGTTACTGAATAACATCCTTTGAATGGCTCCAGATCACCATGCTGTGTATCTAGGTGACAATTATACATTATCACTTTCCTTATTGAATACATGTACTGTGTAAAAATCACCATACTTATATTTCACACTTGAGGAGAAGGATCAATATTGTTATTCATTATCCTACTATTATGTCATTTTACCATATAAGGTCAAGAGAATGTGCATAATGTGAGGCTGTAATAATAATATTATTTAACAATATTTCTGTCTGATTTCGTTAAAATGACTGGTCACTAGGTCTTTGCTTGGCGCTGGGCACAGCCCGGCACCAGGCCAGTCCAGTGTTCAAAAAGGTAGGAGGCTTGCCTCCATGCCCATGGACTGCCCTAACAGTGGGTGGGTAGATCAGGCCAGGGGGCCAAAATTAGTGGGGTAGGGAGGGGGCTATTTTGACACAACCCCTTCAGTAAGCAGCAGTGTTTACTAGAGGCTTTGACTGGCAAGTACCTTGTTCTTAATTTGCCCTAGCCACTGAGCTGAATCAGGCCTCTGCTGAGAATGATAATGTTAATGGCCTTAGTCTCTATTTTTATATTTTGCACGCATGGTCCCGCCTCGAATAGCCTTGCTAGCTGCGGGCAATACTTCTGTAAGTTTATGTGATTATTAATAAAGTTTTGTTGTTGTTGTTGTTGTTGATAATTCTGTCAGATTTATTTATTTATTTAGGCTTAATTATTTTATGCTTTGTAATTAAGGTTGCAAATGAAAATGTGCTTTAAAACTGTGCATTTTGGTTCGAAGCCATTGATACTATGAAGTTTTCATCTACATGATATCTGCAGGTTATTTCTTGGGAAAGGTTGGCTGTCAGGTCAATGGGTTTGTTCAAGATTTTTTAATACGTTTCTTTAACAGTACATCAATGAATGAATGGTAGAATCAATATTTTTAATTCAACTTAAGTAACCCATCGCAGTTTTGACTTGGCTTCTTGTTGTTTCGTCAAAATATGTCCTGTAAAAACTAAAAGGTGAGGGTCCAAAGAATTTGGAAATGGTATCTTCCCTCTCTTAGCCCTTCCCTCTCTGTAAATAATCCCCACTCCCTGATTTCTTTGAGGTCTTGGTTGAATATTAGTTTATAAGTGTGCCTTAAAGCCTCTTCTGCTGTAACTGTTCCTTCAACTTCTTTCACAGTAAAGGCATGTCATTCTAGAAAAAAAGGAAATGCTCTGTCATTCGATCAAGTAGAGCAGATGCTATTTCATTTCATGAAGCAAAACAAACATGGAAAAGTAGGTTATTCAACAGTAAGATTGTTTTTCCTTATTTGATCATCATTAAACTTCCCTTCAGTTTTCTTGTACATTATTGGCTGTGTGATTTGACTGGTGGATCGAGTTTTGGTGCACTCTCGATCCTCCTTTCTCCCTCTATATGTTAATTTTTTTTAAATATTTATTTATTTACACACAAAAAAATTACAAATGCGTGTTCTTTTAACTATTTAATTTGTTTTCTTGTTTAGTATTTAGAAAGGCATCTGTTCAACTGAAGTGCCCCATACAGTGGCGGATCCAGACCTTCAGATAAGGGGGGCCCGGTCATCCAGACCCTGAGATAGAGGGGGTGGTCCTCAAAAAATTCTTTTGGGCCCTTCGGGCCTCAGTTTGGTCTAAAAACAAAAAGGGGGGCCGGGCCCCCCGGGCACCTCCCCTAGATCCGCCACTGCCATAGAGAGAGGAGTATTTGCTATAGCTATGATCTAACTATTCTGCCAAGAATTTTAGGTCTGATTTGACCGATCTGTATGGATGTTTGTTACCAAGAAAAGATGTCTTTACTTACAATAGTTTGGATTAATGAAGATTTTTAATTGCTGTGAACCCAGATGGGTGTCTGTTAGTAAGAGGTGCATGTAATCTTATTGGAGGTGTTGGGTAACAGAGGTTCTGTACAGTACCTGATGGAAATTGGGATTTTTTCCCCTGCTCAAGTTCTGTGCAAACTAAATGTCATACATGTTAATGCTACCATTTACAACAGTAGTTTAAGAACATGAGTGATGTTCAGAATACCAAAAGTTTAAAAATACGTAAAAGTGAAACCTCTATTAAGCGGGCACCTTCGGGACCTTCCCAAGTGTCTGCTTAATAGAGGGTGTCCGCTTAATAGAGGCTTTAAAAATTGCACAATGTTTGTTAACGATCAACATCTAATGGTTACTCTGTACTGTGAAAAAGTTGTACGTAGTTAAAGAAGCTATCCAGGGTTCAAGTTCATTACCTTTCATTACCAACTTTAATTTGTTGGTAATTTCAAAAACATTAACTGACTTCAGTACGTATTTTAAGGACGTAATCCAATACAACTATTGTCAATTCAGTCCGGTGTCTGCTTAATAGAGGTTTTTAACAATAGAAATTAGCCAAATACAACTTATTTTAGTGTCCGCATCTGCTTAATAGAGGTGTCCGCTGAATAGGGGTTTGTTATAAAGGGAAATATCAGACGTCCGTTTCAGGACCCAGCTTAGTGTCCGCTTAAGACTGGGTGTCTGCTTAATTGGGGGCCCTCTTAACAGAGGTTTCACTGTAAAATATTAAAGTCATTGCTATTACAAATTGTGGCAATACTATGCAAAATATAATTGCTTACCATTTAGACAAACTCAGCCACAGTCATAGCTCAGTTTGCTTGAAAGGGAATTGTCTTTAATGTAAATAGCCACCCCCCTCCCCTACCACCACCGCAGCCATGTGTCCCAACCCAAAATTGGTCAAGTGGAAATGTTAAGATTTTATCGAACACCAGTTGTAGCTTCCAGGGCGCACATTTTCTACCCTCCGACGACTCAAGAAACACCATAAAGCAGGACTGTTTTAGCCTTTGTTTGAACAACTGCCTACTTATGCATACCCGGCCAACTGTTGAATGCGGATTCTATGGACACTGTTAAGATCTCAAAGAGGTTTGCTTGTGCCAATGAACTAAGAAAATGACATTTTGGAAAATTGGTGTGGGGCTATGGTCAACGGCCCACTTTGTATATAACAGTGGCAGATCTAGGGGAGGAGCTTGGGAGGCCCAGGCTCCCCTCCTATTTTTAGACCAAACTGAGGCCGCGTCCGAAGGGCCAAAAAAATTTTTTAGGAGACCGGCCCCCCCCCCCCTTATCTTAGGGTCTGGGTGCTCCACCCTTATCTGAAGGTTTGGATCCGCCACTGTATAATAATATAGCTACTACTTACCTGTGCCTCCAAAGCCTTTGCTTGCCTTGTAGTCTTAGTAGAGGGAAAGTTTTACAGTTTTTCGAGCCTCAAAATCTTTGATTAGCTTTGTGCTTCTTCAGCGGATGAAACAGAATATAAATTATCGGACAACTTAGTGCAAGAATGGCTTTCCGTTGTTTAATACTGGTATACTTAGCTTTCTTTTGCTGCCTTTCTTTTTGTACTCGTTTTTTGTGTGTGAATGTTTTGTGTAGCTATGTGTGGTGTGTAGTACCTGACCTTTTAATATAATCGTTTATAAAAAACCTAAGTGAGCTTTTAGCCCTCAATGGTTATTATGGGCAGCCTGTACTTTCTCTATATTTATCTAACTTTTTCGTATCATGTAAATCAATGTAGGGTACAGCTTCAGTTGTCAAAGTAAACATGATTCAAGATGCTGCATACATTTGCCGCATGAACTCACCTGTCAAACTGACCAATCAGAGCATAAAAATTGGACGTAGAGCGTGACCAACGCGTGACCATGGTGAGCAAAGTCAAAGAGAACTGTCTTCCCTGCCTGTCATAGGTGGCTAAATTTTCGCGTTCGAGGTCAATTTGAAATCAAAATTTTAATTGTGTGGCAGAAAAACACAACATATTTCATATAAATTTTAAAAAATTAAACTTGAGCCTGCGATCATCTGAAAACTAGCAACTTGTCAGCGGATAACGTAAAAAATACTTGACCTCGATGGGTTCGACACCTGAGCCCGCGATACGGTCAAGTGATACTGGTCAGCGGATACCCTGTTTTGACAGCTGTCAATTGATCACAACATTGATGTCCAATATGTGCTCTCAAACTAGCTAGAAAGTATGAGATTGAACATTGATCGCGATCTAGTAAAACCATTTAGCTGGTCAGCGGACAGCTTCCAAGTAAATCCCAATAAATCACGTCACCTAGATGAGTTGACACATGAGCCCGCGATATGGTCATGTGATACTGGTCAGTGGCTATAGTGTTTTAACAGCTGTCAATTGACCATTTTGTGAATGTTCAATATACAAGATGTGGACTTGCCAAGACACGCCTGAGACACTTATACTCGTTTTTTTTTTTTCTGGCCTTTTAGTTCTCGCAACTTAAGAGAATATTTTCTCGTAATTTACTTAAATAGTTTTTGGCATAAAACGTATTTTATTCATCGTATTTTAAAAGGAGAACTGTAGACTTAGACCAAATATGGCGGCATCTGATGATCAAGTGCAAAAATCCAAGTGAGTAAATTAAGCTACTTGGCCAAGGTTTTAGCTGCTTTGATTCTTCATTCTTATCAAAATTTTGCATTATGTTTTGCCTCTGGTTTCGCATTGTTTCACTCTAGGCCGATGGAGTGGAGCGAAGAACATGATGTGCTTTTTCTGAGAGAAATGCTAGCAAGAAACGTTTTTGGAACAAAGAAAGGAAGTCCAGCTCGTGGGACTGGCTTGAGAAGCGATAGTCGACAGTCTGAATGAAATCCACTCTCCAAAATTCCAACTGAAGGATAAAAAAGCTGTACGAGAGCGGTGGAAAAAAGTTCAGCAAAAAGATGGGTGAGGAAGAGAAGGCAAGTGGGATTTCTGTGAAAGAGTAAACGGAGAAGGAATCACTGATCGAAGAGTGGAGAGAGAAGATACCATACAACCAAAGGCTGAATCAGCACCGAAGCAGCAACTCAA